>OZ034972.1:21294682-21894682 GCA_964030785.1 Siderastrea siderea
TAGCTTTCGACTGAGCAAAAAATGTAAATTCGTCCTTCAAAGTTTTTCTGCCAAATCAATCGTGTGGTTACTGATAGTTTTTGCAAAATGACCAAGATATGATCAGCATTCTGATTGGCTAAAACCAACAGTTAGTAAAGGTCTTGAAAAAGCCAGAGAAAAATTGTTATCAATTGTTTTTAGTTCGATATGGCGTCAGTCATATTTTTAATTTTACAAGAGTTTCGTCGCTATATTTTAGGTCAATATTTGATGTGCTGTGTCCAGAACAGAGAAGACTCGCACATTGACGCATGGATGCAGGGCAGAAGACTGTCTGTTTTGAACAAGTTCAGGACGAAGTATTGTACATTTAATTTTGCACACGTAATTAAAGAAAACCCAATAATCAATTTTTCATTTGGAACGTTAATTTCCTCGACCTTTTGTGGAAAGTCGACCTCTTATTAAAATACGTGGACATTAATTTCCGCGACGCTAGCTAATTGTTATAATTTTGACCCAAAATGCTAAATCCCGTTCTTCGACTGCTGTAGCCAAGTTGACAATTAAAGTGCCACTGAGACGAAAATTTGTAGGTTTATTTTCGCCAAATTCTGTCGTAGAATATCGCGTTTTGTATATATTTACCCAGAAAACTGAACAAGAAACCGTCCATCCTAACATTATTTAGCTCCAAAGTTGCGTAAAATGTGTCCGCCATTACTGAAAACGTGTTCCTGGGTGATTGCGCAATTTAATAGCTTGTGACGTCAGAGGCTCACCTCAGTCGCGTTTCCTTGTGTTTTGACTCAAGATGCCTACCGTCGACTGCGAAACCTCCGAAGAGTATTTCTACGATTCGGAACAGTCTTTAGCTTCCGAAGAATCAGAGGATTCATTTAATTCGCCAAATGAAAAATTTTTCTTACCGTACGATGTAAGAACTGATGTCAGAAGACTTCAGCTTATAAGCTTGTAAACAAACTGTTCAAAGCTGTTTTTCTCGCCGTATTGGTGGGAGTTCAAAATATGCGCGAAATAATGCTTATACAGTGATTACATTTCAGGCACAAGCTGCTCAAAGAGCGGATAACTCTTATCCAACGGATAAATGGCTGTCCAGCTATTCGAAAAATTGATGTTTTAAGCATGGGAAATTTAGACAAAACACCTATAAAAACTCCAGAATTTGATGCTCGCGAATTCTGAAGCATCGGTCGATCGATTTTATTGTTCGCTTCGTTGGAGAAATAAAAGAAGCTATATTTTGTTTGCCGTTGTCTATATTCATTATATATTGTAACGCATTGAGATTTTTGGCCATTCCTAGCATAGTATGGGAAACTCTCTTAAAGAGCTGTAATGCTGTAGTCATCTGGCAGTCAGCTCATGAAGCTTATCGTGTCCATCATAGTACAGTGGTCGCTTAATTAATGCATTGAAACACACGTGCTTGGCGTTTTTAAATATTTTTAACAGTTTTTGTAGAATTCACTTGAGCCGAAAAAAAGGGAAGTAAACCAAGACCTTCTTTAAAGAACTGGAGGCCTTGTGTGAACGGAATCTAAATATTTGTAGTGCAAATCAAAGCCATAAGGAAAATTTTCTGCTGCTCAACAACAACATGCGGACCGCCAAGGAAACGAACCTTTCACTTGCTTTATTCACTGCGTAAAAATAATAACTTGATATCTAATCATTTTTCTTGGTAGTTCATTTACTAAGATTGTTTTGACAGTTAAAAGGAATAACATTGTAAAACCCTTAAACAAATAGTGGCGTGTGACATTTTTTCCTAACTTACAAGACGAGCCAACCTATCGACATGATCGAAGCCTCATATATTTCGAACAATAATGTCAGTCGACTCTTCAGCGACAGGGAATAAGGAGAAAAGTTTCTCGACATTCAGGATGGTAGACTATAAAATAACTGTCCATGCTTCTAAGCGATTACTGCATTGAAATTAACACACGGGGAATTAAAAGAAAAAAGAAAAAATGCTAAGCAATACAAACTATTGGCGTAAATTCGCCCAGGATGCATTTTATGAAGACTACGCCGAAGATCTTCGCACTAGCAGACGGCAGAACTGAAAGGGTTTTCCACAAGCAAAATAAATATTAAAATACGTTAAAAGAAAATAAGTTTTGCACAATGGTGGATGCGTTGAAAAAGAAACAAACTATCACTTCAACTGCGTTAAGATTAGGTACCTTTCGCCTCGCTTTTTCCAGATCTTTTTTTCCATATAGTTAGAATGGACAATGGAATAATCGACCTCTGGGATACTTCGACATGAACAGCACTCTGGAAACACTCGTCCGTGAAGTGATCAGAACAGCCGACAAAAATACCTCTCGGGTTGAAATTTGCACTGTGTGTGAGTTCGAACACTATCCATTTTTCCTTTGCGGGTCCGCTCGCAAGGCTTTGATGAAGCGAAATACCAGATCGGTGGTTGATTTATTGTTGTAGCATTGTACAACACAAGTAATACCCTTCATAACTGCTGCAGCAACGAAAATTTCAAGGCCGTACAGCAAACAGTTGGCACGAAATCCCTCGACAACAGTTACATTTCCCGCGGCAAGTAACCGAATGAAGCCTGAGTTGGTTTTCGGTGAGCCTCTAACGTCACTTCCGCTAATTCGCAAGCCAACGTCCGGAACAAGGGCCAGTAATGGCGGCCGTAAAATCTCGACAAAAACCGTCCGAAAAAAGCGACTTCCAGTTATCGTAATGAGTTGAAATTTGGTATGGTGACTAACAACCTCAGACTGTTTTCAAAAATGCAAAAATATGGAATACCAAAATTCTGGTCCCAGTGGCACTTTAAGCCTTGAAGAGCTTTCCTTGTCTGGCATATTTTCATATTTTCATGCCGTTCGTTTAGCTCTAAGTACTGTCTTCAGGTTCAACATTTGGTTGAGTGTATTTGGACAAATTTTTCGTTGGAATCATCAACGTACTCTTCCAATCCACACAAAAAGAACACATCTCCGTTTATTTCCTTCATTTGGAAATACAGTATTGCATTTTCTTTCGCGTTTATCGCCTTTTCTGTGAACTAAATAAATTTGCCTTGTAATCCCGCGTCCTAATTTCAAGATACCTTTATAACAAACGCGAACGTTAGTTTCCTTCAGTAAATACGGTAAACGCGATCAACCTTGTGTCATCTCTTCTCAGACCATAGTTTTTTCCCTAGAATATGGCGGCCGCTTTGGAGACGTCGGTTCTTGAGTTTCCAAACCGTTGTTACTTTCAACTAGGTCTGAAAGGAAGTCGTTACTGTAATTATAAATTTCTGCTGATTATCAGTTGTATGTCTGTATTCAGCCAAAAATTAACGATTCTAACTGACCTTTGTCAAGGTATCTTCTCCATCAGCTATTTTATTTACTCGTGAATGAAAATTGACTTTCACTTGAAAGGCTGGGCACTAGGCCTCGCCTTTAAAGAGAGGCTTAAGGATATATTCAGAATTAGCCATTCAGTTTTATAGTGTATAGCTCACGTGCAATTAATGGGTCAGTCCTTTTTGGAGATTTTAAAGGGCCCTATTTCAGGAAAGCGGCCAAAGAATGTTTGAATTACTCTACGCCAGAATCAGTTTTAATGGAAAAATGGCTGAAATCAGAATGGTTTTTAAGCAAGTGACAAAAGTCGTTTTAACATTTAAAACGTTTGCTTTGATCTTGTCTTACTAAACAGTTTATTGTGTAACTGATCAAAATCTCTCTCTCTCTCTCTCTCTCTCTCTCTCTCTCTCTCTCTCTCTGTCTCTCTCTCTCTGTTTCACACACAATCACACACAATCCTATCACGAAAGTATGAGCTGTATGGTGTCAAGAGAACTACTCTTGACACCATACAATCTCAATCTTGTCTGAGTGTCCAATAGGCAGCGACATTGTGTCGTGGAGGGTAGCATTTCAAAACCCCCAAAAGGTATTTGTGGTCCTTTATTGTTTCTTTTATATATTAATGTGCTTAAAATTTACTGAACCTCACATGCATACTGACGACACTTGACTAAGTGCTGCTGCAGAATCGACTATTGAAGTTCAATTGAGGATAAATCGAGATTTATTTAATGCTAGAAACAGGCTGGTGGCGAATAAGCTTAGTATCAACGTTGCTAAGACTGAAAATGGTTTTTGGCTCAACTTTTAGACCAATAATTGTTCAAGAAGAAAGAGTGGTTCGAAAAGTTTGAAAACGCATCTTTTGTAGAAAAAGTCGAGACAGAATGTTTTTCTGGCTGCAATCAAGCCTTTTGTGCCACAATATTTGAGCCATCTTTTCCCTTTAAGCTGTGAAAACCCCCACAAATCTCGTCTTACAGAAAATACTCCAAACATAGAAATAACGCATATTTAAGAACGAAATCCTTCAAAGGTTCTTTTTCATATAGCAATGCTGGAATTTTCTCCCTATGAAAGTGAAATCAGCAAAATCTAAAGCAATTTTCAAAAAGAACCTATTAACGACTGTCAAACCGTCGCTTAATCCGTAATTTCGGCATCAATTTCTCCTTTTTCTTTTTAATGTAAATTAAGTATTTTTCATCTACAGATCTACTCAAAATACGTGTTTAAATAAAGTTCATGTGTGTATGTATCTAAGAGATTTGTTTGTATAATCTATTGAATCATCAAAATGTTTCATTGTGATCGCTTTGAGGAATCCACCATTCTGGCAAGTACAGCCCCCAAAACAGCCGTTTTATGGGAAAAACCTGCGTGAAATCCGATGTGAAAGAGTTCCTTAAAATTTTAAATCTGACTGGCAGCCAGTCAAGGTCCTCAAAACACTAGATGACCGGCAGTCTGATGTTTGTGACAAATTCGAGGAAATGCTTTCATTAAGAAGCGCAAAGCGATTCGTAAGATCTCTGTACTTCTCAAACTCAACTCCTGATTAACACTGGGCACACAATACAAAGTCAAGAGTTGTGACCGGCAGTCGGCCCGAAACATAATCTAAGTATCACAACTCATGGCTTCGTATTCTTCGTATTCTATGCCCTGCGTAAATCAAGGGTCGAGTTTGAGAAGTACAGAGCCCGTCATTAAGAAACGCGTCATTAAGAATCGCTTAGCACTTCTTAATGAAAATAGCGTAGTTTGGATTGGAGAAGTTCCTTCCATTTTCGATCCTTGAACTGGTACTGAAAATATCCGACTGCCGGTCATTTATTATAATGTTTACCAATTCAATTTAGGAGTAACAGGGGCTAATTATATGTTTTGTATCAATTTTTTGACGTAATATTTCTCAGTCGCGTATAATAAACAATGGATAATCAACGCTTCACTGACAAGCAAAATGTGTTTGCTTTTGTGAGCAGAAGCTTGTGAATAGCACGTGGTTGGTTGTTTGGAATGCCTTCAGAAATGCCACGTTCTTTCGCCAACCATTTCTGGCATTGCTAATATTTGCATTTGCATTGGCGTCCTTTTCAATCGCAACAGAGCTACTTTCAAAATCATCCTGTTTCGACTGCAAGAAAGTTGTAGAGACAAAAAAATCCTTACTGGCCCTGTGCAGGCCTAAAAATAAACTCCAGGAAGGTAAGTCAGGAAGCGGCAAGTGAATAGAGCAATAAAATTTGCTGTTATCAAGCCGGGAAGCACATGAATTCAAAGGTTGCCTTCACCGAGTGCGAAGACTTCTCTAAGGTGCGGGATTGCAGAAAAACGCCTCACACTCATTTGCATCTCATTGGATAACAAAAGAATAACAAAACAGCACATTTGTTATATGCCTCGTTCTTTTAAACTCTGAATTAATTTTCCGCAATCCCGCACCTCACTCGAAGACTTGAAGAACAGTTGGAGCTTTCCCAGCAAGTCTCAGGTACAATCGAGAAAAAAATGTCCACAGTGTTTAGCAATGTTCACGAATTGCTCTGTAAACGTAAATCTCATGGACTGCAATGTAAACGTAAATGCTAACTGCAAACAATAATTTATCATGGAAGTAATATATCAACAACGAGTGCAAGGGTTTCATCTTTCTGTAAATAAGAAAGAGTAATATAAAAGCGATCAGTATTGTAGTAAGTTGATGACAATAAACAGCAATATTGAGATTTTTGCTTTTGTTATTGTAATTTTGATATAAACACACGTGTGTTTTGATATCAAAACACGGCGTGTTTTCGTCTGGTGGTTCATTGGGTATCAAGACTCATCCACCTGACCAAAATAGACATCATTTACTGGCTGGTCACTTCATGAATCATTAATGAGTTTGCGAAATTGCTGATCCCAGCAGTATGTAGGACGCGTGTCACCACGAACTCAGTACTGAATATGACCTTTGCTCGCCACGAGTCTCCCAGTAGCTCAGTGGTTAGAGCGTCCGACCGGTGTACGGAAGGTCATGGGTTCGATTCCCGTCGGGGACTCAGATTTTTTCTTTGTCCCACTCTCTCGACATGTTGAATATTCCATCTTTTCTTAATTTTTAATTTGTAGGATCCCCCAGCATTTAATGTATTACAACTTTTACATTTTTAGTTGTTATACTTTCGCATTTTTAAATTTCGTAGAAAATCAGTACAAGTAACACATTTTCCAGTAGTCTTAATACTATTTTTGCTTGAGTTTTTTTTGTATCTTAACACTGATAAATTATAGCAGTAGTTAATAAATTATTTTATTCCCAGAGGTTACAGTTTGAACTTTAATATCAAAATTTTGCTTCAATTTTTATTTTACGGCAAATGTGTAACACGTGTAGAAGTATTGAAAGTTTCATTTGCGTCTTACCACTTGTGGTCTTACATCGCATTAATATTTTGTTACGTTTTTTATCAATTTTTGTTTTGCAATTTATCTTTTACATCTTCGTTTGCGAAGTATCAGCAGATCACAAAATGTTCATTTTTTAGTCTTGTTTATTACAATTATCACAAATTCATTTGTGAAATTATTAACTATTATATTACAACTTTCATTTTGTAGCGGTGTTTATTAAAATTTTTAAATACGACATTTTCCAGTAGTTTTAACGTTGATATGATTTCTTTTTCAGTTTTGATTTAACGGACATGCAATGTTTAATGCAAGTATTACAGTTTTGTTTTAGATTTGCGTCTTAAAAATAGTGGTCTTACAACGGATTAAATGTTTTATTAATATTCCGTTTTGTATAATTTTCATTTTGTAGCATTAATTGTCTATTTCATTTTTGACTTTTTTGCCTATATAATTACATTTTGTATCAATTTTCATTTTGCAGTACTAATTAATAAATATTACAACTATTACATTTTCCAGTAGTTTTAATAACTACTGGAATAACAACTAGTTTTCATAACTTTAATATTAAATTTTGTCTTAAGTTTGCGTCTTTACAATAGTGGTCTTAGAATAGAATAGTGGATTAAATGCTTTATTATTGTATAATTTTCATTTTGTAGCGGTGCATAGTTCAATTTTTTTTTACAAGCGAAGCATCAGTAGCTAGCTATTTATGATATTTGGTATAGCGTTTCATTTTTTGGAAGTGATAAATAAAATTTTACAGCTATAACATTTTCCAGTTGTTTTAACTTTTATATTAAATTTTGTTTCAGTTTTGATTTCATGGTACTGCAGATTCATTTTCGTCTTAACGATAGAGAGATTAAGGTTTTATTGACAATTTCCAGTGGTGTTAACTTTAATTTTAAATTTTCGTCCGATTTGCACTTTACGTCAATCCTTAATTCAAGTATTACAGTTTCAGTTGGGACTCAACAGGTGTGGTCTCACACAGGATAAACTTTTTCACTGCATTTTGTATCAATTTTCATTTTGTAGCAGTAATTGTAAAAAAAACACCTTTTTTTGCGGGATAACAGTTGCTGAATTAGCCACTTCATACGTTGGAAAATAAGCTGTAGAACATTTGCACGCAAAAGAAGCCGCGCTACAACCAGGATAATAACTGAATAAGCGGTATCACTGAGATATCTACTTTATCCGTCTAAAGATGGCCAACATTACTGGTTCAAACTCGACAAAAATTACCAGGAAGTTTTTGAATCCATTTTTGGAAGAAAAGACACAAGACATCTCAAGCGAGCTTACTGTGATAATCACAATTATCTTTAACAGCGTCGCTTGTCCTTTCACAGTTATGCTTAACGTGTTGGTGATAATGGCCGTCAAAAAAAGAAGAAGCCTTCAGAGCAACGCTAACATTTTGCTGGCCTGTTTAGCAGTGACTGAAAGCTTCCCAAAGCGTGGCTTCTTTTGTTGTCTACTTGCTCCTGTCTTCATCTAATGGTAGTTGTCTGCGAGAGACTTGTAGCAATCAAATTTACCTTTTCCTACCTTTACATTGTGACAAAGCGAAACATTATGTCGGCAGTGAGTGTCTGTTGGATCTATATTATTTCCTGTGAAATAGCTAGAGAACTTATTGACCTAGGTAACGCATTATTGGTTGCTCCTGTCGTCGTTTCTTGTGTTGTTTTCGTTTTTTTCTCTTACATGTTTTTGTATAAGGAAACACTTCGGCACCAAAAGATGTTTAAAAGGCAGCATCTACCGGAAGAAGTAGAAAGATTCCTTGAAGACAGCAAAGCTCTCAAGACAACTGTGTTAGTTGTCAGCGCTGTGGTTTTGTGTTTAATATCCTCGGGTTTCGCTGTTGTTTTGAGGGGTTTTGGAGTAGACGTTTTTTCGTTTTCAGTTAAGTCAGTGTTTCGCACATCTATCATGTTAAACTCTCTTCTTAATCCAATGATTTAGGAAGGAAATGAGAAAGTTGGTATTCAGTAGTTCAACCCTAGTAGTGGAACCTGTTAACTGAGAGACTGAAAGTGCATTTCGGCACTTGTTGGTTAGATTTTATATTTCATGGTTAGATTTTGTATTTCATGCGGACGAAATGGCAATTAAAATACCATGTTTCAAAAGCTAAACAGTATTTTTTAGCCTTCAAGTACTTTTTTAAATTTAATTTTTCTTGTTGTAGGGGAGAGGGGAAATTGCATAGACGAATGAAACAAGGTTATGGAAGTTATGGGTGTGGGAATTCTTCCAATGACGTTACATGCTCCCCATTCAAATTTCTCTTATCCAAAATCAATTAATTAGCTGACTGGGCACACTTCACCTAAACCAGGAGAAGAAGCGATAAAAATATTAATTTCATATAATTTTCGCGCGGATTCCAACTTTAAGACCTCAGCAAAGGAAGCCTGGGGGTTTTGTCATAATATCATAAATATAACACAACCCGGTCCCTGAGGTTAAGCAGGCCTCGATCCTGAGTGGTTTGCAAGGGTTTTTTTTGCGCATACAAATTAAACTGAGAAATTTCAATGGAGATTCCATCATTGACTCATTATTTACTTCAAAAGGTTTTACGTTTACTTTGATAATACAGTTATGTAATTCGAGGACCAGCGGTTTGCGTTTTGCTAGTAACAAACTAGAAATTAATACCGTTGTTTTCTTCCCGGAGATAAAATAAGCTGTAAAAAATCATTTCACCTCAATGTGCCAAACAAAAGGGTTGAGTCGAGATCTTCATGCGTCCCAAGGTGCCAAGGAGGACAAAAGCCTCCAAGGCACTGCCGATAGCAGTAGAGACGTTGTTCGTTTATATTTATCCCCGGTTTATAGTTCATAGTCCGGATGGTTTAAAAGAGATGAAGAAGCAAACGAAGTCACAGAAGACTTCGAATAACAGACATCGAGAAAAAACCTAAAAGAAAGCAGCATTAAAGGGAATTGTTACGCAAAACAGAAAAAAAGGGAAGAAACCTTATCCAGGAACGAAAAAGGCACTTTGATTAGATACGTGAGGGAACGGTTTAGTGTTAAAAGCGGCAGAAGAGTTGGTAAAGGAAGAGGTATCCCATTAAAGGTCAAAACTAAAAGACAGAAAAAGGCTAAAAGAGGAAATCAAGCTATAGTGAGCAGGAGAAACACAAAATTACTAATGAGAAGACGAGGCTGCACTTATGAAAGTGGTAGCTGAAGTATTGTTGCAATATGGACAAGCTAAAGGAGCCTGTTCATAACTTCAGCAGCCAAGATTCTGTTTCTATGGAAGAGGAAAGTAGAGAAAACGAAGACGAGGAATGAAATTCAAAAGACGTCAAGAAATCCTTTAAAGGAATAAGAAGTTAAGGTACGCATTGACCGTTTTAGTGGATTTAGAGATCTTTTACATGACTGGAAAGCGCAATCTGAAATGTCGCTTAAATGGGAATCCCAGTTTAAACAAAGATCATATTGTTGAAAATCCCTTTGTCTGATAGACCTTTACAAGCCATTGAGCGGGTGCGTAACATCCCTGGACAATACAAAACTGCCAAGGAGGAACTTCACCAGAGATACGAATCTAAGGAAAAAAGCGACTTTTGCAGCTTTACTGTGGAGGCTAATTATTATGCAGGTCGTCTGTTGCAGAAGCCAACCTGAAAAGGTTGGAGGTCTTCTCGGGTCCTTTATCTGGTATTGTGGACAAGCTTGAAGATAATTATCAGCATCAGGAGCTTATCAGATATTTTACACAGTACTGCATAGCATTCATAGCATACAACAGATCTAGAAATACCAGAGTTACTTCTCGTGCTCGTCGGCGCGAAGAATGGGATTCGAACTTCAACCGCCTAATCCGCCTGCCAAATGGACACTGGTGATTGTAAGCAAACAGTCTTCGGCGAGTCTAAGGTTTCACCCATGTCGTAGTTAGCATTTACGCCCAAGGCTTTCAAGATAAATATCCAGCAGCAGCAGCAGCAGCAGCAGCAACAACAGCAGCAGCTCTGGTTATGCTTCTTAACGCTCAAATGGATGTTATTCTTGAATCGGAGGAGTTAGAAGAAGATGCTATCTACGCTGGATTTCAGGCCAAAAAGGTGGTGCAGTAATCAAGAGAACTTGTCAGAAGACATCCCAGAGAAGGATCGAGCCATCAGAGTAAAGCTTGAAGAATCCGAGTTGCCGAGTGTCAAGACATTAGTGTTGCAATGGGACGAGAATGAAGATTTGCGTACTTTTACGGTTGAAGAAATTATTTGTCCTCCGAAAACTCTCAAGAGCTGTATTGCCATACTGTTGATCCACTTCAGTTCCTGGCTCTATGTCATCGTCGGTCAATGTCAACACAAACATCTCTTCTCAAGACTACATTGACCTGGACGATCATAATTAATCGACTTATGATATGGCTCCTGGGTTCAAACCATTAACAATGTTACAAGAAGCTTGATTAGGAGACCTGGCTAGCGAATTGGAAGTCACCTCTTAGCTTGGGCAGAACAGTTAGCTTACCTTAATCTGGGAACGGGAAAAATCCATCGCTGCTATCGACATGGCGAGAAAGTAGAACAAATATTACCTCACATATTAGCCGATGTTTGCACGGTTTCCTGTGCTGTAGTCAGCTATCCCAGATACGATGTGTGAGAGGAAAGGGATATCTTCATTTATAGGCTATACAGGTATGCGCCTCTGTAAAGGGTATGTTTTAGCGTGGGATAGGGTACAGAGAGGTTGAAGAGTTCTGGTCTAGAATAGGGTGTCATTTATTGAGAAGCTAGGGATTGACACTGGGCCCGTCTGGAATAGGGTAAGGATTTGTGGTGTCTAGTCTAGAATAGGGTTGCATAATGCGACAGAACATGGTTTGGAATATGCTAAGGTTCTCAGAGTCCCGGGGCATACCCCCACCAACAACAGAGTACGTACCCTTGGTGAATTTAGTGTCCGTAGTAACAGCCAAAGCAAGTGTAGTACCGATAAAATCTCTGAGCATCCTGAGTCTTGAAACAATAACATGGTTAATTAGTTTGCGGTTAGGAAACTAATAAACCATCCTGAGAGAAATGTCTGCGAAAGTCACTGGTTTCAAAGACATCTCTTCCTAAATGAGGAGGGAGGAATCTTGCCCTCTTTGTGGGACGGATTGCACTTAAGAAGGCGAGTGGCTAACAGTGAAGCGCAGCTTTCAAAGTTTTTGTTACATTCTCTAAATTTCATTTAATAGTAGTGTTTACTTAAATTTTTATAGTTTCTTTTGCAGAATCTAAAAGGATTATTATATATAACTTATGATTTCGGCCAACTATTCTTACATTATAACTTTTATCAACTTTCATTTTGTACAAGTGTTTTTAAAAATCGTGCATTTTGCAGTAGTTTTTAGATCATTTTTGGTTTAATATCGAATTTTTCACGATATATTAAATGTAAGGCCAATGTTTAATGCTAAGTATTATAGTTGTCCAGCGTTTTAACAATAGTGGCCTTATGGGGGATTAAATACTTTACGACGTTCTGTGTAATTATCTTTTACAACATGGAAAAAATAAAGTATTGAACGTTTGCAAACTATAAAGAGGTTCTTCTACGACCATGATAATGAGCAAGTCGCATCGCTAGGATACTTTACTTCATTCTTCTAATTCATTCAATATTTTCCGGTAGTTTTGCCTTTGGTATTAATTTTGTTTCAGTTTTGATTTTATGGCGATGAAATGCTTTTAAACACAAGCATTATATTTCATTTACGTTTTAACAACAACGGCTTTGCAGGGGATTAAAACTTTTAATACGTTTCCCATCAATTTTCCTTTTGTAATACTGAGTTATCGTAAAAAAAAAATGGCGGAGTCACAATTGCTAAATTTGCCATTACATGGGAAAAGTAACCTGTAGTTTTGATGTTATGGCGATGAAATGCTTTTAAACACAAGTATTATATCTCATTTACGTTTTTACAACAGAGGCTTTACGCAGGATTAAATCGTTCAATCCGTTCTCCCTCAATTTTCCTTTTGTAGTACTGAGTTATCGTGAAAAAAAATAATTTGCGGATTCACAATTGCTGAATTAGCCATTACGTGGGAAAAGTAACCTGTAGAACATCTGCGCACAAAAGAAGCCGTGCTACAACAAGGATAATAAATAAGCCGCATCGCTGAGATATCTACTTCATTCGTCTTAAGATGGCCAACCTTACTGTTTCAAATTTAACAAACATTACCAGCAATTTTTCGAATTCTTTGGAGGAATTAGAGAAACAAAATGTCTCAAACGAAGGTAATTTCCAATTGCTGATTGCAATTATCTTTAACTGCATCACTTGTCCTTTCACAGTTCTGCTTAACGCGTTGGTGATAATGGCCGTCAAAAGGAGAGCAAGCCTACAGAGCAACGCTAACATCTTGCTGGCCTGTTTAGCAGTGACTGACGCATTAACTGGCCTCATTTCGCAACCTTCGTTTGCTCTGTGGCGAACATTCCTGTTACTTGGTATCGAGGATCCTACAATCACTGATTTTCACAAAGCGTGTTTTCTTGTGTTGTCTATTTGCTCCTGTCTTCATCTAATGTTGGTTGTTGGCGAGAGACTTGTAGCAATCAAATTTACTTTTTATTACCCTTACATTGTGACAAAGCGAAACATTAAGTTGGCAGTGATTGTATGTTGGATCTATAGTATTTCCTGTGGAATAGCTAAAGAAGTTACTGACCTAGGAAACACGTTATTGGTTGTTCCTGTGTTCTTTTTTTGTGTTGTTTTCGTTTCGTTTTCTTACCTGATCTTGTATCGTGAAACACTACGGCACCAAAAGATGATCAAAGCTCAACAGCTGTCGCAGGAAGAAGTGGAAAGATTCCTTGAAGAGAGCAAAGCTCTCAAGACAACTGTATTGGTAGTCAGTGCTGTGGTGTTGTGCTTGATACCTTCAGGTCTCTCCATTGTCTTGTCAAGTTTTCGACTCGTCATATTTTCAATTTCAAGTAAATCAGTGTTTCGCACAATTGTCATGTTAAACTCTCTTCTTAATCCAATGATTTATTGCTGGCGACAAAAGGAAATGAGGAAATTGGTTTTCAGAGGTTCAACCACAGCAGTGGAGCCAGTTGACTGAAAGACTGAATAAAATTTCAGAACCCTGCTCTTTGGATTTTTTTATTGTATTTCAAGACGACGAAAGGCGCACCACAATGACAAGTTTAACTTAAGTTTTTGCCAGGAAAACTGTTTTAAAATTAAATTTTGTTGTTGTGCGGTGAAAGAGAAATTCCATAGATGAGTGAAGAAAGGTTATGGAAGTTGCAGTAAGGGGCTTATCCTTCCCTTAACGTTCACGCTTATCGCTTCAGTAACACCCAAACTTCTCTCATCCAAACAATCTAATTCTCTGACGTCCAACGAGACACGAGCGAACATGTACCAAAACTGGTTGAAAAAAAATTGCCTCGAAGTTTTTACGCGGTTCTTATTCTAACCGTTTAATAATATTGTAATAGTTATTGTAAATACCTGAGGGAAATACCATGTTAAAATAAAGGTTTACGTTATTCATTTCAACTCACCTTACCCTACCTTAATTAATTTTTTTAAGACCCGCTATCAAGGAAAGGGGGGGGGGGGGAGTGGTTAGGGTATTATTGAAAACTGGAGTAGGATTATTGCATTTCTAGCATTTTGATTGGCTTAAACCAAGCGCGTAAGAGGAGGCACCGTTGAGCACATAATAGCAAGGCTGATGTTATATTTTTACAAGAAACTTACTCCACGAAATATGTGGAAGAAATATAGAAATCTGAATGGGGTGGTGAAATTTGCTATAGTCACGGATTCAGTCATTCTAAGGGCGTTATGATTCTTTTTAACCCAAAATTTGGCTTTCAAACTGCCAGTATAGTTGCAGACAAAAACGGGAGATCTTTGATAGTTGGGGCTACTGTCCACGACTCTACGTTCGTGTTATGCAACGTGTATGCTCCTAATGACAATTCACAACAAAAACGTCTTTGCAAATCTAAACAATGCCCTTCGGTTTTTACTTAGGGGTGGCAATTTTAATTGCGCCCTGACAACGCCAGATTAAATAGGCGGAAATTCGGTGGATAGAAAAAAAAAAAACAAAAAAAAAACTCAATGCCGATTGGATTATTGGTTAATTTCTAAGGACCTTATATCAGTGGTCTCTTTGACAGAAACACAAACCCTACCTTCTCCGATCATTCTGCAATTTTTCTCGCCTTGAAATCGAAAGAATATGCTAAACGTGGAAATTGAATAATTCATTGCTGAAAGATGAAAATTTGATATGGCTTCACTTCCGAGCTGACTGAGAAAGGGTGGATTCATTTGCGGCATACGCGTATACGTGTCGCATTTTTAACGCGTACCCTGTTGCAAATAATCGTGTCGATAAACCTCAGAAAAACTACCCGTGTGAAACGTACATTGCTTTTAGCGTGATTAAAATGTACAGCAACACGTCGGAAAGTCAGAAAATTATTTCTTGGTTGGTCGATTTACCTTTAAAAACTGTCGGGAACGTAATAATTAACAACACGTTGGAGACTAGTGGCAGGAGTAGCAGTTCCGAGAATATGGCTGGCGCAGGCAGAGGGGAAGATGGAATAATGGTATAAAGGGAAGATGATCATGTACTTTTGTTCTATTTTTCTAAGGGGAATAGTTTAACTGATTGGGTACTTCAGATTTACCAGTGGTACCAGCAAACGTATTTACGTTAGCTGAAAATCCGTGATAATTAAAACTCAGAGGGATGGGAAATTCGATAGCCTGTTTATTTGCATCGCATTCAGGCTACGCGTATCGGCTTTGCGATTAATCAATGGTGCATCGATTTATCGCATTCATTGTTCGATAAATCTGCAATACAGCAGCACGGGAAAATGAAAACCTTTCGCAAGTATCGGAGCAGACATTTCCCTCCTTTGGGAGAAGTATATCCTCCTCCTCCTCCTCCTCCTCCTCCTCCTCCTCCTCCTCATCATCATCATCGTCATCAACGTCACAAGTAATTCACTAATTGGGACACTGTAATATTTACAAATGAATGATTTGTGTAAGAAAAAATGCTCTGAAAGAAATACAATAGCATCAGATATATTCTAACATGTTCTCATAAAAATTATACCTTTTACGTAGGATGAATAATTTATAAAATAGCAAAATAAGAAATAATAATCAGAGTCGACAGCGTCAAGATAACCAATGAAGTATGAGTGCACGCTGAAATGCTCCATCGATTTATTGCATACCCCATACGCGTAACCTAAACGCGATACAAACAAACAGGTTGTCGCATTTTTTGTTATACGTGTATGCTGCAAATGAATCCACCCAAAATTCCTGATTTCAAAACAAAACATAGCTGTTTCGAGGATAAGATTATTGAATACAAGACAAAAGGCACTATTATTGGACGTAGGGCACGCTGGCATGAAGAAGGTGAAAAAATACCACGCAAGTACCTCTTGAACTTAAAAAAAAGAAAACACCCTAAAACACACATCACAAAACTCAAACATAGTGGTGGAGGAGAAATTACTGATCCTAATGAACTACTGAAAGCACAAAGAATTTTCTACTCAACCTTATACACTGTTCCCCATTGTAGTGCAGCGGATGATACATTTCAACAATTTTTGGAGGACCTATGCGTTACCTTGGCAACTGTCGCACGCCTTGCTCACAAGCCAACGACACATTTTTGAAGAACGACGGATAATTTCTTGATTGGCAACTTGCTTTTCTCGGAACTTACAGACTATAGCAACAGAGACGGTGTCCTTGTGAAAGAACTTTAGACTCTTCAGGAATTTTAAGTCTCCAAAAACCTACAAAAGCAATGAAAGAAGCAAGTTTAATAAGACGTTTTGTTAAAAGGGACAGAATGCAGCACCTTGACGTGTATAAGAGGATGTTACTAAAACGAGGAATGGGGAATGGGGAATGGGGAATGGGGAATGGGGAATGGGGAATAGTGGTCAGCGGTAATACCTAAAAAATAAGTTGAAGTCTGCGCAGTACGGCAAAGAAGATGAAAGGTAAGAATATTTAGCTGTCAGATTTCCCGACTTTTGGAATTATTGGTTTCCGTTTGTTAAAATTAACCCAAACTGTTGATTTGCAGATAATGCGAGTAACGATAATGTTAAGGATCACGAGTTTATCGTTATCGGTTGGTATAAAAAGATTGATATCACTTTGAGTACAGTCGGTTCGAGAGTTAATAAAAAAAACCTACGAGTAAATGTTCTCTGTATCATGTGTAATTTGAAGTTTTAGCGACGAACCTGTGACAGAAGATGATTCTATGTTTGCAACTGACGAGGATGAATCTTTGTTTAAGGTATGAAAACGTAGAATACGGCTTGAAATTTTTTACACCGACCGCTGCTGAACTGTTAGAGCTCTTGCCACTTGAGATCGGATTTTGAATTGATTTTACTGCCGACGTTCATATTTGAGTTACAATCTAGATTCATTTATAGTTTGCACAAAGAACTGAGTGAAGTGACTATTCTCCAAGCTTCGATTCTTCTCTGGGTTTTTTCTTTTTAATTGAAGAACAGGTTAATATTGCAGTCACTTCACTCAGTTCTTTCTGCAAACCATAAATGAATCTAGATTGTGACTCAAATATGAACGCTATTAAAATCAATTCAAAATTCGATGGCAAGTGCTCTAACAGTTTAGCGGCGGTCGGTTTTAATTTTCAAGCTGCATTCTACGTTTTCTTACCTTAATCAAAGATTCATTCTCGCCAATCATCCTCTGTCACTGGCTCGTCGTTAAAACGTCAAAACACATAGAGAACAGGTAAGTTTAATACTAGTTGTTTTTATATTAACATTCGAAAGCGACTGTAGTCATACGAGTCTTTTTATTCCAACCTGTCGATAACGATAACCTCGTGATCCTTAACATTATCGTTACTCTCATTACCTGCAATTCAACAATTTTTGGTTAATTTTAATAAACAGAAACTCAATAATTCCAAAAACTCGGGAAAAACTGACAGATAAATATTCTTACCTTCCATCTTTCGCTCTCCATGCCGGCAATCCTCGTCTCTTTGCCGTACTGCGCAGACTCCAACTTAATTTTTTTAGGTATTACCGCTGACCACTATTCCCCATTCCCCATTCCTCGTTTTCGTTTTAGTAACATCCTGTATAAGATGCAAATTTAGACAGTCAGGCATGACAGGTGGGTGTCTTTACCGCCCTGTAAACTAAATATATGCTTTGGAAATCTCTTTGAACCAACATATCACCTACTAAAGTAAACTAAGTCAAGTTTGACGAGGGGTGCCAACTCTTAGAACCTGAAGTTCCCGGAGAACACAAAATTTGGGAATTGATGATATTGCCAGGAATCGACAGCCTCGAGAAATTGGGTTTTTAGTTTGAAGAGACTTTCCTTCTGTCCGAATGTGTGACAAACAGTACTTTAACCCTTCAACTAGAAATATCTGATTTATCATTTTGGAAAAAATCTCCTCCAAATGCTAGGTAATTCCGATTTTTGTCGGTCATTCCTGTAAGCTTAGATTAGAATGCACACATGCGAACGGCGCACAGCCGCTTCTCCACGTAATTGGCTCTGTCGCGTATGAATTACGAATCACACTGCTGAAAACCACATACAAACTTTCCAGAAAATCGACCGAAAGACTGCTACATGTATTACTTACAGTACGGATTTCTATCAACGAATTACTCTGGGAAGGTGGTTTACTAAGGCCCAGTTCTTTGTCGAACTTTTCATTTGGGTCGGCTCAAGAGCATGGGAAGATCGACAAAGGAGCGAGTCCGATTCAAATCAATACTGCGATCACACTAGGCCGAAACATCAGTTAACTTTGATCACGAATAAAACATGTTTCACCGTGTGAAGTGTTTACATTAGGAAGTGCATCGCGCGAATCATGATCGCAAGTATTTATTCTGGGGGTTAACGAAACTACCTGATGAGGTGGTTTTGATCAGGTCAGAGAAAACATGTTAAACATGGCGGTTGAGAGCGGAGAGGAAGCGAGTGCCCGAAAGATCCTTAACTGGGCTACAACGAGACACAATTTTAAGTTCAAGTATGGGCTGATGAGGGCAGTTATTGGTATTGATGCAGTGCCCCGCGAGCCCTCGTACAAGGACAAAAACCCAATCCAACAAGCGCAAAAAATTGCCGAGTTTGTCGAAAATGGAGTATTTTATACCAAAGATCGGAAAAGCTGAAAGACCCTTCGCCTCTAAAGGGCCTGGGCAGTGTGAATGCAACAGTGAGTTCCAGATCCATTCTACGGTTCTAAAAGTGTAATTATCAGAATTTTTGAGTGTTCCGTAAACCGCATAAATTATATAGATCTGCAGGCGTGAAGAGTGTTTGAAACTCACTGACACCTTATGTGGACAGTGCAATTCCAAACATGTTTTGGGAAGACATATTTTATTTAACATGTTCGGTCCTAGTGTCAGCGCAGCTCAAGTCGTACCGTTCATGTACTGAACTTCAGAACTCTGGATTTATCAAATGAGTTGATAAGGTAAATTGACCACCGTAAAGAAATTGAAAGCTGAAGTTTCGCTAACGCTCGAAACGTCAGCTTTCAATTTCTTTGCAGTGGCAAATTTACCTTATCAGACAAACAGCCCCACACGTAAATTCTTCTTAGTAGCTTTCATTTAAATGACACACTTTACGATCTCATCCACAGACTCTAAAGTTAGAAAAACGATATACAAGATATATAATGAACAGCACCTCAAACCGTGGCATGCCTTTAGACAAGTAAACAACTTTTCAAACAAGTATACCACAATTTTTTCCACAAATTACTGCTCAAATCAAATTTGCATATGCATGCCTAGGCATTTGGCATACTACCCCTCCCCCCCGCCCGTCATACTAACATCTGTTATTTTATGTTTATTTTTCCTCAACTGGGTCAATAGCTAACCAACTTTGTTAGAAAAAATGTGCCCTTCCTGCTGTTTCTGTGTAGTTCAGTTTTTGGTGAGCGGGACTGAATAACCTGATTTAAAAACTCTCTTAACTTTTTTCAAGCGCAGCAACAATGTCTTTGACAGTATGTGTATTTGTTATTTTTCAGTGCCTGGACACGGAAGATCGCCACTTATTATATAGACAAGAGTGTTTTAGTGGAAAATAGACCACTCGTAAAGTTCATACGAAGCTATATCCGGGACTCGAGTGGCGTATTTTCCATATCATCACTGGTGAGGATATCGAAGACGTCATTTCCCGCTCTTACACTCTTGTTTGTGCAAAAATACTCTTGTCTATATAATAAAAAAGAAAATTATACGGTGGCTTGAAGATATGGTAAAAAACATTATTTTACTCACTCGCTGCGCTCCTTCGTAAAATATTGTTTTTACCACTCGAAAATAAAATTCATATCTTCGCGCCATATCTTCGTGTAATATCCTCTATATCCATTCCGCCCTCTCTAATGGAGAACAAGCAAAGTGCTCTTCATAATTCTCTTCTTAGCTGCTGCCTTCCACGTGTTTTCACGCCAGCAATTTGAATTCACACCTCCGCTTATCAGGCCTTGGAGGAATATTTATAAACAAAATCTCTGTGTTGACGTTACGCAAGAAATGCGAAATGGAAAGTGGCGGCCACGCCGTGACCTTCAACCCGAGCACGAACAGAACAGAAGAGAACAAGACATCAGAATTAAAAAAATCGAGGTTTACCGATTAAATTACACGGAGAGGATATGCGGTGCAAAAATGAGTTTGCTATAGATGAGCCTGCGTTCGGTCCAAAACTTCCTGCTTTGTGCGATCCTAAAAGCCCAGCTCCGTGTTGTAACCAGGAAATTGCATGGTGCGGGTATGGGGAGAAAAACTGTTCAGGCGACAGATGTACGGATCTCAGAAACACGGTGACAGTGGAGTCAAACGAATTCGTTCCTTCTTCTGGATGCGAGTTCAACAATTTCACAAGCGAGGAAGCTTGCAAACTGCTGTCTGAAAGAGTTACAAGTCTTACCTTGATCGGTGTTTCGTTAGCAAGGCATTTAGAATACCGCACTGTTAATTCTATTTACAAACGACAAGGAAATTGGTACCCTTGTTAAAGACATCAGTGAATCTCAGAGAGGTTTATGTTCGGGCGACATGCAATTTGTAAATGGCCGTTAAGTCCGCTTGTCACGGTATAGCTGCCAGTATTGACCAACTGCCAATCGGAACATTTTGCCAAGGAAAACATAACTTTCAGTACTCTTTTCACGCATTTTCAGCTTGGCGCATGCTAATTTCGCACTGAATGAGGTGCGCGCAAATCTTCACAAAAACAACTCGGTCGTGCAATTGGAGTGGGACTTCACATAGGTCTAAACGCCACAAAGGTGTTCAATGGCTTCCTCAAACCAATTCTACGACTTGAAGAACAAGCGAATAGTACTTGGCCTCTCATTGTGTGGCTTACCTACACATGCGCAAGGCAGTTTGAAACCTATCCAATTTCTTCAGTCTCGAAACAATGAGATAATATATCGCTTTAATAGAAAATTGAGCGAGTTTCTTGAACCCATTGGAGTTCCTGTATTTGATACTTTCAATTTAACGCTAGGAGTTCACAGTTACGTGGGAACACATTACGGGGCTGGAGTCAACATGATCAAGGCGCAGTTATTTCTGAAGTTACTGGATCAGAGGTTTTCATAATAATGTGTCACTTCGATTTTTTCCTTTGCCTTTTTATAACAAAGATCAAAATAGTAGCTGATGATCATATCATCAACTAAAATGCGCGACAAACTGTATGGGACTAGGAACTTAATCCATTGTACCCTTGGAGTGTAATTTAAATGTGCATCACCTTAATATTAATTGGGAATGTAAAACAAAATGAAGACAAGATTACCCTATTTAATGACTTACTCAATTCTCTAATCATCGCCTGATTGAAAGCATATCGAAATAGCCAGAGAAAATAAAATTTGCTCATACACGAGAAACCGTGTAGCCTGCGTAACAAGCATTTCCGTCGCCTTTTCACCACTTTCGAAGCATTTTTTTGGCCCCTTGAAAATTAGGGCAACGGAAAAAAAGAATAGTAGGAGTGGGGAGGTGAGGAAAAGAAATTTCTCTCCCCCCCATCCCTTCCCCCTCCCCACACCGTTTTCCCTCGCCCTAATTTTCGCGGGCTCGCTTTCTTAAATTTAACCAAAATTAGAAATTATCAAAAAACGGCGAAAATTGAAAATGTAGAATGTGACACAAACACTTTGCTTCTCTGTCATCATTTTGAGCTTTTTCACATAAAGGTGAAAAGAACGCGCCAGTTTTTATTCAAAAATGGCTTGACCACCTACTACTTATGACGTCATAACTCGTAACCATAGCAAATTATTCTCACCAAACTTGCGTCAAAATGTGTCAAAGAAATATGCACAGAGCTACTGAAAACGACAGGTGCAGATGAAGAATCGTCTTGGAAAATTAAAATTTCTTAAAGCAAAACCTTATGGGGTACGTCCGAGGGTTAAAAACACCTCTGTTGCGTAAAACATTTATGCCATAAGATGCAGATACAGAATGGCCAACTGGAGATATATAGCTATTACAGATATTGCATTTAACTCATCTGTTCACTTATTGAGGGAAATAAAAGTAGTCTCTGGTTGCAGGTTATTGTGTACGGGAACTACACCCAAGGGAATAGTCACTTACCCAAACGAACTCTTTCTCCTGCCCACCCCGCCACCCGCACTTTTTCATTGTCTGTACACTTATTGATCAGAGAGATGACGACATAAAACGTTCAAAACTCATTCAAGTGAACCCACGAGCCGTACGCTCGTGGTTTCACAGCACAGTTTGAAGATTTTATGGCATCATAACCTTCTTGGACCTCTATGCGATACACAAATTGTTGCTGCAACCATCTCTCAATGCAGAAACCCTTCTTGCGAGACAAGAAGAGCCTGGAAACCCATCAAGTTTGAGCACAATTGAGCGCAGTGACCTGGTTTCCTGTTCACCGGCCACCATCAGCTGAGCTTTCCAAAAAAGCGGTTGGTCAAACGTTAGAATAGGCCTCTTGTAGTAGCTCTGACACTCCGTTACCACGAACGTAAGGGTGGTACAGATACAACTCATATCACTTGGATTCATGTCAATTATGGGTAGAAAACCTACTGAAGACATGCCAGGATGAGTGCCTTTATAGGCGTCTCAGAGAACGGATAGGTCGGCGGACGAAATCAATGATAGCATCAGTCGTGAGAAAATATCTAGCAGCCTCATTCGGCGGGGATGGCGTCGAGCAAGGTCGTCTTTGATGGCATCACTGTTCAACTCCATTTCATAATGGATGCGAAGGCAGGTCTTAACAGCCTAAGACCACTGATCGACCTTTCACACTCGCCCGATACCCGGGCTGACCTGGTACAAAGGCACTGCGCACTGTAAATGAAAGGTGGTTCCTTGACCCTCAGGCCACTTAATGCATGGTTTTGGCTTAATTTGCATAAAATCTACCCAAAAGTCATAACTCCTCGGAAATTTGCCTGAAAACTCTCAAAGTTGGCATAACCCTAACTCAGTTTTGACTTCACGTGTCAATCATTTGGGTCACGTGACCAGTAAAGGCTTAACAAAGGTTAAAATTTCAGGGTGAAATGGGAAATATAAAACGAAATAGAATTAAATCTTTTCGGGGGTCATCATAAATTAACCTTTTAAACGTGTCCATACTAAGTAGAAATCCTACAAATGAAGAAAATAGGTCACGTGACTTAATTAATGCTTTAATAATTTCTAGTATAAACAAAAGAGACCACCTCAATTAATAGTAAGCTCTTTAATTCCGTTCATTTTATATTCCCCATTGTACTCTAAAGATTTTAACCGTTAATCATCCTTCACTGGTCACGTGACACAAGCATTGGACACTTAAGTCTAAACACTGAGGTAAGGCCATCAAGTTTTAAATGGGTGCCAAGTTTGAGAGCTTTTCAGCAAATGTCCAAAAAGTTATGATCAGTTGAGAAGATTTTATGCAAATTAGGCTCTAACCATGCCTTAAGTGGTCTGCGCCGGAGAGTTCGACCGGAAAGCAAATGATGTTTCGAGTTTGCTTTTCTCGTCACAAATAATATAAAACACACTTCTTTCTCTTTCAAATCCACAGTACGGAACCAATAGGCGTATTTTTCTAGAGTTCAGACCCAAAATCCAAGTTTGCTTACTTTAGGGTGTGGTCCTTAGGTAGATAGCGGACGGTCTTTGTACCAGCTCAAAATGAGAAATGATTGAATTGCACAGAACCGAGAACAGAACAGAACTGTTCCTGTTCTTTTGCTTTGTAAGTTCAGACACTCACTAATTAGCTTTTTTCATCTGCAGTAAAATCATTTCAAACTCACGCTATCAGGTATTTTTCTCCAATCGTAAAGTCTTGTATTTGGAAAACATAAAAGAGCAGAATCAGGAGAGTCGGGACAGATATTCCCGTGTTCAATTTTTCTTGTTGATGTTTTCATCAAAAAAATCCCCTGAAAAATACATGTCAAGACACACACGCAATGAAAATAATAATAAAAAAAAGCAATGATTAAAAGTACTCTGTTAAATCCAAGGAGAAACTCTCTTCCGTCTCTTAATAATCTTAGAAAATAAATATATGGTTGTAACATTTTTTGGCCGTGTCAACCCTGCAAAAAAGAGTGCGTATGCTTCACTCGTACATGATTCCTTGTTTTACAATCATTTGGGTGATGCAAATTCGTCACTTTCCCCCAAGTGGATTTTTGTGAAGTTTGGATATATTGTTCCTACACGTGTCCTTAATTAACATTTTGTTGTAAATATTGACCACGTTGCAATTTTTTCCAGGTTCGGGTCTATTTTGCGCTCAATTGACCGGAGTATTGTGACTAAGAGCAAGTGAAAAAGCTCTCTTGAGTTTAGTGCTATGTTTTCTTGTTTTGCGAGAGTTTTGCGAAGCAGCGCGTTATGTTTAAAGTTGCCTAGCGCCATTTGGTTCCATGGGTCCGATACGGAGTGTAATTCAGCGAAAAACAAGCGACAAAACGAGATGTCAGTGAGAGTACGAGTGCTGATCAAGGAAATATTTAGCTAGTGAAAAACAACAACAACACCGAACTGAGCGAATGAATAGTCTGCGGAAGACCTGTTCAAAATGAGTGACAAAGGACAAGGAGACAAAACACCAAAATTATTTTCCTCGGATGAGTCCACTGTGTCTAGTAAGAGTTCAATTATAAAGAAGAAACTACAAGCTGAGAACGTCAAGCTTGCGCACAAGCTAAAAATAGCCAAGCAACAATGCGAGGATGAAGTACGGCCGAAGCTCTGCAGCGTAAGAAGCTGTTGGAAATTAAAAAGAGAGCTGAAGAATCGAAGTTAGAGTACGAGTACAAGGATGCCATGGCCCAAGAAGAATGGTTATCAAATAGTTGACCGCGAGATGATAAACAGGGTCTGGAAGTGGGGGGGGGGGGGGGGGGGGGGTCCTGATCCCGCATTCCCGCTCCTTTTTCACGAGAATCCCACATTCCTCACTATTTTCATCGCTATCCCGAATTTCGTTTCTTCTTTCCCAAAAATACATTAAAAAAGACTAATTTATGTAAAAGCTAATAAATTAAGATGTAGATTGGCCCTTTCGATTGATATTTTGCGCTCGCCTGGTTGATTCGCTTTTGCCGCTATAACGGTTTTTTGGGTCGCGACGATTTCCCGAATTCCCGACAGACAGGCAACAAAATCCCGCATCCCGTATTTTTCGTTTTCCCGAACCCGCACCGTATTTTGATCAAATCCCGGATCCCGAGAATACCCTTCCAGACCATGGATAAAGAGTTGAGTGAGTTACCGATCGATAGTGTAAAGGATCGCGTTGCACGCCTAGACCTAGACTCGTACCCAGTCCGTATTTATGATTCTGGGGAGAGGGAGAGAAGATTGGATTCTATTGAGGTGCGCGTGTTTGACATGGAAAGGGGTGAAGGAAAAATAGCGACTGGCAGATTTCGTATCAATAAGGCGGGCGCTCGCGAAGGAAGCTCTTTTCACGCGAGGTAAATAATGTCATAAATGGGTGTAAATTAGCTTGCTCACATCGCAGTTGTATGGAAATATTTTTTTAATAAAGCGAACGATATTTTGCATCACTACACAGTAAGCTTATAACCTACTGAGCTGACCTTTTCTGATACACGTACACTATACCTTTCGTCAACTATTACAAATTTCCCCAATCATTCGCTGAAAGCGAGTTCAGAGTTCAGTGCCGTTTCTGTGAAAAAAGGAACTGCACGGCTCTACCGTACGAAATCTGCCAGTCGCTATTTTTTCTTCGCCCCTTCCCATGTCATCCCACGCGCCTCAATAGAATCCAATCTTCTCTCCCTTTACCCTGGAATCATACATAGTGACTGGGTACGAGTCTGCCCTAGACCTGAGTTATGCTCGTGATGCAAAGAAGTCTGTTGCTGATGATCAACTTGTGGACAAAACAAACGTAACCGATCCAGACTGTGGGGCAAAGGTTGAAACAACCGAGCCTACTAAGACAGTAGTTTGCGAACCGCGTCGTTCAGAGCACCAGCTGTGGGAGATGATTGTGCCAGGGGGAGTCCAAGCTCGTCATCATCCAAATGAGATCAGTTGTTTGAGAAAATCCGTCCTTCCTTCGTCAAAATTGTTCAGCCAAGTGTGCCGAATTTCAACGGGAATCCGCTGAAGTATTCAGCGTTTAACTGAAATTTCCATTGGATGCTGTAGAGGGTAGTGCGAGGTCGTGTCTGTCCAAACTGATTCATGCCGGGCTCCGATAAATATGACCCGAGGTGTTCAATCGATAAAAACCAATATCGGAAAACCGTTCGATAAATCGATAACAATCGATAATTCTTAATTAAACGTTACCGATTTTGTCGATCAATCGATAGAAATCGATACTCACAACTGATCCTCGTTTTTAATGGTATCGATTTTATCGATTTTATCGTCTTCGAAGACCGTGCATTTTTCACCCCGGTAAAATACAACAGCGAAGGCAGCGCTTGAAAAAGAGCTCTGTTCGGCTAGCGCTCAGCCTTATCATTTGTTTTTCCTTTGCTTTTCATTGACTTCGTTAGGGCCTTTAGTCGGGTGTTTCAGCAAATTGAGTTACCCTTACAGCCCTCTTCGCCCGCTTATAGTCGTAGTTATCGTTTGTAGTTGCGAAGTTGATCATCTACGTTGTTTTGCATATTTATAGCATGATTTTACCTATGTTTTGCAATATGATTTTTGCAGCAGCAAGGGTTTTGCTGACACACTGTCTACTGGAGACTACTTGTTGAGCATTGAAACTAGCCTCACTACTTGAAATAACAGCCACTATCATCCTACAACGTCTTTACGGTGTTCACTGTGAACAGTTCAAAGCAAGCATCGGTTGTTATGTTACGTTTCCCTACTGACTCATTTTAAACTTTTTACAGGCCTGTTGGTTTGAAAATGTTACCGTTCGGTGCAATAAAATTGTTCTAGAATTGTTTATTGAAGTAGTAATAGTTTCTAAGGAAGTCAGTTCATTTCTGATGTTTCCCTACCTACAGTATAAAACACGTGAAAAAATATTGCGCCGTTAAAATTGGTAAGTTTGATAAAAATCGATAAGAATAATTGAAAAATTGATAACTATCGAATACTCACAACCTACCCCTTTATCGATTTTTATCGATTTCTGATACAATTTCTCAATTTTTATCGATTTTTATCGAATGTCATCGATTATCGTTTCTATCGATTGAACACGTCGGGATATAAGGAGGCATGGACTGCACTTGAAGAACGTTTTGGTCGGGTGGACAAAGTTTTGTCAGCGGTTAAAAAGCCCGTAAAGAAATTTTCGGTTATAGCAAAGGAAAATAGTGAACAGATCAGGCAGTATCAAGAGATAGCTTCCGAACTGATAGGCGTATATAAGGAACATAACTTTGTTCATGAGCTTGACTCGCAAATCCCAGAAACAATTGTTGCCAAACTTCCTGTGCGCCTCTGCGGGAGATGGGCCGAGTTCATCGAAGGGAAGCCCAGGTCGTCAACTAGGCAGTGGTTTCGAAATTGGTTGGGAAGCGAGGCAAAAATCAGTGAGTCTAAGCGGCGGTGGAAAACACTGGTCACTTTGGGCCTGGGCTGATTGCAGGAGCGACAGGAGAGCATCCTTCACTCACTGGAGATGTGGCAAAGAAGTGTCCGATTCACAAGTGTCACCACACGTAGCAAGAGTGCCAAAAGTTTGAGGGAACGTGGACAAGCGAGAAAGAGAACGTCGTGGGTGAACACAACCTCTGCTTATCTTGTCTGTTACCAGGTCATCGCCTGAGCAAGTGTCGCAGTAGAAAAAGATGTACAATTCAAAGTGTGGGATGCGCCATCACACTCTTGTTCATG
The DNA here is from genome assembly GCA_964030785.1 of Siderastrea siderea. Classification (NCBI taxonomy): domain Eukaryota; kingdom Metazoa; phylum Cnidaria; class Anthozoa; order Scleractinia; family Rhizangiidae; genus Siderastrea; species Siderastrea siderea. Next base: position 21,322,912 of record OZ034972.1, read on the forward strand.
AAGTCGACTTGATATTCATCGAAAGAGCGAGGGCGAAGCAACAACAAGAGAGAGATGCTGAGGTCGAGGGGTTCAGGCGCCTCCCCTTTATCAGGAGGGCGCAAATGCATCGCAAAATCAGGCTGTACACGAGCAGTATCGTCACGCAGCGCACTCAAGTCGTGAAAATGATGGTCGCGTGTTAGCTGAAGTGCAATCTTTAATCATCTTTGGAGAAACAGGGACACAGCAAGTAGTGGTGTTGCGTGACTCAGGCTGTAACACAACGCTTATCGATGAAAGTTAAGCATTGGCACTAGGGCTTAAAGGCAGAGAGGTAGATCTCGAATTTCCCTCTCATCAGGAGGAGGCGAATGCACCGCGAAATCAGAGGCCGAGAGGCCGAAGGGACTCAGGCACCTCCCTTTCAGCAAGAGGGCGCGAATGTACCGTAATATCAGGCTGTACATGAGCAGTATCGTCACTCAGCGCACTCAAGTTGTGAAAATGGTGGTCGTGCATTAGTTGAAGTGCTCCCTGTAATCATCTTTGGAGAAACAAGTGGTGGCGTTGCGTGACTCAGGCTGTAACACGATGCTTATCGATGAAAGTTTAGTATTGACACCAAGGCTTAAAGGCAGAGAAATAGATCTCGAAATTCAAGGAGTTAATGCACAAGGGCGTTTACTTCCCAGCACATCAAGAGATGTCGTGTCGCACGAGTCGGGAAAGGGGAAGTCAAGTACCTGTTACGAGATATGAAGACGATTCCTAACTTGAATGCTCCTGATCAGAAGCTGAAGTGGTCATCAGTGAAGCATGAGTATTTGCTACCTGAAAGACTTAGACTTGTAGGATACGGACAAGGGTCCAGCAAAACTAATTCTTCGAACTAACAACTCAGACTTAATACTACCACAGCGGATTGTCAAACCCTCGGGTCAATCGGGCGTTGATAGAGTTCCATTTGCAGTACAGACCCCACTCGGATCCCAAGAAACTCGATCGTCTCACAAGAGTGTACGATGCATCTGCGAAATTCATGGGTCAAAGTCTAAACGATAAGATTTACACGGGACCAGACCTTCTGTCCTCTCTGTTTGGAGTTTTCCTTAGGTTCTGCGAAGGAAAAATTGCAATGGCGGAAGACGTGAAGGAAATGTACATGTTACGCGTACCTGAGAGTGATAAGCCAGCTATGAGATACTTATGGGGAGAATCGCCGGACGAGGAAACAAGTGTGTACCAGTTGGAGAGAACAGAGTTCGGAGAAGTGTCTGCGCCGTCAAGGGCAAATTACACAATGAGACGTAATGCGGATCAGAGCGGGGAAGATCCACCCTTAGGCGGCAAAGCAGTCTACAAATACTTTTACATGGATGATGGCCTACCCTCTACCGATTCTCGAGAAGAAGCCATTAAAATGCGGAAACAGATGACGGAGTTACTGCGTCATGGAGGTTTCCACCTACACAAATGGCTGACAAATGATCCAGAAGTCTTAGCGACCATCCTCGAGCAAGACAGATCCCCGCGCTTCCTCGATCTGATTGAGAATAGAGCCTTGGGCATCACGTGGGATGCTCATGAAGATATCCTCAAGTTTACTAGCCTCAAAGGTGATCCAGGTACAAAGAAGAGGAAAGCCTTAAGTCAAGCATTCTTAGTTTGAGATTCGCGAGGACTCCCCTTCCATTCCCAATCAGAAGAAAGATCATCCTACAGAAGGATGAAGTACGGGTGGGATGACTAACTGAAAGAAACTGATCTGAACGATGCAGGGGAGCTAAAGAACTCCATGAGGTGAAGATTCCAAGAGCGTTCCTGAATTGCGACAAAGTTATCAGAGAAACTACGCTGCATTTGTTCTGTGATGCTACTGAAAACGCCTATAGCGCATGTGCCTACCTGAGACTAGAGTTTGGAGACGAAACAGTGGAGTGCAGGCTTGTTGCAGGAAAAGGGAGAGTCGCACCTCTAAAAGCACAGTCTATTTGCAGGCCTGACCTCATTGGAGCTCTCATAGCACCACGTTTAGCTGAAACATTTGTAACAGAGATGATGATATGAAGAAAATAGAGAAGATAAACTTCTGGTGTGCCTCCACCACAGTGTTACATTAATAAAGTTGATGAGACTAAGAAAAAAAAGGAGACATGGGCCAGAGCGTCCCAAGAAACCGACGTCATGCTCAGATGGTAGAAGTATTCGTCCCTAGCGAAACAAAAAAGAGTTACAGCGTATGTGATGCGATTCACAAACAATACAAGAGTGAGGGAGCAAGAGCGTCTGACAGGTCCGCTTACGTCGACAGTGCTTAGAGCTGCTCAGAATTATCTTGTAAAGAGGGCACAAGTTGAGTCATTCGGCGAGGAGACGGAGCGTCTGAAGAGAGGCCAAGAGATCCATAATAGGAACAGAATCAATTCTCTTGAGCCGAGGATGGAAGATGGATTTCTAATTGGTGGAGGGCTGCAGAAAGCGCAATCTCTACCATACAAGGTGCGGCATCCGAAGATAGTCGACTCGCATCATGAGCTCGCACAGCTCGTCATCGAGGAAATACACGGTACCTACCATCATCCACCAACTGAGCGCTTGCTTAATCTGATTAAGCAAGAGTATTGGATCACCCATGGTCGTCAGGCCGTGCGGAACGTGAAGTTAAAGTGTAACTACTGTTATCGCCAGACAGTAAAGCTCAAGAGCAACACATGGGAAACCTGCCAGAGTGTAGACTTGAGCCACGAATAGTGTTCAGGAACACTGCAGTTGCCTTTTTCGGACCTATGCTAATTAAAGAAAGACGCAGCGAAGTTAAAGTGTATGGTTGTTTGTTTGTTTTGGGTGCTAGGGTGCGCTATCTTGAGTTGGTTGACAATCTTTTTTCAGATCATTTTATCATGATACTGAAGAGATTCATTGCGCTGCGTAGAAGGCCACAGAACATATACATTAACAACGGGAAGATTTTTGTTGGGACGAAAAACGAGCTGGAGCAGTGCATCAGACAGCTGAATGAAGAGAGGATAAAAACTTTTTCGTACCCAAAGAGATCAAATGGAACTTCAATCCGCCGAGTGTTCCCCACTTTGGAGGTGCCAAGAAGAGACTAGTCCGGTGTACGAAGAGAACGCTGAAAGCAGTTTTAGCGAACAGGATCGTTTCCAAAGAGGTGCTGAAGACTGCCCTAGTTGAGGTGGAAGGGATACTAAACTGTTGACCCATTACTCATGAGTCCAGCGATGCACCTGACAAATAAAGAGGCGCTGACACGAAACCATTTCTCATTGCTGCGAGAAAATCCTAGTTATGAAGACGCTGACGTTAGCGACAGAGAGATCAACTCGAAGAACTTGTGGCGACAGTCCCAGGCGTTGGCTAACTTCTTTTTACCGAAGAGTACCTCCCTAGCTTGACAGAGAGGAAGAAGTGGAAAGAGAAGAAGCTTAACTTGAACGAGGGAAATGTGGTGCTAGTTGCAAGGAGCAGTCGCGAGCAGTCCGGAGCAGTCGCGAGGGGTGTGGCCACTCGAAGGATCGTGTCTACTCATCCTGGGCGAGATGGAAAACTTAAAGCGGTCACGGTTCGTACCCAGTGCAGGAGTACAAGAGACCAATCACGAAACTGTGTTTGCTATAGGAAGCGGAAGGCTAGAACTGTAAACCGTCTCAACGTTGTGTTTCGACTAGAGGCGGGGATGTGCCTCCCGCTCCCCGAGTTTCCGGTTCCGTTTACTGTGAATGACGCGTTGATTGGCAGTCGCTATGAACATGTGCGATTCTAGAGAGAACAACATGTGACTAAGAGCAAATGAAAAAGCTCTCTCGAATTCAGTGCTGTGTCTTATTGTGTTTTGCGACACTTTAATTATCGAACCAATGCGTTGTACTTAAATTCGCGCAGCGACAATCAGATAACAACTGTGGAAGTCTATTACAATACGTAATAAACACAATATATTCAGTCAACATCGTGCAAGGATCTTCTAATATTAGCGCTTGTGATTGCCTGAATTCAAGTTACGTATGTACGGTTGAGGTTTCACATGTCTTGCTTCTTTCGGATTCGCCTTTATTTTCTGCATTCATTGTGCATTGTTGACGTATCCCTGAGCGCTTCACAAAAAATGTTGGTACATATACACAAACAAAGGTACATATGAGCCGGTTTTCACAACTACCATAAACATAAGCATAAGCACAAGCACGATCCTAACTGTATCCTATACAATGAGGACAGCTAACAACATGAGAATAAGTGAACGCACCTGAGCGGATGAACAGTTTTTCATTCTTGTGCTGGTGTTTATGTCACTTGTGTCGTCAATTGACAAGAGCACGACACAAGCCGTAAACGTAAGCAAAAGCATGAACACGTTCGTTTTTTTCTGTGCTTGTGCTTATGGAGCACTCATGTCAAGTCAAAACCAGTCTTATTGGACTCTATCCCGTGTCAAGAAGTCTACGTTGGTATTAAAAGAAATCATTTCATGATAAACAAAGTCTCCTCCTTACTGTGATACCCAACTCAATGGACGAAGAAAGCTTCGGATGGTTATGTGGACTAGTCGAAGATATCAAAATACCATCACAAAAAGGAACAAGGAGAAACTATGTGAGCAGAAACATTACACTGATAACAATCGAAGTCTATAAAAATACTGTGGTCTAAATCCCGAGTCTCTTAAGTAAATGACGGGAGGAGACAATTATATTTCATTCTTGACCAGACATGCCATAGCATCTGAATTTTCCCAACACGTCATATCCTTCTTAGTTTATTCCATAGCACTCTAGCTTTCCCAGCGTGTGATATCCTTCTTCTCTTGCACCGTCAGTGTCTCCATATCTAAGCTGAGAGACAGGAAGGTACGACTTGTTTGTCAGCAGACCACAGTCTTCTCGCCAAACAAAATCATTCTTTTCACAATTGCAAAGCTTTTTAGGATTAGCACAGGAGGTGTTCATTCCACATTCACAACCCACGGTCACTCTGCCCCAATACGTCATGTTTTCGCCATCACGTGACACCCACCAAGCATAAAAGCTAGAGGGACGGAGAGGAAATATCAGAGGACCCTTGCACCCATATTTAATGAACTGCTGACAACTTTTGGAAACCTCTGTCAGTCCTTTCAATTGAGAGAGACTGGAACCAACATAATGAATGTCAACGCTGGTAACTTCCCTTTTCACCAAATCCTTTAGCCCGGATTCTTTCCTGACTGTCATGACTGACAGCTGTCACTCCAATGCCTTCTTTGTCGGTCATGTTACAGTAAGCCGTAAATGGAGCCCCACCTTGTTCACTGTCAGGATCGATATCGTAATCACCACTGACGTCACTGATATTTGTTTTCACCCTGCTGCATGTTTCAGGGATCTTGACATGAACAATAACATTGGCGTAAAGCGAGCTAAGTGCGTCCATGGCACTGCAAGTGTAGTTACCACCATGAGTGATGTTAGCTGACAATGCAACGATCAAGTTATCAGCATCGGTTGCCGAGCCCTCAGGAAGTGACGGGGCTCCGTTAAACACCCATGTGACTGTAGTGTTTAGACCACTTGAGGCAGAACACGACAGGTTCAACGTTTGACCAGCGTACACAAGCACATAGGAAGGGGACCTGGTGATGAACTTGAGGGCAGAGTGGACTTGGAGCTGGACTGATGAGGAGCTGCCATCCGCAATGCTTGTCGCGGTGCACACATGTGAGCCACTGTCGTTTGTAATCGCATTCATTATGGTCAAGTTTCCTCCGCTCATAATGATTCTTGAGATAGGGAGACTTCCTTCAGACTTGCTCCACGTGACTACAGGCTTGTATTGCCCCGTGACTCTACACATAAGTTCACGTGATTTCCTGCTTCAGCAAATGCCATCTGAGATCTTATAGTCACAAAAGGAAGAAGACCTAAAAAATAAAGCCATAAGTCAGTTATACGAAATCATGAACACAATTTGCTCTACAATCAGAACGGTGTATCTAGCTTACCCTGAACACAGCGATAGCCCTTGTCTGTGAAGCCATGTTGACAAACTGAATCGAGGGGGCACGGGTCGCTGTAACCGGGGTTCTAAGAAAACGAAAAGAGGAAACTGTTTACAATGTTGATTTATTTCGCCATGAAACAAACAAAATAACCGATTCAGGGTCGGAAAGCAATCAATTTTGGTAGATGAAGCAGTACAGTGTAACTGCTTTCGAGGACCTTTTTCCAGTTAAAGGAAAGTCCTCTTGATTTATTACAGAACAACAAATAAGTCGCTCTCACTTCGGTTGGTTGGTAGATAAATCCATCACGATACGCTCGATCTTCAGGATTCATTGTGTAATCTGAATCGCTCAGTTCACAGATGCGCGTTTCTTCTCTAAGCTGAGGACCGAGATTGTAAGACACACAATTGTCTTCTGCATAACAATGAGCCAGGCAAACGCCATCGTTTTTGACCATCAGGCTTCTAATCACGTGATTCTGTAGAGCAGTTCCTTCCTCGGCAGAATTGAGTTTTAAGATGCGGCAATCTTTTTCTTCCAAAATATAAAAGATAAAAGATTTTTCAAAAAAGTTCTAGCTCTTAAACTAGTTAAAACTAGTTTCATTTTAATAACTCCATATTATATCTTATTTATTATAACAGCACTTTCTTTAACATTGCGGTGCTTCATAAGCGATAATTATTTCCCCGGAGAGGACAATGAACGAATCCTTGAAGATAAGTGCATGGAGAGGAAATATTTATTTAGACTCTTCTATTATTTTAAGAGTATAACAATTTCTGCCTGCCTGCATTCATGAAAAATGTTCTACGTACAGGACTCTAGAGCTTATATGAACTATCTGGCTTTGCCTTTTCTAAATTATGGCTGACCTTGAGGAAAAAAACGCGTATTTCTTTGAATTACAAGTTAGCCACCTGTACTTCATACTTTCTTTTATTTTAATGCTGATGCAATGCCTTTTTTGAATGCTTTCAGAATGGTACAGAATGTCGGATTGAAAGATTTAAATCTTATGGCGACCTTTGCACAGGTGAAATTAGAGCTATAGAGTTGTTAAAGTAAACTCGTAAAAAATAAGTTTTTAATTTCTTACCTTTTTCTTCTGAAATATCAAACAGCACACAAGCAATCCACAGGTGTAGAATACTTTGAAAAAGTGACTGAGATTCTTGTATTGCAGGATCCTACATATGTACTTTAATCAGGTATGTTAAACTTTTCTACTACAGAAAAATAATTTGCATTGTTGAAAAAACGTTTTGCCACTCCCGACAATTCTTTGAAGCAGAAAACAGTGTCCGAGCAAATCTCATATTTAATGTACGATATTTTTGAAACTGAATTGCGTACGCGTAGGAAATAAATTGGAGTTGTCTTTCGCAGATTAGTAACAGTTGGAGTCCTTGCAAGACTCTAATTTAGTATGCATTTTGCCAATAACAAAGAATTTTGTTGGTTTGAAACAGTGGAGATACAGTGTCAAGAACAAGGGTGGATTTCCACTGTCGCGTAACTTTTACGTACGAACGGACGTGAATTTAACTGGCTTTACGTGCGTAAACAAAACAAGAGGCAATGTATGAACGGCTTACGAAAAAGGTAAAAAGTTGGACAGCACTCAACTTTTTACTTTTACGTAAGCTGTTCATACTTCGTCTCTAATTTAATTTAGGCACGTAAACCAGTTAAATTCACGTCCGTACATACGTAAAATTTACACGACAGCGGAAAGCCACCCTCCTAATTTGCAGTGAGCGATAGTCTCAAAATATGAGGACAATTTTTGGTGTACAGTGGATCCTCGATTTAACGAACCTCTATGTAACGAAATCCTTGGTATAACGAACGATATTTTTCAGCCCAGTAATAGTGTAATGTATGGAAAAGAACCTCGATTTAACGAACCTCTATGTAACGAAATCCTCGGTATAACGAACCTCTATGTAACGAAATCCTCGGTATGACGAACGATATTCTTCAGCCCAGTCTTGATGTAATGTATGGAAAAGTACCCCGATATTATCAACCCTCGATATAACGAACCAATTTCCCCAGTCCCTTGGCACTTCGTTAAATCGAGGTTCCACTGTAAGTTAATTTTAGTATTCATCAGAGTTTGTTTCTACCACAGCTGTGCACTGTTAAATTGATAATTTTGTTTTCCATTGTAATTGAGAATCAATAGAAAAAGCTCTTAAAGTATTAATATCGCCGTGCACGAAATTTTTAAACTTGAAGTTACTTTCTCATGCAAGCAAAACTTCGTGTTTTGTTACTTGATTGAACTGAGTACAATTAAGATAACCGGAAATAAAAGGAAAATAAAGGACAACATTTTTGTAATGATCATTATCTCTCGCTTTCCAATTGGTTGTAGTACATTCCCCCTCGCCCCCCCCTTGCCCTTTCCCCTCCGTGTTTGGTGCGTAGGGGTTACTCACTTTTTTTAAGGGGGCCCTTGTTGAATTTTTATCAAGTAGGATGTTATTTCATCGAGAAATAGAAAAACATTTCCGAAGATTTATGCGAACTCGCACTTCAAAGCAAATGATGGGATTTTGAATTGAAAGAACCAGAACGTGTCTCGAGCTCTGGGCAACACCATAAACCGGCAAAATTTCAAATGTGCCCTTCCCCCATGGGACTCTACCCCTATCGATACACGGAGACAGGCAAGCCCGTTATTGTGCGACTTGTCCATTGAGAAACTGAACGTCGAGTGCGGGATAAGTAGGTTGCACAATCTGGTGGTAAATACAAGGAGCCCGAAAAATTACCATTTACAGTAGATCTGTGCTGCTCTTTAAGCCAGTTCCAGCAGTAAGTATAAATGATACTACCTTGCATTGTCTCAGGAAAACAGATTTCGAGATAGCGGGTTTCTTTAACTGTTTGAAAGAAGTTTGTAAAATTTTCCGTAGATGTACTAATTTTATTTTGGGAAATTTGGTGGTTGCAAGCCGGCTCAAAATATCTTACATTGGCTATCTTTTGCTTTTGCTACACGCTTTGGTTACATGGGTTTATACAAAACACGTATTCGACCTTATGCTGCACGAAAGGAAAGTGAAACAAGCGATAGGAGGCCATCGAGGCACGACTTATCCGAACGCCCAATAGATATGTAGACCATTGTATGCTAGACCTCTGCTCTGGAACCTTAGCTTTTTCATATCTCCCGCTATCTCGAACAGAAAGGCGTTTCTCATTAGGTGAATGTGGTACAGCATTTACTGTTGCCTATCTCTAACGTCTGCTTCCTCGAAAAAAAGTCTGTTATCTTTGCTTGATCGAGAAAGTGGGACTTCTGTTCCACTTGTCTTCTCTTGTCTTGTCTTCTTTTTTTTCTTATTCAATTCTATTCTCTCCTGTATTTTTTAAATTTGTATCAAGATTTTACAATTAAGCTGTATTTTAAGTGTATTTTTTTTAGTGGAGAACCAGGAAACTATCTGTGTAGCTGAGCGTATCTGCCGCCTTAAATAAAGTACTGTATGCTTTAGTGAATTCTATTTCCCTAGAATTTGATGTTACCATGGCCACCTTGCGGGTTTGAAAGGAAGGATGTTTAGAATTTTGATTTTTCCTGTTTTCAACTAAAGAAACAATTTAACTTTCATGTGGTATCTTTTACTTGTCTGCATCCTTTTGGCGTTCTTTGGCATTGGAAATTCGAAATTCGATCTTCCATTCGAACGGGATTCGACCTTCCATTTCCGTTTTCCGTTTTGGAAATTTTAGTCACTCGCATTTTCGGTATTGTTCGAGAAACCTGGAAACCACGGACATGTCTTGACTGTTATAACAAACAAAACGGCGGTCTTTGAAAATATTATTGAGGACTTTGTCGGCTGTTACATTTTTCAGGAAAAAGGTAGCTTCATTGGTGACCAAGAACAGTCACCTGGCTTTTCTATTACCTGTTTTAATTTATTTTTAATATGTATAAGAAGAGTAGCCTTTGAATGGGAATCAAGATTCCCCCTGCTACTATCCTGCCATCCCTTAGTTCTTTGTTGGTGTTGGGGAGGGGGGGGGGGGGGTTGGGTTTAATGAATCTTTTTTTCTTTTGGCAAAGTATTATTAAACATTAAACAATTAACTTCATTCTCAAAAATGAAAACTCTAAAATTTAAAAATGTTAATTAAAATTAGTTCTTTTAAAGGTGGACATAAAGTTAATTCGTTTCATGCGACGTGCAGTTACGCACGTTGTGCCATGTACCTCGATTCTAGAAAAAGTTAATATTTGGCGGCCATGAAGTGGGCATGAAAACAGTAATGACCTCTTTGAACTTTTGCGTGACCATCGCCCACAGTTTCGCAAAGATCGCCGAAGCTGTGTTTTGAAAGCCGAAACTGTTTTGCATCTTGTTTCCGTTTCTTTGGTTGAACTTTTTCGGTCGTGTTTTTTCCCCCTGTGGGTTAGGCGTCGCTTCTTCCTGTACCCATGCAACCCCCAATTGCCCTCATTTCAAGAATTTACCCGCTCTCAACATGCTCAATGGGATAATAAAATAGTATATGTCAAAGTATACGGCTATCACTGCGTCATGGTTGTTTTGTTGATGTTGTTTTGGAGGAGGGAGGGGTTCTCCAGAGATCCCGATGAAACGATTTATACAGTGAAAATCCCTCGCTCTACCGCGTGGAGATTGGACATACCCAACGTGGTAGTTATAAATAGTACCAGAATAACCAGGGATTTGTTGAAACACGTGCCTTGCATGAGAGAAGTAACTTTAAGTCTGGCGTGGAAGGCTGTCAGGCTGTCTTTCATTTGTTTCAGGTACAATTTAAAATTCAGTATTTTGACGTTTTAGACCAATTACCGCTCTCTTTATACTCGAAGTCGCATTAAATTGCAAAATTGTCAAATTCAGACAGTTTCCAATTGTGTTCTCCAATCCTAAATATGGAACGAACGAGACAATTAAACTTATGAATTATATTACTGAACATGACTCAAGACTTGACAGGCCCATTGAAATATTGCAAAAAGAGTTTTCGAAGCAGGCAGGTGCAATATTGAGCCATATTTGATGCCCAGTCACGACAAATAAGCTAGCTTCAAAACAGCATAAGTAGTTGCAAAAACTCTATTGCTGAAAGCCTTTCAACAGCGTTATAAATTCCTCTAAACGTCCGGTATATTTAAAGCGAATGTTTTGGGAAGAGGAATATTGTTTGTCTCGCAGTTTGCTTCGATTCGTAGACAGGATGTTCTAAAAAATAATTTTCCCTGTTTGTGTTCGGCTCGAATGAGCCGCTTCTCAGGTCTAAACAAATCATCCATTGACCAATCACAGAGCTGATTTCCTGCGACGTCAGAATGTTATTTCAGTAACTGCTGCCGAGCAGTGGTTTCATATCCGCCATCTTTTTTGGCTTGCAACTTCGACTGTCTACTACCTTTTATTCGCTTTAAGTTCTCTCTTCCTTCCTTAATTCCACGAGAAAAGAGCGTCGAAATTTCCATGGACTGCAGACGGAGTAGTTTGTGTTTTTTCGGGTGAAGGCTTGGCTGAATTCAACGTTCAATGTTGGTGTTTCGAGAAGCGAAAACGATGCCCGTACAGCAAATTGTGGTAAACCCAGTTACTCCACAGCAGACGAACAACAAAGACAGAAAGGTAAGCTTATGTCTTGCTTAAAATATAACATTGAAGCTCTTTTTGATACCAGAGTACATTACTTCTCTCTACTGAGCTCATGAAAAACGCTATGAATTTTTGGCACCTTATGTGTTTGTTTATCTTGGGTAGCATGATTGAATTTCCAAAGAAGATGGCGTTTACGAAACCAGCGATTGTTGTATTAGTACTGTGTCGCAAAAGGCGCACTTTATAAAACTTGCAAGTGCCGTAAACTGTGAAGATAACTTATTCATTTCACTGTTTAGGTGAAGACATGTCTCCATTGCACTCCAGCATATAAAGTTGATATTTTCGCAGCAAGCCCTACGTTAAATCAAATGAGCGTAAACTTGTTTTCTTCGCTTGGTCTGTTGTTAAAGCGTTCGAAATACTCTTCGTCGTTATATCTGGTAGTATAAGATTAAACATGTTATTTTCTCTTGATCTTACTTGCTTTATTCTTTCGAAAAGCACAGTCTTACAGTAGCTTCGTGACCGTGTCTAAGTTATAGTAGTGCTATTCACAGTTTCCGGTGCTTCGACGTAAAAAGGTCTAGAAGGTGATTTCGCTCCTCAAGGGAGGTCGCAGAACGGGGTTGATTAGCCGTCAATATCCAGTTTGTGAAGCTTCTAATAATTGTATAATTAAAATTTTACTTTCTAGTTGATCTCGTAGTTTTTTTCACAAGTTTGCAAAAACTGGTCTGAAACCATTAGCTTAAGTTTATGTGTAATCGAGTACAATTCATGTCGATTTCGTAGACTTGACCTTCTTTCACCCGGTTAATGGCTTGGGGTATTTCTGTTATTATGAACAATTTGGGTTTGATACACTGCAACTTTTATAAGCCTCTTTGTAGTTAGATTTTATTTGGTTCTCGGATTGTTGATTACAGTTATGTCCCTGTTTCATCCAGAGATCATGACACAAAGCTTCTAACATATTAATTAAGTTTAGCACATCGATGAATGTATGTAGTATACTGCAAATTTTCAAATTCGCAAATGTTACTACAGTGTTCTTGTACATAACTGGTCTTGACTATGAAGTTGTGCATCTTGTTCAGTAGAAGAAATAATATTGTTTTTAGCAGAGGGAATTATGCTGTTGGACTTTGTTTTGTCTTGGCTGTAGAATATTTTATCAGCTGTAGAATATTTTAGTTTAAAAGTAGTTGTTAAATAAAAATGTGACACATAATAACCAGTATTGTCTCTTCAAAGTACAAAATTTTTTTCGTAGTTTTTGGCTAAAAAAGGTTTATTATGCACAGCCAGAAACATAGGATTCTCTGATATTGTATTTAGGGTTGCACTAGAATTTTCAAAGGAAAGTTGTACATCTCAGAGGTTTTTTACTTACTTAATTCCAGCCGACTGAGAAAATGGACGATTAATTATTTTATTTTAGTGCCGTTCTAGGGAAGTAATTAAAAGCCAGCAACTGGTTATTATGACTAGTAACTGTTGTAAAGATAAAGAAGACCAGCAACTTCAAGTTTTAGTTTGAAATGACTAAAACACATGACCATTTTGTGATTTTACAAGTGCCAACTTTCCTTGTGTAGGCAACTTCTTGAAAGCTCAATGAATACCCTGCTTTTTCATAATTATAAGAATTGTAGTGCAGTTGATCCCCTCTCCCGATTGACACTTGCTTTACACTGTACGTGTAAGTGAACACCTCTATTAAGTGGTCCCTTGTCCACATTTTTTCAGTCCAGTTTTACATTGTATGGTTTGCAAATACCCTAGTAGAAATCCTGTACAGGATCCTACAGGATTTTCTAGGATTCTGTAAGTTCACACTGGATCCTACCCAGGATCCTAATTGGCAATAATTCTAACCATGTTTTATAGGCTCCAGCTCAGGATCCTGTAAAGTTTTTTTCCATGATTTATTTGCGAATCTATTTTATGTTGCCCAAGTTGCATGTTTTAATTGAATTCTAGCTGTGACATCTCAGAAAGGTGACAGTGAAATTTGAATTCAGGGCCTTAACCCTTTCACTCCCAGAGTCAGTTAATGGAGACATTAAGGCGATTCTAACTTTTGAGTCTTTGGAGGAAATCCTATGATGCGACCATTCAAATGAAACCTCGTCAGTAGTACTTTCACATGGTACTATTTACATTTAAGTATTTTACAAAATGACATTTGGGATTTGTCTTGAATTTTGATTTTAGGCACTCTTGGGAGTAAAGTTTTCACATACACCTGTAATTGCATGCATCATATGTCTTGCAGAATTCCAAACCAAAGTCTTCAGAAGGGCAAGTAACAACACCAACCACGGAAAACACCAACGACAAACCAAAACCAACAGCCAAGAAAAGCCTATCAGTGACCTCCATGGCATCTTCTATGGAAATATGCAGAATATGCCATTGCGAGGCTGAACCTGACCAGCCCCTCATCTCCCCATGTGTATGCTCTGGTTCCTTGCAATATGTACATCAAAGCTGTCTTCAGAGATGGATCAAGAGTTCAGACACTAAAAAATGTGAACTGTGTAAATATGAGTTTATCATGGAGTCTAAAATGAAGCCTATTAGAAAGGTTAGTCATAGCCAATTTAGGGAGACTGGAATTTGTAAATGATTCACTGAGAGTACTAAGCGCATTATCCTTAGAGTGGTCAAGCAACACACTGTTACTTGCAAAGTGGCTAAAAGACATACATGTATTGAATCAAAGGAAACACAAGAATAATGGTTCAGTTTGATAAAAACTATTCTACTAGTGTTCTAAAACAACAGATACATGTACATATGAGGGTCTCTTGCTACAGATGGACAGGATGAAACTTGCTTGCAATAAGTCCTTCCCTGGTGTCTTTAAACAATGGCTAAGAACTTGTGACTTCCAGAAAGGATTATTTGAAATACCTCCCACCCTCTTGATTAATTGCCTCCCTCCCTAAATAATGACCCTCTTTTGAAGCACAATAAATAACTAAATAAATCAATCAATCAATCAATCTATAATTAAATAAATAAACAATGATATTATTAATAATAAGTACATATACTGGAAATTAAGTTAAGTCTAATTAATCATCATCATCATCATCATCATCATCATCATCATCATCATCATCATCGCTCCTGGTTATTTTTTGCAGAAATTGACATTAAAGGGGCTGTGTCACACCAGTCTAGTCCAATGTCTTTAGTTTTTCCAATTACTTGCCCTTACTTGCTATGGAACTTAAACGTTAGTGAAGAAATTACTTGTAAATGACAAAATTACCGCTTGGTGACAAACAAAATATGTATCCCGAGTGTTATATTTAAATTTACAGTTTTTTAAAAACCCCAATTGCAATCCATGTTAATCTTCTTCAGTTTGGCCCATTGGCGCCTTCTTTTGTATTTGCTGTGTTATTTAAACCTTTTGTCAATGTTTTAAGCGGTTATTATGTTTAGATCAATTTGGTGGCCAAGTCCTAGTGGCTGAATCTGGTTTAATTTCGTGGCACAGCTCCTTTAAGTTGCTAAGAGATTTACAGTTGCATCATTGGAGGGTTTCAAATCAATCAGCCATTCACTAAACTGCCAAGTGTTGTTTATTTCAGTGGAAAGCTCTGGATATGACAAGAAGTGAGCGCCGCAAGATCCTGTGTTCAGTGTCGTTTCATGTGATTGCGATCACCTGTGTTGTGTGGTCACTGTGGGTTCTGATAGAGCGAACCGCAGAAGAGATAGAGCAAGGACAGCTTAATTGGCCTTTCTGGACCAAGTTGGTGGTGGTTGCAATTGGATTTACTGGTGGCCTAGTGTTCATGTATGTTCAGTGTAAAGTGTATGTCCAGCTCTGGAAACGTCTCAAGGCATTTAACCGTATTATCTTAGTCAAGGACGTCCCTGCACAACAAGAAGGTGCTGAGTATATTTGAGTACGGCCCCTCCTCACATTATGTGAGCATTAAAGTGCTGAGATACATGTACTTGCGCAGAGGTTTTGCTATGTGTATCGTGCAACCTTCTAATCATTTCTCAGCCCAGCTCGTGTGGAGGAGGGGCTCTCCCTTAATTACATGTTATTGTAGATGTGATGTGATTTCACACTCAAGTTTTATCAGTTGAAAGCTGAAATCAGTCTTCCAGCAGCATTTAGGAGAGATTTAGTTGTCTCTGTTAGTAGGAGTAACACAGCAGGCCACAACTCCACTTTAATCTCTACCATGTATGGGATTTCTGTGCTTCAGTCTCCTAAAAAAAGCAGGCCTTGTGCATGTACTGTATTGTATCTCTAATGATCTGTGCTTATTGGGCTGTTAATACAGGGCTGGCATGAAATGCCACTTGAAAGTAACTTAATTTACTTTCAAAATAGATTGCTTATTAAACTCTTGTCAGATTGGAGTGGAAAGTACAGATTGAAACTAAAATAATGTTAAGCTGAAAGCTTAAACCTCCTTGGCAAATCATTTAACATCATTAATGATTTGCTGTACAATTTTGGCCAAAGTGTAGGCTGAGAAGCATAAAGAAAATGATAATAGTGTTAAGTAAAATCAGCAAAACTAATAAGAATTTTAAGTGTGTGCAATTTGCCAAGAGTCTGTGCATCATGAGGATTGTAGAGTGAGAGTGAGCTTGTGTACATCTTCACCTCCATGACTGACTCTTGAGGTTTTTTTTTTGTAGATTTTCCCCCTTTCCCCCTGTTTTTTGTGATATACGTGTATATGTAGTGTTCTTAAGTTGAGGCCAATCTGCATTTTCTGACATTATCTTTCCCCAGTGCAGATCCAGAACTTGATAGTAATGCCACACCCCCTCATTTTTACAGGCTTCACTTACTGACTTACTGGTAAGTGCAATGTGCTGGCCTGTGATGATTTCCTGTTTTGGGCCTTGTTTTGGCCAGGATACTGTTGCAGGCTAGGACTGTTTGACATTTAAAGGAGGCTTTGCATTTTCATTCTTTGGTCAGTTGGTAAAAAGGTCTTAGTGTTGATTTTATTATTTTCGTCCCATGTTTTTCTCTGTCCGCCATAAGGAAAGAAGAACCTGTTTGTTTCTGGTGGTAAATTTGATGATTGAGTTGTCTCTTGTTTTTAAATTTGCAGGTTTTGCATTTGTGTTTGTTAACTTAAACCTTTAAGCCCTGATATAAAAATGCATATTCTCCTTGCTGTTCTCCATTTATTTCTTATGGAACTAGTAGGGAGAATTTGTCTAAATATCAAGATATCTTATCCTTGGTGATTACTTCCTTTATTCTCATCACTTGAATGTTTGAACAAGTGGTGATAACGTAAAGAGAAATTTCATTTTCGTGACTGTTAGAGCTTTAAAGGTTTAAATTACATGTATAAGGAGAACCAAAACTGTTTGTGTTAATGCAGGTTGGAGTTAACATACTGGTACTGAGAAAAGTGCTTTTGCCTTAAGTTAGCAACCAAGGAATGAGGTCACGAGTTTCTATTCAGTGATGGAAAGGCACTGATAGACAAGACCTGGTCACACCTTGTGTGTGATGGGTTTTTAGGAGCTGTAAATTGATGGGTTGGTGATGTCGAGTTGGAAATAGCAGAGTAAGTTGTTGTTGTTAAAAATCTCACTTTTCATTTAATTAAGGGAGCCTGCTGGATAGGCCTGTATGTACATAGACTAAATTTAATACTAAGCTTGCTAGTCGCTATACTTTTCTTATAGTTGTGTACTAGCTGGAAGATTTTGTGTAGTCAGTTTTATCCATTACCCATTACTTATCCAGAACTACGATTAAATTCAAAGTTTACACTTGTCATTGAGGATGTCCATATAGATTTTGTCTTTCATTTGACTTTGACAATATTAAATTTACATGTAACTTTATTTTAAATTGACAGTGGAATGCTTTAAAACAATTGAAATTTCAAGTTGGTCAACTTTGAATTCTGGATTAGCTTAAATGGTTAACTTAGGATCATTAATGTTCTAGTTCTTATTGAGATTGTGTTAAAATTCAATTCTAATTAGAACTTTACACCAAATATACATTAATTCATATACTCCTTTGTTTGTATCTACAAACAATAAACGTCTCAGGCTTGGGGAAAACAGATGTAACATTTCCATTCACAGCGTTCAACATACGTCAGCCATATTGATTTTGCACCCTGGACATCCCATAGTACTTATTGAAATTTATTTATTCTTTTGTCATGATAATGCAGCATTATCACAATAATAGAATCAATCCGGTATTGTGGGATGCCCAATCCAGTATTGTGGGGGCAAAATCAATATGGCTCTTGTATCGGTAAAAAGGTCTATTCAACATGTTATGGCAATCAAATTCTATTCATCGCCATCCAACATCATTACCATCATGCAGTATCATTCGACATGGTGGCCGAACGTGTAACATGTTGAATCCAACAGTGTTGATCGTTGTTGAATGGAAATGTTCTATCCATTTGTTCAGGGCCTTACAGGCTGTAGGAAACCTTAGCTCTAACTGTAGCCTTCAGTCTGAATGGCAGTCATTTGTGAGATCACGAAAGCAGGGTCATAACAAGTTACATTTTTTCATCATCACCGATTCCATTTTTATCCCGATTGCGATCTGTGATCCCATTTTAACGACAAATTTCAAAGATTGATTACACAGAATTACACAGACCGGGCTCTGATCCCTAAAAAAATGACAATAATTAATAGTAGTTAATGTTAATTCTGTTCATGCAGCTGGTGTTAGCAGTTCCCTGGCCTCCAATTTGTAATAGCCAATTTGATCTCCGGTCTCACTTCTTTAATCCCAGATTCCAGGTAAAAAGGACCCTCTCGATATGAAGAGCCCAAATTTCATAAAAAAACTCTAATTCTAAGAAGCAATCTTCGTATTAGATAATGATTTTTTCTTTTGTTTAAGAGGGGTGAGTGTACAGTACCTTGTTAT
Source organism: Siderastrea siderea (assembly GCA_964030785.1). Taxonomy (NCBI): domain Eukaryota; kingdom Metazoa; phylum Cnidaria; class Anthozoa; order Scleractinia; family Rhizangiidae; genus Siderastrea; species Siderastrea siderea. Next base: position 21,341,432 of record OZ034972.1, read on the forward strand.
AACCCTGATGAAAGGTTCGAAAACCTGGCAAGGAATAGTTTGAATTGTCATCCATTAGTCGTCCCAAAGAGAGGCAAGGCTGCCTTGATGGCTGATACTTCAGACTCGAAGACTTCCTACACTAGACTCATGAATGACTGCTAGGTGACGCTCGGACTCGTTCGAAGATTAAGGCTCCTATAAGCAATATATTTTGTCCTTATATGTAAAACTTGCAGAGCCACGGGAAGGGTGCAATAAAACAACCACAGAGTCCTTGGGACGTTTTTTCCAGGTTGTGCTTGTGAACTTTGAACTCCCCACAACGTACTGCAACCTAACGAAATCCTCAATAGCTGTGACCGGGAACGAGACTGTGCAGAGCGTTATTGGGTAGTCACGCTGGAAAAGCGGCGTCTGACGTTTCCGTTTCCGTTTGCGTGACTGGATCGTTGCGTGATGACCCAAATATTTGCTTTCCATAAGACCACCTTAAATGGTTATTATTTTAGTGCAAGGCACCGTCAATTGTTTAAAATGAGTAATTAACGTATTCGAAATCGTACATACACTGTGTTTACTGAGGTCTTGTGATTAGACTTGACAGTGACAAGGTTGTAAATATTATATTTGCTCAAGTTATTTTTGTATGTTGTAGTAGAAATCATCCTTCTCCTAACTTCTAGTAACTTACAAGTAAAGTGTACATAAACGAGGAAAAATAAAGTGCCTGTTGGTTCTGATAACATTGAGTCTTAATGGTGAGAATTTTTTCTAGAATCTAATTTCCGGCTATGTAATTTGGTTGTAAGTTTTTAAATTACAAAGCTGGCCAATTGATTTCTGGACACTACTTTTTGCTCCCTCTTTTTTTGATCTAATGAAAAGTCGCCGATAATTGATGTGTTAAAAATACATCCTGGAATCTCTCTCCCTCGCAACCCCAATACAATTTTGAAGTACATAAAGTGCGCAAGATGTTCGAGAGATTTTTGACTCCTGACTCTCAAAAGTACTTTTCTTTGGTGCTGTTCGTGATGCAGTTCAATTTGATTCAACTTTTCGTCTGTGAATAGGGTGCTAAGTTTAACCAATCAAGTGAAAGCTACTGGGCTGTACTTTCCTGTGGCACTGTTTACATCATGCTGTCTAAGTTAAAGTTGCCCAATATTCAGTCTATAAAGAAAACCCTAAAGAGTGACCGTTAAATTGAAAACTACTTTTCCGACCGGTCTCTTCCAAATGACTTGGTTATTATCACTGCCATACGGAGACAGTATAGGCAAAATGGGATGCAAAAGCGAGACCAATTAGCCAATGTTTATTTCCACTGTACTGGTAATTGTGTGAAGTTGATGCAACCAGTATAACTTTCCTTTTTGGTAGTTATCCCGAGTGGTCTCCAACCCCATTTACAAGCAGCACATAGCACATTGCAAAAGAGCTACAAATAAGCTAATGAAATCGTTTCTCTCAGTGTTTTTTACTTTTCCCGAGGCGGTTACTTTCTCGATGACGATGATGGTGATAAGTAAGGAAAGCGTGTAAAAGTTAGTGTACGAGGCTCTGTCAACAGACTTCCGCTTTCTCGAACCATGATCATAGCTATGTCGAACATGAAATCGTTTCCCTTGGGCACTGCTATCTTAGTAAGAATGCTAAAAATTCACGCGCGTTTTGAGGACTGAATGTCAGCAAAATTTGCAAGTTCCCAAAGCCAATGGCCCCTTTCTTCACGAATTCGTTTAGTTTGCTTTTTGCAATATATTCTTTTACTGAGATTTCGCTGGTTTTTTATTTTTGGGATCGGTTTTTTTCTTTGAGAAGCTTAATAAGATGTGTGTGTGTGTGTGTGTGTGTGTGTGTGTGTGTTTTGTCAAGAAAATTGCACAAACACAAAAATAAAAGAAATACCTTTTCATATGCCTTGTAATTTTTCTTTTCTATAAAATATTAGCGGAACTCCTTTGTGACCGAAGACCGCCGAGCGGAGAACCATTTGCTAAGGAAATTAGGTAACCCATGCATTTTCCTCTCTTTCCCTCTTTTCGTCTTACCGAAAAGTTACGATCTCAACATGAAATAAAAGTCGAATTTAAGGAGATCTCTCGAGCTTTTTTCTATTACAGATTGTACAATGTATCTCGGAAGGCACAAAAAATAAGTATAGGAAATCGCACGGCCTCGAGTACAATTAAGGCTGAGTGATGTTTTGAAAGTTCTCAAAATTGCACGTACAACTCAGGTCGTGCGATTTTTTATTTATAGTACATTCAAGAAAATTAAAGAAAATAGATGAAGATTCGGTGATTTTACGAAGATTTGTGAGCATTTTCCGAAGAGGAAATTGTCCGAAGCCCGTCCAAATGTCACACGAACATTTTCGACCATTTTCCGAAAATTTCCGAAGGTTGCCGAAGATTGCGGAAGATCGCTCGAAGGTCATAAAATCGTCTGCGATCATTTTGTTAATATATCCAACGTTTGCCGAAGATTGCCGACCATTGCCGAGGAAGAGCCGAGGATGTTTCGATCGCGTATCATATATATCTTAGAGTCCACAGTCCAGATTCCAGTCCTAGTTTTAGATTATGCCAAATATTGGTATAATGCAAATAAGTCCACCGTTTGCAGTCCCTAGGGGAGAAGTTGATCACTCACTGAAGCGAATCGAGATTGATACTCGAACTGTGGCTTTACCTCGGTGTAAGAACCTGTGAAAAACACGGATGACGTAAGACAAAGGAAACAAAAACATTTTAAACAATACCGTACAGCAAAACAAAAGCTAACAAACAAAGCACATCTTGTCAGGTTCTTACACCGAGGTAAGCCCCGAACTGTAGTTAGCAATTAGCTTGCAGTCAGTCCATTTGCGAATCATCTTTTTCTGACAGTTAAACTTCTAATGTCGTAGCGGCAAAGCAAAGGTACGTTTTCCCTTTTTTTTTCTTTGTTTTTGTTTTGTTTGTTTGTTTCGTTTTTTTTTCTTTTACAGAAGGATACGGTATAGGTCATAACTGGTTAAACAACTGCTTTCTGGTTCGTTTGGCTCTGCTAAATACAGCCAAACAAATGTTTTATTCACGGACCTTGAACCCAAGGCCCGGGTCAAACGTCAAACTTCACATGGCTGAGATTGGAACTAAAACTAAATTGCAATTTTTGGGTCGACATCAAACCCACCTGAAGCAGACGGATAGAAAGTGTTGGTCGATCCAAATACACTCGGACGGACTTAATTAAATCAAACTAGTACTTCTCATGAACTTAGCTCGCTCAATTTAGTTCATATCATCTCATGAGAAGTTTGACGATTTTGACCCGAACCTAAAGCTTGTTTGCCAACACTCAACTGACTTCTCTAACACTTTATCAGTACCTATTTCTGGATACATGTGTAGAAAAAGTACTTTTTACAGTAACTCAGTAATCTTCCGAAAACCACGTACTGTGCATGTATACGAGCACTGAGTCTCGCGCATTTCGTCTCAGCCGTGGTTACACCACCCTTGGTAAACATGATTTCCCCAGTAGAATTTGCCCTTGGTAAAATAGCTGGGGTTTTCATTTACCTGGGTAATTAAGGTGACATGCACCCATGCAGGGAATTCAAGGGGGTAATTTTCTGGCTGGTTAACTTTACCGAGAGAAAACATGGACGATTGAGACACATTTTAATTTGTGAACCAAATAAGAAGACGAGAAAACCGCTCCAATGGATACGCTGCCAAACTGACATAAAATAAAACGTGCTGTAATCCTCAGCATTCCATTAAATTCGGCACTCACAACATTGCTCGAAAAGAAGCCACTTTCAATATTCTACACACGGACGCAGCTTGCAAATTAGGTCATGTAGGTGATCACGCACTGCACGTGCAGTGTCCAAAACTCGGCTTCTCATTGGTAGGTTTTCCTGGGGAAACCAAAGACCCTTCAATCCGGGTTTTGCTTGGCGCATTTTCCATTGTTCTCAGTCACTTTACCACGAAAATTTACCTGGACCAAGGTGAAATCAGTTACACGGCAAAATGGCACTTTCCCCAGGGAAACCTCATATAATCACTTAGGTAACGGTTGCCTAGTGTAACCGCTGCTATTATCTGCTATTAGTATAAATCTACTGGCGTTCTATCACTAATGCTGTTCTCTGATTGGCTACGCTACTCACCATCTATTCTGTTGTAGATAGTGAGGAGAGTGTTTTCCGCGCGCGGTGTGACCTATTTATATCATTTTTCAATAAAAACACGTAGTGTCTGCTGTTAAGTTTTGAACGTCTAGTAGATTTATACTAAAATAATTAGATTATTCGCTCTCGATTTCTATGCGTGATAGTTGATTCAGGCCTTCGGCCTCATCAACTATCACGCGATAGAAATCTCGAGCTTATAATCTAATTGTTAAATAGAATATATTTTCAGTTTCGACAGTACGCTAGAGAAATCATATCCCCAAAGCGAGAAAAGACTCGAAACCACGACACTTGCTTTGGGGTGTAGGGTGTTTTTGGAGGTAGAGGTGTTCTTGATGCGGCCCGTAATATAGAGGTATCTGTATTTATACACGGAGGTGTCTGACGCCCAAAAAACAAACAGACGCCCAAAAAACAAACAACGGATACCGGAGTAATTTTGGACGAAATTAGAGGTGCTGCGTATCGTGATTAATATGTTCTCACACAAATCTGTAAAACAATATGAAAAATTAAGGATTCAAAAACTGAAAAATGTTTGATCTGATTAAGAAAGCAGGTCTCCGTGCCTTTGCATATTAATTAAAAAGTGGCATCGTTTAAAAATTTTCGCGAGAAATGTGCGTTTTTTTGTTGTCTTTGCTGAAACCTGGTTCTCCACATTAACGCGCTTTCAACTTACCTTTTGCGATTCCAAAAAGAGTGTTTTCTTTTGCTTTTGTTCTTCCCGGACGTTATCACTATTCAGTACACATCAGGGCATAAGGAGAGAGGTGTGATACCCTGGTACTCATACCCAAATAGAGCTTTCCGATTTACAGGTACAAACGGCAATTTGGTACTAACGATACCAGCATTATATTTTCTAATTTTTCGGTGGCTTTTTGCTACAAAAAAAGCCAAAATCTTAAAAGTGTAAAACTTGTTAATTCCGTTCCGGCCCAAATAGCTCAAATCACGTATGTCTTCAATCTCACTCGCATGTCAGGCCTATCTCCTTGCCGCAAGTGATTTTCGCAAAGGTTTCACTGTGTGTGCGCTCGCTCAACTCCCGGGGGGGGTACTCCCTTATATGTCCTATACGGGGATGTGCCGCTGGACAGGGTATGGTTTTTGGCCTCTCTGTCCTAAACAGGGTATGTCATTCCATGTGAGTCTGTCCTAAACAGGGTATATAATTTCGCGGGAGTCTGTCCTAATTATAAACAGGGTGTTGCATGTCCTAAACAGGGTAATAAAATTGAGCTTGTTGTCCTAAACAGGGTGTGTATTTTAGGTTTTCTTTTGTCCTAAACAGGGTTAGGGTTTCAAACCATCAGGGGCTCACCTATACCCAAATATGAATGGAGTACCCCCCCCGGGGCTCAACTATCCCGGCCCTGAGAGGAATAGGAGATTACTCAAGAAATAAGCTCAAAGATTGAATTTAATTTTCTTCCACGGCCTTAACGAAGACACAAACTTTTAAGTCTAATTTAATTAAGCTTTTTCCGTATAACTCCGGCTTGAAACAATGAAACAAATTGAAGACATAGCTCTCACGAGTTCAGCTGCGGAATGTAAAATGTATTGAAAATATGGACGTGAAGAAATTAGCGCTTTGTTCAATGGCTATATTGTTCATCTTCGTTCGAGTCATCAGTCAAGGACTTGTTCTGATAAATTCATTGACAGCTCACACTGAAAAAACAGTCATGTATAAAATGCAAATGACTTTGGTAGTATTAGTGCCAAGGCCTGTGAATCGAAAATCTCTTAGGACACCAGAGACAGATTTAATTTATTAAAACCTTTCTTTTGGGAGCGCGGTTGTATAGTGGTTATGCGTTGGACTTCAGATCTGAAGGTAGGTGGGTCGATGCCTACTCCCTGCCATCTTGTTGTTTCCTTAGACAAGAAACTTTACCCCACATTGTTTCTCTCCAACCAGATGTATAAATAGATACCGGCGGCATACTGCTGGGGGTAGTCCTGCATGATGCACTAGCATCCCATCCAGGAGGGAGTGGCAAACAAACAAAACAAACGACAACAAACAAACAAACAACTTTATTATTGTCTCAGTCTTATAGCCGTGCACAAGTGCACTACTAATCGGGGAGACTGAAGATCGAATTGGAATTTGGAGATGTTGGTTTTTGAGGAAAGGGGAAAACCGGAGTACCCGGAGAAAACCTCTCGGAGCAAGGACGAGAACCAGCAACAAACTCAACCCACATATGACGCCGGGACCGGGAGTCGAACCCAGGCCACATTGGTGGGAGGGGAGTGCTTTCACCACTGCGCCATCCCTGCTCCCCCAAAACTCTCAGTTGCTTCATGCTACAGGAACTGGATAAGCTACGGCCTTAAGGGCCTTCTTGGCTCTTGTACGACTTTACCTTTTACCTTTGAGCACGAAAGGCTAAACATTGCGAGTTTTATCTTTTTTTTTTGACAGTTGAGCGAACATACATAGTTCTGTTCACTGTGACCTCAGTGTTTTCGACAGTTAACCCCAGGTTTCGCCAGTCCACGCCGAATGCCAGAACCCTCGTTTTCAGAAAAAATTCTCGTTTTCCATCGTTTCAGCGTAAACGATTGGCGAACAGGATTTAAAAAGTGTGCATCTCAAGTGTGGGAACTTGACCTGAGACAATCCGGGGTCTTCGCACTGTCTCCCTTGAGAATCTTTCCTGTAGCTAGGTCTCTTTACTCTTTGAGACATCAGCTTACAGATAGAGTTGGTTTGCTCTTTTTATTGTACAACAAAGTCTTGCTAGGAAATCAATTAGACTGAATACAATTCGCAATGTATGGCAAATTGAAGATGCAGTGAGAAAATCTGCATTTTTGAAGGGCAAGGGAAAATTAATTTACATGTATAGACTCCATTTGTCTCTTGTCAGTAAGTCAAGACTCCCTTACTGTCATTAATAAGAGAGTTTTTCTATCAATCTAAGTTGTATTGGCATCTCTACGTAACCCTCACATAATGCTTTCAAAGTGTTTGGATATGTTGTTGTCAAGTGGTAAGGTAATTTCATTTTTACGCCACCTTCTTTGGTTCAACAGACCATGGCAGTTTTCCTTCTGTGGCAGTTTCGCACATCAGTCTCCAGACTTCCTAAGTTCCCTTTTCGTATCAGCCGAAGAACACCTTTAGCATGCAACATATGCTCATCTTCAACACAAGCAAGCGCCACAGCAACAACAACGGCCATCTTTCAGCCGCTACCCAGAGAGGAGCTCGTGACTAAATGCAAGTCAAGGCTTAAAGACAGACCGTTCACAGTAGGTTCAACAGGAGAGGGTTTCCCAGAGTTCCTTGGAGAGCCAAGAGACTCATTCCCACACGGTGTGTTTGTTAACAATCCACACCAGTCCTCTCTCGCTGAGCTGACTATGAAATGTATGGAATATGTGGAGGAAAACCACGCAGATTACCCTGCCATATTATTCCGCAATCTCCCAGCCCAAACTGCGCAGGATTTTTCGACCATCGCTGACGGAATCCCCTGGAAAGCTTTTCAGTGGAAAGGTGCTCTAAGCTACCGCACAAAAATTGACAAGAATGCAGGGACATTTACTGCTAACGACGACCCTGGTAAAATAACTATAGATCCACACAACGAATTGTCTTACAGTGATGTCTACCCATCCAAGGTAAGCAGTAAGTTTAAATTAGGAACCATATTCAAAGTCTTCTTTCCAAATGATAGCATATTAAAAGATTTTGTCTATATTATAGTACAGATTACTCTAATTTTGGTTATTATAGGTTGCAGGATATTAGTTGCCCCATTTAATAAGGTTCACGCATCTTATCGTATTTTACAAGGTCGATGTTGGCACTCTTCGATGTAACCAATACGTCAAATATTGTTACAGCAACTCCAGAACCTGGGCATCTCTAGCTTCGTTAGTCGTAAGAATTGAGAATTGAGATTATTCATTAGATTATGTATTGACTGATCCACCGACTGACCAACTGACTGACTGGTCGATTGGTTGATTTGTCAATCAGTTTACACTTTACACAGTTTACACAGTTTAATTACCTGGTCCCTGAAAGAACAAGATTTCTATAAACGCTCCTCTCTACAAATACATTATGAATTGCAAAACTACAATACTTAACAATATTAACAATGCTTTACCTAAACAAGGCATATCTATACAAACGGCGTACGAAAATACAACAAATGTATATTTACATAAGAATAAAAGCTTTGAAATAAAACCAATCTGATTTAAAAAATTACGGTTTACCAGGATGCCGTGTTTACAAATAACATTGGCGATATATGATTAGTCCCTTCAGTGTCCATGTAAAGGAGGTTGTTCAAATGTTATGCCACGTAAGAGTCTCAATTGCTCTGCTTTTCTTATGCAGCTAGCGCTGTTTTTGGAAAACTCTGTAGTATAGAAACCTTTTAAAGAGTCTGAAAAGTGTATGCGCCAAGACCGAAAGATATCATGGGTTGTTAGTAAAGAAGCGATCCGCACGCTGAATATATAGTAATGAGGTTGACAACATGAAATTCCAGCGTGATTTCCAGCATGTTTTTTATGCTTAAATTGGTTAGGCACAAACAAGCGGTATTAGTCACTGGTCGGTAATTAACCCCCACCCCTCCCCCCCCCAACAGGTTTTCTTTTTCTGCGTGCAAGAGCCTGCTGATGGCTGTGGAGGTGAAACACCGCTGGTTAAAAACAGCGAACTTCTCTCCACACTGGACCCCAACATCGTGTGGCTATTTGAAGAAAAACATGTTCGATACGTGAGATATTTGCCTGACAAGTCCAATGGAGATTACTTGAACTGGCAGTATGTGTATAAAACGGACAACAGAGAGGCAAGCATTAATAAACATTTACTTCGGGGGGGGGGGGGGTATACGTGGATGCTAGGTTTTCATTACGTTGTAGAATTTTTTTTCTAACTTACTGAATGACCGATTGTCAGACTGACTCACTGACTGCCTGGCTGACCACAGGAAGCCCACACGGTCTGACTGTATAATGATCAGGTGTCAAAGAGACCCCTGTGCCCGTGTACATGTGAACTTGTGTTGCCTCATTGTGTTTTGGTGTCATTTTGAGCTGGTTTGGAGGGGCAGGCTATTTCGTCGGGCAATTTCGAACGCGACCGTATATTGGGCGTTATTGGAGACTGGACTCCAGAATCTAGCAAGGGTAACCGCTCTGTTTCAGTTCAGCCATTAACAATTAATAATTCTCCTAAGGGGAGCTTCTCACGTTTTAGTTAAAGAGACTCTTCTCACCCTCTCTTGATAGTTGTTGAAACAATTGAAGGGAGAACTAATGGTTGAACATTAACTGTGACAATTTACGTTGCTCTAAGGTCCGGTTTCCTACTACGCACAATATACGATCACGTTTGAAATCGCCTGAAGAAACAGCGTTCCCATTAATGCAAATCCTTTTTGAATCGACTCAAAACACAGGTAAACATGGCAAACAGATTTCTATTTGATATGTAATTAATTTTACAGCTATAGAGAACGCCATATTGTTCCTTGTGCTCCTGACTGACTGACTGACTGACTGACTGACTGCCTGCCTGACTGACTGACCTGCTGACTGATTGACTGATTGACTGACCGACTGACTGGCTGACTGACTGACTGACTGACTGACTGACTGACTGGCTGACTGACTGACTGCCTTACTAACTGATTGACTGACTGAATGATGGACTGACTGACTGACTTACTAACTGATTGACTGATTGAATGATGGACTGACTGACTGACTGACTGGCTGGCCTGCTGTCTTACTGACTGACTGACTTACTTACTGATTGACTGACCTATTGACTTTTTGACTGACTGACTGACTGACTGACTGATTGACTGCCTAACTTACTGGCTGGCAAGCTGACTTTCATGTACTAACTGACTAACTTACCTACTGACTTACTGACTGACTGACCTGCTGACTGATTGACTAACTGACTGACTGGCCGGCTGGCTGGCTTAACAAACGAACGGATGTCTCTGACTGACTGCTATTTCATACATAGGTTGTAGAAAAACAAACCAAAGAACAAGGCAGCAATATCACATGGGACCCGAGTGGAAATTTGTACGTGTGGAAAAACAGGCCCGCAGTCATACATCACCCTGCAAAAGGCAAGAAGATCTGGTTTAACCAGATGTACCGCATAATGCCTTGTATTACCGGTTACTGCCATGGTGTATTGATATCCCAGATGACAAGTTACCTGGTAACACTTATTACGGGGATGGAAGCGAAATCGAGCCCGCGGTACTGCAACACATAATAGCCAGCACGTGGTCATGCGCAGTTGGGTTTAAATGGAAGAAAGGCGATTTATTAGTGCTGGATAACCTGGCTGTTCAGCATGGGAGAATAGGATTTAGAGGCGACAGACAGATATTAGTTTGTATGTCGGTGTAATTAGGAAATATTTCAATGGAAAGCGTGTGTTCACTCCTTTTGAAGTAATACGAGGGAGGCTTGGGTTTCACAGCGAGAGTCTTAGGTCATATTTCCGCATAACTAGGAAATAGTTCTCTGGTAGAATTGTCTTTATTGCTCAGTTTTGAAGCAATGCAAGGGAGACAAATAAATTTAACAGCTACAAACAGATTTTACGTCTTGAAAGGTGTTATTCATCGTGGTTTGAAATGATAGTTCAGTTAATCGTTTGTCTCACGATTTAGTCACTTTGATGTGGATCGCGAGGTTTCGACCGCCATATTGCTGGTCTTCATCAGGCGATGGTGTCGACTGGATGTGTATCAGTGTAAGTAGCACCTTAGTTGTTTGTGATTGGTGCATTTCGATCCTCATTGTTCTGATTAGACGCTGTTTCATCAGGGGTCCGCTGTGGTACTACTGATCCGCGGTTGTGTTGTTTGATCGTTAGCCTGTGTACAACGGCCTGCCCTCCTCAAGAAAAAATCGGAGAGGGGCGTCTCTGATTTACCGTTGATAATCGTGTTCAAAAGTCACGTGACTTTTCCTGGAATGTGTGGAAAATGATCTGATTGGTCTTCACTTTGAACCCATAACACCATGCTGAAAGCGCATTCGCAGGGAATCTTGTAGACTACTCCATCTTGTTTAGTTGGGTTGACAGCGTCCTTAGGTCGCGCTAAGTGAGATCAAAGCGTTGTGTCAGACTTGAAAACAGTGCAGATCCTTTGTTGTTGTAAGCAACGGCACAGAGCCTTTAATACGCCTCTCATATATGGCAGAACCGCGGTAGATTTTATTTCAGACGCAGGCTCTTTACTAGTTCTTTGTCTCCTGATTTCTTGTGACGCTTTGCGCAAGCAAATACGGATATCCGTTCTAAACAACAACTGATGATAAGTGCTTATTCTCCTCAGAGATAAGAGGGAGGCCAACAAGTAACTATTGTTTCACTATTTATGAGAACCTGTATGAAGAGGACACCCTGTATTAAGCAGTCAGTAGTGAGGGTCCCTAGGGTGTCCGCTATTTCAGAGAATTTTAATAACGATATCCCATCATCCATGGCTTGGCCAAAGTTGGCCAAAGTGACTTCAGTCTGACTTGGGCTCTTAGAATCGGGAGAAATATCAATATCACTATAGACATTAGTATCACCATAGACAAACATTCCATCAGTCACCGTCTGAGATACTAACACGAATCTTCTAGATCAGTCATGTGCTTCTAAAATTATCATACAGTGGAAGCTTTGCTTACGCACGGCTCTGTATTACGGACACGGACAGTTTACTGGGCACCTGAGAGACCGGCATTCATGTAAAACTCTACCGCTGTAATTTTCACACCTGCCTTTTTCAAAGCCATGTCCCTTTCATTTTGAGTCCAAAGTATCCTGCGTAGCAGGCGTAAAAAGGGAAGGGGTAGGGAAGCCAGCAAGTAGGAAATAAAATGGGGGACTGGAGGCTAGGAAGGAGGCAACGCCTGCGTAAACGGAGAAGGAGTTCTCGCTTACCCTAACAACTCCCCGTTTACGCCAGCTACGCAGGCTTTGTCCAATGAAGCTTGACTGTAAATTTTCAAAATGCACGACGCGCCAGGTTTGCTTAAATGTCTGACGGGCGCCCCGGATTAAGGAGAGTGTAGGGAAAGCAGTGATGGAGGGAAACATTCCCAACTTCTATAGGAAGATGGGGTGAGAGAGTATTTCTTCTCGCCACCCTAACATCGTCTTCCCCTCCCTACCTTCGCCCCCTCTCCCCAGGAAATCTTCACAATATTTTTCCTAGTGGGCCAGCCTTCCTTTGCTCTTACCTTAAATGTGAACCCTAAGAACATGCTATCTTATTAGCCTCGTAATGACAAAGACTATAAAACAAGCTGTATCGCACCACAAGCAATATGAACACTCTTTCTCTTAACAGTAACAATAAGAGGAATTTCTCGCGCATGCCTTTTCCTTTGTGCTCGTGAAATTACACATAAAAGTACATTTTCGGATTTCTTATTACACGCCTTGCGTTTATAACAAGGGGAAGATGGTGTTTAACAACTATGGCCATACCACAGGCAGACCACCCTATGTGTTCGTAGTTAATAATTGTTGACAAAGGTCATGTTGAAATCAATGGCGCGTATAAGAAGATATATGGAGAAACGGTAGGTCGGCTTCGATTTACTACAAAATATAGAGTTTACTCTAAATTATTCAATAAAAGTTAAGATGAAATGTCAAATGAGTCTTGTGTCATGTTTTTTTGCCGCCGCGAGCCTTTTGAGGCGTTATTTTGCGAGATTATTTAGCGACCGGTGGTAGAGAGAGAGAAGAGAGAACAAGGCTTGCAAGTCGGCCGCCGCCAGCAGCGACCGACTCCACTTCAAACCGGAATTAACGCCAAACTACTGAAAATCTCACCTATCTGACGACGGCTATCGATCGCTGAGTTGTTGCTCTATCTCTTCGCCAAATTTGAACTTCATCCCTCCAACAGTTTCCGAGAAAACCCATGCTGAATTCGTGCATACGGCTTTCTCAATATGATCGGTGCTCGACTCAGCGACCAGAGAAATTCCGATCACGCCGGCCGTTTCAAATTCACCAATCAGCGCTTGGCATCCCGTGGCAGCTCGCCGCGGTTCAAAGTACACTATATACTGATTGGTGAATTTGAAACGGCCGGCGTGATCGGAATATTTTCTCTGGTCGCTGAGTCGAACACCGATCATATTGAGAAAGCCGTATGCACGAATTCAGCATGGATTTTCTCGGAAACTGTTGGAGGGATGAAGTTCAAATTTGGCGAAGAGATAGAGCAACAACTCAGCGATCGATAGCTGTCGTCAGATAGGTGAGATTTTCAGTAGTTTGGCGTTAATTCCGGTTTGAAGTGGAGTCGGTCGCTGCTGGCGGCGGCCGACTTGCAAGCCTTGTTCTCTCTTCTCTCTCTCTACCACCGGTCGCTAAATAATCTCGCAAAATAACGCCTCAAAAGGCTCGCGGCGGCAAAAAAACATGACACAAGACTCATTTGACATTTCATCTTAACTTTTATTGAATAATTTAGAGTAAACTCTATATTTTGTAGTAAATCGAAGCCGACCTACTGTTTCTCCATATATCTTCTTATACGCGCCATTGATTTCAACATGACCTTTGTCAACAATTATTAACTACGAACACATAGGGTGGTCTGCCTGTGGCCATACCGTAGTTAAGGTTTCACCCACGGAGTTGGGGGTTCGGGCTGGGTATTGCTAACAAACAGACAAGGTAATCTGTAATTGAATTAATTTGCCTGTGCTGGCAGCAGCTGTGTATACCCAGGGAATATTTATTCCTTTCATACCATTGGTAAAGGTAACATCCTTCCCCCTTCCCATACACTACCATAACAGGAAAAGCAAAAAGAGATTTCAACTGAAAACGTTTGTTTACATACGATGGCCATAGCGTAATATAGAATCCACTAATATCGTAACATTCTCACAGAAACATTTATTTCCAGAATTATATTACAAGTGAATCGTTGTCGACGAACATTTTAAAATTAAAATTAACGATAAAAACTAACACCGTTTGGGTGCCCCTGACACCATTGTCGGGTTCCAAATAAAAATGTAAAATGCAGAGGGTAATCTAGGGTATAAACTAAATTATTAAGCGCGGAATGATATAGGCTGTGTGCTAAGTCCCGGTTCTTATTATCAGTTATTTGTTTCACTCGCAATCAGTAGGTTTTCAACTTCAGCATATCGTAGAATAAGCAAATTAAATTGAACTTTTGTATACCTGTGTTGGCAAATCAAAGACACACCTCTAATATGAATGCCATTTTCGCCGTGACTAATTAGTTTTGAGTCTACCTCTCTATTTCAAAATTGGCTTGTAGGCACTTCCCACAAGGCAATTCCCTTAAGGCGACCAAACTCAGGAAAATATTCTTTTAGACGACCAACAAATACGTGCATTTTTTTCAGTTCTCTGGATCTGGTGTCGTCGAAATTCTAATTTTAATTCTTATGACAGATATTACCCGCATACGTCACATCGACGTATTTTCCTTTCTCTTTTCGAACGGTTTACCGCACCGGTTAACATTGCATTCTGGTAGCTTGCATTTCGCGGATCGTCTGAAAAAAGGCGCGCTGTGCCTCTTGGGGGAGTTAGTCGATATTATGTGATTTTTTTGAAAATTCACAGGGTACCACGGGTTACTTTCTTTTAATTTCGCGAGAAAGATTGCAGTCCAGTCCCCACCCAACAATCGACCATCCCTTCGATAAGTCGTGATTATAATTCTGTCCCAACCCTCTTCGCTCAAAGTAAATTTCGCGGTAGTTCCCTCGATGTTCTTGCGAGAATATTTTTCTTGCTTCTTATCGGCATCGCCTATTTCCCTTACGTAAACGGTCGTTACCATTTTTGACGGTCGATGATATCATTGGTAACCAAGCCTTTTGTCATGGTAGTAGATTAAGTCACAATAAGGTAACAAATACATTTTTAAATAGTCTTAGAAAGAACAAAGTTTAAGCCCAAGTTGAATTTACGTTAAAAGTTTTGAAAAGGGCTAGGGTCACCTATTATAGATGTATCAGTTATGAAAGACAGTTAATTATAATATATACTTTAATTTTTCGGAATTGTGGCGGATTGGCGTGGTAGTGTAGTGGTAAGGGAGAGAGATTAGTATATGAAAGGACCGGGGTTCGAATCTGGGTTGTGAATGTCTTTCTTTTTAGTAGAAAAACTTTCAATAATAGTTCAAAAATTTTCTAAGTGTCTTAAAAATGGCAACGACCGTTTACGAAAGGGAAAATTGCATCGGTATCACCCCCGTTTGATGAATCTGGGTCATGAGAATCATCCTAATAGGAACTTGATAGGCTATGAAAGCTGAGCTGTTCAAAGAAATAAATGGTCGTTTTCTCCTAAACGAGCTCGGTCATCCCCATTTTGTAATACATAAAATTCAAATGGCACAAGGCCGAGTACAAAATATCTCGATTTTAAGAAAAGTTAAAAATTCTGCTTTGAGATATTTTTACGTAAATACCGAAAAGGAACAGCAGGGTACGTACGCACGCGGCAAATTCTTTCATTTTTCTCATATCTATAACTCCTGTTCAACTAAAATAGTATACAATGCAAGATAAATGTCTATTTTGTTGAACTGCTCGAGTATTTCGGTGCAAGCAATGACGTATTAAAGAAATTACAGTTCTCATTTCGGATTACTAAGGTTTGTCAGGAAAACCTTGCG
This sequence comes from Siderastrea siderea, assembly GCA_964030785.1. Taxonomy (NCBI): domain Eukaryota; kingdom Metazoa; phylum Cnidaria; class Anthozoa; order Scleractinia; family Rhizangiidae; genus Siderastrea; species Siderastrea siderea. The sequence goes on from OZ034972.1 coordinate 21,357,320, forward strand.
GTTCGTATAGTTGCTATTAGTGGCTATTCATGTTGTACAAAAACGAGCTGGGTGACCCCTATTTTTTATTGCATTTTTGAAATGTTCAAAACATAATTACCAATTGCACAAGGCTTTAGAAAATTTTAAATATTCTTTCTATTTCGATGGAGTCATCTTAAGAAATTGATATTCTAACGTATTTCGTGGGAAAATAAGCAAAAACAAAATGCATTCGTCACAAATAGTTAACGCCCACTCGCATTCTTAACATCAAAATACGTGCCTTTTTACCCGGTAATTATACACGAAAGCTAAGCACTCAGAATGTCCAAAGCACTTTTCGTGTTGATAAAAAGGTCTTTAAAATCAGTAAAGCAGCGAAGTATCATGTCTTGAGCGGCCAGCAAAAATCACCACAACAAACGCTCCTTCACTTTTTCATGGGTCGTCCGCTTAACACTGGAGTCAGCCCTTGGGCCAAAATGCACTCCACGTCTCGAGTCTGTGATTGTGACTATCTAAATAAAAACAGTTTTGAATAAGGTTTTTCTGTGGTTTTCTTTGAATTTATTCTAACATTTTTATTAAAAAACGTTTTTTTAATTGAACTTGTGCATAATTTTGGTTAGAAAAGCGCCGTTTTTATGACGAAATTAATTTATTTCACGCGCAAGTTGGAGTGGTTAACATACAACACGTAAGAGCAGCGCAGAAACAAATGACCGCAGCCCGCAAACCAAGTATTTTGTGGAGTAAAAGATAAAATTCCCTGCATTCCCAGAATTTTAAACTAATTCTGTTTTTAGTGTTATGCTTGCAATGTACACACATTAAAAAAAGAAAAAACAGAAAAACAAATGACATGGGCCATAGGTGATTACCATCTTACACGGAAACACTTGTACCCATGTTAACTGCAACGTGCCCTCATGCTTTCTCGATCATAACTCGATTGTTTGTACGGCATTAAACACGGTGATTGCTTTTCTACGCCGCAATAATCTTAAAAGCATAAAGTTCCAATAAGATCCCGAGTCAAACAGGAATTTTAACGCTAGACTTGCCCACTTTGTGTGCTCTACGCGACTTTCTTGCTTCTTTCTTTCGAGTTTGAATCTGCTTAAACGTTTTAACTATAATCGATGGAAATTCAAGTTCTCGCTCTCATTTAGCCTCTGACTCTAATAAATTGTTAGTGACCCTATTGTGCTCTCAAAAAGTTCAAACTCAGCTCGACGCCTGCTCGGTTGGATTTGGCTTAACACTCGTAGAAGTTTGGGCTAACATAAAAAAATGTATGCAAAGATTCGCCTTTGGGTGCCTGTTTCTGCATGCAGGCTTTCCAATTCTGTTAAACTTTGACTCTTCAATTATCAGGACTCCATCTCCACTAAAACAAAAGGTTTTACATGGTGGTATTAACTAAATAACACAGTATCTCTCAATAAAACGGCACCAGCATCCAAACCCTGTAAGGTAAAAACCAGACGGTTGGATCGCGAGTTACTGAAAGTTTGAAGTGCCAAGCGTCATTTTACTGCGAAAAAGTGAAGCGATGCCGGCTTTTGGATTGAACCGAGCTTTGAGAAAATGATTTTCTACTGTATTTCTAGGGCACACAAAAAAATCTTGGACCGAAGTTGTTATCATTGAACGCCCACTCGGCCTCTCGACAACAAGTGCTTTTTCTTGACAAAGTGTTTTTCTCTGCCCATTGAATTGTTAAATGCCCGGCCGCGTGCATACTGACTCGTTCAATAAAACAAAACTGAGCATACCTTCATAAAATTCAATTTAAGGTCCTAAAATGACTTAACATAGTATGATTTCATTAGGGGCCAGCAAAGGTAATTAATACTGTAAGCGACGTTTTGATCACGTTTCCGGCCATCTGCATTCCGCTTGAGCTAATCGTTGAGCCTTTGTATTTTGGTTCTAGCCTTTGAGACTTCAAATGTAACCATTTAAATGAAAGTTATTGAGACATACTTTTTTCAGTTTTGTTTCGATATTTAACCCAATATTTATGGGTAAACGAAAACATTTTGTTCAATATGCTGTTTGTTACCCTTGAGTAGCCAAAGAAAGAAAAGCTTATAAAATTAAAAAAAAAAATACGTGCAGATTTGCGTGGGCTAGATAAGCATATTACACGGAAAAATAAGACATTGACTGTTTTGTGAGTAAGGCTGTGATTTGTCAAGTAAACATTTTAAACTAATCTCTTTTTAGTATAATTCCTTTGCTAGTTACATTATTAACAAAATTAAATATGTTTAATCAATTAGATCATGACAACAAGTCTATTTTCAAGTTAATGCAACCAAAGGGAAACACGTCCTTTGGCAAAGCTAACTTTTAATTTCTTTTTCCCTGAAGTATTTCCATCTTAGTAAAAACTTGTCACTCCGGCCCCTTTCTTATGGACAATACTGATCTGTAATCTTCGTTATTTGTGATGCCATTCTGCAGTTAAGGAGCACACTGATACCATTTTGTGCGTCCGACATGACTGCGTCAAATAGCTCAAAAAACAACCTTAGCAACAAATTATGGAATATCAAGATCACCAACTCGTGAAAGGAATTTTGTTATCCTTACATAGTGACATTCAACACAAAATCGTATACGCGATATACCGGTCAATCTGACGAAGAATTGTCCTCGTAGGATTGAAAAACTAATAGCCTGTAGAGCAGGCGTATTTTGCTGGGCGAGCGATGAATAATCCGATATGCTGCCATCTTGGATAATGAAACTGACAAAGGGTTGGGGCGAGCCAAAAAATGATTCCAAGGGAGAGGACAATGAGGCCTAAGTGAGGTTTTTCAATGAGGCTTTTCGTAAAAAACGCCCGCTCTGCAGGATAAAAAACTAAAATCAGGGTGTCTGAGTTGCAGATCATTTTTGAAACTTATTCAAACTAGCTTTTTAACTTTGCTAACAATTTTCGTTTATTTTTTGACAAGATTTTATTAAAGGCCGACCAACAACATAAGACTGTTGTTTGTTTCGTGGTAGGAATGCAAAGTTCCCGTTAAAAGTAGATAGTAAAGCGAAATACTTACCCTATATCGAATCTTTTATAGTGATCTCTGCGGCAATATTGTAGATCGCGACATCAACTTGACTTAAACACAAGTTATCGGGAATACTTGTTTCTTTTACTACATACAAAAAGAAAGAAAACACATCTTACAAGAAATCAAGAAACACATCTAGAATGAGCGCATTGAGTAAACGCTATTCTAGGCTTCTAGTTGGCATTCACGTTCTGTTTGATCTTGCGGTCCAAGCGCGCGCTAACATAGCCTTGTGTAAACGGGTGAGGAAGTTTTGAATAGGGGTGAACGTTTCCTTGATTTTTTTTACTTAAATTCTGCAAAATGCTGTGTTACTCATACTCCCGCGTTGATAAAATCTGATCTGAAACGAGCGAACGTGAAGTCATAGCCCCTGTTACATACCTAAAGGAATATTGGACATAATACTTCTATAAAATTAAAAAAAAAATTGTTAAAGGAGCTGTGTCACGAAATTAAGCCAAAATTAGCCTCCAGGATCTGGCCTCCAATTTAAGCGAAACATAAAAATAACCGCTCAAAACAGTGACGAAAGGTTTAAATAACACAGCAAATACAAAAGAAGGCGCGGATGGGCCAAATTGAAGAAGATTACCATGGATTGCAATTGGGATTTTCGAAAAACTGTTAGGCTGAACAGTTTCAAAGTTTATCTGTTTTGTTTGTAAATTTAAATACAACGGTCGGGATACATATTTGTTTGTCACGAAGCTCTGATTTTGTCATTTACATGCATTTTCTTCGCTAACGTTATAAGTTCCATAACAAGTAAGGGCGAGTAATTGGAAAAACTCACCAAATTGGACTGGACTGCCGTGACACAGCCCCTTTACAACTAAGTTATCAATCATTTTTAAAAAGTTGCTTAGTCGATTCGGTTTGGTTTTTCAAAGCATGTCTTAAGCAGCATTCCGAACACGGAACGTGGAAGGAAAAACGTCTTCAACCGCAAGTACGTAAAGACAGTTAGGAAAACAACTTTATCCTCAGCTGATTGTTTGAATTGAATTGCACTTACTGATTTGGTGGATGGCTATGTGCTCTCTTAGAAATATCAGCAACCAGCAGCCTCTGTTTTTGCAGAAAACATTTCACTAGTCACAAGCGGAATGTTACCAGTAAACAATCTAAATAGTGTTCCCTAACCCTAAAAAAATATTTCCAGTTTGGTAATATATCGACAACAAACTGACCTGAGGTTGTGACCTGTCAGCTTGTGGTCAGGTTGTGGCCTGCTCCGATTGCGTACGTAAATCATCGATATCCGATGCACAAGGAAAAGAAGTCCCCGCTTCATTAATATTGATAGTTGCTAACTTAGTGTATAAAACAGTTAGCCATTAGCGATAAAAGTTACTACAGGTGCAGACCTGACACACACCACTGTCGTTCGCACTGCTCCAACTGGAATCAACATGAAGTGGCTTATCGTTTTTTGTTTGGGTTTTGGAACGGTACTTGCCAACGACCATAATCCTGATGGTAAGTATTTGGTTTTCCTGAAACATTGATAAATTTAAACTACACAAATTTAAGTAAAGTACAAATAGCTTACCAGCGTTAAACCGGAAAATTGTCTTTTTCCTATTTTGTTTATTTGTTGTCACCGCCTTGGTTCTTGATGTTGAGGCAGTTTGCCAGTTAGGCCATGATGTAATCTTATACATCAGCTATGCCTTTTTTTTGTTGCCGTTTCTAGTTGGTGGAAAAGGCGTGGTATTTATAAAAAGTAAACCACAAGCTTAACTTCAAATCCGACTGATTTACAAGCAACACTTTGATTTCGAATACCGTCCCGGACTGAAAAACTGATGCAAGCGAGAAGCTTTTCATTGTAACCATCCTTTCAAGCATGAATAAAAATATTGTTTGTTCTTTAAAAAAAATAAAAATAAAAAACAGCTAAAGCGTAACATCGACAAAAAATAACTTCATCGAAAAAATTAATCAATACAAGAGATCACAACAAAACAATCACAACAAGTCCCAACATTTAGTGTTTATTCGTCTAACCGTTTAAAAGTTCTAATTCGTTAGAGACAGCGTGGGCACCCCCCCCCCCCCCCCAGGCTTAATAGGGTTTAATTTTCAAGAAAAATAAACAAACAATCGAACCGGTAAAAATAACTAATAATGCGTATTTCGTAGACTAATAAAGTCATTGTGGCGCCATGACACGTCATAATTGACGAATATTAGATCCAATTTGTAAAGGTAATGACGTGCTAAAAACATGTCAAATTTCATCACAAGAGCATTTTAAATACTTTTGAAGATCTATGGGGTGGGGGGGGGGGGGCACAAAGCCGGTTAAAAAATTAAATAAAAATTAATAAATACTGTCACTCGACTTTTTTCAGAGAATCAGGGCAGCAGTGATCCTAACACGTTTGAAGGAGATATGATTTTTACACCAGAGCAGCGTTACAAGGCCGAGCATGGAATGGATGTTGATAGCTCTGGCGGCAAAAGAGGCTCAAGCAGATACCGACTGTGGCCGAATGGTGTTGTAGTTTACGCAATCCAGTCAACACTAGGTAAATTCTTGCCGAATTCAAATCATTAGCTATAGCCCATTAAGCTCTAACAGTGACGAAAATGAAATTTCTCTTTACATTATTACTACTTGTTCAAACAGTCAAGCGGCGAGAATAAAGAAAGTGGTCAGCAAGGATGAGACGTCTTGATATTTAGAGACATTATCCTTAGTAGTTCCATAGGAAATATATGGAGAACAGTAAGGAGAATATTCATTTTTTATCTCGGGGCTTAAAGGGTTAAACCAGTCATACCTTTTCTTTTATCGAGGATGAAACTCAAATCCTAGGAGGTATTTGATACTTTATATTTCTAATAGATTGCTATTTGTGTTTTAGCTCGAAATTACAGGGCAAGGGCCGCCATTTTCGCAGGAATGAGAGAATGGACTACAAAAACTTGTGTCCGCTTCAAACGAAGAACAATTCAGGCAGCTTATGTTTACTTCCGATATGGTTCTGGGTAAGGAGAGTCAACAGAGCCTTGGTTAGACACACACTTGGTGCTTAGGGCTTTGTTTTTTAAATTAAAAACCATTATATCCATTATTTTTTTAATCGGCTGTTTATGATACGCAGCTATATGAATTTTATCATCATTGCTATTTATCAACATAGTCATCCTCATATTTTCTCTTATTCCTCTTACTCTAGAATCCAAAAAACATGTTTCATTATTTTGATGGTTTGGCATTTGCACTACGAGGAAGCCTCATTTCACAAACCCTACATATTTTAAGGCTTTCTTGCACCATGTTTCACGTGTGTTGACTCGAAAATTTGAAATGACATGTGTCAGAGTCATGTTTACTCCAAGGTCATTTGATAATTCCGAAATCTACCATGTTGGATTAACTGAGATTTAAACCAAGGACAAACTCCAAGGACAAACTTTGAAAATTTAAGACGCAATATCAACGGTGAAACCGAAATAAACAAAATTAAAGGACAATGTAACGCAAACGAAGTGTCATGACGTCCCTTCAGCTGCTACTTTTTTCTCGTAAGTTGTCTAAGTTTTTCATCGAGCGTAAGAAGTAATGGACAGCCTAAATATATAATCAGTGCTTGATTAGTATTATACGATGGAAAACAGGACAGACAGCAGATAACAGCAACTCAACATTTACTCAACGTGTCTTCAAACGTGTCTGCTAACACATATCCCATAATACTCTTATTGCACAGGGGTCCCATCCTCTTACAATTAGAAATCTCTTGCAAACAGCGTAACATTGTCTACCTCTTTTACTTTCAGCTGTTCTTCATACGTGGGTAGATATGGTAGACCTCAACCTATCAATCTTGCTCCAGGATGCTGGACCAAGGGGATTGTGGCCCATGAAATTGGTAGCTTTCTTCTAATTTCTCCCACACGTTCGCTATTTTATTTTACTTCATTTTTTAACAAACACAGCCAAAACTATATTCCAAGTAAAAGTAAAGCTTATGAAATATTATATACGTGAATTGCGAATAAAAGATTAAATATATATATGGAACACTCTTTTTTCAATTATGAATAGGATATGACATTAAATGCTTTGAATATTTAATGATAGAAATAGAAGAAAAGAAGAGAGTAAAGAAATTAATAAAACAAAGAAAAAAACACCCTTGATGAAAGGAAAAAAATAACAAAGAAGGGGGCGGGAATTTTAAAATCGTTTTCGTACTTGCGATTTTGTTCGTTATCGTGGTAAAGTCAATAGGCAAGTGAAAAAAATAACCCCTTATTAGAAAAAAAAACGCAAACAAAAAAATTACAAGCAAAGAAAGAAGTAGAAACAAACTCAAAAACGAAACAAAGGCAATAAATCAGCCAACAACCACAGTCTCTTTGCTAAACCGGTAAAACGTTCCTCTTTGCAGGGCACGCTCTCGGTTTCTACCATGAACAATCTCGTCCTGACAGAGACAACTATGTCACAATAGTGTGGGCTAACATAATAGATCGTGAGTATAGATCCATCTTAATTCAACTAATTAAAACATTTCTACTGCAAGGTACGATACATCATTCCATCGAGCTCTGAGTGGCTCTGAGCCTCAGGCTTCAAACGTTTTACTGAAATGAGTATTGAGTTAGTATTATAAATAAAACAAAAAATCATGCGTTGTAGCATATATCGCTAACGAACTAGGGTAACTGTTAGAGTCAACCATTAGAGTATTGATAAAAGAACTTTTTCAAAATCAAGCATTTGCCCTTTTCCTTCTTGTATACTTGATTTCTTAAAAGTGGGCTAATTATGAGCGACAAGGTGTCATAAGTGGTAGAACACAAGCCATAGAAGAGGTAAATATCACCTAAGTAAAGCAGATTGATTGCAGACTATACCACTTAGTGCACGCTGTGCTAACATAATTAACAGAATTCTTCGTTTTCCCCCTTGCCCCTTACCCAAAAAATATCATTTACACTGACAACCAAATTTATTTCTTTCAGGCGCCAAAAATAATTTCCGCAAGTATCCCAGATCGACCATTGATTCTCTTGGAACTCCATACGATTACGGAAGCGTAATGCACTATGGGAGCAAATACTTCAGCAAGAATGGGAAGCCCACAATACTGGTTAAGCAGTCAGGGGTACGTTACAAGCATGAAAAAGCACGTAAAATAGAAATAGGAAGAAAAAATATAGAGGACTAAATAGGCGACAACTGGATGTAAGCTGAATTCCAAGTGGCTTTTAACTCTTTCACTCCCAAGAGCGCCTTAAGTCAAAATTCAATGCGAATCCCAAATCTCAACTTGTTAAAAACTTAAATATAAATAGTACCACCTGAAAGTACTGCTGATAAGGTTTCATAATGGTCATACTACAGGATTTTAGCCACAGATTTAGAAGTTAGAATCTTCTTAATGTCTCCTGACTCTGGGAAAGGGTTAAGAACCCTCACTAGCCATCAATGAAACCAATTAAACAAAGTAAATGTCATTATACAGGGTCGTCCCAGCTTCACTACCTGATATACTTACTTTAAAGCATTTTGGACTATAAGGCGGCTAAATGCATGCCATCAACTCTCGGGTGTACAAGGGGGAGGGGGGGGGGGGGGTGGATGCCACCCCCTTATAAGGTTTTTCTTGAATTTTTCCAAGACGAATTATTATCTAGACTCACCGTTTTCAGTAGGTTTGCGCATATCCCTTAGGCACATTTTGAGACAAGCTTGGTGAGAATCGGTCGTTATGGTTACGATCTATGACGTCATAAGTAGCAGGTGGTCAAGCCATGCATGTTGTTTACCCTTTTTAGATGAAAAAGTGCAAAAACTGTCAACAAAAAGCAGCACAAAGGTTTAATTATGACATATTCTACATTTCCAACATCAAAAATTTCCAATTTTGAACGTTTTTTGACAATTTCTAATTTTCGGTAAAATCCAAGTGGGCACCTTAAATGGAAGCCATCTTGGATGAGGTCACGGGCCCTCAGCAGCGCGGAAACCCATAATATGCACCTCATCTTGTAGAGCACATCACAGGCTTTTTACTCAACGTGAAAACTTTTCGAAATATGACAAAACGAAAACCCAAGGAGGTTCCATTAATCCTCTCCCCATTGTACCACGGCGGGAGGGGGGGCCTATATTCAATGCCACGATCAAAATTTGCAGCATAAAATAGATTAGTAGCAGTTCACGAAAATAGAGAGCCATCTGCCCATGGCAAATCTAATTGGACTTCATTTTTTCCCAGGCTGTTATTGGTCAGCGACGTGGCTTAAGTGCCATAGACGCAAAACAGGCGAATCTTCTGTACAAGAAATTGTGCGCAGGTATAAAAAGCAATTACTTTAATCATTAATTGCCGACAACTTAATTTGTTGACGTGAAGTTTGGTGCTTTTAAATTTCGCATATTTGTATTATTGTGACAGTTCTGTTTCCTTGTTAATTTCTGTAAGGGTATAAAGGAGTTGGGGTGGGGGTGGGGTGGGGTTCCCATCTGTCATCCTTTACCATATGTGAAACGAAGTTTACCCAAATAAATTTTTCTCTTTTTTATTGTTTCCTTCTTATCTCCTAGGGTAGGCCTCTTTTCTCTAAATGATGGTATTGTTTACAAAAAAGTGTAATTAGACACTGTTTGATAAATGGATGGCGCATAGCTATAATGGCCCGACAATGGGATTTGTGAACAACTTCCATGAATTTCTGTAAAAGGGACTAATATGTCAGGGGTTTTTTGCATTTTTTAAAGATACTGCCTTGAATATTCGTTGAGTATAAAATATTTCTCAGGCACATCATTAGTGAAATTAACAAAACCATCGTTCTTGTGTCAGCTTAAGTCCTTGAAAACCAATGTCAGTGGCTCTTTTTTATAAATTACTAAAACAAGTATACCATTCATTCATTCATTCATTCATTCATTCATTCATTCATTCATTCATTCATTCATTCATTCATTCATTCATTCATTAGTTTATTTTATTTTTATATCTTTAAGCGAGATGTCGGGACTTTTTCAGTTCCCGTTATTGCAGTCGCCGTAGGCGCCGTTGCAGCCGCAGCTGGTTCGTCAGACTTGTCTGCAAGAAGACCTGCAATCGTTGCCCGTGAATTTGGTAATTATGTAAAGAATGCTTTACCGCTTGCAGTTGTAACGCCTTAAGACGAGGCCTTAATTCCTTTCTTTTTTCTCCGTTTTCCGTCGTTGATAATCAGGTCAGACGGTGAAATTAGAAACAAAAACGCAGTCTTAAGACAGTTCTCAGAAGAAGGAACATTCTGAAACGAGGAGGCAGGGTAACACAACATCATCTGGAAACGACAATGCGTCGTGGTCGCAAACTAAAATGGAAAACAAAACGATCGATGTCTTGATTCGGGTTGGTAAAGATGTCGAAGGTGTATTCATGTTACTGACTGAATTGGGTGATCTCACATCTTTTGGCTTCCCCACTGTTGAAATAATACTACTATCAATATTTTGCAACGGTCCAAACCCTGTCCGTACCAACGAAGGTGAATGGAGACAAAGGACTGAATAGCCTTTATATCTGGCATCCGTAGCCGTCACGCTTTCATGTAAACTTATTGCAGTTATAGCTACCCTTCAGGGAAAATTGTAAAATGAAAACTTACTTAAATAAAAGGACTGTTAGGTCAGCTGCAACGTCTCATCATTGGGAATAGTCTTAAGAAAACAATGGGAGTGGACATCTAGAGGGAGAATTCTCTCTCGAATTTCTAGCCCGTTGTGCCTCCACCCTCTCCCCGACGCATCCCCTTTCTTCTTAGTTCTCAAAACCCCTTTCTGGCAGATCGGATCACCTGTACCTGCATAAAAACCGCAGCTGCGGTGGATACGGCTCTCCTTCCTAAATATGGCGGCATCGCTTACTGTTACAACGAAATCAGTTTACCGCTATCAGTTTTTAACTTGGCCACAAATTTAATGTTAACTGATTAGCAAATAGTTTGATTAGTAAAGTGCGACTAAATTACTTAGAAACCATTGTGCATGTAGCCTATTTCACTATTCGAATGGAATACCGCGAAATAGATATTTTGAGAAATCGCAGTCACGAGCCAATTTACTCTGCCCAAAAGATTTCTAAGCCGTTGTGGATCAGTACTTGCGAGCATCATCAAACTTTCCGGATGCTCCTTACACCTTGAGGAAGAGAAATAGCTCCGGATAAAATTGAAGAAACCTTACTGAGTGTTAACGACGAGATGGAAGTGAAAAAATTCTAGGAAGATTTATAAGCAAAATACAGGGGGCAGTTTCTCTCTCCTTCCTGTCCCTTAGAGCGAGAGAGAGAGAGAGAAAGCGGCGGGAAAAAGAGAGACCCTGCTTGGGAACGAGGATGGGAAAGGTTTTGGTTATTTTTTGCTAATAATATTTGAACTCAAGTGACACTCGTTAAACAAAGTACTCTTATTAGAGCGAGTACATAACGAATACACCTTGTGAAGGTTAACAACGCCAGGTAATAATAATAATAATAATAATAATAATAATAATAATAATAATAATGTTTAAGACTTATATAACGCAAATTAACATATAAATATGATCAAATGCGCTTTACAACTGAGAGATTAAAATGAAAACGGTTAAAAATAAGTTATAAAAAATTACAATTAAAAAGTACAATAAAAAGATTAAAATAATATCACCAATAATCTAATCTTTAGGTTAGATGAAAAGGCGCAATTGGAGACGTTATTCAAACACCCCAGACCTCTAAGGTTATTGAATAACGTACACCTAATAAATGTCTCATTCTAGTATAACCATCACCGGTTATATGTATCCAACATTCAAAATACTAAAAAGGGTGTTAAAGAAAGCCGAGTGTTGTAACTAAAAGCGATTAGAAATATTACTCAGGCTTCCCAAATGGATGCTTAACCACCGCAGGGTCACCCCCGGAATTATTTTTAGGCTTCCTTGATGTTTGCCGGTAGCAGTTCATTTACTAGTATCTAAGTAGAGGGATCAGCTCCATTAAGGTGGGAAGGAACACCGCAAAGCTATGAGAGAATCCATTCAATATCAGTTATCTCAGCCCATTTCTCGTCCTTGTTGTGATATTCTTAGTTGAAAAAATCCCACAGTAAAGGCTTCGGTTTTTTCTCCCTTTTGATTATTTCTTTCTGCCAAAGACAATGACGTATATTATCATCTCTCACCTGTTAACATTTAAATGACTAAAAACTGAGTTGAAACGTAAAAAAAGCTGAAACGTCTAGAGCACTAAAAAAGTTCTACACTTTCCAAAACGTATTACATTTTCTTGTTTTCTTAATATCTCTTACTTCTCCAATCATCCCCAAAAAATATCCAGTAATTTGTTGGTTCCAAGCCCAGTACATACTCATGCAAAATGCTCTAATAAAATTCGGAGCACAATATGCAGGCAACTTCACCTTATCGCCATAACGAAAGTCAGTTTGTTTTACAACATTGCTATGCAACACACGTTGGACATGTTTGCCAACAATGTTTTAAACGTTAAAAAATTGTCGTTTTTTTTTACATTGCCTTTTTTGAGCCATTGTAACTAGACTGTTGAAGGAAAATTAAAAAAAAAAAGAAAAGAAAAGAAAGAGAATTCACCTTTTGTCACCAAACCAGACTGGCGTAACAGTTTATTTTAAACACAATTTTATGTTATCATGACAAATGCGACAAGAGTTATCAATGTATTGAAGGTAAATGTATTAATCAATGACTATGCAAGATTTATTTTAAATAAATACATATATATTATCTATATCGCCTCTTTGAGTTAATGTTAAACGCTGATTGGTTCATAATAGCTGGGTACATAACTCCTTTGTTCCTTGTCCGCGTCGTAGTTGTACACGGAGTTAATGTATCTCTTCCCCTTCCGCGCCCCTTTGCTGTATTGTGTCTCTCTCTTGTTGTTGCTGTCGTAGCGTGGTTGGTAATTGGCATATCCAGGCTGATAGTCAGCTGGAACTGACGTTGATGTGGAAACCATCACCAGAAGGATGAGAACTACAAAAATGGCTTGAAGTCTTCGATGTGACATCTGTGATTGGTTGAAAAGATTTAACGTAAATGTTTAACCAACAATTTAAAATTGCACCTTAAATTTATATTAAGAAATGTCTATACGTATTGAGAAACACTACCACCTGCATCATTTTTATAAGGCAATATGAAAGGTGCGTGATCATTCTATTAGGGGTGGGCCAGGTGGGGGGGGGGGGGGGGTTGTAACAGGTGGGACAAAATTTTTCGCTTTCCGTGCCCTTTAATCCCGGTTCCCCCTCCTATTTTTGTTGGCTCTCCTCTCTCTCTCTCTCTCTCTCTCTCTCTCTCTCCCTCTCTCTCTCTCTCTCTCTCTTGCCTCTTTGCCCTTTTTCGATTGCAAAATATTACGAAATGTTGTGTAATTTTTACATATTGCACCCGCTTTTGTCCCTTTGTTTTCCTGCTTCCCGTACACTTTCAGCCCCTTTATCTCCCGGGGCCTCCCCCTCCCCCCTCCATCCAGCAGGTTGAACATATCAGGTGGCTTATCAATGTGAGCGCCTAGGTTTGGTTCCTGCAGTACGGAGAAATTAGAAGCATTACTACTGCCCCCCCCCTTCTCAAAGAAATGGGAGTCCACCACAGAGTAAGGGAGCCTTCCACCCAGCATTTTGTCCTGTTTCCGAAAAGGTTTTGTCTAGCTCATTCATACACCAGGGTAGGGAGAGGCCCTTGTGGATAAAACGTTTCCTATCTGAGGAACAACATGACAAACTAGCCTCGAACAACACGACAAACTAGCCTCGAACCACAGACAGTTTGACGCTCTAAACGTCATCCTACTACGTACCACATAATTCATATTCCTCGGCTATATTAATCCAACAACGTCAAAAGAAAGAATCGAAAGAAACACGGACCACTTAAATAACTATGTTAAACCCAGTCTGTAAAACATGAACCATTTAACGTGGGAAACACGGAGTTTTTAACATGTTCAAGTGCGGCATAAATAATAGTACGGTATGTTCCCTATATGTACTTGATCTTCAGACCGCATAAGCTTTTCGTTTGTTACCAGGCAAGGTTTAAGCGCCAAGTGCTAACTGAGTCACTCAGTCGTGTTGGGCAACTTTATGAAAAAGCAAAATTCATTTATCGGGTTTTCAAGAGAAAAGCTGAGAAAAGCTTAATTGTTTAAAAAAAAAAACACTTTCCTGAGCAAAATTGGAACAATTATGCTCCTGTACTCCCACGAACATACAAAAGAACATCCTCCTATATTAATATCAAGAAAAACGTTTTGAATGGATTAAAAAAGAAAGTAGAACTTTAGCGGCAATAAAGGAAACAATGATAGTTGTTTGAAAATAAAAAGAGGCTCCAAACAAAATTTTCTTTTCTTACTTTTGTTTTTAGGGATCCTACCTTCTCTTTCTTTCAGCTACTTTCTTTCGACCCGGACATCGAATTCTGCACAATCTGTTTCCTTGCTTGTGCCTTTTATTAAATCGACAGAGGAAAAATTAAGCAAACGGAAATTAATTTGTCCTTCGCTGTTTGCAACCGCCACGCAAACCTTAAGTGCACCCACATTTCAGTTGGATCGGATGAAAACAAGGAAGCAGGGTATTCTATTGCCAGTGGGGGATCAAAATATTTATTCTCCAGTGGATTTTTATGCGCCAGTTACAATATTAGATACAAGATTGTGATTGTGTATCTAACTAATAGCCCCGTAGGTTATGTCCTTCGTTCTTTTTACCTAGCTGTTGCCTTGACAATTCTACTCAGAAACAAGCGCGGACTGATATTCGCGTTTTTGTTTTAATAACGCATTTTGCCAACTTAGTCACTGGTTTTAAGAGATAACTGAAGCACAAGGTCAAAAGAACGTATATCAGTGGAGCTGAACGATCACTGACCTCCAGAGAATTTTCAGCGGTTACCGAGTTTAGTGAAACTGTCTGAAAAATCATTTAAGTTAGACCTGGATCAAATGGATTCCGCATTTATATAAAATGGATTCAGATCACCTGGATCAAATGGATTCAGCATTTATATATTATTCAACAATGTTGGATATATTTCCAACATTGTTGAATAAAACTTTGTTTTTCGAACCAGTTTGATAACAAACAATCACATCATTGAACAATCATTTAACATCATTGAACAGGGTGTCCAAACGCGTTCACCTTACTATTCAACAATGTTGAGCAGTGTTGAATGGAAATGTTAAACCCCTCTGGTTGGGGCCTTAAGCTGCAAAACATAATAACCTTAAAATATTGCTGTGTTCAAAAAGGAGATTGACCTCATTGATGTTGACAGGAAAGTTAATTGAAACGATAGGATTGTTTTCACCTGCTAATTTAAATTTGTGTTTAATTTCAGTATTTCAGTTTGACTGAACCAAATCGAATAAGCCACTGTGAATTATTGTTAAATGTCTTGGTAAGAGTGAAACCCACTATACATTCATTATACCCTATGCACTGCTTATAGCTGTGTAAACAGCTGCGACTAAATAATTTTGCCTAAGAGCTTTAACAAGATTAAGGTTTCAAAACTTCAAAGAAAATGTGTAATTACAAGCAATCTGTATTCAAATGATTACAATTTCATTTGGCCTACATAATTAGTTGTAATTAGTTATAATTGATTTCTTTTACCATTAAAATCGTGTTTAATCGTTGATGTAGAAATACAATTAGCTTCATTAGTAATTGGTGAATGTTTTTGCTTCTAACCTTTCAAATTAGATTACACAAAATATAAATTAAAGCGTCCTTCAATTCAAGACCGTTAAAATACGGTAGTAGTATTTGCATTTCTATTTTGAAATCGAAACCGCCTTTGATAACGAAATTCAAGCGCATTTTTTTAAATCAAGTTTAAATCGAGTTATAATAAACACGAAAATCTTTATTTCTACCGCCAAATTTACTTTTTTTAGGAAACACTAAATAACACACATGAAAGTAGTAAATGCTTTCAGACTTTTATTTTTCCTTCGTCTTTTTTCACGGCTCATCACAAGAAAACGATGCATGAAAACTCCTATGGCTTATTTCCTTTGGCGCTTCAGTAGCTTTTGTAATCCGCCTACACATCCGTGTTTACCCTCGAGCTGTAATTTCCTTCAATCTACCACTGTATGGAGTTTTCTTCTTTTCCGGTTAGCTTTCTAGCATCGGAAGCTAGCTAAAACTCAGGATAAAAGTTAGACACGTCCTCTGGTTAAACAAGGGCAAGCCTTCAAAGAGAGGAATTAAATTGCTTAAAGGGGTGAGAAAAATTAGCATGTAAAATATAAACATATAAGAG
This sequence comes from Siderastrea siderea, assembly GCA_964030785.1. Lineage (NCBI taxonomy): Eukaryota > Metazoa > Cnidaria > Anthozoa > Scleractinia > Rhizangiidae > Siderastrea > Siderastrea siderea. Next base: position 21,373,718 of record OZ034972.1, read on the forward strand.
ACAAAGTCATCAGTTATGAGCCATCACTCCTAACTTATCATCACTCATAACCATTCCAAAATGGAATTCAGTCTTAAAATGTTAACTAAAAAGAAGGCTGTTTGCATTGGTAGTGAGTGTTCACACAGTTACCAGGATTCCAAAGATTTAGCATAGGAACATGACAAATGCCTCTGCCAAAAAGAGAGAGATTGTCCAAGTCAATAAGATGAATAATTCGCGAGATCAGAAAGTTGGCACGTCTCTTTACATCCGTAATATTTTTTCTTGGGGCGGGGGTGGTGGGGGATTTCCAGTGACGCACTTGCTCTCGAAGGGATAAACTGTGAAAGAAATTCTTCAGGGAAACAAACTCAAAACAAAAACAACTTAACTCTATTGATCTCAGTAGTCGGAACAATGCAGGTCTATAGAATTGCCATACGTTTTTGGACAAGCCCAGGCCCACTCGTTCTCTCTCTACCCATTGACAGGTACATGAATGAGAACCAGCGAACCGTTATCGAAACTGACTTAAATAAGAAAAAAACTGATGCAAAGGGAAAACCTATCGATGCACTTATATTCAATCAGGTAAAAAATCAGGACTGAGTGGCCAATACAGGCGAAGCTTACCCTGGTTTCTGCAGCATAAATCAACTAGAAGTATTACTACCCCTCCCGGATGGGATGCTAGCTTACCGCATGGTTACTGGTTTCCCCAGCAATTCTCCGCCAGTACCCATTTATTACCCTAGGTTGAGATAGACAATGCGGAGGAAAATTTCTTCTTCACCGAGCTGAGCAACCTAGCCTCGGACCAACGACTTTCCGATCTTCCGATGGAAAATCCGAGGGGCATTGAAGTCCAACGCGCCATATTTAGTTGAGAGACTGGTTATGAAACCTTGCAAGTTTCAAAAACCATAACAAAGTTGTTGGAATTTAAGCTGAAAGCAAAACAGCCGTAGACAATCTTATGTTTTATGTTCATCCTCTATGAATGAATAACTTGATTAAAAGTAACATTTGTTTTGGTTAGCTGCTCTATTCAAAATTCAAGAACTATTGTCGTTTGTGCATGGTCAAGGCAAAAATCGGTAACAAAACATAAAACAAAGGTCTTTGATGAGCTTCATAACCAGCTTCTTTTATTAACTGTGGACACGCTGACCGTTGCACGTATCGTGCCTTCACACGCTCCATCCAGGGAGAAGGGGGGGGGGGGGGTAAAGGTTACTTCACGCTTCAGAAACCTGGCTGACGTGAGAAAAGTGGACTTGAGGGTGTCACGCGATTAGCGAGTTGGGCTTTGGATCTAAGCTTGGTTCAAGCAGGGGTTCTGTCGTTATGTTGCTTCCTTAAACAAGAAACTTTGCTTTTAATTGTCTCTTACTGTTTCATTTTTTTTAGTCTCATAGACCTATTTTTAATTGAGTGTCGACAATGTTATGCGTTTGCTTTTGTTTTGCGTTAGTACGATATGTTATTGGTTAAAAAACTCTCGCCACTTGAACATCCAATCAGAAGTAAAACCTATACCAATCCAGACTTGCTCGCACACGTTTTCCCGCGGTTGACGACCTTTCATTTTTTTTGCACGAGTTCTGATTGGTTCATTGTGTTGTTAACGTCTGTTGTGATTGGCTAGAGTAATTATTTTGGTATTGGTTTTACGACACTTAGAGTAGTAGTACTACGATCAAAAAATCACTCTTATTTTTTCTTCGGATTTCGGAGCTTTTTTACTAAACACTCTCCAAGGGGACTTCTAAGCCTTAATTTCGAGAAGAAAACTGTTTATTTACACTGCAATTTTCCGATTTAATAGTCCGCCATTATTACACCAGAAAGGATATAATGACATCATTCACTCACCGGAATGCAGCGCGTGTGAAAGTGCCTTATCTGGTATGCAGCACAGGAGGTTTGAGCTTTCAGTCTCTCAAACTCGTGTTTTGCATAATTTGTAAGCTGTGCTCACACACTGCATTCCACAGCTCTCTCTGTCGGAGCGAACATTTTCTAAGAAAGGAAAAATAGGTAACTCTGTCGGTGTTTTTTTTTTGGCATCTTTTATTTATCGTTTATGATAAGTGCGTTATAATAAAGGTAATTCGAAACTTCAAGCCTTAAGTTTAAAGTTATATCGTTTTATTAATAATTACTGTTAGTGATATTTACTTTAATTTCATTGCTTTATCGTTGTTTTGCACTTTATTTCTAATAACGATAAAGCTTTGTGGAAATCTTTGATCCTGTAGCCAGTTTTCTTATCCTGAGAAAATTGCAAGTGGATAATCCGGGAGCAGTGTTAAAAGAACATTTCGTTGAGAGGTTGAGGTTGAAAGGTAACAGGTTGAAAGGTAACAGGTTGAGAGGTAACATCTGTGAATCAGAAGAAAAAATAAATTAATCAATAAAATAAAGCAATCATAATCATAATTTTCATAACAACAACACTAATAATAATTATGATAAAAGTGACAATGACAATGATGGTAATGATAATAAAAGTAATTTCAAGTATGTAGGACAAAAAACCGTTAAGTGTTCGGACGCGCTGAACAAAAAGTTCCTTATAATAAATGAATAGACTTAAATAAAAGAACAATTTTAAAAATGTAAATGTGTTTTAAAATGAAATAAAAACAGAGCTAGCGATTGGTGTCAAAAGTTAAAACCTGATATTAAAATATCACTCAGAATGCTAGAAATGGGGCTCTGGCAATAAATGCAGTAAATAGGGGTACACGAAATCTACAGATTAGTTGTTATGAAAATGACCATATATTTATTGTTAATTTTAAATTTTATTGGCTCTTCCGATTCCGTGATAAATCAGATTTCCAATGAGGGACCTTTGAACCCTATTTCGAGAGTTGGTGGCCATTTCACAGAAGGTGGTAGGCACAACTCGACTGGTCTTCAAAGAGTAACAGATAACTATCGGTTTTGGGGTCTTGCACTTTCCGACGCGTTTAGTTTTGGGAAAAAAGGAAAGCAAAACAGAAAATGTCGCGAACGAAATTTATAGCGCCCGAACCTTTTAGAGTACTCTGTTAAGATAAAATTTCCTCTTTAATTTTGGTAAACCCATGAATAGCATCTTGGGAAGATTTCTTCATGGCAAGGGACATGAACATGGCATGGTTCTTTATTCTTTTTCTTTTGCGAAAAGTACTTATTTAATCAGTGTACTTGATTATTTTGCATATTCCATTTCAAGTCCATTTCTAGTGCATTTAAGTCCCTAAAAATGCTCATGGTATGGATAAAAGGCAACCACGAGCTTAGTTAGACCGCAATTGGTTTCCTACTATTGGCAGCAGATCATATTCTACTAACCGGAGAAGTGTCTGGTGAAATGCTGGTGGCTAATTCTCCCAATGTTTCTTTGGTTAGTAATTATCAAAACAGGACTCTTGCAAATGGTAAGGAAAACAATTTCAACACTTAATTTCGTCGCACGTGACTTCGTAACTAACTCGGTGCTCTGCAACTTGCTTCTTTAAATTTTTTGGACTTTATTTTGTGGAATACACGGAATTGCAGAAACAAAAAAAATCTCACCTTCTCGACGCTAGACACCTGTTTAGCGGCGTTTTCCCATGTTGCAATGCCAAGCCATACATCCCGGTTTCAGGTTACCTCGTTCATTTGCGTGGGGTACGAACCGGAGTTTATCTAACAAAGGGCTGTTATCAGCACTGCCTCGTTTTACTAGAGACCTTTTCCCAGTACGGCAATCTTTTGTGAGACATGGCTCTTCATTGGCCAGTGGCTCTGGTTGGGCTCTCTGTGGTGGCTCTGTAGGGGGTCTCTGTGGAATAGCGCGTCGTTTACTTCTTGACCTCTTCACTGCTGTCTCAGCAGCTCTTTCTGCGTTCAGAAACTTTTCGCGTAGTAGCATTTCTCGTCTACAAGTCCAGCTAGCGCAAGGTTTCTCGGCTTCGGAATTCTCATCGAAGTTTTCGTCCCTGGAGAGTTGAAGAACTCGCTTTCTAGCACACCGCCACGATAGACAAGGCTCGTCGCTTTCTTTTTCTATGGAATCGCCTGTTGTCATCACCACTGCAAAAAATAGGCCCAGTAGAACATATGACCATGTACCCATTTTGTCTGGAAAAAAAAAAGAAAAAGAAAATCAACATTTCATATTGACCAGCTGTTACAACTATTTTGAATATTATTTCCTTGTAAGTTTGCAAATCCCGAACTGGTCAAATCTTCGATAATATCATGCTCAGAGAAACCAGGCATGGAGCTCTTTTAGATGTGCCCACTCGGGCGAAATTATTCATGGATATTATTTGCAGACATAACATTGAACTCGGACAAAACTGCTGTGCTTCAAGAAAAAGAACTTGATGTATTTGAGAACAAATATCTGACCATACTTTTGACCCAACCTTCCATATTTGATCCCGAGTGTCTCTAGGGGTTTCAACTAGTTAAATATTGTAGTCTTGTAGTCTTGTTAGTTTGCTCAAACAGACTGATTATTTCGATTTTCTCTGACAAAACACAGATCAAGTATTGCAGGTGTTTTTTGACGAAAACAGGGGCATATATCACATTATCCTTTAATATTTCCCAGACGTAGCTGAATTTGTCAGAACACGTGATCTGTCTTTACCGACAATGGGCGAGAAAAAATTGAAATGAGCCAAAATGTCTAACGTGGAGAATTACTAACAGGGATAATGGCTCGGCTATTTCTCACTGTAAATTGGAGAATATGAAAATACATTTCAAGGCTGAAAATATTTATAAATTAAATAACCAGAGGTATCCCCAGCTGGATACAACGTGGGACTAATTAGTCAAAATGCCTTTACACAGTTTGGAATTTTCTCTTTTAACAATTTCATGAAAAACAAGCCGCATCATAGGAAAGTAAGGCTTTGAATGGTCACACTGTCGCATTTTAACCACAGACTAAAAAGTTTAAACCAACTTGTACAGCAAAAATAACAGTACCACAGGAAAGTACTACTCAATAGCTTTCATTTGAATGGTCACTCTTAAGGATTCCATCAACAGACTCAACTGAAGTTAAAATCGCCTTGATCATCATAATAAACAGACCCACAGGAAGTACTATCCAATAGGTTTCATTTGAATTGGAAACTTTGGCACTTTAAATGACCAAAAACCAAAGAGTTAGAATGAAGTTACACGACTCGATATGTAGCTGTGAGAGTGAAAATATTAATTTATTTTCGAAAACATATGTCAAATCTCCTGCCGGAACTGACGTCTTTTCATTCATGAAAGCGTTTACTATGTCTTGGTAGGAGAACTGATCAAAGCTGATTTTCACCATTCAAAAGTAAAGCCATTTTCTTGCGACAGTTACTGTTGTTTAGACCATATTAAACAATGTGAATTAGTGGGTTGTTAATGACAGCTTTCTTTGCATTCAACCTTCTAATTTTAGAGCAAAACAATCTGCAGCGATGTTAAGCACCAAGCGAGTTCAGTTAACTAGCTTGCCGTCATGCTTAGCAGGGAAGCATTCTTTCTATCTTGCTATCACAACTTTCTGTTCTCAAAATGTACGTCATCATTTCAAATTATCGCCATCGGTTTCGAAATTGTATCTCTGACTGGAATACGACAAATTTCTAAAATTTAACCGTCACATTCTCCGACCAAAAACATTTTTTCCTAGCTGCGTACATAGTTTGGCTAAAATTCACCTGCCACACATCGTGCTGGGATTAAAATGCAATGTATTTATTCCAGACATCTCTTTTGGATTTTCTTGGATCCATTCTTCAAAGTTACAAAACTCTTATCAGTCTTAGATGAAACTGAAGCATTGGTTTTTATCTTTCAAACGTGTCATCTTTATAGTCTACTTACAACATTTGTTAAATTGAAATGGGAAAAAGCGGGACTAAAAGGCTGTGTAAATGTCAACTTAAGATTATCTTGGTACTGTTCATAAACGCAAATTAAAGTACTTGGACTTATAGCGCTGAGAGGTTATCAAATTTAAGCAAATTATTTGACTTCATACTTACATTAATACCCGATCTATGATAAGCTCAGCTCCTCAGAAACGTGGCTTTTCGTTGTGGGACAATGAATAAAACGCCGTTGATTTCTACCTCCTTTTAAACAATCGTTTGGCGTACATCGCATGAACGGAAATGAATATCGCAAGTTAATTCATCGAAGACACTGTTAATAGGTTTTTTGCCTTCGTAGACGACACAGAATGTAGCGTCGCGTTTAACCGGTAAATTTTGCGGAATAAAATTAATCGCCAAAGCGACGCTTGTTTGCTATTGGATCGAAACATTGAATTACCCACTCAATAAGGGGTCTGTCTTACTTAATGGAAAATCGGCAATGGTGATTTGCACATATACTACTTTCAAGCTATATTGTTATTAGTGTTTTAATTATTTTCTTGTATTTTGCGTAAGTAGGGCGTCACATTCGGTTCCTATATGGCCCTAGGCTGAACTTAAACTGGCGAGAGCACAAATTGACAGGAAATTAAACGTCGTGGACATTGTTTACTAAAACGCTCGCAAGGCAAGGTCAATTATCAGAAGATATTCTTTAAATGTTTCCCCTCATGCGCTTTTAAATCTTAGCGATAGTCTGTCGATTAGTGTTAAATGACGGATTATTAGAATCACTGAACGTGTGGCGCAAAAAAGGTTAACACTTCAAAAAAAATCCATATTTTAGCAAAATTGTGTTAACCAAACATCACCACAGGAAAGTATTGCTCAAAAACGTTCATTTGAATCGTCACACTGTAGGGGTTTCATTCATAAACTCAAAAGCTAGACTTAAAAGAATCCTCAAGTTTTCTCTTTTCTCTTTAATTTAGAAGAACTGGAGAAAAACAAACGGCACCACACGAAAGTTTCAATAGTCACTCTCCAAAGTTTCATCCAAGGGCTCAAAACTTTGAACGACATTACGTCAACAATTTGACCCCTTCAAAGAGAAGAGTTAAATGTTCCAAACAGAGACCTCTTACGAAGTACATGAAATCCGACTAAGATTACATAGCATTACTGCTTATTGCGAGTAAAGAAGATTTCTACCTTGTTTCTATATTTACTTTCGTATCCAGCTTTCACTTTGATTAGCTTCTCGTTTAAACACTGAATTCTTTACCCTCTTGTTACTTCTAAGGGCTTTTAGTTTCGGTAGTAAACTATTTCAGAGATCCTTTTCAAGAGTATAAAAAATGTAAAAAGATTGAAAACTGGACAGGTAACGGGGAAAGTAAAGTAAAGTAATTTGTACAACTGAATGTGCTATATACTTCTCTCAATAGCAAAACTCAACGTAATGACAAAGGATGGAAAATGATGGATGATCGAGGATTGATGTTGAAATAAAAAGATTTCCATATTTATGTTAAGGGTAAACTTGGGGGTTAGAAATAGATGAATGTATTTGAATGTTCAGTATTAATGTTTTTGGGATTAATTTTTCAAAGTTCAATTTCAAATGATAAAAGTAGCTATATATAGTTTACTAATTTTTGATTAAAAAAGTGCTATTTTTGCGTCAGTTCCATTGCTGTACTGAGAGATTTCTACGCAAGAGAGCTGTACATGCAAATCAAACTGAATCTTTTGACACTGGAACTTTTCCAGATTAGAGCTATTGTAGTAACCCGAAAATGGAGACCATTTCGCCACTATATTAACTGATGATAGCTAATAAAAGCTGTATCCTTTGAATGATATAGTACAGTCCTCTTACTGAAAAGGCGATCAGTCGTGGCTTCTTGACATCAATTTCCTTGAATTCTTTCAAAAGAAAGTAACCATGTGAGGTCTAAAACAGGCAATATATTAACGCAATATATCATAACTGAAGTTTAACCAATCATGTAGTGTGGATTGAATCTTAAGCGAATGGTAGCATTTGTTGACATCACGCCAATATTTTAAATGCGATTTTAGAATTTCATGCAGACATCATAGTAACCATTCTATGGTTTCGTTCTGTTGCTGTCGTAAAAATGTCTGCACAAGTTTGCAAGTTTGCAGGCAGGATTTTTGCGAGGAAACCCGATGTAATTGACTCAGTTTCAATAGCGGGCCAGCTGAAGACGGCAAGGAAATTATCAAATAATCATTTTCAGTAAACTATCAAAAATCGAAAGGCATACCGTCTTAAGTATAATTGTCACACCAGAGGCCGCATGCTCAAAAACTAAAAAACCACGTAGCCTTAGAAATAGGATGGTTATGCTTTTTGTTTTCCTTGTAAACATCTCGAACAATCAAAGAATAAAAATAACAAAAACATTTGACTAAAAAGGAATTTCAGTGCGCCTAAAAGGAACTTTATTTTATCTATTTATTTTATCTTTTTATTCATTTTATTTGTTTCAAGATATCTAAAGGGTTGCATGAAAGATAGAAATATAAGAAATGTTAAAGCGTAGTAAAAAGACTGATTAACTTCGATAATGCGTACGTGACAACGGTCATGATGAAGCATAATCTTTAGCTTCCTTTACCAAGTCAAGCTCCTATAAACGACAATCTTCTTTTTTACAACATGGCTGTTCAACTGTCTCACTCAAGTAAAAAAAAAAAGTTGATTTATGTTTTCCTGCCCTGCCTAAGGCGAGACACAATTTCACTAGGATATTAGTGGCATCGGAAGAGAAACCATTATCACTGTGGAAGCAATTTAGCTGGGGTGGATGTTTGCAAAACTAACAGCGCGTTCTGGAGATATATGTTGTGCGCTTGATAAAGTAACATTGGCTGTATTTTCATGGAGATTTTGTTGTTTATTAAATTTAGAGTTACCTCTCTCGCGGCTAATAGTTAAAGCTTCGCTCACGACAGGTGTCAAGGTCACTCCCTTTGAGGCTGTGAATGTATCCTTAATTGTGACCATTCTAATGAACTCTACTTAATCGTACAGAAGAACCACTTTAATAGCACCACCAACGCTTTAAGGGATATAAAAGTGTGACCGTATCAAATGCAGTTTTCAGATAAAACAGATAGGTTTTTACTGTACTTCTCGCGTCCAACTTTGTTTGTTTGCCGTAATTCGAAAGGTGAAACTTTGTTTAATCCAGTGGTCGCTTTTGGGAGTAAAATGGTTGATGAGACGATCAGTTAAAGTTGGCAAACAAATTTGCTACCATGATACTGAATCAGTTTCGAGATGCGCAAAGCAAGGAATAATATAGGAATAATATAGGTTAAGGTAGATAGAAATTTGAGTAGCCCTCATAATTTCTTGACGGCAATATCTAACACGAAGCAAATGATTATTAAGTTTGAATGATTTCCACTTTTCTCCCTCTCTTTTTGGAAACAACAAATACAAAGATAAATCAGAACTTAAAATGTCATGCACTATTTGAAATATCCCAAATAAATGCTTTACACACAGACCAAAGGCTGAACACTTTCGCATGTGTTTCAATGGTAGAGACACAACACGCCTACGGTTCTCGTAGGCGTGTTTTTCTAGATTCTATTTATAGGCAGGAGTAAATGATAAGATCATGTTTCTAGAGAAAATTTATTTACCTTAAGAAGACAACTGATTATACTTCATCCACACAAAGAGCATAACTGTTAGAGTAAAATTGTTGAGAAAAGGTAGCTTACTATATGTTAGTTTAGCGGGAAAACAACCATTTGTAATTACTCTGCATGAAGAGGTTATGGGCATCTAGAAAACCGGCGGTGTGCATGTCCTAAATACGCGCGCCCTCAGGTGGGCGTCTAATGACGTGATAAACCACGCGCAGTTAGGATGCGCTGGGCAATATTAGGGAATTCCATTAAGGCAAAGGTCACATGTTAAGCACAAAATCCTTTACTTTTTCCTTGCATCATTGTTAGAAGTCGTTGTTTTGTGCAAACACCTTTTTACTTGATTTTTCATTTTCGGACGATTTTTTAAACTCTTTTTCTACGAAAGCGCGCTGGATATTTAACAATTAGTCCAGGAGACCCAATTTTCTTTGTGTGAACAGTAGACAAAGGACAGCCGAGTTCACTACTCGCCCATAAAAAACGCCCACGAATAGCTTGATTGTTTTCGTAGATAACTGTATAACTGCAGTCGGAAAACATCATTATTTATATACTTATGTTGCATCAATACCACATAATGAAACGAATGTTTACTTCCAATGAGAAGCGTGCGCGATAATTGTCTATCCGCCAGTAAACAATGAAGATTGAGCGAATCAGTTTCGCGTATTCGCAGTAGACCACGACCGTGGATATCTACTGAAATACGTTTTACAATAAACTGTGTGAAAAGTATGGTGCTATTTCTCAAAAATGCTGTGAAAAAACGTTTTTTTGATTCTGAGTATGAGACATTTTAGTCATGCATGACAAGCGTGCAACTTTCCGCCATTTCGTTTTGGCTCTTCCTTCAAAAAACTAGCCAACCAGATGCTGATTAGTGCGAACTGGAAGAAAATCAAACTTTGTTAAGTCAAAAGCACAATGATCTTCGTTTATATTGCGTTGCTATCCAAGGAAACCGTTTCCTTTTTTTATGTGTTCCAAAAGTAACACTTTGTTTTCAGAGATCAAGCATATTCTTTCTATCGTGCTTTGTTCAGTTGCTTAGCAGATTTCAGGTTTTTTTTTTAATTTTCAATCCTAAAATTTAAAAGTACAAAATTAATATCGGTTAATATAATTAAAAGAGAAAAAAGAAATAAACTAGGAACTCGAATTTTCTTCGAAAAAAAACTTAGAAATTTATTTAGATGTTAGAATAAATGCCGTAAAAAAGTAAAATATCCTGGCGGGTTTATATGAGAAGCCAGTGACTTAATATTTCTCCTCCGCTAAGAAATGCATTAAAATTGTAAATATAGGTAAATAATTGGGTTCATCTACGATCAGCAAAGAACGTGTTTATACATGGTAACTGCTCATGTTAATAACATACTGTAAAATTTTAGGAGACACGACATTCTGTTAAATGGAGGAAGAAAACAGGGAAAACTGTTGGTGAAATATTTACGATTATGCAAGTAGAAAATAGAAATTGCTAAGCGTGAGAAAAATATAACAGTTAATGGATCACGTACAGAAGAAAAAGAATGCTTGAATACCTTTCTCGACAAGAGGAGCCCCTCGCTTGAATGCGTGTTCAGCCGCGTAATGACTTAACAGAAAGTGTTTTACTTGGAAAGTCAGGCATAGAAGCACGAAAAGCTAAAAGGCTAATATTTGTATAAACCTCCCCATTTGTATGCACAGCTTGCTACTATTTTCTTCTATCACCACAAAATAAGAGGGATGAACTCATACTTAAATTGTGAAAAATTGAACTCGGAAACTCAGATCGACTCAAGCAACAATAAAGTGAGTATCTGAATTTAGAAAAATGTCGCTTCAAAGGTGCACGCACATGGCACGCACATGACTCCTTAAGCGTGGTACGACAGTTTAAACATGATATTGGCAATGACTAAAAATGAACCCTATTTTTGCAGCTCATTTCCTACAACAAACCCTTTTACGGTTTCTGAAGCCATATTAGTTGGGAGAAAAAAGGGCTTAAATTACAGTAACTGTAAGGCATATTGGGCGACTTTGAACTTCTGTAATTCCGCTCAAACTTGTCAGATTTCGACAGCTATTACGTCTTTTAAGAGGTATTTCCTCAGTAATTAATACATCTAAATACAGGAGACAGGCTTTAGCGACCGCAAACAAAATTTTAATTAAGCCTTAAGGCACTGTTGCGCGTGCGTGTTATCGGCAAATACACGCTCGCATCAGCTTCACAATGAAGGGAACTCGACTCGGGGCGTTAGCTGAGTCAGTACAGTATGAAAAAAAAAACAAACAAAACAAAACAATATAATTAAAGGTTTTGTTATACAAAAACAGGTAAAAATCAACGCTGGTAAAATCGAACGACCTTTCGGTGTCGTCATGACGCCATTTTCGAGTTCAAAAATGATTCAAATAAACTGTCAGGAATAGTAGCTGGAGATTAACATAAATGATTAATGCAGAGTCACGCAAATAGTTTAGCTCGAATTGAGTCCGATTGGACATTAAGAGATGGTGTCAATTCTCTAATTAGCAACATTTCGTGCACTAAACAATCGAACTAATTCCGACACTTCTTTAGGACGAAAAACTGTTTGTCAAGGTCTTTCGGGACAATACAGTGTTTGTCACTATAGTGCTTGCCAATAGATGATGATAGGTTTTTGTGCTCATTCACGCGCTGGTGTAAATGCCTGAGTGTGTACCCTACATAACTTGCATCGCACAAGTCACATTGAAATTTGTAAACTACACACTGCTGACAAGTTTACAATAGGCGGTTTTTTCTCCTGCATTTTAAGTTCCTCTTCGATCTTGTTGCTAACGAAAACAAAACAAAACAAGCTTATTTCAAAATTGGCAAGTACATTTATTTGCTGATAACATGAGTAAGCTGAAGAATTTGAAAGATTTACCTTTACCTGATTAGCCTATGGAGCTTTAAAATTTATTGGTAATGTGGGTAAAGGAGGTTTAGAGGAAGATTTAAATAATGCTAAATAATACCTTTTTGCTTACAAGAAACTGTTCGTTAATATATGTGCAAGTTGAATCCGATAAAAAAGGCAAATTTATAACTCGCAAGTTTCCGCCAGTTTGCATAGTTTTTTGGTTCTTATTCCACTTACAGTGTATCGTCTTATCACATGTCAAAAACTACGTCCCGTGTTTTTTTTAGACTTTGAAGCTTGCGTAGCGAAGACTTTGTTTTCTCTAACGAATCAGAGGAAGTGTGGCAGTTCTTCAGAGAACTTGGTTATCTCGACTCTTTTGTCAACGCAGGTCGACATTGCGTTCAACAGGTTGGTCAAGAGTTGGCGTTGCCCGTCCAAAGGAAAGGAAGACAAAATGTTCCCCCCACCCCCCCCCCCCCACTATTCATCACGCTACCAATTTAAAGCAGAGGTTTAAATTGCCCTAAAATGATCCAGAGGTTTGAGTTTTTGAGAAAAAGAGAAAAATCTCAACAGGTTTATATAGAGGCCGCATAAATCTTTCAGATATTACTAAAATATCTTTAAAATGTATACTTAAAGGCGCTCAGTGATGAATTTTAAGGAAATCGAGAAAACAAACCAGAATTTGAGGTGACTGACAGGATGAATTCCGATGTTCCAGTTCGATCAAACAAGCGCATGCATAGCTCCTTTTTGGGAACGGATTACAAACTTGCATTGTATGGAGTGAAATCATACAGCTTCAATCCAATTGGAACGACGATGACAACATTTTCATTTTTCAGAAAAAAATGTGCTCGTACGTTCACTTCGGAGCAGTTTAATTTCATTGATTCATTCAACTTTGCAAAGAAACGCTGCAACACTTCGCAAGGTTTTGGCGCCTTTTGCGTTTAGTCATGTGATCGATTCTCAGCTTGTTCCCTATTTATCTCTTTTCACATTTTTTCTTTCCTTCTTGATTTTATAGCCAACAGCTGTTGAGTTTTTAATAAAACAACTATTCTTCTCGGGCTTGCTGGACATCGATCCAGCGTGCCCTCGTAGAATAATCGTTAAATATCCAACAAGCTTGAGTGTAATAATTATATTGTGCCGTGTTTTTTCTTCAAAACTTTTACTTCTCCACGAAAACGTTTGAACACCCCGCCGATGACATGCGGTCCGTTTTACTCATAAGGGTTCTTTAATAACCTGTGTATGGTGAACCAATGAGAAACCTAGAAATTCAATAATCGGGAGTGAGAATTTGAAATGGTCGAACCTGATCAACGTAGCCGTTGAATAAGGTGCTTAATGTCTATTCCATCTTTATTCCACAAGCGTAAATCATTCGAATTATAATTGTTTACTAAACTGACCTTCCTCTTTTTTGAAAACACAAGTGAATTACCCGCAAAAGTTTTTAAATAATGTATCAGTACAATCCCTTGGCTCTTTTCGGAATTGCAGATCAATTATAGATTTTGAACATTACATGGCAAAAACAAATAATTTTTCTTCAAAATTTGGTAAAATGTCACTTTTTAAATGTGCCACACCACCCTCTCCCTTACAATTGCTCCTAGGGGGGAGGGGGGTCAAACTTTAATGTCTGTCAGAGACCACATATGCACGTTAGCGAAGTTGTAAGTGGTCGTTATATAGTGGATAGGCTATTACGGGTAACTGCAAACGTGAGGAATTCATTATGATCACCCCCGTTCACCAGGAACCCATGAGGCTGACATGACAATGAAAATCAAGAGTTAAGAACTGGAAAAATCCCTTGAACAAAATTTTCTTGGACTTTTTTTAAACAACAAACTCCTTCATCAGATGAAATGAAATCAACCCTTTATGGTATAATGTGCAAAACAAGTATATCACTATTCTGTTGGCTACTAGTCATTCCCTTCACGCATTTGCTTATAGTGTTCTAATGTAACTACAAGGTGATAACCACGCAAAAGTGTAAACTGTGAAATTGCTGCTTTAATTGTCCTGTGGAGTTCGCCAATCGTATCGCGGTTCTACATCTTCATAGTCATTATCTGAAATTTGGTACCTGAAATAAGAAAGGCAAAAGAAGATCAGAGGTATAGTTACAGACGGTAATAGATACTTTTGTTTGAGAAATGTTGTCGGTTGAAAAGTATGAACGATAGACAATGCGGCCAGACTTTTAGTCAGTGTCATTTATTGAGTATTCAACATATTTCCATTCCCAGGGTCCTGAAGAGAAAATTATGGCATGCTATTTTGTTATAACGAGTATAGTTTTTGAGGGTAGAATCGACGTTTGCCGCTTCCCAAAAAACCGTTAGACCGCAGGGGTCAAGTTTTATGCTTTTTACCCGACTACCCGACCACGCCTTTTTGGTTTTGGAATTCGAGAGTTTCGTTGAGGCCTAAATGTTTCTCTGCCCAGTTAAAATATGACGACATCCTTAGCACCCATTTAGTTTTGATTTAGGTTCGAGTAATGATATCGATATAGGTGGACATAGTGGGATTGTTGTGATGAAAAGTTGTACGGTAGACACAAGGTTAAATTGAGAAATACGCGCGGAATTTTGCACCGCGTACAGATCAAATTTTGTCGTCAATGAAAATAAAGTGAGAAGAAAAGCAAAGATCTATTCAGTTGTTGTGGATCTTGTCAGTCAAGTTCATCAAATCCATTTTTATTCACGTCGGGTCCCATCTCTTAGGAGACTCTCCAAGGGACAAGAAGAGATGAGACCGTGGAAACAAGGTTGGGTTTGAAAGTCAAACTTTGTACTCGTACTCAATCTCGTACTCGTAGTCCAATCTGAAGGTCGCTAATGATTAAAAATTTCGGTCCTGCGGCGCACACTTGTCCAAAAACGCAAGTCTTATTTTGCGTAATTGTAACCCTTGGATTAAGGCATATTGTGATAGCTATTCCCTACCTTTTCGAATTGTAGCGACTGAAGAAGTTCTTCATGCCAGTCTTTCGGGATCCCCATCCATTACCGACCTGTTTTCTACCAAACTGTACACTCTTCTGAAGAGCGCAACCTCCGGCACCACAAGGAGAACGCCGCTCGCGATGGACGGCCCTGTTTTCTGTGGCAGGCTTGGAGGAGGCCAGGAGGACAAAGCAGACGAGGGTACTAAGTAGCAAAAGTTTGTTCATCTGCAAACGGAAAAAAGTCGGATCACTTGAACGTTTCAGTTTAATTTGCCTTGGAGTTTTCCATTTCAAATCCTCTGTTATTTGAATGTGTGAGTTATTTCTATACTTACAGTACCACCATACATTGCTGCTAACTACACTCGATAGAAAATAGATTTGTAAGAAGGCGAGGGGCTGTGATCAGGTTGACACAAGCTGGTCCGGTGCGCACGCGTATATTCCAACATTCAAATATTGCCAATACACAATAATGTTCCCATAGAATTTAGCAAAGGTGGTTTTACCATGAAACAATCATTATTGCAATTGGTAGCTCAGATTTTGGTTTTACCCCTCCAGGACCACATTAATGAAAGTATAACGCTGTTTTGTAGAGAAAAAATAAGTTTAGAGACCATGTCGGTTTTTGTAATTATTCGCGAGCCGAATATATAAAACTAATGAGAAACTTAAATTGCATTAATCTTTCAATGGTACATATATACCTCCAAATTAAATGCCATTTTTTGTCATTTTTGTTTCCGTGTTGTTTGAACTTTTAGTCTTATTTAATCAATGGAAGAGCTTCAGCAGTTGCTGCGATTACCCGGTTATGGGTTCGAATCTCGTTCAAGCCTGACATTTTTCAGGCTTTGTTTTCGCAACTGCTATTGAGCTGCACATATATATAACTGCGAAGGACAGTCTTCTATGAATTTGATCTTTTATCCCTGGATGTTTCACACCTGTAATAGTTCATATATTTGGTTTTATTTCGTTTCATTGTTACCAACAGTATGGAAAAAGGTACTGTCCAGGGCGGGCCAATACAATAGATAAATCCTTAGGATTGACTGATAGGCTGTTACGAATAATGCTAATAGGATACATCTTACGTATCGCCGTGACTCAGGAGGGCTTCTTGAATCTGTTCTCAAAATATCAATATAGTTTCTAGGTTTGTTTTCTTGGTAGTCAAAACATATAAGGCAACGATTTAATTCTCTCAAAGCAGCCGAAGTTTAGATATTTTCGACAGGACTATTATGCTACTCATTAATTTACCTTGCTAAGGATTTCTGAAGTTCCGTTGAAAGTTTTGTCTTCAAGATTACAAATTCGAGGTATAAGATTCAGTTATCAAACCTTCCTGCCTCTTTATATATAGAAACACGGCATTTGAAGAAGTGGAAATACCGCTTTCTCTAACTACCGTACGAATAAAGTTGTTGATGTGGGGTCATTTTTAAAGGATGAATTATTAATCAGCTTTCACGATAGCAGTCGTCACAAGTACGTTTTAAGCAATAATTTAGGACGGAGAATTTTTCGTTTTAGATTTTACAAACTAAATAAAAAACTTATAGTAGTTATCTAGGTAATTTTTAAATCATAAGCTTTACGCTGTCCCAGAAATCAGTAATTTTTAGACAGGGAGACAGGAAATTAGTTTTTCCATGAAAGCAAGAGAATGCTAGTTCAAGCAATTGGCGTGGAAACCTTTTTTATTATCTCTTACGACGTAAAAAATAATGAATAAAACTCACGATAATAAAAAGGCATCCGAGGTAGAAAATTCAACTGGGTTTTTCCAAGAGGATACAGTTTATGGCGCACGGCTTGAAATGTACGTGATCGAAGTTTTTGAATTCGTTACAACCGCAGAACAAGAAGAAACTATTACAACTGTGCACGCTGTGTTTGTATTTCCGTAAAGGAAGAAAATTGTTACACCCGTATTAATAAAAAATTGAAACTCTTAAAATTCGTCCATTGTCTATCGTTTCTTTCGTTTTCTGCTTATTTTTTCCTCGTTCTTGTTTCTTACTTTTCGTGGCTGCAATAAGAAATTGCCTTAGATTTTCTTCTGTTTAATTGCTTTGTATAAATGTACAATATAGAATACGTGAAGTTATTTTTCTTATCAAAAACGTAAATATGATTTGTGTATTCACATGGAAGATAATATGAACTTTAAGATTAGAAGATATGCCCGCTGTAATTGGCCTCAGCTGTTGCGGTGTCCCTGCCTACCCCCTTCTTTAGTTTAGTTACGTTGAATGTTTTGTTTTCTTTGGCGAAGCTAATAAAATTAAAAAAAAAAATAAAACAGTTAAAAGCTTTACAACGAAATTGCCACGCTACTAGTTGCAACTCAGTTGAGAAAAATGTTTGTAAAGCTGAGGTGTTTTGTCACAAACAACTTTAGAACAAAAAAATCAAACCAAAACTTACCTTAAAGTTTGAAATGATAGATTAAGGTGTATCTCAAATTCTGATATCACCGCGAAGCTATAAACAGTCGAATAAATATAGCAGCCCATTACATTTGGAGGTGATGTTTAAAAAAGATTAACTGAAATGTTCTGTCAAAGAGAACTTCGCAATAAAGAAACAGACTTAATTCAACGAATCCTTCAAGCACCTGAAAATCTAAATTTCATTACCGTTTAAAATTCGAAAGAGAAATAGTTTTCTAATTTACCAGAAGCTAAAAATGTCGACGTATACAGACCTTAGCTTCACGGAAGTGTTGGTAAAATTTTCCGGTCCTGGCTCAATAACAATGGTTATGGAAGCGTTTGCTCTACGAAGTGTATATATTGCTAAAGACGCCAATAGAATTTAACTTACGCGTCTTTAACAGGATACCGCGGTCACAAACTTCACAACAAAAGTATAATTAGTCCTTTTAGATAAAAGATTTCGGGGGAAATAATTACAGGTTACCTCACTTGTTCTTTGTTTTGGCTGCTATTAAAATCTTCTTTGGAAACAAACTCAGTAATAATAGCTATTCAGTTTATCTTCTGAGGAACATCGTATGAAAACATATAGTAGTACATGAATAATTTCGTAACACTGTAGGGGTGCTTTTTCAGCTGATAATTTTTCTAAACTAAGACAACATGTCGTTAAACACATTGTTTTTAGAAAGATCGAGATGATTGCATCACTCTTTGTGGGCTTAATCAAGGAAAGACCTTCTAAAGTATTTATAAAGGCCAACCGTTGAATTTCTATTTACGTTGTGATGTTGACGCTATTTCACAGCCGAGTCTCTGAGAACCCTTTTGGTTTTAAAATACATTTTCTTGACATTTAAGTGAACTCAAGCTAACTAGTTTAGAGATAATTAAAGTAAAACCCAGGCTAATTGTATTCCTCTCTGCCTTACTATCCTACAGATGACACGTGGTTTCAATTTAACGGTAGACCGGTAATAATGTGATGAGCATGCGTACAGTAGGGACATAAGGGATAATAAAGGAAGTTACTTGTTGGTTATCATCTGGTGAAACAACGTGGAGGGTAATGTTTTTAAGAGCAGCTACCTCCACTGGTCAGTTACACAATTAGTTTGTGCTATATTTCGTTTATCTTGCATATCCAACAAGATGGTGTTTTGATCTAGACTAAAATTGAAAATAAAGGAGGTGAACTAAATCTTTATCAGTTTTGTGTTTATAATGTCCATTATATTAAAAAAATCTTTCTTAAGCCGACCACATGTTGGTGGCAATACTGATTTCGTGTCAATGACGAACATTCATCGAATGCATTGACTGTGTAGAATATAAATATCAGGTTTTAATGAACCTCGCCGTCATGCTGGAAGAGATTTGAGTCACTGATGCTGGCGCAGCCGGTTCCAAAAATATCTGTTTTTCATTTCGATAAGGATATCGTACAACTGAAGTTTTCAAACTCGCCTTTCTGCCATGTTTAAGGTCAAATAAAGAGAAGGCACACGCCATTTTTAAGTCGTGCGTAATTCGAAAAGGTCAGAATAGCTTAAAAGCTATTCTGAAGCTTTTCAGAATTATTCAGTTCTTCTTATGTTGGGAAACATCCGTAAGAAAAAAAAATCTGGGCGAATTGTAGGAATACATTTAAAAGCAGAAAACACTTTCAAACAAAGCTGGAGAACCTTTGTCCGCTTAACTCTCTTAACCGTATACAACCAAGTATTTCAATTTCATAAAGGACATCGAAGTGTAACAAATACAGTAATATCAAAGCATGTTTACTGAGGTTTGTTTTTCATATTCGAAACTAAAAAAATTTTGGAACCTAAAAAAAATAATAATGAATTTCTCGCACTAAAAGATGTTAAACATTTGTCTCGAGATTTTTGAGCAGCAGTAATCGTTTGAAGTCAAAACGAAACGGGAAAGCCTAAAAATTCAGTTATTTTTTTTTCCCAATTCGCTTCGTTTGTTCAAACCTACCCCTAGCAATATGTTTAGGCACAGTATACTATGCATGTTTGACTAACAAATTAATAAATCGCAGTGAAATATATCCTTGCTGCTCGTCCTTCGCTTTTCAAATTAAAGAAAATGCACCAAAGAGTTAACAAAAAAAATTGAAAGGTTGACCTCTTCAAGGGCTCTTTAATAACATGAAAGCCCTGTCCAAAATAAAACATATTTCCTTCAAATTTTTGCCCCACGAAAAAAGTTGCAATAAAAAAATATGGCTACAACAATTTATAAGTTTACCTTTCTCAGTGACAGAATATTTCACAGGTACGGGCCAAAGTATTCGAAAAATGAAGACAAGAGCTGATCGCAGTTAACAAAGTAAGGAACTTCTTCGTCTCCTTATAGCTTGTTTGCTGCTAATAAACAGGGACATCTTGACATAGCTTCTTGTATCAATTTCAAGGAAACTAATTTTAGTGGGGTGTTTCTTCAAGTGAAATAGGATTTTACGAAAAATGGGCCTCGAAAATTCATTTAATAAGCTTTAAAGGCGGGTTATCCAGAAACTATTGAGACTAATGTAGACAGCTGAAAACGTATTGGACTTAATTTACTAACTCAATGGTTTACTATTTCTAGCTACGTTTTCATTGAACTGGCAAAAAAGAAAAAAAAATAAAATAAAATAAAAAACACTTGCCGCACAGATCCAAACATGGTTACACAGCAAGCATGCAAACTGTCCCTGAGTAAATTAATCTTCCAAGGTCCAAACTGTATAACTACTATACAACGGTTGCGGACTAAAAATATCAATTCTGATCTCCCTTTTTTTAAAGAAAGGGCATTTGATATGGCGAGGCGGGGGATGGAAATATTGGAACCTGAAACAAATAATTTTAGCAACCACTTGTGCTAGCGTTTAAACTTTTTCGCTCCCGTGGTAGTGAAAAAAGAAAAAGAAAAAAAAGCCGCCACCACCCTCCCATTCCCTTTATTCTCCCTGAGAAAAACATGAGTCAAAGATCGCAAGCGACTGTAGTGAATAAAAACAAGGCCAAGTTGGGCGAAACGTGCTCAGTGTAGTAGACTCGATACGTATTTTCCCTTTAATTTGTCAGGTTACTTTTGCCAAGCAGAAATCCAACGGTGAAGAATTCCATCATATATCCTAGTCAATGTCATTCTGTTGAGTTCAAACCTCGGGCGTATAAGGAGAGGGGGGTGGCGTAAGGCCTTGTTCAGTTTTTAAAGGGGATTTCCCATCAGCACCTGCCCCTTTCAGTAGCCGTGCAAATACCCCTTAGCTTATAGACACATTTTGGCAAAGGTTTGGTGTGAATCAGTGACTATGGCAAAGTGCTTTGCTCGTCTTGCTAAAACCACATGGCGTAGTTAGCTTGCTTGAATTTAGCCCCCCCCCCCCTCCTCCCAAAGTTGAGATGCAAACTGAATACACTGGACAGCAGATCCATTGGGAAAGCTTAAAACACTACCCTGGCCACAAGCCATAATATTGACCTCATCATGTAGCAGTGTACAATCTTTTCGAAATATTGTAACACAACAAAAACGCAAGGGGGAAGGTCAACTCCTCCCTTCTACCAGGGTGGGGATATGAGTATGTGCATCGGAGGGTTAAGCAAGGCTGTCACCGAGTATCTTAGCTTGTTGGGGCAAAAGTGGAAAACAGCCTGCCGTAGAATAGCTTCCCATTCAAAGTGTTAGTTTTTGTTAATTATTCAAATTAGCGTGCGCGTAAAAGACACAAAATACGCAGCTTAACCTTATTCAGACCGCGGGGGGAGGGGGGGGGGATGCGGATTATGGCGCACGGACTTTTATATAAAGCTACCACGATTGGTGACTTTTTCTCAAATTTATCTGGGAACAATTTGGTATAGCTAGCCGGCCCTTACCCATCAAGTTTGACGTTACCATGGCAACCACTTTTTGACCAGTGTTTTTTTTGAGAATTTTGAATTTCCCTCTTTTTAATGAAAAATTAGAACTTTTTTGAAGTAAATTTTAAATTTTTAGATCATTTGTCTGTCCTCTAAGTTTCGTTAAGTTAAGAGGGAGGATTCCACACCCCGCCCCCGGGTCCCAGAAGACCAAAAAAAAAAAGTTTGAATAGGGTTAAGGTGTCATGGCTGTTTGCGTGAGTGTCATTTAGATTCAGGTTTCCGTTCTTCCTCAGTTGTTATACCGCGAAGTCATAGAAAGTTAATGTATTAACAAATCAATATTTCTTAACATTTGGAACCTTTTTGTTGAATCCGGGTTTTTAGTAAAATTAAAAAAGAGATTGAGTTTTTCTAAGAAGGCCTTCTTAGGTTGGAGGAATAATGAACAAGAGTGGAATAATTACTGAGACTATATGCATGAAGGTTATGGAGCTGGATTGGCTTTGAAGGCTGCAGAACTTCAGGACACCTTGTCAGCCACAATTTGTTATCCCCCCACCTTTGGGTGTCCAAAAAATATTGACCCCCCCCCCCCCCTCAATTTTTCATGAACCTTTGTCAGATTAAATGAACCTTCCCCTACACCAATACACCAATCTGCCTACAGGAAAGTGCATTGGATAAGTTGAGTTGAGTCGAGTTGAGCGTATACGTAGCAGAGAGAAGACAAAAAAAGTGCTTGTATCATCTGCTTGATTTTTCACAACAAACTGGTGAACAACAAGACGTTTCTACTGAGCTTATGCCGCAAAATGGCTTTTCAACTGACAACTTAAAAAGTCCATCGCTAAACAAAATAAACAAAAAAAAATCGGAAACACTTAGTTAAGGATAGACTGTCGATTGGCACATGAAGAAAAATCTCTTATTTTGTGCTTCTTGGTAAACGTCAAGGTCACTGAATTCTAAGGGGATGGGGGTGGGGTGCTTGTAGCTTTTGAAACATTAGCGTTGCTGTTCTTGATCTTTTAATGGTCTATCCAGTTTTAGCACCTTCAACTCTCGAAATCACACACTCATTGAGTTGTTCTTCAAATGAAAGCTACTGATAAGTGCTTTCATGTGGTGCTGTACTATGCTGTACTCGATGCTTCTTAATCTTAAGTAATTATAAAATCCTCAAGAATAAGCGAACATTCAACACCATTCATGTTGATTTGAATTTAAATTTTGAGTGAAAGAATGAAATCATAATCAGGATGTAATGAAACCTAGCGAGCAGGGAAAGACCTCGGCTAAAGGGATTCCACATCATCCACCGCTCTTGAATTCATTTTTGTCGTACTTATGTTTGATGGCAGTGAAACTTTGTTAAGCACGGCATTCAAAATTATTCAACATCCCACAGCACTAGTTAACGTAGTCCACCTGCCGAGTTCAAAAGTGTTGAACGGTGTTGAATGGAAATGTGGAATGCATATGGCTGGGGCCTCCATTTGGCAGTGTCAGGCTTTCTATTCTCACAGAGGATATACAGCACAATATTGGCACCTTATTTGAACTCTCTTAAGTTTGAATGGGTTATGCACCTGGCTGAAGACATGCACCAGCTGTAAGAGTAGTTCACAGCTGGTGAGACACTTCAAGGCACTTGAAGTGTCTCCAAGAAAAGTGCACTAAGAGGACAATATTTTGGCTGGAGTCCAAACCCCCTTGACTGATAGCTTCCAAATGAAAAGGTTTCGTTTCGAATTGCCATGAAAGTTCTTCAAACATTTTCAATCTGTTTTGTGGCATTTGGAAAAAAAATTTTTAAACGTTAAAGTGAAAAAAGTTTAGGGAAAGAAATCTTGTTACCAAACAAGAAGTTCTTTTGGTCTGGTCTTAGAAAATAGTATAATATTAATGATTATTCCGTTTATTTCAGCAGTTTTCCTTTTTACTCGACAAATTCTGTGGGAAGGACCGTTCCATTAAATTTGTCAGCGGATTAACCATTTTTTACATATACAAATGGTTCACGAGCTCTACTCGTGACAGGAAAGATAATCTAGCATAGAATCTACAAGTGTCTTCGTTCATTGTTGGTGACACGGGTTAACATTAACTCAGTTCTTTGATCTCTGGCTATGTTGACTTTGGGACTTTTCCTGCTTTATAAATAATATTTCCGTCAGAAGCAACAATCCCAACACAGCTCGCTTCCGGCTGATCAATTTAACTGAAAGCGAAGAAAAAGAAAGTTGGCCTTACCACTAAGCCAGTTAAAGACTCGCGATTAGAAGATAGATCAGAGAAACACGTTGTTAAACCTTTTTAGCCTTGTATATCGCCTTACCAATCCTTGACACTCGTCCCTGTATTATGTCATGCGTAATGAGTATGTAGTAGTTGGCTCGAAAGAGTAATTTTCAATTCCCATTGTTTGGTTGTCATGGTGATCAGTCATAAGTACCCTTGATGAGAAACCAAATACAACTGAACTTTTTATATTTTTAGGCTGAAATAGGCTCACGCGATCAAATAAGTCGAACGCCAGTGAATGTTAACCAATAATGGATAAACTAAAGCTTTGTTTTTGGACGCTAATGAGAAACTGCTTATTTTATTTTGTATCTGATACAATGACAAAACACCATTACCGACTCGATTCACTTTACAGTATTGTCATGTTACTGCCCTTGACCGGAAAAATATGCCCCTCCAGGTTAAAAAACGTCTAAACCTGTTTTGAACGCGCTAAAATGTTTCCTGTTAGCTCAAATTTGATTGGCATTCAGTCCGTTAACAAATGTGCAGCATATTAAAAACTCTCGAATTCTAATTTTGCTGTCGATCAAATTCACCCTGGTGCATAAGAGGGAACTGAAATTATCCATTTCAATTCATTTACTTATCTCACTTTTCACAACTCGCCCCAAGAGTGCATTGTTGAAGTAGGGCTTAAAGTATCATTGAAACTCAGAGGGAAACACAATCCCCTCATTTTAAAGCCGAGTTTAGGGTCTTAACATTTAAATTTCTGAACCTTGCAGAGTTTTCAAGTGTAGCTAAGTGTGGTAGCTTCTGTTCAATGAGGATCTGCAGATTTATGCGTACATAGATATATACAACGACCCAGCATGAGTAAGTACTTCTATCTTTCCATATTAGAGTGATTTTAAAATTTGAATTTGCCTCAATTCACTGCGCATCGTGCGACCTTTATAGCACTTGTTTCTCTACAAGTGATTTTCCCTCTCAGAAAGTTTGCCTTTGAAGATTTGTAAAATCTAACCCCAAAATATCGAGTTTTGCCTTTAGAGATTTGTTAAATCTAACCCAAAAATATCGAGTGAAACTTAAGAATTTCTAGCATACCCTTCAAGCCTTTAATTTCCACACAGGTGCTACAAAATGTCCGCCGTCCTTGCAAAAATTGTTTCAGTCATAGGAATCTTCCTGTATCAGATGTGTCACTTAAGAAGCACGCGCGCAACCCTCGCGTGTACGCGAGGCTCCATTCCCGTTAATAAACAATTCTTCAATCATAGGCGACAAAAGCAAGGAAGACAATAACGCAGGAGAAGAAAAGCCGAAGAAACTGAAGATCTGTGCACAATGTGGTAAAAATATCGAGGCGAAGAGTTTGCTGCGAGCGTTGGATCAGTTTTGGCATGAAGAATGTTTGAAATGTTCTTACTGCAGCACACAGCTGTCAGAGTTGAGCCTCAAGTTTTACTTCAAACGAGATTTAATACTTTGCAAACGAGACTACATCAGGTGAGGCGTCTTCCGTTAAAATAATATTAAAGTTTTCCCAAAATAACTTGCTATGGCTAAGGAAAGGTAAACTATATTTCTCGGTGTACCAAGCAAAGAAACGCTGGAGTTCAAATTTAAAATTTCCTGCACTTTCAATGTGACCGACAGCTTTCATGCGGACAGTCGTTTAAAATATTTCCACGGAAATTTTACTATCATGTTCATCAATCTGAGTAACACTAGAAAAATAAAGAACTTAAAACAGGTCTAACAAGTAAATCCAGTGTCTAATCAACGGCCTGTCAAGAAACACTTTTATTACCTATGTACACTAAGGGGCCGATTACATGAGGCGGGCTGGCTCGGTAGAAGGGCTGGCTCTGTCTGCCGAGATGACTGTTCAGCCCGGTATTACATGAGGCGGGCCAGCCCGCCTGCGGCTAAATTTAGAAGCTGTCGTGTGAAAAGATGGCTACATCGAAGAGCATGAATCAAGGGTTTTTATTCTCGCCAATCCATTATATTTTGGCGTATCATTTTCAGTTTTACGTAGCTTTATGGTCTGATAAACCTTTATGTGTTATATAGAAAGAGAAATATCGATCTTCTGGTGAGCCATTTTGCTCTGAAGTGAAATTTAGTGACAAGAACGTGCTGGCCCGGCAATCGTGATTATATGGCAAATTTTCATCCCGGCTAGCCCGGATCCCGGCATCGCGATGCCAGGATCCCGGCTAGCCCGGATCCCGGCATCGCGATGCCAGGATCCCGGCTAGCCGGGCTGAAATTTTTCCATGTAATCGCGGAGTTGATTTGTAGTGTGTTTCACAGACGTGCCGAGATCCCGGCAAACCGAACCAGCCCGGCTAAGCGGGCCAGCCGGCATCATGTAATCGGCCCCTAAGATTTCTTCTGGCTTTATCTCAGTTGCTTGTGATATAATTTATTTATGACGTTTACTTTCACAGCAAACACGGAATATTTAGGTGACAGAGATTCTCTAGAATAGTCTTAATTCTTTTCTTTTAAGCCTGAATACACAAACCCTTTTCGTGTAGTCATGTTTAGTCTGGTTGTTGAAAGTTGTTGGAAAATGTTTTCGATTTCTATAAATAAGATTAAAATGCTTTTAGTTCAGAAAACTGCGCTCTCGAGAACGAAAGCACGTTAAAAGGAGTTAGCTTAGAACGTCTAGACACGCCATTGTCTTATTTATTACTCTAAAACCAAATTACCCAAAAAAAAAATATAAAGTGAACCCAAAGCCTGAGAATGAAAATCCTCCCCTTAGGCCTCAGCAACATTACACGGACGATGATATGACGGTACGTGCGCGCAGCAGTGTTGATCAGTTCGGTGGAGAAATGATTGATCAATTTCCTTGTCCTTTCAACTACTTTTTGGAAGAAGACGTCAAACAGTATGAATTATTTATTGTTTTTGTCCTTAAGGTTCCAACGAAATACAAGAGGCAGATTTTACGTGGGAAAGACACTCAACGCTAATACTCTCTACATCACGGAATCTTAAATGGATTAACATAATTATTGCTCGAGTTACTTTACATCTTGAACACTAGAGCAAAAGTCACGATATATGGCAAAAAGTTGAGAAAATGGTTTGCTTAGTATCACCAGCAATTACTATAAAGGCCAGGGAAGACAATAGGGTAACATTTCGCATTATTAGCCTTCAAAATCAATGGAGATTTTAAAGAAGACACAAAAGATGGCGTTAAAATTGTTCAGTCTACACTGACAGCTGCATTAAGCGCGAACTGAAATGCTTGCTTATTCCATCATAGATTGTACTACAACAAACAGTATCAAGTTTATTTTGATGGCAGTTACATGACAACTTATTTGTTATTTTTAACTGTATGTACTTTATACTAGACCAAAAGAGTTTCCAGAAGTTGTGTTTTGTTAGTAAGCTACGTGTATTCAGAAAATCTTTCTAAGTCAATTCAGCAAAATCACCTCAGTTCTCACACTTTCCAGAGTCTAATTCATGAGCTGCAAGGAGGCCCTTGAAGGACGTATGACATACGCCCCACATACCGCCAGAATAATTGTTTTTGGAAACATTCTATATATGTGATGTATAACAGGAAACCATAAACGCCAAGCTTGGTGATGTAGCAAGCAGCAGTTTTAAGCGCATGTATACATTTTGGGTCACGACTGAGCTCAAAACCACTCCAAGCCTCCTTCTTACGAAAATCTTTGTAAACGTTTGGCAACCGTGGACACTATTTTTGTGTGAGTATTCTAATTCGTTGATTATGTTGAAGAACTTCACACGTTTTCGCCTTCGAAAGCTAGACGGGGTAGCTAAGGAGGCGGGGTAGAGGGGGAATTAGATGGTCTGACGTAAACTTGACTAAGGAATACAGTTTTAACGATCGCGAACATCAAACGGCTATAAACCATAGAATGTCTCTCAGTATATTGTTGTTCTTAACTTTTCCTTGGTTTTGCTTGCAGGTTATTTGGTACTACAGGAATTTGCTCCCAATGTTTGAAAACCATACCACCGCTAGATATGGTAATGCGGGCAGGTGAACACATCTACCATCTTGAATGCTTTGCTTGTCAAGTCTGTCGTTACAGATTCTGTGTGGGCGACAAGTTTTATCTTCATTTTAACTCAGTTCTTTGTGAAGACCACTACTTTAGCGTCAAAAGTTACTTCTACGCAGTGCCTTTTTTTACGTGACCTAGGAAAAACTGTCCTTAGTATAATTTCTCCTTCGATTGTTTTTCAGTTAACTCGTTTTTTATTGAGTTCCGAAAATTTAACTGCTGTGTATAGGCTATGAGTAGGTATTCACCTTGTGTGGCGTACACACCGTAGCTTTTAAATTATAGAACGCTTACATTTACAGAGTTCACAACTTTCCTTGCGTAGTAAAAATGAATTACCTGTTCTTGATCGTAACGGTGGCTTATGCAACATACTGCAAACGTGATATAGGTACGTTAGCTAGTAAAAAAAAACAACAGCAAAACATAACAAAAACACAAACAAAGCTAGTAAAAACAAACACACAGGAATACGGGTAAAATTCCACAAAGCCTCACGCTCTTATTATGCATGCATTTGCTGACTCAAGCTCTATTCATGATTGTTGTTTGTATGAAAGTAGTTCAGAATGATAATAAATATAGCGGGCTGCGGAAACGAAACACGGAAAACTCGTGGTGGAGGTCATTCTCGTTCCCAGAGCCTACGATCTGTTCTGTCAGCGGTGGGATCGTAGGGCTCTGGTATCAGCCATTACCGGATGTCGTGAAATTCACGACATCCGGTAGCGCATGTCTAATTCGTTAAGGTGCTATTGCGCCTGCTCCGTTCTCGTCCGTGGAGCTCTGGGCATGACAATTCTGACAACAACTGAGAAATTTGAATTCCTATCGATCGAGTTGTGGTGCTTTATGGATCGACTAAAAGCTGTTCGGGACCCTCTTAATCTCCTGCAATTAGCGGAAAACCTGGAGCTTTAAAAGGAACAAACTCAAGAAGCTGCCTTTCGTGCCGTAGTTGTTCAGAAGAACGATTGTCCCTGCATTTTGCTCACGGGTTATGGATTTGTATCTTGCCTGATTAAAGGTATAATATTATATTTGCATTTGCGACATCAAGAGGTCATTGCAAAAGTTGATGAGACAGTTACATGTAAGTTTATTTATGGACAAGCTGTAGTTTTGTAGAAAATGCTGTAGCGAGGAAAGAATCGCTGGCATTTGGCGACAATCTCAACACTTTGAATTCAAAATTTGGTCGCTTAATCTGCCCTAAGCCGCATTCTTTGCGTGGAAATTGATCAAGTCAATATATTAGACCCTGATTAATTCAATCGGAAATAAAACGTTATGCGTAGAAGCCAAAAATGTTTTACGTTATTGCGCATACAGTTTGAATCGGCCAATCAAAACAAATAAATTTTTGCCCGTTACCAGAGCTACAAGAGACGTAATTTAAAAAAAGCCGCGTAGCTCTGGGGACGAGAATGGGTGGAGGTGATCTGAGAACTGTTGTATCTGCGCACGCGCGAGTTAAGATGTGTCCGGCTCGCACGTTTTCCCGCCTAATTTTGCCAAAAGAACAGATATCGGTTGCCTGTTTCAAGTAAAACAACCCTTTTTCGTTCATTCCGTTCGTTCTGTTTTCGAGAGCCGAACGAAAGGAATGATAATCCGAAGCCGGCTATTCAAACGAAGTTTATACCGTGGTTAAGATTATTGTGGTCTAACTCCGAGGTTTATCCTACCATTCCAGAATTATTTAATCGGCGTTTCTACGTCGTCTAGACCACATTTAACGGTGGACTAACAAACAATAGCAAGGGAGACCTGCTAACGGTCGTTTAACGCTCTTGCACCCTTTATGTATTTACTTTTCCTCTTTTGTACTTGATGTATCCATGGAGAATAAATATAAATACATACGTTTTCTCTGATACTCGCCCATATACATCGGCGTCCACTTTTTTCTTGATTTGGACGTTCAATCGTTTTATGTATCGGCTGAGTTTTGTGTTTTTGTTAAGGAAGCTTAATTAACAGTACACCAAAGGTTACAAAATAAAGATTACAAGATTAAAAAGCAACAAAGGGGAAAAAACTAACCACTTAAACCCTTTACTACATGATCAGAAAATTGGCATTTCAGTGGTTCAGCAGGCACACTAATTAGCACCAAAAACGATTTCAAGAACGGGCAGCGACGAAGAGAGTAGATAAGGACAAAATAAGTTAAAAGAAAGTATCGGTACATAGCAATGATGCAGAAGTGCTACTGGTCTGTATGACCGAGAGATTTTACAAGATTTACGACATTTTTCTTGGGGGTCAGGTCTGTTATTGCACGATTGGTAGAAAGGTTCCCATTTCTTTTAAACTGTTCCAGAATCGTTTTCTATTTTTAAAATGTGACTTAAATACGATAAACAAATCGTTCATTTTCGAGTGCATTCTTTAAGTGTGAAGATTCAAATAAGATATTTTTCGCTGTCAAGAAACAAAAATTGATTTGTAGGTTATATTTGGAGCCTTCCGGCCTCAGACCTAAAGCAGCATCTGCCTCAAGTGAAAAACTGGATTTTTTTTCACATCTCCAAAATACGTGTGACAGGTGTTCCGTTTCGTTTAGGCAGAAAGTGCATTTTTCATTGTCTATGAATCGTAGTTTATGTAAGGAACTGTTGGATGATAGTCACCGATGTAGAAACTTAAAATTTAAAAAAATAAGTTTTTAGCTCTAGTGTACAGTGAAAGGTCAGCTGCTTTCCAGTTGACATTTTGATCAGTCTCGATCATGTCGATATCCTGTTGCCACTAGCTTCTTATATACAAATCTGGATGGTTTTGCACTCTTCATAAATTCTGATAAGAAGCTCTCGCGATTAGCCGGCTGTTTTCTTGCGTTTTGAATGCGCAGTTGGTTGATTGCTGCAGTCATTCCAAAAAAGTTAAAGGTTGGAATCGGAAGTTATACTTGATTTGGAAAGACGTGAGGGAGAGAAAGTTGAAGGAGTCCGCCATTAAATGATTGACTTCACTTATACCTTTGAGAAACCAATCTTTATAAAGTAGAAGTTTGTTTCCAATTCTTATTATTGAGTTATGCCATAAAGGTAATGAACGAGGATGTTTATCACATCCAGTGTTCACTCACATAACCTACGAAATTCAAAATATAACCTCTTTGTCCCTAGACCGAGCACTGAAGCAGGAAAACGAAGCTTCCAATATCGTGGTTCTGTTCTCTGGAACAGCTTGCCTTTGAGCGCTAAGACACAGCCCACTCTCGGCTCTTTTAAATTGTCTCTATGTCATTAAATAATAGTTAATAAAGATAATCTTGTACAGATAGGTAATTTAGTTGGATATTTTAATTAGTTAGTTGATTAATTTAGACACGGCTCGATGGAAGAGCATGTAACATGAATGGATTCCGTGTATAAATAAAGTTTTACCTACCATACCGTTTCCTCAAAAGAGATCTGTGACCAAATTTCAAGAGTTTCTTCCACAAAAGGTTCTGATACCTTTACGACGCTGTGCACGTCCTTTCGGTTGAGATTTCCAAAATAGTGCCACTTTTCCTCCATATCTTTGGAGTTCTGCAACAAAGAAAATTTTCCTTCTGCCACCATTCCCAGTGTTCAGGTAAGTTTAAATCCAGGGTCGATTTTTAAATCAATCTCTTAAAATAGATTTGTTTAAAGAAGCAAGATCAATCATTTTCAGAAAGGAACCAGTACAGCCTAAGGAATTCTGATTTTGTTATACCCCGCTTCAATACGGTGACGTATGGAAAGCACTCTATTAAGTATCTTGGACCGACACTATGACGCCGCCTACCAAGAGATTTAAGAAATGTAACAAACTTGAATTATTTTAAGAAGCTAATAAAGAAAAGGATCTCTCAACCTTAGTTAGTAATGAATGTGGCTCTGACTGTTTCTCTGTAGATCATAGACATAGTATTTTAACAGAATATTATTAGCAATTTCTATAGAATATTATTAGAATATTATTTATATTAACAATTTTCTTATATTATTATATTATTGGATACACACTTATGTTTTGTATTTAATTATTTTAGTTACTTTATTTACTTAATTATTTTGTGTCACCAATTAGCATGCATGCTAAAGTTTCTTGACACATTAATAAAGTTATTTAAATTTTAATTTTTTTTATATTTTGTAACCTTTGTTGTTCTGATATTAAATGCAACACTTCTGCTAATTATAATAAAAGATAACGGTAGCGCAACAATAGCCTTCCCTTTGGGAGCAGCATGCGGTACACATGGATGATGGATGATGGTGTCATCCGCGTTCAAATAATGCAAATCAGACTCCACTTAGCTGTGGATTTTGGAGCCCTCGTCTAAATTTCGACTTCGCGAAACTTAGAATTCGTTTAAATAATTGGCCCAGTAGGCTTCAGAAGAACCCGATTACCGAAATGAATCGATCTGTTCGTAAGTACAAATTAAATTATCTGAACTAGTCCCGTTTTATACCCAGGCTGTGCTTTAAACCTGGGAGGCAGCCTGTAGTTCGCTTTTTATAAGTAGTCCTTATTTTGGATCGAGTCCGTAGTCCGTAGTCCGCAGTCCGTTGTCGGTAGTCCACAGTCCAGATTTTGTTGTGACAGAATTGTGCGCAACAGTCAGATGCGTGCGTGACACAACACTCTTAGAACGAAAATGGAGGAAGAGTTGATTTCATCGGTACAATTGACAAAAGAAACGAAGAGACAAGCGAGACGTGACGAGAAATTCATGTCTGTCGACGCAGTCAAGGAAGATTATTGGCAGTCAACAGCAAGGAGTACCATCAGAGAGAGATGTAAGTCCATTTTCAACCGAGAACTCTTGAGCGATGTCAAGTTCATCGTTCGAGACTCCAAGGGCGGAAGTGAAAGCAAGAAGATTCCAGCTCACAAGTTCGTGTTGGCGATTAGTAGTCCAGTGTTTTTCGCGATGTTTTACGGTGAACTGGCTGTGAAAGATTCTGTCGAGATTTCCGATTGTGATTACGAGAGCATGCTGGAATTGTGTCGTTTCATATACAGCGATAAGGCAAAGTTGAACGCGAACAATGTGATGCAGTTGATGTATTTGGCAAAGAAATACATGCTGCCTTCTCTGGCAGACAAATGCTCTGCTTACCTTCGGGAAAACCTGGACGCGTCAAACGTATTTCACATCTTACCGGAGGCACAAAAGTACGAAGAGAAAGATCTGTTGGACCACTGCTGGAAGGTCATCGAGAAAGAAACAGACGAAGCTGTGAAATCGGATAGTTTCGTGACAGTTGAGAGGTCAGTGCTGGAAGAATTGGTCGAGAAAGATTCGTTGAATATTAAAGAAGTAGAATTGTTTAAAGCTGTTGATTGCTGGGCTGCGAAAAAATGCCAAAAGCAAGACAGGTGGCAAGACCTCGTTGCAGAAGGCTCAGAGAAAAGAAGGATCCTTGGAGAACGGATCGTTAAGGGAATTCGTTTTCCGGTGATGGAGGAGAAAGATTTTGCAAAGGTTGTCCTTGACTGTGGGATACTTAATAAAACAGAGTGCTTTGACATGATGAAGTATTTTAACTCTGTGCTGGAAACCCCAGTGGCATTTCCAGAAGCCAAAAGAGCTGGGTACCTAAAGGTATTGTGTAGGTTTAAGTCTTTCAATACCGGGTGGAGTTATTCTTACAGTAGTTCCAATTCCATAACTCTTACGGTAGACAAAAACCTAAAGTTACATGAAGTGCGTCTTTTTGGCAGCGAAAACAAGGAATATTCAGTGACACTAACGGTGATGGATGTCCGCAACAACGTTTTTGTTGCAGTTGAAAAGGGCCAATTTTTATCTAAGCATTTACAGAATGAAGCACTAGGAGAGTATCAAGGCTTTGACGTTGTCTTTAAGTCTCCGATTGCTTTAGAAGCAAGGGCCATCTACACAGTTAAGGCTCAAATAACTGGTCCTCCCTCCTGGTATGGGCAGAGTGGCCTTTCCCGAGTAGAGCATTCGGGGGTGAATTTTGTGTTTGCGAACACGTCAGGGTCGCAAACCGGTTATGGAAAGGGCCAATTCTCTGAATTTGTGTTTACGTTGGACTGAATTCTTGTACTGTAATAAACATCCACGTTTGAACGAAAACTGTTTCATTTCAAGTTATGTGAGGTTAAAAGAAAGGAAACGAGACATTTTCTTTCATTAAATTAGCCTGTCTGTGAAGGAAAATGGGTTTGTAAGGTTATTTTCATAAGGAATCATTGTGCTGCATCGACAGTTAACTGTCATAAACCGTTACTTTTTAAAACTTGAAAATGGAAAAGACACTGTCACGGGGATTTTTTGACGTTTTGGGGTGAAAAATGTGCTCAAATTTAAATTGAATGCTTTTTCACGTACACAGAATACTCCTTGAACGTCCTAAGAGAAGAAAATCAAATGATTTTGTCAAAGGAAGAACAAACCATAGTCAGTTACTGGCGATTTTTCCACGTAACAAAGGAATAACTTGAAAACATCAGCCTGGTGTTTTCAAGTTGCAACCATTCGGGGACCATCCTCGCGATCCGCAGCCAAACACACTTAATTGTAGTCTCAGAAAACTGGTTTTTAAACGAAACTCAACCAGTCTCAGTCTGATTAGAATATGTATTTTAGATTTTCAAAGTTATCCTAAATATTGGTGACAGTGTCCCTTAAAGTCATGAGGACTTCGAAACTTCGCTGCTTTATTTTTCGTTAATTTTTTGTATCCATGTTACGTTGCCTAGTTGTAGTTAATAAATTAGAACGAATTATATACAGCACTGTGTGTTAAGGAAGTAGTAATGACTGTTTCCTTGTTGTCTGTTTTTAATTTCGTTTGCTCCACGGAAGGCAACTTGATTTTTCTAAAGGAACCTCGTGATTGCGTAAGTCTGTCAAACTAGAAAATGAATTTTTCCTTGACCAGCAGACGATAAAGAAAACATACCTATTTAATGATTTGGTCTTGTATTGCTACATTTTAAATAAAATACTGAGTTGAATGCTGTATTCGGAACTTGCGTATTGTATGTTCAAGGGTCGCTACTTATCTGATTTAATGGAAGGGAAGTCCCTCGGAAGGCCGGGGGCGGGGGGTAAGGTTGCTTCTTTCGGTTGGAACTTTACGGTACAAACAAGGAAACATTATAAATTACATAATGTTGAAATTGTCGTTGCTGCCGGTCAATGGCTTGCTCGATTTCGTTGCATGTTTCATTGCATGTAACGACATAATTCATACACACATCAGTCGGCATATGTATACTGAAGAATAACCATAACAATCTCACTCTTGACTGGACTGTTTGTTAGTGGTAAATCAATGCGAAAGCTTTGAACCAGTTATAAACAGGCTCTGGTAAATGCAAAGTAACAAACATTAAAAATAAAATAAAGAACTTTATTCAAATCTTCGTCAACCGAAGAATTCCAAAAATGAAAGGAACATTTCAGCTGTAAATTGCCGGTTTTGCCGGGTTTTTTGACGCAGAAGCAGGTCAGTGCGGACAATTTCTTTCGAGGTGAGTAAAAGTTTAGCGGGTAATATTTGCACTTTTCATTGCACAGTAAACACATTGTAGATAAACAAATAGCCGTTTTGTAGGTAGTTTTGCAAGGAACTTCATCATTTTTGGACAGATGATAGATACAAGATGAAAGCGAATAGATAAACTTTCAACCCCAGCTTAGATTTAACTGCTCCCGAATTTTAGCGGTGAAACTCTTCGTATACATTTCGACCTACTGTGCCAGTTTTCGTACACTTAGCCGCGCCTTTCTCAAAACCTATTTTTAGACAAGTTAAAGAACTGAATTTTAAACTTTACTGTTCGAAAACTAATAAGTCGCAAGTGTAGCAAAGTTAACACGACAATTCTTGCAAAGTAAGATACACTACATGTATTTGTTGTGGTATAACAGCGACGCTTTACATCCAGGTCGTGCAAAGGCCACGAATATTTAATAAACTTAACTCACGCAAACAATCTAAAACGTCAATATAAGTAACTAAGGTAGATGTGCATATATAGAATGTTGACATACACCTTGAAATATCGTAAGTTTACAGGTTTAACCGATTTTTTCAAAAGTAGCTAAGAAAAGCAAGCGTAAGCGGAAACGGAAGTAAAGCGTTTGCTTAATTCTAAAGGCGTAAGCGGACACGGAAGAAAAACGTCCTTTTCTTAACAGTTGTAATACCCAGCATAGTAACCGGTCAACTACCTTTGCCAAGGGAGTAAATGACGTACAAGACGATGGAATGAGCGTAGGAAAAACCACCCAAAAGGGGAAGATTGAAAAATCAACACCGCGGCATCGATTAAACATCCACCCCCGAATAACCATTTGCTTTGTACAGCAAACACTGGTCGCTAAGCCCATTTCTATTCACAAATCGAACAGAAAACACAATAATCACGCAACAGGGTGGCTGACACATCAGTTTGTGTCGAGCGTTTTCGTGGAAAAATGTTGTTTTGTCGATGTACGAAAACTGGGCCAGGTGTGCGGAGACTGGGCAATTGAGGGATTTTGGGAAAAATGGCGCAATTTTGAACATACGTCGATCAAGCGGCCAGTCGTTTTATATATTGAAGGTAAATAAACGGGCTATCTTTAAAAGAATTTTCAGAAATTTTCATCGCACAGACAAAAAGATATAGCGATTACAAACTAAAGTGTACGAAAACTGGGCAACACACTGTGGCCGTTAAACGTCTTAGCAACACAGGGAAAAACAGCGACCCCGACAGTAACGATCGTAGAAGGCCGCTAAATCCGGAAGTAACGAGGATATACCGTTATTTTACATTATTTTACTTACTACTGTATAACTGTACAGTATACAGCCTTTTTCTTTTTTTTTCGATCGATCGATCATTCAATCAATGCAATCAGTCAGTTGATCAATAATTAAATCCAATGCTTCATTTCTTTTTTCCAAGAGCAGTAATACAGATTTAGATTTACAGTGAATCGAAGCTCAACCATAATAATCTTTTCTATAATATATATTCAGCAAAGAATGAGCTACTTTTTAGCTATCTGATTAACTCTAAGCTCAAAGTGTATGACGCACTGGCCCCCTGTTTTCATCCTGTAGATGGGCATGCCAAAGAGCAGTTTTCAAATGAGTGAGACCAAAACAAACCAAAGTAATTACTCTAACCAATATAGCTAAGCGTATGCATCCACGTTAAAAGTGTTATGTTATATTATGTTATGTTAACCAATCACAATAGGAGCAAAAAACAAAATGAACCAATCAGAAATTAAAGCAAATACAAGTAATCAGCGTCAAGCGCGGGAAAACGCGTCCGACTAAGTCACGATTGGTTTTGGTTTTACTTCTGATTGGTTGACAAAGTGGCGCGAGCTTTTTTAACCAATCAGAGAGCGAATTGAAGCGAAGCCAAAGCAAACACAACATTATTCTCGACACTCATTCTCATCGTACATGAACTTATAGGCTTTGCGTTCGAATTCATACACAACCGTGTTACATTGTCTGTGGCATTTATTAGTATATAATTATATCGTTGTACATCAAGTCATATGAATAATTAAGGACGGTGCCTTCTAATACAGAGGTAGTTTTGCACAGGTTTTGACTATGGGGATAAGGAGATCTTAGCAAGACCCATTGGGATCTAAAAGGAAAATTGTGGGTAACCACGCATTTTTCAGAGATAATATAGCAACCATATTTTAAAAAACGTTTTAAAACACAGGACAATATATGGCATTTTCTTTCCAAATGTGAGCTCAATTATCTCTGAAAAATGTTTGGTTACCCCCAATTTTCTTTCTGGATTGCAACAGTCCTTGCTAAGACCTGCTTTTCCCGCATAGTCACCAAACAGGGCAAAAAATGTCTGTATTAGTAGGCACCATCCTTAAGAAACCCGAGTTCCTCAGTTCATTCCGAGATGCGCAAAATGTATGCGCAGTAACAAAACGAGGGACCGTCCTTAAGTCAGCAGTTATCATGATGTCTACATGAATATTGTCTTAGCCGATGGATGATGAAAAGTATTTGTCTCCCGAGGTGTCAAACCCATACATTTCTGCAGTAAATTTGTACCAGCTGGTTGGTTTCTTCAAGAGATCACATGTAATAAGGAAGTTGATTGAAAAAGCTCGTTACGTCATAGTAGTCAGCCTCGCAGAGAACAAGGTTGAAGTGAAGAAAAAACTTGTCACCCACACAGAATCTATAGTGACAGACTTGACAAGCAAAGCAGTCAAGATGGTAGATGTGTTCACGGGCCCGCATTACCATTTCCAGCGGTGGTATCGCTTTCATGCATTGTGAACAAACCCCGGTGGCGCCAAACAATCTGCAAGAAAACGGAAAAAACAAGCACGAGCAATTAAGCAACAGTTTTGTGGGGTAGTGAGTAATAGAACCTCATATGATACAATTCTTATATTTGTGCATCGTCTCTTACGCCAGTTAAGAATGTTGCCTGAAAACTGGGAGTAACAACAGTGATTGCAACTGGTTGTAGCTATTTGTTTCTGGGTGGTTTGTTTTTGTTTGGAAAAGTTGAAAAAAAATTAACAATCCTCCAGATGTTATCAAGCTGAACTCATATTTCAGAATATATTCATCAGATTCGGTACCTCAGGTTTCACAAAAGTTTTTAAAACATATATCTTTGTTTACAATGCCCCTTAAGAGATGTTTTTGCGAAAGAGGTATCACAGAACAGCCTCAAACTGATCTGCTAATTTCAATGGGGTGCGTTTCTTTGCGAAAGTCCAAATCCGGATTCTTGTATCCAAAAACGGATTTTGCGTCTCTTTACCTAAATCCGAAATTGGATTTATCAGAGATTAGTGATCTGAAAAATCCACACTCCGAGTGGATACATCAGATCAAATCTAAATCCGGATTTTTAGGATTCATGAACCGTGCGTTTCTTTGGGGGACGGATCCGAAAAAACAACATTTGGCAAGCGGTCTTCCTGTGAAAGTCCGCCATATTCCCGCCAATTTGTTTTGTCAGGTGGATGACATGGCGAGCGCTCAAGGTGAGTTTTCAGTGCTATTTCATCGTAGAATGTACCCAAAATTTTATAGGAAGTCGTGATTTTTTCGGAGAACTTCACTGGGGTTGTCACGCAAAAAAAATCCCTTTTCGGATTTTTCGTTTCTTTGGTAGTAACGAATCAGTGTGATCTCGGATCAAAAATCCAATCTTGGATTCTCCCAAAGAAACGCACCCTAAGTTCCTCTTTCGTAATCCTTTCACTATTAGTTTGCCGAAGTCCGTGACTGGAAGTTCATTTTGCAAAATTCCGCAAAAAATGACCACAGAATTCAAGTACTGCTCGCCAGCTTTCACCATTGTTGTACCTGACCTGCGGGAAAGCACTGCTCGGTAGTAGCATTTCTTTCTTATTGCTACAGTTTGTATGTTTTTGTTGGCGTTTTTTGCGTTTTTTGAAACGTTTCTCTAAGTTACCGTTAGCCATAGCGTGACCGTGTAAAACAAAGTTTTGCGCCGTCATGGTGCGTTGAACATAGAATAAAGCACCTTTTTGAAACAGAATCATATCCAGTCTTTCGTCGATCCAAAGAATTATGTGACAATTCTTGGCTGTGCAGTATAGTGAAACCAGTTTGACATTCTTCCACTGCATCGATTTAAAAAAGGCCGATTTCGATTGTAGTTGCTGATTTGCTTTGTTAGGATTTGGATGGAAAGTGCGAGTACTGAATTAAACTAGAAATTAGACTAGATGATTTTTTTAAAGTCCCAATAAGGTTGTCGTGCCACACACGATTTTGTTATCAGGATTATCACTGATTAATTGCTGTTGTTCCGTGCCACACACGATTTTGTTATCAGGATTATCACTGATTAATTGCTGTTGTTCCGCAATTCTGGTCATAATTCAAGCCATCCGAGTTTAGTGAATCTTGTTTTTATTGGTTTTTCTTTCCTTGTTTATTTTTTCCCGGTCGCTGTTGGACATTTTAAAAGCAACACTTGGGTGGTTTTGTTGTTTTGTAAAAATGAAATTTCCCAACATTTTCATGTTTGCTCAGGGGTATTCATCAGTTTTTATAAAAACGCAAGAGTGGTAATAATTTTGTATGTAGAATTTTTACCAATCATTTAATTTAAAACGATTCACATAAAAACAAAACATTTTTCATCCTTTTTTTTTCAATTTTGGATAGCATGCTAACACTTTTAAACTTATATTCTATTCCTCTTACAAAATTAGATGGAAAGCATCAATGTTTCTTTCAATGACCTTTGCCGATATGTTGCGCCTTTCCATGCTTTTTTCTTAGGGAAGGTACGTTTTTTTCTTGGGAGGGGGGGGGGGAGGGCTGGGGCCTCAGAGGGGAGGGTCATCAGATTAAGTTTTTCTTTTCACCTACCTTGATTTAATTTGGTGTTTTATTATAGGTACTAAGTTACATTTCTACATGTATATTATGCCATGGCACATATTTTTCTTGGAGGACTCGTGTCCTTTCCCGTCCGTATCGAGAAGTACTTGACTCAGGTATCGTTTCTTCAGCTTCTTGCTGTTGGCTATCCGCTGCCTGATCGCCTGAGCCGTTTAGTTCTGAAGAGTTACTAGTAGATCCAACAATGTGCTCTACCCTGTCACTGTCGCTATCAGACTGAATTTGAGTCAGAGGCTGGCTGAATGTTGTTCTGACTGTCCTGCACAATGGAAGTCAAAATCTTACTGCCAATATGTGCCTTCATCACCCTCACTTTCTTATCTTTCTTTCCTTTAAATGCAATATTGTGGTGATTAATGTAAAGTTCAAGTTCACCTACTCTAAGGGATGACAACTGGTTTCTGTGATAGAGATCTTCATAGTCAATATCGAGATACATTCATATTCAAACACTTTGCGTTCACAAGCGAAACGTTCTGAGTTTTCTACAGCATGGAACATACCGTTTAGCAGTGAGGGGAGGGTCGCTTTTTTGTCAGTCACCTAAAGTTAAAACGCAAGGGAGGGCCAACACTTTTTTGGGAAAAAATACCAAAATTCCCATCCCTCCCCCAACCCCTTCCCCCAAGAAAAGACGTACCTTCCCTTATAGTGTTTTTTTTTCATGCTTTCCTTTCTCGTTGACAAGAGAATTTGGATGGGCTCCTAAAATTAGACTGTAGTATAAATAAAAATATTGTTTTTTTATATATTGATTAGATATCTGGGGAGAGTTTTGCTTTTGCGCGTTAAGAGAAGATTCAGGATAAGACGGTTGATCAAGTGGAAGTGGGACGTGAAAAGGATAGACGGCCAACAGGACGACATTCCTTTCCTGCGCGCAAATAAATTGAGCTCAGATCGATCACGTGATCACGTGATTTAATTCTTTTTCAAATACTTGGGAAGCTTCCAGTTTTATTTAGAAGTCACCATGCCGACAAACCTAATTTCGCCAGAAATATGGTTGACTGTTGTGTTTTTGTTGGCACTGTTTCTTGTCTTTGCTTTTTCTTGTTTTACGTCATTTGGTGGTTGGTAGACCAATTAACGGACCTGTTCAGTTTTTGTATGTTAATGGCTCATTTGTTGTTTTCGCAGAACTGCTCCGTGATTTATACAGACATTATGTGTATATACAGACATTATTACGATATGACCCAATTTCAAAGAATAAACATTTCAGAGTAATGTCACACGATCTGCGATGGCCGAGCAACAGACAACCAAGCTTTCCTTTAACCCTTCCAAACACCTCGCACGTTTAACCTTACTTGCTTCAAATCTTCTCTCGGCCTGAAATGAACAACTGGGTTAAACGGCTGACGAACGCACAAAATGGTGGTGCTAACAGCGGGCTTTCAAAAATGCAGCAAGTTCCAGTAGATTACAGAACTACTACTCGGCATTATTATGGTTAAGAGTTTCCTTTCCGTTACTTAGTAGATGGTGGGTTTTATTTTCTGTTGGGGACAAATTTCGTTTGGGCGGAAGCATGGGAAAAATTGTGTGACTCAAGTACGTAGAGCCTTTTAGCGTGAAGGAACATGAGTATCTGCGTTTATAACTGTCCCAATGGGTGGAAATATGATTGTTCCAAGGTTGTGAAGACTTTCTGAGTGTACACTTACACGAAAAGTGCGATAATACTCTTAGCAGTAATACAAAACGATTCCTTTTTATGGATGAAGTAAAATCGTATTTCGATGATTTGTATCTTTCGCCTTTCAACTCGAGCCTCAGACGTTATATTTTAGCGGTTTGGTTCGATTTTAGTGCCAGCTTGTTTGTATAGTAATCATTCCTCGAATAACTGGAGTGACCTTGTTCTGTTTTTGTCAAGTGTTCTATTGGTATTATAGAGTTGTTGATCTCCTCAACTGTCAGTAAGGTTGTTGAATAATTTGTCGTACGCGCACGCAAGTCTAGGATTATTTTTGTCTAAATATACTTTATTTGAAATGGTAGTATCAAAAATGTTGAAATAACACAAGAGATTCTAACCAATGGTATATTTTGTTCTCGCTATCAAAACAGAAGAGTAAAAAAGAAACATTTTGTGAGCGTGTCACCTCTTGTGCAGAAATGTATAACGTTGAGTGTGATTTTTGTCTTCTGAATAGATTTAAAGCAATCCAGAACACAACTATGACAAAATGTTATTTTTACACCGGTAACCGTCAAAATCATTTCACAATCAAGACCCTCTTTCTAGTTCTACTTGGACAGAGATTTAGTGGGAAATCTCCTAGACTCGTACCTCTGATCTTAAATACGGCCTCAAAGGAACAGGGTTAAGTGCCGGCATTATTTAAGCATATTACAGAGATAGAGCTTTGTTGAATCAATATTGGCATCTTTCGGACCAAGCAATCTTTTCGTAATGGAGGGGCGTCCGTATTTTTGAGGCGTCCATAAGAAGAGGTTCAACGTCGTAAATTGTCGTTCAATAGTTGTCAGCCCCCCCCCCCCCCCGGGGGTATACCCCTGTATTATCTATATAGGTAGGTGCCACCTTGACGGGTATGGTTTTGAACCGTTTTGGTCTAAAAATGCGTACAGATTTTAACCATTTTGGTCTGAAAGACTGAAAATGGGTATGAATTTCAACCATTTTGGCCTAAAAGTCTGAAACAGGGTCATTGGATTGGTTGTTTGGTTGGCATCCTGTTAAGCATGGACGTCGAGTGAATTTTAGAAGAAAGTATTTTCTTGTTATTTTAACGGAAGACATCCCACCTGATGTAGTCTCGTTTGCATAGTATTAAATCTCCTTTGAAGTAAAACTTGAAGCTCAGCTCTGTCAGCTGTGTGCTGCAGTAAGAACATTTCAGACATTCTTCATGCCAAAACTGATCCAACGCTCGCAGGAGAAACTTTGCCTCGATGCTTTTGCCGCATTTTGCACAGATCTTCAGTTCTCTCGGCTTTTCATCCTCCGTCTTTTTACCAACCTTGTCTTTGTCTCCTGGAATTGAAAAATCTCTCATTATCTCGTCGCTTTTTCGCGGACATACACTCCAGGGTAAAAGGCTAGTATTTGCACGCACATGTGCATACGTGTAATTCTGCGATCATGTTAGGTAAAGGTTTGTTGACAAACATTCAAACCATCTTCTGCTAGTTACATTCTACAGGTATTTTCCCGATGTGGTGTTTTCGCTTCACGTTTCTTGTCAACTGGAGAAGGCTGTTAAATAATTATACTATTCACTTGTTGTCTTTCCTGGTCAACATGAACAACAAGTCTTAAAGACAATTCTTGTCCTTTGATGTACTATAATCTATATGCAGAGTG
Source organism: Siderastrea siderea (assembly GCA_964030785.1). Taxonomy (NCBI): domain Eukaryota; kingdom Metazoa; phylum Cnidaria; class Anthozoa; order Scleractinia; family Rhizangiidae; genus Siderastrea; species Siderastrea siderea. The sequence goes on from OZ034972.1 coordinate 21,417,517, forward strand.
AATCCATCAGAATATTTACTGTTTACTCAGCCGTGATTGTTGAACTGCCGTAGAGAATCCCCTGGTAAATTAGTGACGGGATGATCGTCAGAAATTTTGAAAGGAACACCTGAAATATACCAGCTAGAACCTCGTATTGTGGGGGGCGGCTTGAGTTCATTTTCACCCCAAAGAGGGAACACTTCTATTCTGCCAAACAAGGTTCTGGGGTAAATATTGCAATGGTTACTTTAGCCGTTACTAAACGAGCTTTTAACCCGAAAAGGTACAACGATCCTCCGTCACTTTTACATACAAGTTTCTCTCCGGATGTAAGTTACATACCACGCGGCAATAGAAAGAAAATCAGTCAATTGATCAGTCTATCATGGTCAATCAATCAGCTTTCAACCAGTCAGTCAGTCAGTCAGTCTGTCAGTCAGTCAGTCAGTCAGTCAATCAGTCGATCAGTTGGTCCTTTCCTCCATCCCTCCGTCCGTCCATCCATCCATCCATCCCTCCCTCCCGCCCGCCCGCCCGCCCTCCTTCCCTCCTTCCCTCCTTCCTTCCCTCCCTCCGTCCTCCTCCCCCGTCCGTCCTTCCAATTGTCCTTCAATCACTAATTCACTCATTCAGTCATTTAGTTGATTGGTCAGTTGCAAGACATTGGTGTGGCTTGCTCATATTTTCATGAATTTGTCATGTTATAATTTCTCCCATCCTCCAAGCGCTGTAATATTCGTATAATTGTATGTTTTTGGGAGCCAGCTCGAACCAATTACGTAAATTGTTTTTACTGCCAACAAAAAATGCCTCTCGCTTTTAGAATTGTTCTATCTATTAATATCATTTCCAATAGTAAAGTAGAGATAGCAGACTTCCAGAGGAGACTAAGCTACTGTTGAGAATTCTTACTTCCGATTATCTGTCATTTGGGGGAGTATTCTTCCGCAAATTCGAACCATTAACTACTGAATTTCGAGTGATGTAGGTATGTTTTTGGTCTCCTCGAAGTCATTTCCTAAACATAAGTGACAGATGTTCCTGCACATTCCGGTCGATCGCTTCCTTAATGTTGACTTGTTGATTAGTCACATGTAGGTATAAAGTCCAACGCTTCGACTGGCAGGGCACATAGAAAACAAATTGAACTTTCCTTCGCAACCCTTTTTATACTGCACATTAACAAGATGTACACTGATCTTGAGAAAAAATCATTTAAATTATTAGAAACAATTAAATGAGCTTAACTGTCGTTTACTCACCTATATCACCCATGTGTTTTTAGATGTCCTCTTCTCCGTTCACCCTCGCCTCAACTTGACACTGCCAAGCTTTCGAGATGTACGCCTGATTTTATAAATCGGCTTTGAATTATTTGGGATCATGTTTCTTTAAACAAAATATTTTTGATCTCAATAATCCAAGTTCCTACATCAAAAATCAATGAGATGCTCTCGAGATAAGCTCAGAGCGTCTATTGTTTGTAGTTCTTTCCCCAAGGTGAACACCAATGTAAGACGCCCTAGCGCACGTTTCATCATGAAATAATTCTGTCATTACATGTTTTAGCAAACGGGAAACTTTGCAGTGACGTTTGCGGAAACCAAGTGCAGTTTTTTTTAAGACGAGAAAAATGATCTTAGCTTTCATGAAGCGCCAGATTTGTTCGGTCAAAGGGCGATCATTGAGTTATTTGTTCCTGCCTAAAAGTCTTCCCGAGAGACAAACAAAAATAGAACAAAAAAAGAAACAATGGTAAAAGGTTCGTTCTTTGGAATGACAATAATCACAGTAGAGATATTTCTTTTGGCTGGATGCTCTTGTTTTAACGTTTGTTTCAAGACTACGAGTTCAAGGATTATAAAACTCTGAAATGGTTGGGAATGAAGGGAACAAACTAACCGGAAACCTACAGTGATCTAGTTGTAAGCGCAATGTTATTTAGTTTAGTCCGTCCTCCAGTAGCTTCCAGTGTTAACTTCACTATTAAATTTAAAATAAACTCATATTACCGTAGCTTCACAACAAACTTATCCAACTTTTGTCGTATTCGCAGAAATATGAGAAACTGAAAAGTTTTACTGAAGGCCTCAAAACTGGTACAGAATTGAAGACTAAAAAAAGCAGAGAGCACATTAATGCAGGCAGAAATCGTGATTTCTTAATTATAATAAAGAAGGGCACAGGCCTAAAGCTATAGCAAGTAAAAGAATAACATTGAGTTCGCATGAATTACAGAAATCCAACCTCACCGAATATCTTTGAAGGTTGGAAGGTTACTTTGGTAACTGAGAATTTCTGCAACGTACCTACTTTTTTTACTGACTATTTCGAAGATAATGAAATAGAAATTCTGCAAAAATCAGCTAGCCTGTGATTTAACAGCGAGTCAGACACAAGACCACAAAAGGCCGCAAAACAGGTTTATTATCTATGAGTTGACCCTACTCGATCGTACGGGATCGTGCGCAGCAAAATATCGGTAATTCGGGAAACCCCGGCTAACTCGAACTCTCGCTAACTCAAGAGAACTTTTAATATCCGGACCCTTTTGCTGTAATTTAGCCCTCGATAACCGAAACATTAGTCGTTAACTTGGAGGGTTTTGTGTTCTCGCCAGAGTTCAATGGAAATTCAACGGTAAATATTTTTATCCAATTACACTGGGTATAAAATCCAGACACAAGTATAATTACTTAAGACATCCTGCTTAAGCAGCGAAAGTAGTCAAACCCGTCGGGGAACGTACGAGCTAATTCACTTTATAGGTCTAGAATAAATCATGGAATGTCTGACCCTGTTTTCTATTGCGTAAGGTGATATCACAGGAAAAGTTCAGTTTGCTCGCTTGTTAAGAAACATATCCTCCAATAATGTTTCCGGATACGTTGTCAGTTTGCTTATTTTTTAATGTCAGTGCTTTGAAAAGCTCAATGAACCTACTCAGATGCAAGCATGCCAAAATTTCATCATGATTGATAAATTGCACGTCTTTATTTACTTTTTGATCAAGCATTATTAAGTTTTGCTACATATAATCCAAAGTATTGATTTAAAAGCCTTGAATTTTTTGGTTCCATGACCAAAAATCAGGTGGACTTTTTTCGACAGCGTTATGAAAAAGCCAAAGTTAGCCCAATTCAGGAGGGTTTGATTTTCGACAGTTTTTTCTGAAGAGATTTTCCTGTACCAAATTTCCGCCCAGTGTCCTCGGTGGTCTGACATGATAGTTTTCCGTCTTCTAGAATAAATTTCCTTTTAGGAAGTAAAGGACTTAAGTCTCGTTTTGGCGCTCAATATAGAATGAATGAGGTCTGAAATAACAAGGCGAAAGAAAGAGATCAAGAAAGAGAAATATCACGCTATCTGCAGATTTTAATTTTATGGTGGATTCCCATAACAACTAAGGGATATCCCCAGGTATCCCCTGTGTGAGATGCTCCTTCCAGTTCTAAAAATTAAACGTCCAACCACGTTTCACAACAACAAAAAATATTACTTATACACATCCTCTTCTACAAAGTATTTCACAGTCCTGGTTTTCAGAAGATCTCGATATACAAACAATAACCTTCATTTGATGCAAAAAGTGTGCACGGGGGTAGGCCGCGAGAACAGCGAGGGGAGGCTGGGGAGTTAGCCTTTTCCCGGACTAGAGAGCCTGTTCACAGGCTAGGACGGATATTTCTCCGTAGTAATCTCTTGTCCGAAGCCAGTACCTAATCGAGAAGCGAACAGTTTACTTGAGAGCCAAGCTCGAAGAAAACAGTGCGCTTCACTTAATAGGTAAATACGTGAGTATAGGTAAGTCCTGAAGCCAATTCAATGAAGCTTGTTCTGTTTACTATTATTTAAATATCTTTGTTTGGAAAGCCTTTTGGGATCTGCCAAACATTATCCCTCAGTTATGCTCAAGTCAAATTTGTTGACTTTTAAGAATCTAGTGTGCTAGTGAGCTCAAAACAGGCAGTTTTATTTAGTTAAGGATCTTTTGTGTGTGTGGTTAAAGGAACGTGCAAACGTCAAACGCCGAATTGCAAACTAGGAATTAAGGGATATTTAGTAAATAAACTCAGTCGGTTGTTATATCGGAGGATAATGCCCGAGGCCGAAAGATTGTCCAAAAAATGTACAGTTGGCCGAGAAGCAAAGCTTGGAGGGCAACTGTGAAATTTTGAGGACAATCTCTCAGCCAATGGCATTATCCTGCGATATACCAACAAGCAAGTAAGGGGTTTACTTATTTTATAACGCTCCCATTAATTTCTATAACACGCACGCTTATTATGGTAAAGAGAAAACGTTCATTGAGGGTCACAGCACATTTGCAGCTAAACAAATCCAAGCTGGTTAGTTTACCCGATTTTATTACACTGTGATTAGATCTGAAAAGTTAAAACCTGAAAAAGTGATTTCCTTTCATGTTTTTCTCTCGTCAGTAAAATCGTACGGCGAATATCGATCTTGTATCACCTGATCTGTTTTCGTCCAATGAACGCGCACAAATTAATTGGTGGGTTAAAATCTCTGAGACCCCTAGTTTTAGTTGAACAGTATCAGTTGTTTCATGATTTAAATGATTAATGGCGTGTGACAAAAATATTTGATAGATATTCCAATTAGCATATCTCATTATGTCCAAAAACACTTCGCTACGTCGGATTTTCAACTCTGTTCTCAGTGTTTGAGCTGTAATTAAAAAACAATCTGTACACATTCCTAGTAATTCTGAAAAAAAAAATTGCATTGAGTTCATTGAAACGTTTTGCATGGACTTTTCTAATCTTGCTTGCCAGAGATGTAGTGAATTTATTTTTGATATTTGGGAACATCCAAGGACAAATACTTCAGAAATTGCATGCCTGGCCCCAAAAGCTGATAACGGTTGATTTACTGGTGTTATCATTTTTCCGTTCTATGCCCCAAAACAAGGTAACTTCGGAAACACGGCGCAATATCTTAAAAGTAACGAGTAAAAAAAAACAAGATAAAATAAAAGATGACTAACAACGAAAAATAACGAGAAACGAAAACACAAAAACACAATATGATAGTCATTGCAAAAGCAACTGCTGAAAGCAAATAGGCACCTAAAGAGGAACCAAAACGACATGTAAGTAGCTACGAAATTTTAAAAATGAAACCTCTTATTGGGAAAATGGGCAGTTAAGGTAACTTGGAAGGAATGAAGAGGAAGGAATATTTTAGAAAATACTTGCACGCACGCTTAGTGCAAAAAGAGAAGATAACTTTTGCAGAAATAATAAGGAGTATGAGAAATATAGAGAAAGTAAAAAGGGACAAGCAAAAAGAAATTATAAAATATTATACATAACGTAACAAACCTGACATAAAATAACGTAGCATGGCATGACGTGACGTAGCGCAACACAACATGACATAACATAAGATAACATCACATATCATACAATGAAGTAAAACTAGAAATAGGTATAATAAACTAGTACACTGCAAAATGTGATGAAAATCCGGCTTTTTTTTAACTCTGGGAAGGTGTCAGACCGATTCTGGCACGCACGACCACGCGCGAACGTTAGAGTACATAACAAAATTACGTGAGCGATACCTCTGACACGCGGAGTGGATGACATCTCTGCAACACGGCGACAAAAAAAGACAATACAAGTTTGCAAAATTATTTATTAAAAATAAGAAGCCAAAAAGTCCTAAATGGGAGGCATACGAAAATATTGCAATCAGAAATAAGAACAACTATCGACCTCTCAAGTTTAGTGTTGCTGTGACTTTGAATCACTCGCCCCTTTCGGTGCCCTTCTTTTTCTCAGTTTTGTTAATTTTGTTGTTGTTGTTGTTGTCGTTGTTGTTGTTTTTACATAGTGCAAAAGGAATCGTCTGTCAGGGGCCCTCAGTCTTTGAGCTAAATGGGTCACTCTGCGCAATTAATGTCTCTGTCTATCCGTTTTGCGCACCGCTATCTTATTTGAGAATGTAATCTGTCACTGCCCCCATGCCAACAGAATAAAGCGTCCTTACACAATTGCCTTTACGCCTGTTAGCAAAAAAAAAAAAGCAAACAAAAACAAAACAAAAACAAAAACAAACAAACCAGTTTTGCACAAGAGATGAAGAATCCTTCTGGAAATAACTTGACCAAATAATGTAAAATGAACAGAAAACGGATCAAACAAGTTTATAGGACTTATTTTTCAATGCATATGGGTGTGAGAAAAACAAAATTAATAAAGGAAGAAATGAGAAATAAAGAGACTAACGAAAGATTACCAGCATTTATACTCTTTTATTTATTCTAACAATACCAAATAAATTTTGTTATCATTAGTTTTTGTATCATTACTTTTTATAATTACTTTTTGTAAAGATTAGCGTCAAAGAACGCACCCGAGAGCGTTTGAATGAAGTATTGGAACGTTCTTCAGATGGCTCTATAGTTCTGAAAAATTAACGTGAAAAAACATGATCATTAGATTAGGAGCGCAATCGATATTTCTAGCACCTATACATGAATTGCCAGTACAGCAACCCGCCATCTAAGAAATCTTTCGTTTTCTTTCGCAGTTTCTTTCTTTTTAGCAACTGCTAGAAGCGGTTATCATTTTCTGTCGTGCCAGTTGACCACACAAATAGCCGCTTATATGCACAAATAACATTTCTCATTAAAATATACGTAATGCAATTTGGGTCAAAAACTGAAAAATTTCTCTAAATTCTCTCGGGTCGGCGTTCAATTTTATTGTGAAGCAAATGTGAAAATTTATCAGTGAAAATTATTGCCATCATCGTCAACCTCGTCGTCGTCATCATCATCATCATCATCATCATCATCATCATCATCATCATCTTTATCATTACTGTTAGTAACAGTATTATTGAACAACTCACCTTCCCCTTTTTACTCGAGTTTCATATAAGATTGGCGCGAGGGAGATGGTATCTACCACCTCTTCTATATGATGTCACACGCTGAAAGTTGTTTGGAGAGTCACGTGATCCTGTCCATTTCCAGGTACCCTCTGCTCTTTGTTGCTGTTGGCGTTTGCTGGACTGTAAGGGAGGACTGTCCGGCGAAGAGAACGCTTCATCCTCAGAGTCAAACCAGTGGCGAAATTTAGGATGTGATGTTTTGAGTTCCCTGGCGGGTTGTTCGCCTTGCATCAGTTCACTTGCATCCCACGTCACGGCTTGCTTTTCCCTTGATAATTCCTCCCTTTTGCCAAATTCAGGTGGGCAAAATGGAAAACAGGCAATCAGGTTAGGTTCGTTTTGGTGTAAGCTGGTTGCAAGCTGTTCATGATCCTCTGTACCTGTAGCAGCTGTAGTGCTTTTATCGGCTGCGCTGGTGATGGCAACCACGGCAAACAGAAACGTTATTATGAAAATGCCTTTCATCTGTGGAAGAGAAAACTTCAAATAAAATATTGGCCAAAACAAAGGAGTTAAAGGGTGGTGAAATACTTCAGTGGTAAAGCATCCAGCTTTCATCCTCGATGATTCAACTTCAAGCAAAATAATCGTTTAAATAATTCAAGGAACGACCTGGGTCCAGTTTTTTTGTTATTTTTTTTTTCTTCCTGTCTATGTTATTTTTGCAAATCCTCGTTTTTGTTGGTCTAGTGGAGACTGTCATTAAAGTACAGGCGCACGAATGACGTAATGAGCCGCAAAGTTCTGCGCGTGCAAAACATCACTACGAAGATCTTTAAACACATTTCTAATTTAGTGCGGGATAACCGATATCAAAACAATGTATAAAACAAATAGACTCCGTTTGGCGGTGTGCGTGTATTCTGATAAGGCTTGGCTCGTAGAGTACTTCTTTGTTCTTACCACATTTTGACGTTATCTGTGCGTTATCAGAGTACACAAGCCGGCCAAATGGAATTAAAACTATTAAATAATTATAATTGAAAACAATATTATAATTATAACAAGAACCTTCCCAGCATGCTTTGCACTTGAAAAATTTTCAATGCTAAATAACTTAGTTAACTTGTGGTCGAAGAGGATGCTGTACCATGTGGTATTTACACCTGCGTGAAAGTTATCCCTCATATCAATATCACGGTGATGACGTTATCAGTCACGTGACTGGCAATAAAAGATGTTTTAGCTCACTGCAAGAACAGGCTTCTATCAGTTCAAAAGCAGATAACGTACCCTGATGGTCATTGGAATGAGTAATTTGGAAATTGCCAATTTACATCTGGCATTTGAAAGTTAAGGTGGCTCTGTACAGGAGCATTTCCCAGGGGACTGGTAAGGAGTCTGTAGCTATGGCAGTCTAAGGCGGAGAGAAGCAAACTTCGGCTGGTTAATAGGACTTCACATGAAAGTAACCTCCGTGGTAACCTTATTGTTGTGACGTCATCGGTCACGTGACCAGAGTGCACGGAATATTTCAAATCACTTTAACACTGCATTAAGCTCAATAAATCCTTAATTTCTCCCAGTCATATTGCAGAAAAATTTTTAAGTTATTCAAAAACGACCGTTATTACTTTTTCTTTTGAAAAAAACGAAATAAAAAATGAACCTGAAACTTTTGATAATCCCTTGTTTCGTGAGGTTTTAATATAAATGTAAAAACGAATCAGCATATCAGGTTTCAGACTATGCTCTTTCCAACTATGTTAATTGTTTTTTTGAAAAATATCGTTTTCATATAGCTTAGGGATGTGAATTTGCACGAACGTAGAGTTCTGGGCACGAACGTCACGGATTATTGAAGGAGACTGGTGCCCCTTTTAGGTGCAGCTACAAAGCAATCTCGTGCAAATGGTTGAGGGACGGTTTTGAAGGTGTCTGTCGTGTATTTCCACTTTGGACAACACTTCATTTTTCGCTGCATTGCTAAGAAATTTGGGTCAACTGTCGAGTCAAACAGGTTATATACGATGTCAGATAGGTGTAATTTTTAAAAGTGCATGACTTTTGTTGTGAAATACGCTTAGTTTAGCGTATAATTTGCATGTACCACTCTAAAACTAGGATTTTTGAATTAAGGTAACCATTCCTTGTTTTTAGTTCTCACATTCTCAAATTAAGAAATGAGGCCCTGTTAGGGGGGGGGGGTACCTCTGTCCTCCGTCTGAAATTCAAAACTAGTAATGTCGCAATTTCAGAACGTTCTGGTGGCGCCCGTCGGAATTTCGTAACTTGACCTCCTTTTTTTTCCATTGAAACTTGTCATTGCCTTTTGAATATGACATCCCATGCGCAACAACGCCAAATTAACAATGAGCACGAGAAAATTTCGCCTATATTCCTGGCACCTAGCGTATACCGCCAATATAGCGTATACTAGCAATATACGGCCAAACTTAGTGAATGACACTACCGGAGTTGATAACAGACTAGCCTGAGAACCAGGCTTAACCAGTGGAAATTACGAGTATCCTCAGATTTTTGTTAGGGATTGAGTAGCGGGGGAGATACGCTTCTAGACTACTCTTTCCTCTTAGATACTGTTTCCAGTCATTTACTACTGGCTTTGTTGAAGGAATTTTTGCTTTCCTTGAAAGCCTACTTTATTTTAAATTAACCCTACAACCGTATCTAGACGGAGCGGCAAGGTGGCTTCGAGGTTGGGGGGGGGGGGGGGGGGGGAGGTGCACGGATTCTCCTTTTGCGAACGTGAAACTTTTATTTTATTTTTTAATATGTGAACAAGCACCGCCAAAATTTTATTTAAAAATTTATTTGGGAACAAATCAGTGTGGTAGGTCAATGTACAGTGAGATTGACGTTGCTAAGGCAATCAAACTTTGACAGGCGTGTTTTTCTGAAATAATTTTGTACATTACTGTTTTAACTGAAAACAAAATGACTTTCTTATTGTAGGTTCCATGTTATTAGATAATTTTAGAGTTCATTTATTATTTTTGTTCACTTTTTGGTCACTGGGTGGCTTTCCGAAGTTTTAGGGAAATCACGAAATTCAACATGGTGAATCCAAGATGGCCGCCAATTGGAAATTATGACGTAAGTCTCACGTCGCGTGACGTCATCAGTATCCCTTGCCGATCTCAAAGGAAACATTCTTGGACAAAACTCTTGGACATACTTTTGACCCTCTAAGTTTCATTTTCATTGCATTATTGCTATCGGAGTTATAGCGGAGCCTGCGGGCAAAGCCCGCCAGCGGAGCTCCATTGCTAAGTAAATTTGGTAACCTATCTATCCGAGAAATTTTGGTTGTGACGTAATAGTCACGTGACCGTCCGTCCGTCCGTCCGTCCGCACAGACTCTGCGGGAGGGGGAGGGGAGTCCCAAGACAACCCGACGGGGGTAGGGAATGCCATCTTTTCTTGGCGGGAAATCGCATGACCATCGTCGCTTTTGAAAAAGAGGTTTCTTTAAAGTGCCACTGGGACGAAAATTCATAGGTTTATTTCGGCCAAATTCTGTCGCAGAATATCGCCTTGTGTCGATATTTCCCCAGAAAACTGAACAACAAACCTTCCATCCTAATATTTTTTAGCTCCAAAGTCGCCTAAAATGTGTCCGCCATTACTGAAAACGTGTTCCTTGGTGATTGCGCAATTTAATAGCTTGTGACGTCAGAGGCTCACCCCAGCTGCGTTTCCATGTGTTTTGACTGAAGGTGTCTACCGTCGACTGCGAAACCTCTGAAGAGTATTTCTACGGTTCGGAACAGTCATTAGCTTCCGAAGCATCTGAGGATTCGTTTCATTTGGCAAATGAAGAATTTTTCTTACAGTACGATGTAAGAACTGATGTGAGGTTTCAACTAATAATCTTGTCAATAAACTGTTTAAAGTTTTTTTTCTCGGCATATTATTTGAGTTGTTTGGCGTGAGTTCAAAACATAAGTGAAATATGCTTATACAATGATTGTAGTTCAGGGCCCAGTTGCTCAAAAAGTGGATAACTCTTTTTCAACGGATAAGTCGCTGTCCGGCGGATAATATTTATCGCTTGCTTCATCTCGGTTGTTCAAAGCTTGGATAGCGCTATCCAGCCAGCTGTTCAGCCGCTATCCAGCGCATAAAGTTGTCCATTCCAAGGTAGGTTGTGTAAATTTCATCCATTGAATAAACCTGTAGCAAAATAGACATGGCTATTCGAAGAATTGATCTTTTTAGCTGAGGAAATTTAGACCAAACGCCTATAAAAACTTTAGACTTTGATGCTCGCGAATTCTCAACCATGGGTCGATGGTATTGTTGGTGTGGGAGAAAATAAAAGAAGCTATACTTTGTCTGCCGTTGTTTATGATATGTGCATTGTATATTATAAAAAAGCATTGAGATTTTTGGCCATTCTTGGCGTAGTCTGGGAAACCGTAGTCTTGAAAAACCGTAATTGTTGTAGTCAGCTGTCATAGCTATCATAGTACAGTGGTCACTTAACACATTGAAACACAAGTGCCGTGGCGCTGCTAAATATTTTAAACAGTTTTTATAGAATTCTTTTTCCGAGCTGAAAGAAGTGAAATAAATCAAAACCTTTTTTCAAGAACTGGAGGCCTTGTGTGACGGGAATCTAAATATTTGCAGTCAAAATTAAAAGCCACAAGGAAAATTTTCCGCTGCTCAACAACAACATGCGGACCGCCGAGGAAGCGAAGCTTTCGCTTCCCTTATTCGCTGCATAAAAATGATAACTTGATATTTAATCATTTTTCCTAGTAGTTCATTTACTAAGATTGCTATGACAGTTACAAGAAATAACATTGTTAAACCCTTAGGCAAATAGTGGCGTGTGATATTCCCAACTTCAATTTCCACGCACCGACGATCCGATCTATTAAAGCTTTATCTCGAACAACAACAACAACAACAACAACATTTTATTTGCATTCCCAATTACAAATGCCATTGCACATCGAAAAGAGAAAGAAAAAAAGTTGCGAAATCGATTAATTTACAATTCCTGTATCTATTGTTCCATTTCTTAATGCAAAAGATTCGTAAATGAAGTAACCTAATTTTTTACAAGTGAAAGCGTCAATGCTATTTAAGAGAAATACAATTTTGTCATGAGCATTTAAGAATCGAAATCTGAATATTTACTAACAATATCGTCCATTAAAGATTTTCTAATTGCATCATATCTATTGCAAGATAAGAGGAAGTGTACTTCGTTTTCAACTTCATTTGAACGCAGCATTGACAAATTCTCAGATGCTCGGGGAGTTTAGGGGTGGAATGTCTTCCATTTTCAATTCTTAGGTTGTAATTACCTAACCTAAGTTTTTGCTACTGCCCGAACAATAACGTCAATCGACTGTTCACCGACAGGGAATAAAGAGAGAAAAGTTTCTCCACATTCAGGATGGTATGTTATAAAATAAATGTCCATGCTTCTAAGCGATTACTGCTCTGAAATTAACACACGCGGAATTAAAAAACGGAAAAGATAAGCAGTACAAACTATATCGGCTAATTAATCACGGCGGTCAGGACAGCATTCGCCGAGGATCTTCGCGCTAGCAGACGGCAGAACTAAAAGGGTTTTCCACGACGAGAATAAATTTTAAAATACGTTAAAAGAAAATCAGTTTTGCACAATGGTGAATGCGTTGAAAAAGAAACAAACTATCACTTCAGCTGCGTTATAAGATTAGCTACCTTTCGTCTTGTTCGCGGTTCCGGTTCTTTTTTCCATATAGTTGGAATGGGCAATGGAATGATCGACCTCTGGGATCTTGCGACATGAACAGCCCTCTGAAAAAACTCATCCGTGAAGTGATCGAAATGCCTCTCAGGTTGAAATTCACACTGAGTGTGAGTACGAACGTTGTCCTTTTTTCCATTGCGGGTCCGCTCGCAGGGCTTCGATGAAGCGAAATACCAGCTCGGTGGCTGGATTTATTGTTTTAGCATTGTACAACACAAGTACTACCTGTCATTACTGCTGCAGCAAGGAAGATTTCAAAGTCGTGCAACAAACACTTGGCAAGAAATCTTTCCTCGAGGACAGTTTAATTTCCCGTGGCAAGTAACCATGTGAAGGCACTAGGTTTGAGGTGAGCCTCTGACGTCACTTCCGCTTATTCGCTAGCCAGCTTCCGGAACAAGGGCCAGTAATGGCGGCCGCAAAATCTCGACAAAAACCGTCCGAAAAAAGCGACTTCTAGTTGTCGTATTTAGTTGAAATTTGGCATGGTGACTAAGAACCACAAACTATGTTAGAAAATGTAAAAATATGGAATACCAAAATTCTGGTCCCAGTGGCACTTTAAAGGCTTAAGCCTCTTTAGCAAAACGATTGTACGAGAGTACTGAAGTTTTATACTTGACAAAAAAAAAACCCATCTAATATCTATAAATGGAAAGAAAAAGTTCAAAAGAATATTGGTAGAAGGCGAAAAGTTCAAGTTACAAAAGCTGCCTTCAAAGGACTTCATCGCTTTGTTTTCTTCACGGCGGAGAGCTTGCCCTGTTCTGAAACATAACCGAGTAAGTGAAGTTTTTAAAGGGTCTAAGGTACATGATTTTGAGTATTACGGTTTTCGAATAAACTTTTTTCAAAAATGATTTCTCTGTCCATTATTTTCTGTTTGTTTTTTCATAACTGCAGTAAGTCTGAGCACAGTCGCAAGACAACTAGCTGCACAAGCATCACTTCAGTGAGATTACGACGAATAATTGCTTTCAAATTTTGACTGTCGGGTACATCTCTTTGTGCAATTGTTGATTTTCTTAACCTAGAAGTTTTCAATAGTAATAACCTTTTAAGCGAAGCAGTTGTCGGTTTAAAGCTATTTTATCCCAAAAGCTTCCGAAGACTTTGTGCGTTCCTCAAAGCGGGTAACTTTATATAGGCTTACTTCGCATCCGCAGAACTTAAGCCGGCATAATTTAAAGCGTTTTTGGTGTTTGTTTGTTTTGAATCTTGACGGTCACTAGTTAGAGAACGAAATATAACAGTTATTTAAAGGGGCATAGTCACAAGGATTTCGCAGATTTCTGGTCAAAACTGTGCTAAAATTATCGGCAGCTAACTTTATCCATGCCCAGTTGTGTTTGAACATTTAGAGGAACATATTAACTTAATTTCATTAAGAGAAAACAAACCACGACCATTTAGTATCGATTTAATGTCAACATGCTGAAAGAATTTGAAAAGTTTAGCCTAATTTTTTCAAATTGCAATCCATTTCAGTCCGTGCCATCCGTAGCAACAGACGACAGAAAATAGTCTCAGTGAAGTAATATAGTCTTTGATAACAAAACTAGACCATTATTTGTGGGCGTTCATTGATATGAGAACATATGTTTGACTTTTAAAGTGAACTAAAGCAGCGTGGCTATGCCCCTTTAAAAAACTGTAAGCGAAGCAGTTGTCGGCTTACACCTATTATACCCGAAAAGCTTCCAAAAACAACTCTGTGCATTTCTAAAAGGGCTCAAATTTCAAACAATTTGCAGCCGCAAAACTTATGTGCCCATCAATTGGAAACTTCAACATCCCCCCCCCCGGTGCACACCCCGGGCATTTGACTGTGCATTGTGCCCGGGGAGGGGGCTAATTTGAACGTTGCGTTGGAAGGGTGGGGAATTTGAAGCGGATTTATCTCTTTTTCTTACGTAATACGCCCATGAATTTGTTTCGGTTTTTACAGGTTTTGTATTGATGGATTTAAAAGATAGAATTTCACCTTTATTAGTCAATAACTCTTTCAAAGAAGGTTGAAGGTGTCATTATGGCATATGTCTCTCTGAAAGGCGTGTAAAGTGTTACGAAATTTGTCTTTGAGGAAAGGTAGTTCAGTACTAATTGGTGGAGCATTTGAACGGCTTTTTTCCCCCGAGGAGAGGGAATTTGAACAAGCCAATCTTTAAAAGTTCAAATGCCCGGGGGGGGGGTTGCCCGGGGGTAGATGTTGAACTTTCGAATTGATCGGCGCATCATGCCATAGAGTTAAGCATGTTTGGTCTTGGTTTGTTTTCAATCTCGATGGTCTCAAGATAGAGAACGAAATATAAGGGTTACTTAAGTAACTATAAGCGAAGCAGTTTTGAGTTTAAAGCTATTTTATCCGTGTTTTATGAGTGTTCTATTTTATAAGTGTTCTTCAAAGCGCTCGAATTTTTTTCTCGGCTGCTGTAAAAGCCTACGCGACATTTCTTCGATAAGTTTATTACAAGTGCTTCGAAGCTCCCAAAATCCTTTCTTTCGGATTATCCCAGTAAAATGCCGGTGAAATGCCAGTATAAATTTTGACCAGACTAATAGTGGCAGTTCATGTTATTTGTTAACATCCGAACGCGATGAAGATAACCCATTTAAATTTTGTTGTTGTAAATGAGCGCCGTTTCAAATTCATTCAAGCGAACAGCCAATAATCCAAGGAGATTTGACAAGCCTTGACAGTTAATGACAGGATATGGAAACATTGCAAACACCAAGCAAGACAGCTTGTGAGTGAAATATGTGTTCAGTTTGATGCCCGAAAAAAAAATAAGAATCAAACTGTGCCCAGCCTCTAGAATGACCTTTCGAGCTTGGTTTTACAGAACAGATCCCCAAAACATTGGAGGACAATTCGGAATACTTTCGGGCTTTCTGAGAAACACTTTTCGAAAGCGAACGAGCCAAAAAAGCCCCGAAATATATTTCAGACCGAAAAGTTTCAGGACTATTTTTGAGAAACGAACACCAGTTTATTCCTTGGCGGCTCCCCTTTTAGGCTTGGCTAAATCTATATATTAGAGGCCTGCCCCACACGGCCACAGAAGACCAAAGAAGGCCTGGTCTAGATAGGGCTAAGGTTGTCTCTTAACTGCAGCTGATTACTTTCTCAAAACTGAAGGAAACTTTCCAAGCTCGAGAAGTCTAAGACAGGAGGGTTTATTTTCAAATCTATGAAGACATGCGCAGGTGCAAGAGTTATTTTACCTAGCTGAAAAAAAAAATCGAAACCGTGGCCCTCATTGTGGTTGTGTGCTTGCAGATCTAAATTAAGGACAAAAATTTGTTTCTTCTCCCCATCAGCTGCAACGCTTATTTTCAAATAAATTCACTATTAATTGGTGAAGGATCATGCATTCAAATTTTAGATAGCTAAGAGAAACGGAGTAGTGTTGACATTAGTTACTGGTCAGCGGTTACTGCCTGACTAATATAACACGAGAGAACTAAATGCATGGAAAGCTTGGTCTAAATGAAGGTTTTTGAACGAAGAATTTTCTCAAAACCGACTGTTTGACACTTCGAAGATGTTCTCTGAAACGAACGGATCTATATTTGATCAAAGATGGTGGAAAATTGAGTTAATGGATGCAAATGAAACAGAACAGGATGCCCTTCGTTGATTTCATTATTTTGCAAATTAGTTTGCAAAACGCAGGTTTCGATATACTCAATAGGACTTGATTATATTGCTTTACTCTCAGGTTAATAGTTCTAGATCAAGGTTGTTTTGTAAAGTTACTTGCTAAGCGCAATTAGCAATCAGCGAGTGGCGCGTACTTTATAACTTGTTTATATTGTGAATTGAGCTATTTCAATGCTGCTTATAATTTAATTAAAGCTATATGCGAAATATTACCAGTTTACATTTGTGTCCTGTTGTAGTTTGAGACTATATTTTTTTTGTTTTCCTGATGTAAGGGAGCATTGCTCGCAGCACATTTGCTCTTAAATTCCAAGCATAGGTTGTGGTTCGTAATTTACATAATCTAGAAATACTGGTGTTTCAAAGCGGCGCCACGTTCTTTAAACCGTCTGGCCGCACCATTTTATTTTATTATAATTAAGATTAAGTCTTTAACTTGCCACGACTGCAAGGAATTTGCTATACGAGGTCTCACTTTTTGTTAACGTGTATTTTTGTTTACCCCTTTTTCCAATTTTTTTAAAGCTGTGAAATTAGGTTGATAAAAGGAAGTGTAAATTTTAACTACTTGAAACAACTACATGGAAGTGTCAGTGACATTGTAGGATAAGGAAGAGTTGTACTTATCAACCAACAGTAGAACTTTGTCCTGCATCAAATTTTAAGTGTTGTGAGGAGTTACCAAAGTTATTGAAAATTGGCATTTTTGAACCAATAAAATGTCTATTTTTGTGTACCAGGGGACCCCCCTTGTAAACTGTAGAAGAAAGCATTTAGAGCGCAAACGAAAAGGGTTTTTAAAGTACCCAGACGAAGTGTAATTCACATACAAGATTTGAAGGAAATCTATTTTGTGACCAATTCGAGTTATGAGGATCTTAGGGAGACAGCTACTTTATATCATTTCCAATAGTAAAGTACAGAGAGCAGACTTCCAGAGGATACTAAACTATTGTTGAGAATTCTTAGTTCCTATTATCTGTCATTTAGGGGAATATTCTTCCCCAAAACTCGTACCATTAACTACTGAATTTCGAGTGATGTAGGTATGTTTTTGGTCTCCTCGAAGTCATTTCCTAAACATAAGTGACAGATGTTCCTGTATATTCCGGTAGATCGCTTCTTTAATGTTGACTTGTTGATTAGTCACATGTAGGTATAAAGTCCAACGTTTCGACTCGCAGGGCTCATAGAAAATCCAATAAACCTTCCTTCGCAACTCTTCTTATACTGGACAGTAACAAGATGTACACTGATCTTGAGAAAAAAAATTTTAAAGTTTAAGAAACAATTAAAGGAGCTTAACTTTCGTTTAAAGTTTAAGAAACAATTAAAGGAGCTTAACTTTCGTTTACTCACCTATATCACCCATGTGTTTTTAGATGTCCTCTTCTCCGTTCACCCTCGCCTCAACTTGACACTGCCAAGCTTTCGAGGTTTACGCCTGATTTAATAAATTGGCTTTGAATTTTTTGGGATCATGTTTCTTTAAACAAAATATTTTTGATCCCAATAATCCAAGTTCCTACATCAAAAATCAATGAGATGCTCTCGAGAAAAGCCCAGAGCGTCTGTTGTTTGTAGACAGTTCTTTCCCCAAGGTGAACATCAATGTAAAACGCCCTATCGCACGCTTCATCATGAAATAATTCTGTCATTACATGTTTTAGCAAACGGGAGAATTTGCAGTGACCACTACAGAAACCAGCTGTTTTTAAGACGAGGAAAATATCTTAACTTTAATAAAGCGCCAGATTTGTTCGGTCATAGGGTAATCATTTGTTTCTGCCTTAAAAGTCTTGCCGAGAGACAAACAAAAATAGAAAAAAACCAAGACAAAACAAACAATGGTAAAATGTTCGTTCTTGAATGACAGTAATCACGGTATAGATATTTTTTTGGCTGGATGCTCTTGTTTTAATGTTTGTTTCAAGACTACTAGTCCAAGGATTAAAAAAGTCTAAAATGGTTGGGATTGAAGAAAGGGAACAAACTTTCAGGAAACCTGCAGCGATCTAATTGTAAGCGAGCGCAGTGTCAGAGATTCAGTTTAGTCTGTCCTCCAGTAGTTTCCAGTGTCAACTTCACTGTTAAACTCAAGATAAACTCATATTACTAGTCAGTTTAGCTTCACGACAAACTTATCAAAATTTTGCCGTATTCGCAGAAACGTAAGAAACTGAAAAGTTTTACTGAAGGCCTCAAAACTGGTACAGTGTTGAAGACTCAAAAAAGCAGAGAGCACATTAATGCAGGCAGAAATTGTGATTACTTAATTTTAATAAAGAAGGGTACAGGCCTAAAGCTATAGCAAGTGAAAGAATTAAATTGAGTTCGAATGATTTACGGAAATCCAACCTCACCGAATATCTTTGAAGGGTTGGAAGGTTGCTTTGGTAACTCAGAATTTCTGTAACGTAGGTATTTTTTAACTGACTTTTTCGAAGATAACGAAATAGAAATTCTGTAAAAATCAGCTAGCCTGTGATTTAACAGCGAGTCAGACACAAGACCACGAAAGGCAAGACCAGCAAAATATCGGTAATTCGGGAAACCCCGGCTAACTCGAACTCTCGTTAACTCGAGAGAAATTTTAATATCCGGACCCTTCTGCTGTAACTTAGCCCTCGATAACCTAAACATTAGTCGTTAACTTGGAGGATTTTGTGTTCTCGCTAGAGTTCAATGGGAATTCAACGGTAAATATTTTTATCCAGTTACACTGGGTATAAAATCCAGACACAAGTATAATTACTTAAGACATCCTGCTAAAGCAGCAAAAGTAGCCAAACCTGTCGGGGAATGTACGAGCTAATTCACTTTATAGGTCTAAAATAAATCATGGAATGTCTGACCCTGCTGTCTATTGTGTCGGGTAATATCATAGGAAACTGAATTCAGTTTACTCACTTGTTCCAATAATTTTTCCGGATGCATTGTCAGTTTGCTTATTTTTTTTTTATGTCAGTGCTTTAGAAAGCTCAATGAACCTTTTCAGATACGATGCAAGCATGCCAAAATTTCATCATGATTGATAAAATGCGTGTCTATTTGCATATAATCCAAAGTATTGAGTAAAAAGCCTTGAATTTTATGGTTCCTTGACCAAAAATCAGGTGGAATTTTTTCGACGGCGTTGAAAAGCCTAAGTTGACCCAATTTAGGAGGATTGGAATTTCGACAGTTGTTTTTTAAAGAGATTTTCCTGTACCAAATTTCCGCCCAGTGTCCTCTCCCACGTCTGACATGATAGTTTTCCGTCTTCTAGAATAAATGTCCTTTTTGTAAGTACGGGACTTAAGTCTCGTGTTGTCGCTCAATATAGAATGAATGAGGTCTGGAACAACAAGGCGAAAGGAAAAGATCAAGAAAGAGAAATATCACGCTATCTGCAGATTTTAATTTTATGGTGGACTCCCATAACAACCAAGGGATATCTCCAGGTATCCCCTGGGTGAGATGTTCCTTCCAGTTCTAAAAATTAAAGGCCTAACCAATTTTCAAAAAATATATATATATATATATTACTTGTACACTCCCTCTCCTACAAAGTATTTCACAGTCCTGGTTTTGAGAAGATCTCGATATACAAACAATAACCTCCATTTGATGCAAAAGTGTGTACGGGGGTAGGCCGCGAGCAGAGCGAGGGGAGGCTGGGGAGTTAGCCTTTTCCCCGACTAGAGAGCCTGTTCACAGCCATTTCTCCGCAGTAATCTCATGTCCGAAGCCAGTATCTCTTGGAGAAGCGAATAGTTTACTTGAGAGCTAAGCTAAAAGAAAACCGTGCGCTTCACTTAACAGGAAAAGACGTGAGTATAGGTAAGTTCCGAAGCCAATTCAATGAAGCTTGTTCTGTTCACTATCATTCAAATATCTTTTTTCGGAAAGCCTTTTGGGATCTCCCAAACATTATCGCTCAGTTATGCTCAAGACAAATTTGTTGACTTTTAAGAATCTAGTTAGCCTCCCATGCAGTCGTTTTTAGGAGAGTTGTGGGGGGGGGGGGGGGGAGTGAAATACGACTCTCCTAAAAACGACTGCGTGGGAGGCTAGAATCTAGTGTGTTAGTGAGTTCAACACAGGAAGTTTTATTTAGTTAAGGATCTTTTGTGTGTGTGGTTAAAGGAACGTACAAACGTCAAACGCCGAATTGCAAACTAGGAATTAAGGGATATTTAGTAAATAAACTCAGTCGGTTGGTATATCGGAGGCCTAGGATAATGCCCGAGGCCGAAAGATTGTTCGAAAAATGAACAGTTGGCCGAGTAGCGAAGCTTGGAGGGCAACTGTGAAATTTTGAGGACAATCTCTCCACCAAGGGCATTACCTCCGATATACCAACAAGCAAGTAAGGGGTTTACTTATTTTATAACGCCCCCATTAATTTCTATAACGCGCACGCTTTATTATGGTAAAGAGAAAACGTTCATTGAGGGTCACAGCACATTTGCAGCTAAACAAATCCAAGCTGGTTAACTTACCCGATTTTATTACACTGTGTTTAGATCTGAAAAGATAAAACCTGAAAAAGTGATTTCCTTTCATGTTTTTCTCTCGTCAGTAAAATCGTACGGCGAATATCGATTTTGTATCACCTGATCTGTTTTCGTCCAATGAACGCACGCAAATTAGTTGGTGGGTTAAAATTTCTGAGACCGCTAGTTTTAGTTGAACAGTATCAGTTGTGACATGATTTAAATGATTAATGGCGTGTGACAAAAATATTTGATAGATATTCCAATTAGGATGTCTCATTTTGTCCAAAAACACTTCGCTACGTCGGATTTTCAAATCTGTTCTCAGTGTCTGAGCTGTAATTAAAAAACAATCTGTACACATTCCTAGTAATTCTGAAAAAAAAAAATTGCATCGAGTTCATTAACATGTTTTGCATGGACTTTTCTAATCTTGCTTGCCAGAGATGTAGTGAATTTACTTTTGATATTTGGGAACATCCAAGAACAAATACTTCAGAAATTGCATGTCTGGCGCCAAAAGCTGATAACGGTTGATTTACTGGTATTATCATTTTTTCCGTTCTATCCCCCAAAGCAAGGTGACTTCGGAAACGCGGCGCAATATCTTAAAAGTAACGACTAAAAAAAACCAAGTTAAAAAAAAAAGATGACAAACAACGAAATATAACAAGAAAGGAAAACACAAAAACATAATATAATAGTAATGGAAAAAGCAACTGCTGAAAGCAAATAGGCACCTAAAGAGGAACCAAATCGACATGTAAGTAGCAACGAAATTAAAAAGGAAACCTCTTATCGCGAAAATGGGCAGTTAAGGTAACTTGGAAGGAATGAAGAGGAAGGAATATTTCAGAAAATACTTGCACGCACGCTTAGTGCAAAAAGAGAAGATAACTTTTGCAGGAATAATAAGGAATATGAGAAATATAGAGAACATAAAAAGGGAGAAGCAAAAGACAAATTATAAAATATCTAATTTTTTATCAGTGCGCGAGCAGGCGATATCCTCCGAATCCTGCAACCTGATTGATTCCGGGAGCGGGGGGAATTTTCCTATCTCTGACCACGGACACGGTAACCGTGCGAAAACCATTGAATGAAATTGAAAAACAACATGTAGTAATGCCTCGGTTGAACTCAGGAATTCTTTTATCTATGGCTCAAAGATGCGAATTTTTTGTCAACTCACAATTCTTACGTGTGTTGTAAATGGAAAGTCTAACAAGGAGGGGAATTAAAGGCCTTGTACTACCTTCAAAAGGCGAGTACTCGTTTGAATTTTATGTAGCTTTATAGCATGGCGGTTCGTGAGTTTGTTGTTGAATTCACTTTACACAGCAGTTTTAGCTTTCAAATTGCGATTGCCACAATGCCTTTTGACTCCAATATTTACTTAAATGACTTCGTTTTTTAGTTTTTTCTCTTCGTTTATCGAGGTTCGGTATATTTTCATTCAAGAAATTGTGCAGGCTTTAACTGGATTTTTGCTTTTTCATCTGCTGTAAATAAGCTGAAGATAAGCTGAAAAGCTGGCGCACCGTTCGCTTTGGTTAAAACTGAGATCACACCGAACGATTTCGCCAAATGATTAAATTGTTTATATCCGAAGAACCAGCACATACGTTTACAAGTTCAATGCAAAACATAAAAGACAGTAATTAGGCTAAACGGAATGTTTTTCAAACTATTCTCTTTAGTTTTTAACGCAAGGGCAATTGAACCTGTCCTAACGTTTGAGTACTTTGGTTTTGTGTTTAGTAAGCTTAAGCTTAATTATAAGTTTTTAATTGGGTTGTTTATCCTTATGCTGGCTACGATTTTCCATGTACATGTCTGTTCTTGAAAAACAACCTTTTCGGTGTTGATAGGGTAGTTTCTAGTCGAAAATTTTATAAGTTTGAAGAGTTTATGATTACATTCGCTCCACGATTTCCTGCCACCTGACTCAATGAAACTTACCCGCGTTCTGAAAACCTTTCAAGATTGACCTGCAAACTGCGGCCTCGGGCCGTAGTCAAGACCACAGGCACAGTTTTTCCCTATACGGACCTCCCGGCCGGTAAATAACATATATATACGTAACGTAACAAACATAACATAACATAACATAACATAACATAACGTAGCATGGCATGACGTGACGTAGCGCAACACAACATGACATAACATAAGATAACATAACATATCATAAAATGAAGTAAAACTAAAAAAAAAAGTATAATAAACTAGTACGCTGCAAAATGTGATGAAAATCCAGCTGTTTTTTTCACTCTGGGACGGTGTCAGACCGATTCTGGCACGCACGACCACGCGCGAACGTTAGAGTGCATAACAAAATTACGTGAGCGATACCTCTGACACACAGAGTGGATGGCATCTCTTCAACAAGGCGACAAAAAAAGACAATACAAGTTTGCAAAATTATTTGTTAAAAAAAAGAAGCCAAAAAGTCCTAAATGGGAGGCATACGAAAATATTGCAATCAGAAATAAGAACAACTATCGACCTCTCAAGTTTAGTGTTGCTGTGACTTTGAGTCACTCGCCCCTTTCGGTGCCCTTCTTTTTCTCAGTTGTGTTAATTTTGTTGTTGTTTTTACATACTGCGAAAGGAACTGTCAGTCTTTGAGCTAAATGGTTCACTCAGTGCAATTAATGTCTCTGTCTATCCGTTTTGCGCACCGCTATCTTATTTGAGCATGCAATCTGTCACTGCCCCCATGCCAACGGAATAAAGCGTCCTTACACAATTGCCTTTGCGGCTGTTAGTAAAAAAACAAAACAAAAAAAAACAAAAACAAACAAACCAGTTTTGCACTAGAGATGAAGAATCCGTCTGGAAATAACTTGACCAAATAATGTAAAATGAACAGAAAACGGATCAAACAAGTTTATAGGACTTACTTTTCAATGCGTATGGGTGTGAGAAAAAGAAAATTAATAAAGGAAGAAAAGAGAAGTAAAGAGACTAACGAAAGATTACCAGCATTTATACTCTTTTATTTATTCTAACAATACCAAATAAGTTTTGTTATCATTACTTTTTGTAAATATTAGCGTCAAAGAACGCACCCGGGAGCGTTTGAATTAGGTATTGGAACGTTCTTCAGATGGCTCGTAGTTCTGAAAAATTAACGTGAAAAAACATGATCATTAGATTAGGAGCGCAATGGATATTTCTAGCACTCTACCTGTACAGGAATTGCCAGTAGAGCAACCCGCCATCTAAGAAAGCTTTCGTTTTCTTTCGCAGTTTCTTTCTTTTTAGCAACTGCTAAAAGCGTTTATCATTTTCTGTCGTGCTAGTTGACCACACAAATAGCCCCTTATTTGCACAAATAACATTCCTTATTAAAATATACCTGAACGTGGATGTAATGCAATTTGGGTAAAAAAAAACTGAAAAATTCCTCTAAATTCTCTAGGGTCGACGTCCAATTTTATTATGAAATATTTATCAGTGAAAATTATTGCTATCATCATCAACATCGTCGTCGTTATCATCATCATCATCATCATTGTCATCATCATCATCTTTATCATTATTGTTAGTAACAGTATTATTGAACAACTAACCTTCCCCTTTTTACGCTAGCTTCATATAAGATTGGCGCGAGGGAGATGGTATCTACCACCTCTTCTATATGATGTCACACGCTGAAAGTTGTTTGGAGAGTCACGTGATCCTGTCCATTTCCAGGTACCCTCTGCTCTTTGTTGCTGTTGGCGTTTGCTGGACTGTAAGGGAGGACTGTCTGGCGAAGAGAACGCTTCATCCTCAGAGTCAAACCAGTGACGAAATTTAGGATGTGATGTTTTGAGTTCCCTGGCGGGTTGTTCGCCTTGCATCAGTTCACTTGCATCCCACGTCACGGCTTGCTTTTCCCTTGATAATTCCTCCCTTTTGCCAAATTCAGGTGGGCAAAATGGAAAACAGGCAATCAGGTTAGGTTCGTTTTGGTGTAAGCTGGTTGCAAGCTGTTCATGATCCTCTGTACCTGTAGCAGCTGTAGTGCTTTTATCGGCTGCGCTGGTGATGGCAACCACGGCAAATAGAAACGTTATTATGAAAATGCCTTTCATCTGTGGAAGAGAAAACTTCAAATAAAATATTGGCCAAAACAAAGGAGTTAAAAGGTGGCGAAATACTTCAGTGGTAAAGCATCCAGCTTTCATCCTCGATGATTCAACTTCAAGCAAAATAATCGTTTGTTGTTTTTGCAAATCCTCGTTTTTGTTGGTCTAGTGGAGACTGTCATTAAAGTACAGGCGCACGAATGACGTAAGGAGCCGCAAAGTTCTGCGCGTGCAAAACATCACTACGAAGATCTTTAAACACATTTCTAATTTAGTGCGGGATAACCGATATCAAAACAATGTATAAAACAAATAGACTCTGTTTGGCGGTGTGCTTGTATTCTGATAAGGCTCGGCTCGTAGAGTACTTCTTTGTTCTTACCACATTTTGACGTTATCTGTGCATTGTCAGAGTACACAAGCCGGCCAAATGAAATTAAAGCTATAAAAAAAATAATAATTAAAAACAATATTATAATTATAATAAGAACCTTCCCAGCATGCTTTGCACCTGAAAAATTTTCAATGCTAAATAACTTAGTTAACTTGTGGTCGAAGAGGACGCTGTTCCATGTGGTATTTACACCTGCGTGAAAGTTATCCCTCATATCAATATCACGGTGATGACGTTATCAGTCACGTGACTGGCAATAAAAGATGTTTTAGCTCACTGCAAGAACAGGCTTCCATCAATTCAAAAGCAGATAACGTACCCTGATGGTCATTGGAATGAGCAATTTGGAAATTGTCAGTTTACATCTGGCATTTGAAAGTTAAGGTGGCTCTGTACAGGAGCATTTCCCAGGGGACTTGTAAGGAGTCTGTAGCTATGGCAGTCTAAGGTGGAGAGAAGCAAACTTCGGCTGGTTAATAGAACTTCACATGAAAGTAACGTCCATGGTAACCTTATTGTTGTGACGTCATCGGTCACGTGACCAGAGTGCACGGAATATTTCAAAACACTTTAACACTGCATTAAGCTCAATAAATCCTTAATTTCTCCCAGTCATATTGCAGAAAAATTTCTAAGTTATTCAAACACGACCGTTATTACTTTTTCTTTTGAGAAAAACGAAATAAAAAATGAACCTGAAACTTTTGATAATCCCCCGTTTTGTGAGGTTTTAATATAAATGTAAAAACGAATCAGCATATTTGGTTTCAGATTATGCTCTTTCCAACTATTTAATAGTTTTTTTGAAAAATATCGTTTTCATATAGCTTAGGGATGTGAATTTGCACGAACGCAGAGTACTGGGCACCAATGTCGCGGATTATTGAGGGAGACTCGTGCCTTTTTAGGCGCGGCTACAAAGCAATCTCGTACAAATGGTTGAAGGACGGTTTTGAAGGTGTCGGTCGCGTATTTCCACTTTGGACAACACTTCATTTTTCGCTGCATTGCTAAAGCCGCGGCTACACGAGCGATTTTTTGCTTGCGATGGTGATGCGATTTTTTTGAAAATTGTCGCGTCACCAGCGCGCGGAGAAAATCGCATGTGTAGCCACCCTCGCACAGGTGATGCGACAGATGAAAAAATCGCAGAAAAAAAATCGCGAGAAATTCAATGAGTTGAATTTTTTGCGACTAAATCACGGACTTGTCAGAGGGTGGCTACACAGGCGATTTTCGCCGTGCGCTGGCGACGCGACAATTTCAAAAAAGTCGCATCACCATCGCAAGCAAAAAATCGCTCGTGTAGCCGCGGCTTAAGAAATTTGGGTCAACTGTCGAGTCAAACAGGCTACGATGCCAGGTAGGTGTAATTTTTATAAGTGCATGACTTTTGTTGTGAAATACCCTTAGTTGAGCGTATAATTTGCATGTACCACTCTAAAACTAGGATTTTTGAATTACCACCATTTTCACTACAACGCGACTTTTCTTTTCAAAACACCTCTGAGCACTTTGCAATACGCTTCCGTCAATCATACCTTATATGGAAAGTGTGTGATGTTACCGCAATTGAACTGAGCTCGAAGGAATAAAGATCGCTGTGGCTATTTATAGATGAATCAGAACTTCTCAGATTCATCTATAAATAGCAACTGTTCTCGGTGAAATTCAGCGATCCTACGACAATACATCGTCCTGTTTCCCTCATCACGTTCTTTGGCAATCGTCTTGTGTTATAACGAAGAAGTAAACTTGAAAGTATGCTTAAATATTTTCCTCGATTCCCCGTTCCCGCTTGTAGAAATAACAATTTCCCTATCATGTCACAGCGTTATATGTTTACATTCTCGAAACGTAGAACAACAAACGTTACAAGCGCATTATAAGCTTATACTTTATTTTGTTTTTTCATTTCATTCCGGAGGTGATAGGTGATTAGAATTAGCAGTGTTCCTTCCAAAAAAATGCAGCTAGTCATACGTACCTTTCTTCTTGTAAAACCCATTTTCTTCACGAATCGGTTGATCGCACGCCGATCATGATTCGTTTTCCCATTGCATACTCTATCCACTCCTGAATTTCGTCCTCGTACACTTCGGGATGTTGCCAGATTTATACTCGTGGTGAATAACATGTCGTGTGCTATTTTCAGGTCAGAAAAGCTAGAATTGTTACTTCACACTTTGGTTTAGCTTATTCGCGAGTTTAAACCCCGGGGTTTAAACGCACGCTTACCATCCGCCGCATAGGATAATCCACGGAGCGGGTATTTAATTCTGAAGAAATGTCGAAATTTCTTTACAAATATCTACCAAACGTGAAGTATTCTTGCAACATCAACGACTCTAAAGCCTCTTACTAGTTAATATATGACTCGCCAGCGCAAATTTACGGGATAATTTGGCGCCATCCTTATTCCTTCGAGCTCAATTCAATTGCGGTAACATCACACACTTCCCATATAAGGTATGATTGACGGAAGCGTATTGCAAAGTGCTGAGAGGTGTTTTGAAAAGAAAAGTCGCGTAGTAGTGAAAATGGTGGTAAGATAACCATTCCTTGTTTTTAGTTCTCACATTCTCAAATTAAGAAATGTAACCTTGCTTTTAAACTTCAATTTAAGAATATTTTTTTCTCAAAACTATGACACAAAATTAAGAAACGTGATCTTGATTTTAAACTTCATTTAAAGAATAAATTTGATCTTAAAACTAAGGCACAAAAAAAATTCTTATTATAAGAATTAGTATGATCGTGTCTTAATCGTCGTCTTAAAATAACAACGTGCTGGCTTTCTCGACACGCACTTCACTCGACTTGGCGATGGAACACTCGCAGCAAAGGAGACAACACTCCCTCCAAATCAAAAATGGTTACAAACCTCTCAAACAACAGTCATCCGTGAGAAAACATTGAGAATTCTCTCGTTTTTCTTGAAGCAGCCAGCCTCATGTGATTGCACATGAACAAACAGAAGTTATTTGCCTTGTTGTTTCCGGCATTAGTTCGTATATATACCAATTTTTAACTGAATTTAGTATGCGACTGTATGTTTGTTGAGTGGTTAACACGGGCGACTTCAAATCTGAAGAGCCGGGTTCGAGTCAGGTAGGTAGGCCTTAATTTTCTTTTTTTTTTTTGTAATTTGACCGACTTTTATTATTTGTTTTCTTTCCGTTATTAAATGTGAAATATTTTTTGAACCCAAACATCTTTATTTAGATCGAAGAACTAGTAGCGCATGATCGTAGTGGACATTCTTGTTTCTTTTGTTTCTTAAATTAAGAAATCGGGTTTTAGAGTGTACGTATTCCTGTTCAGTAAACAGCTTTTTAGAGCTTTTCCGATCGATCATTAGCTTGATGTTTCTTATTTATCGTTAGTCCAGTGCTTAAATAATTCAATTTTCATTCCGGTTGTAAACAGTCGACAGATGTAGTTTTTGTTCACTCGACTTAAAATGATATGTCATTTGTTGGCCAAGTAAAAGGGCAACGAAGCATCGTTTGTGTTTTCAATAAGCCTTAATTACAGTGTTGCTGGTGAAATTAATATTTCAAACAGTTTTTGCTTAAAGCAAGTAATCCAGGCCATTCCCGAATGTTGATATTGACAGATAAACTTAAATTCTTTTGTGTAGCATCTGTCATTTAACATCTCCCACTCGATTGTTGATTAGGTGGGCTTTTCTTGACTGCTTTCAAAATATTTATATATGTCTAACGTGTTATTTATGTTCGTTATATCAAGTAACGTTCAAAAGCTCTATAGAATCTTGTCTTTTAAACAAAGCTTTGGATTATAGTTTTGGCATGTACTGGTCAAATTGAAGCTTCAACACCCCCCCCCCCCCCCACCCTCGGCAAACCTCGGGCATTTGACTGCACATAGTGTCCGGGGAGGGGAAATCTGAACGTTGCCTAGGAAGGGTGGGGAATTTGAGCCAGCTTTATCTTTTGTTCTAGCGTAATACGCTGTGAGTTTTGTCGGTTTATGCAGGGTTTGACAGCTTTCCAAGATAGAATTTTGCCTCTCTCAAAAGGGTTTTAAAGTAGTTTGAAGGTGTCATTACAGCATATCTCTCTCTGAAAAGTGTGAACAGTGTTTGCTTGAAGACGATATTTGTCTTTGAGGAAAGGTATTTCAGTACTAATTGGTGAGGCATTTAGCGGCTTTTTTGCCCTGAGGGGAGGGAAAGTGAACAAGCCAATCTTCAAAAGTTCAAATGCCCGGGGGGTTGCCCGGCAGTGGGGGGGGGGGGGGGGCATGTTGAAGCTTCAATTTGACTGGTACATTGTGTGTTGATCACTCTTGGGAAAATGCATTTAAGACCCATTTAAGATTTAATGGAGTTAAAAGAAGGTGGATGTAATTTTGTATATATCTTCTCAACTTTCACCGATTATTCCATTATTTGCAGGGTTAAAAATTAACTTCAATGCCTGGTTGCTGTTCAGCTAGTATTCTTGAATTCTTAGTGGTTCAGGCCAAAATAAAG
The DNA here is from genome assembly GCA_964030785.1 of Siderastrea siderea. Taxonomy (NCBI): domain Eukaryota; kingdom Metazoa; phylum Cnidaria; class Anthozoa; order Scleractinia; family Rhizangiidae; genus Siderastrea; species Siderastrea siderea. The sequence continues at coordinate 21,447,258 of OZ034972.1, forward strand.
TGGCTTTTAATTCCTGTAGTCTAAAGCAAAAAAAAAATTAAACCATATTTACTTTAATAAGGCCCTCCCAACCTGGGTGAGAAGTAAGTCTTTTATCGAGGGATTTGGCCAATAATCACGTGAGAAAAAGTACAACATTGAACACTGGGTAAGTCTGGAGTCACAAGTCAATAAAACGAAATGGCGTCTTGATATATTGCGGATTGATGTAAATACTCCAGAATGGCTTTGAATTGTGCGCTCCAAGAACTAAGAATTTACTACAATAATATTTATGAACTTAGATTTGAGGAAGGGAAAGAAAAGAAAGGTACTCCAATTATTATTATATAACTATTATTATTGTAGCTACATTGTAACATTTTTTAATCCTAGTAACCTGTCAGGCGATCAAACCTCAACATATAGTGGGCCTATTCAGTTTTAAATTGCCACTGGCCAACCGGGCGACTGCCAATTTTTAGCTCTGAATTTGTTGTTTTGACTGATCCTTTTTTGTCTGTTCTAGACATGTATATGTCAGCAGTGATCAGTGATGCAGTCTTTTCTTACAGTGAAGGTAAAATCAGTCATATAATTATCCCAGCTTGTGAAACCTAACTGTTCAGTAAATTAAACTGGATTGAACGCAGTGATCGGGTTAATTTGAGCTTGGCAGTCAAACACCAAAAATATGCATACCACTGTGTTTGATTCCATTCAATTTCTGAACCCAGTCAAACGTACATGTAATTAGGCACAATTAAACAGTGTTAAAATCATTCAAATATACCAGATATTTACACTGTAAACCATCTACCTTTTAGTGTGTGGAATTTGACCATGATCTGTTTTGTATTGTCATGTAAACGCATAAAAGACTGAGTGACTAAAGCAGCCTTTTTGGGCAAAGAAAATTTGGCAATCCTATTATTCTCAAAGGAAAGTAAAAATTGAACTAAGCAACATCCATTAAAACTTCCATTCAGGTGGGCCATGGAAACCTTATACCCACTTGAGTTACAAAATCCATGTTTCACGGTGATGTGAGGTTTATTCTGGATGGCTAAATGGTTAAAACGTAGTGCAAAATGAATCAAAGAGTTATACCATGTTTACGTGATACCGGTATGGGTTGCATACCAGAATGAGAATTTTGATTTGGTACCGCTACTGGGGTGAACTCACACAGGTTATGGCTCACATTGTTATGAGATATTGTGCTGTAATCACGTAAACAGGTACAAAGAAACAAGAGGAAACCCGAATGAACTTGTACCAGAATGAAAATCATACTGGTGTCATGTAAATTAAAAACACCACCTAAAGTTGAGACTTAAGTCAAGCAGCTCTCAAGGATGTTTAACAACATCTTCAGACACCTAGGAGCAGTAACACCCTGATTTCATGAAAGCGGTGCAAACTCAGACTGGTGTGATTTTGTTTACATGAGACTGGTCGGAAACTCAGACTGGCATGAAGTGTTAACATGAGACCAACCATCCCTAAAAAACCAGTTTATCTTCTATCCACCACCTTGGAATGCTTCAATGCCACTGATTAAGTATGTAAGCTCAAAACAAAAATCTCAGACCCGTTTGAATTCAGTTCATGTTTATGTGGTTCCCCAGTCTGATTTTATACCTTTGTGAGTCATTCGCATCAGTTCAGCAATGGTAATGAATCAAACCAGCCCAAGATGATAATTATTTTATACCGGCTTCACGTTTCATACCCGCTTCATGTAAACAGAAGCAAGCGTTAGTATGGAGTTGATTAAAGTTGTACCGCCCTAAGTTGGTACCATTCTCATAGACTACGAGCAGTGTCTCAATTTTCTCTGGTGCGTGCACACCGACTGTCCCTACATATGTACGTCGCTGCAGATGAAATTGCATTCATACAGCTATTTCAGTTAATGTTGTTGTATGAAAGCTTAAGCCTATGAGGCAAGACCGCAGGGTAATATGGGATTTCTATGCCTAAGTTCACCAAAATCAGCAGTACTTTTCTTGCCATGCAATAACAAAGCATATGGAAGAGTCTTTATAGTATAAAAATAAAAAAAAACCCTGAAAGAATTATTTTCAGATAGAGTTCTCGTTTAAAAAGTAATTTTTGATCTCACTGATCTTTTTGCCTACTTGGTTAGAACGGCAAATTGGGAATTTGCTGGACTATGAACAAGATCTTTGACATGGCGATTCCATCCAGGTGACAAGTTGTGCTTGTTCTGTGGCATGACTTAGTCCTTGCGAGCTCCCCAGTTAGGCTAGCCTATCTGTAAATATTACTTTGGTTTCACCAAGAGATTTTAAACCTCCAAAAGCCATGGGATTACTATTGGCAATTGAGATAATTAAAATCTGCTTTGTTTTCCTTTTCAGGTTTTTATTCCATCAACCTGATGTCAGGAAAATATGACAGTTTATTATAAGGCTTTGGTTGAGCAATGTGTACTCTGAGCTTTTTTCCCAGACAAACATTATCAATTCAAATAAAAATTTGAAGAGCAGTTTTGAAATAAGGTTATATATTTTTTTGTCTTTTTCTGCTAAATATTTTGATGTCATTGATTAGTTTGATTGTAAGTACCTACACCAGAAATTCATTAGGAATTGAACAACTTCTTATGAGGTTCTGCCTACATGTTCCCTCAATACAACTAAGTGGTTGATGTGTGAGAATGGAATGAATCCTGGAGTACCTCTTAGAAGTAAAAGTAATTTGGAACCACGCCCACAAATCAAACCTTGGACCCTTTTAGGGCTTTACTTCAAAAGGTCTGATGAACACACCCATAACTTTTATTTGGGAGTACCCCCCCCCCGCCACCATCCCAGGAATGAAGATTCAGACCTGTTTGATTAAATTCACTTTATGGGGAAAACTATTTCAATTCTCAGTGACTGATTCACCACAGTCTGATCCCTTCTTGTCAGTTCACTGCCTGATAGGATTCAGACTATTCTGAAATGATTTAGGAGGAGGTTTTTCTTTTTGTTTTTCTTTGGTACCAGATTATGGCAATTAGTAGGAATGCTTATTGGTGGCATTAGATACAGTTGAAAAGCTAATAATCAAACCGAAAACAAAATTGAAATCACGAGATTTACTTCCATCACGGTCTGGGGTAGTGACAGAGTGAGACATAACTGTGCATCGAATAAAGTCACTAATGATTACTGGACCATATTTTGTTATTTTCATTGGCAACCCTTTTAGTCACGGATTGGTTAATTGATTGATTGATTGATTGATTGATTGATTTTTGATATTTAATTGGCTGATTGACTGATTCATCAACCGAGTGGTTGAGTGGTTGATTGATTGACTGATTGGTAGTTAAATAGATGAATGAATTGATTCACCCGAGGCAAGGTGAACAAAAATTGCGCCCAATATTTAAGCTTACAACCTACAACAGGGACTTATTTAAAATTTATAAAACGGTTCTAATTTAATGAGAGGTGTATTGCCAATAATTAACTAATAATTATAATATTGTTTTCCGGTCCCACTTGTAATAATAATAATAATAATAATAATAATAATAATAATAATAATAATAATAATAATAATAATAATGGTCTTTATTTCTCATAAGATAAATCTGCATATCCTATGTTACACTTTCTTATAAATTATACACCATAAAAATATTAATAAACTAATTTTTCTGAGGTTTGAGGTTTTTCTCCGGGTACTCCGGTTTTCCCCTCTCCTCAAAAAACCTGTGAACACTTCCAAATTCCAATTAGATCTGGAGCGCACGAACACGTCTTAATGAGCTTCTGAGCTCCTAAGTGTTTCGTGGGTAAACAAATAACATTTACATTTTTTACATTTCCAATTACAATTGGTGTCCATTTCTGATTCGTCATGCGTGAGAATAAAGTTGGTTTCAATTCTCCATACGACCACATCCCTCTTCTGAATACAGCCGACCCTCTCGTGAGTGATTCCCAAACTAACAGAAATCACTGTACATGTTGGTTCACCAAGGAAGGTTTTCGCTTTGGAGGGGTCCCAGATATATATGATGCAACAGAAACTGGTTAACAGTAATAAATTAATAGAAATTGAATACCGGAAAAAAGCGATTGTTGAACTCCAACTAGAACCTCGTATTGTGGGGGCGGCTTGAAATCATTTTCACCCCAAAGAGGGAAAGCTTCTATTCTGCAAACAAGGTTCCGGCCAAATATTGCGATGGGTACTTTAGCCGTAACTAAACGAGTTTTTAACCCTGAAAGGTACAACGATCGGCTCCGTCACTATTATATATAAGTTTCTCTTCGGATGTAAGTTACATAGCCCGAGGGAATAGAAAAAAATCAATCAATTAATCAGACTATTATGATCAATCAATCAGCTTTCAATCAGTCAGTCAGTCAGTTAGTCAGTCAGTCAGTCCTTCCCTCCATCCCTCCTTCTGTCTGTCCTTCCCTCCGTCTCTCCCTCCCTCCTCCCCTCCCTCCCTTCGTCCTTCCCTCCGTCCTCCTCCCCCATCCGTTCTGCCAATTGAAGAGAGATAGCTCTATTAAGTAGAATCATTGCAACTCATTCAGTCATTCAGTTGATTGGTCAGTTGCAAGACGTTGGTATGGTTTGCTCATATTTTCATGAATTTGCCACGTTGTAATTTTTCCCATCCTCCAGGTGCTGCAATATTTGTAGAATTGTGTGTTTTTGTGGCCTAGCTCGGACCTGTCACGTAAATTGTTTTTGCTGCCAACAAAAATGCCTCTCGCTTTTAGAATTGTTCTATCTATTAAGTGGCTGTCTCCCTAAGATCCTCATAACCCAAATTGGTCACAAAATAGATTTCCTTCAAATCTTGTATGTGAATTACACTTTGTCTGGGTACTTTTAAAAACGCTTTTCGTTTGCGCTCTAAATGCTTTCTTCGACAGCTTACAAGGGGGGTCTCCTGGTACACAAGAATAGACATTTTATTGGTACAAAAATGCCAATTTTCAATAACTTTGGTAACTCCTCACAACACTTAAAATTTGATGCAGGACAAAGTTCTACTGTTGGTTGATAAGTACAACTCTTCCTTATCCTACAGTGCCAATGACATTTCCATGTAGTTGTTTCAAGTAGTTAAAACAGCTCCTTTTATCAACCCAATTTCACAGCTTTAAGAAAATTGGAAAAATAGGTAAACAAAAATACATGTTAACAAAAAGTGAGACCTCGTATAGCAAATTCCTTGCAGTCATGGAAAGTTAAAGATTTGATCTTAAGGTGGCTCCATATAGTTTTTCAGCGCGCGAGGAATGGGAACTAAATTGGCACAAGCGCGCGCGTGAGGAGCGCGACAGTTCAAGTCAGATGACATGTGCCAATCAACCTCCCCAGGCGAACTTTTCCAAAGTCTGATTGAGGCGTCTTTATGGCTTACCTTTTCAAAACCTGTCGAGCACATAGCAGTGAAATTATGAAAAGCCTTTAGTTTAATCGCCTTTGTAGCTGACAGTTGCAGTCCTACGATTGTTCTACGATTGTAGGACTGGATTGATTGCGATCTTTAAGTTCAAGCAACACAGAGAGGACTGAAAACGTTGCACGAATTATTACGCGCCTTCAAGAATTATGCGTGAAGAACTTCTTTCCGTTCTCAACTTGAAACATCAGTGCTGTCCAGGTCAGCTGTCGAGAATCTATGGGATGAGAAGCTTAAGTTTGTTTGGATCGAGCCTAAGTGTAAGTAATTTTTTTGGAAAAGTGCTTTAGTTTTTGCCTTTCTAACAAGCCGTCTATTTTTTGTCGGGTAAGTTGTCTCTACGGCCGTTCTCATACGGTTTCAGCAAAATACAGCTGACTTGTGAATTTTATTGAGCGATGAATAGATTACACACTTGTAACGAGGTAACAGTTGTCATTGAATTTTCATAGAAGTTGAAACTCAAAAGGACACATATATTTCACTGTCTATTTATCAGTCAGTCACCAGTAGCTTTTGATCTAAGTTTCACTTGTGTTGACAATGTGCGACTTCAAAAACTTCGGTGGTCTAAAATAAAACCGAAAATTGAAAATAGTTCAATTGTACCTAAGTTCAAATACAGTTTTTATTTTTACGAAAAATTATGCCTAGAATGAAGGCATTCAGTGAACGAATAAAGGATGAGTATGGAGTTGATGGCCGGTTCTAAAACAGTCGGCGTTTCGCAGGCGTTCTGTTGACTTGTTGAACCTTGCAGAAAAATAATGTAGTCTTTTTCAAAACGTATAATTTCTTGTGGACATTTTTGTTCCCTTTCTCCAACGTCTGCCTTTAAATATAAATTGAAAGCTTATTTATATACTATTTGCTATTCCATGCAGTTATCAAACACGCAAGTAGCCGCTAAGAAACAACGCAGGTCTCGGCAGACAAAATATTGAGCTTACAACATAAAAAGAACGAGCTTCCCTGCTTTTCTCGGGTAGCATACCAAAAGATGTTCTAAGAGCAAACATGACCGCTTTAGTTTTTTTCTTGAAGAACGGTTGTAATCAGTTAATGGTAAAAATGAAACTGAAAGTGGTTTAATGATTTCGCGTTCTGGAAACTTTAAAGGAAATTTTTTGCTGCTGGCAATAAAGTGGCGGCTTCGTTTGCGTTTTTATATCGCGAATCGGTATAAATTTGCTTCTTTTTTGTTTGTTTGTTCGTTTCTTTCTTTATTTTTGCGAACTTTTTGGTCACATGGATCCTTTACAGTAAAGGAAAGCAGTTGTCCAGAAAAATGTTGTTCTTTGGAAAGACTTTTCTTGAAGAATTTGTATTTTGGTAACGTGAAGAAAAAAGGTGGGTTTTGAGGCATTTTCAAACGCTAATTGCGCGTGTTCCACTCGGTGAAATTTTTTTAAAATTGGAACATTTGTAGGATATTTGTGTTTTTCAGTCATACTAAAGTAAGAGTAATTTTTGTACATGGACTTCTACATTAATCGTCGAAAACGGAAATTTACTATTCTGACAGCTGAGACTTCTCAAACTACAACATCATTACAACAAAAATAGCCAAAATTCACCGTGTAAAAACCAAGAAATGACGTGAAGAAACTGGGTAAGCTTAAAAAATGAGCCAAACAACTTTATCCGTGGTTGCCATGGAAACGGGCCAAGCCCAGAAATTGTGACTTTTTTGAAAAGTATAAAGGCCAGGCTAGTTACTTTTGTAGCTTTTCCCTAGTGAAATGTAAATCAATGTCCTGAATATCATCAAAAAAGTTATGTATATTTGTCTGTTGAAACTGATGAGAAACTGTATGGAGCCACCTTAATTATAATAAAATAAAATGGTGCGGCCAGACGGTTTAAAGAACGTGGCGCCGCTTTGAAACACCAGTATTTCTTGCTCAATTCACAGTATAAACAAGTTATAAAGTACACGCCACTCGATGATTGCTAATTGCGCTTAGCAAGCAAAGTTACCGCACAACCCTGATCTAGAACTATTGATCTGAGAATAAAGCAATTAAATCAAGTCCTATTAAGTATATCACAACCTTTGTTTTGCAAACTAATTTAGCGAACACTTAGTGCCGTGCAAGATAATGAAATCAAAGAATGGCATCTTGGTCTGTTTTCATTTGCGCCATTACCTCAATTATTCTGTCATCTTGGATCAAAAATAGATCGGTGCGTTTCAGAGATCATCTTCGAAGCGTCAAAACAGTCGGTTTTGGGAAAATATTTTCCCATCAAAAACCTTATTTAGACCAAGCTTTCCGTGCATTACTTCTCTCGTGTTAAGTTTTCCACAGGCAGTAGCCGCTGACCAGTAGCCAATGTCAACAAAAAGACCTGGTACTGCTCCGTTTTGCACTGGCGTTTCTCTTAGCTATCTTAAATTTGAATGCATGATCGCTCACCAATGAAGAGTGAATTCATTTGAAAACAGTGTATGACGTGGTTGCTAACTTTTTTGTATTTTTAGCAAGGTGAAACAATGTGATAACTCGGACAGTGGGGACGCATCTTAACATGTTTGAAGATAAACTTCTTCTTTCATCCAAGCTGTTTAATTTTTGGAATCTGACCCTGGCGAAACGTCAGTATAGGCAGAAATATTCTCCGTTGAATACTTTCTTTCCGGTAAAACAGTTTTAGGAGCTTGGTCCGTGGCGACTTAATGGTTATGATCCAGTTTGCAATATGCAGACGCCAGAACCACCTGATCGTGGGGTACTGCTCTACCAAATGTGATACGATACGTCTTGCTTTTGAAATTTTGCCTCGACTTAGTTTTGCTGCGCCAACTTTCTCTAGATATTAGCAATATACCGCCAAACTTAGTGAATGACACTACCGGAGTTGATAACAGACTAGCCTGAGAACCAGGCTTAAAGTGCCACTGGGACGAAAATTCATAGGTTTATTTCGGCCAAATTCTGTCGCAGAATATCGCGTTTTGTTCATATTTCTCCAGAAAACTGAACAACAAACCTTCCATCCTAATATTTTTTACCTCCAAAGTCGCGTAAAATGTGTCCGCCATTACTGAAAACGTGTTCCTGGGTGATTGCGCAATTTAATAGCTTGTGACGTCAGAGGCTCACCTCAGTCGCGTTTCCTTGTGTTTTGACTGAAGATGTCTACCGTCGACTGCGAAACCTCCGAAGAGTCTTTAGCTTCCGAAGCCTCTGAGGATTCGTTTCATTCGGCAAATGAAGAATTTTTCTTACCGTACGATGTAAGAACTGATGTGAGGTTTCAACTAATAATCTTGTCAACAAAACTGTTTAAAGTTTTTTTTCTCGCCATATTATTTGAGTTATTTGGCGGGAGTTCAAAACATAAGCGAAATATGCTTGGATAGCGCCGATCCAGCCAGCTGTTCAGCCGCCACCCAGCGATCATAAAGTTGTCCATTCCAAGATAGGTTGTGTATCTTTTATCCACTGTAAAACTGTAGCAAAATAGATATGGCTATTCGAAGAATTGATCTTTTAAGCTGTGGAAATTTAGACAAAACACCTATGAAAACTTTAGACTTTGATGCTCGCGAATTCTCAACCATGGGTCGATCGATGTTACTGTTGGTGTGGGAGAAAATAAAAGAAGCGATACTTTGTCTGCCGTTGTTTATGTTCATTATATATTATAAAAAAAAAGCATTGAATTTTTGGCCATTCTTGGCATAGTCTGGGAAATTTTCTTGAAAAACCGTAATTGTTGTAATCAGCTGGCAGGCAGCTTATCGTGTCTATCATAGTACGGTGGTCACTCAACACATTGGAACATAAGTGCTTGGCGCTGCTAAATATTTTAAACAGTTTTTATAGAATTCTTTTTCCTTTTTCCTTTTTCCAAAACCTTTTTTTTTCAAGAACTGGAGGCCTTGTGTGAGGGGAATCTAAATATTTGTAGTCAAAATTAAAAGCCACTAGGAAAATTTTCCGCTGCTCAACAACAACATGCGGACCGCCGAGGAAACGAAGCTTTCGCTTGCCTTATTCGCTGCGTAAAAATAATAACTTGACATTTAATCATTTTTCTTTGTAGTTCACTTACTAAGATTGCTATGACAGGTAAAAATAAATAACATTCCTGGCATACGGTGCACGCGACTGAAATTGAAATTGACCAATCAGAGCTCAGCACGCGGGGCAAACTGAGTTTTCCTACGTCATAAGGAGAAAGGACCCCGCGAACGAGGTTGTCACCTGTTCAGTCGAGCATCGTGTTTGTGTTCGTTTACCAGCAATGTCACATCAGTGATTCTAGTTAGATTTACATTTATATATATGAATGCAGGGAAACAAGTGCTTATCTGAAAGTCAGTTGTCCCATTTTCTACGTTTAATCATTAAAGGAATTTCGTAAATAAGCGATCTGATGTAAGCTTAAAAAATTGCAGTTCATTGCGTAGTCTTTTAAGATAATTTTTCGCTAAAGTTCGTTTTTTGAGCAATTCTCATTTCGCAGCTAGTTTACATTTTATCCCAAAATTAGATATTGTGACTATTTTAGACTGGGTCGGTGTTGTTTTCTCAATCCAGTTTAGTATTCGTCACCGCACATTGGGTTGTTTTGATTGATTGATAATTTAATTATCCAACAAACTGAAGAGTCGCTCTGTCGTCAAGTTTATAGTCTTAGTGTAAAGCTCTCTGTTTTTTCAGTTGTGGAATATTTTATCAGCTCCCTGTATTGTTATATTTTCAGCTTCCTCATTTGAAGTGAATGCCATTTGTGTCCTAATTTAGAGACTAAAATAAATTAGAATCGCCGATTCAGTGAGTGAGTTCAGTGTGGCATGGCTTTGTAGCGTGTCTCTAGATCGAAATGAAAAAGTTATTCAAGTAACTATAGGTGAAACAATTCTCGGTCTAAAGCTATTTTGCCCATAAAGAGACTCTAAAAGCTTCCGAAAAATAGATTAGAGTGTGTTCTTTAAAACACCCGAGTAATACTTCGCGGGCGAAAAAGTTGTGCCATTTTCCCTCCATAATTGTGCTTGAAAGCTTCAGATAACCTTTTTCGGGTGACTTTTCCCAGTAAACGGCCTGATGCCTGGGCGATATTGTTTATGTTAGCAAAGTTGTTTTATGAATGACAGGGTATGCGAATCAGTGAAAAATGCGTACTGGTATTTAGCTTGCAAAGTCTGTCGAGTCGCTGCCGGGAGCAACTGATTCAGAACTGATTTCATTTATTTTTTAAATAGAACAACTGTAGTTCCACGAGTACTCTTCTTGACCTTAATTAGCTTTCCAAAGAATGCTGCAAAAAGAGCTGTCGGTGAATCTCTTGCTGAAGCCTTATTTTTGAAGGAAAATAAGTCGACTTTACTGTTTCCTCAGCGGTCCGCATTGTGTTTTTGCATTTATGTTTTCCCTTGTTGTTTTTCATCTTTAAATCCTAGTGAGAAAAATGGACGAGAAAAATCACTTTGCAACGAATTTAACTTAAGCAGAAATTCCAACAGCGTCACTGAGACACAAATCAAAATTGTTCCGGAGTGCCCGATTTCTTAATACGACAAGAAACTGTGTAGAAATAGAAATTTAAGCAGTTAGCGTTGTGTTCACAATTCAGCTTAATAATTTCTTTCATCGTCACGTCGATCATAAAAACATTTGCAAGCGGTGGGTGATCAGACAGGAAGGCTTTCCACTCCGAAATATCAAGATAAGACATAAAATAAAACACAGTAAAATGAGAGAGAAGCATTTAACAAAAACTGTTACACATTCATGGCGAGTCAGTACGAAAATCAAGAAGCAATCTAAGCAAGAACCGAACAAACTACCAAGAAAGAAGGTAGGGCGACATTTTTTGGCTATACCACACAAAGTTGACTCTGGTTTACCTGCACTCGTTGTAGCTCTCTGTTCCAAAAGCTCCAAATGTTCTGATACAAATCGGATGCTATCTAAAAGAAGTTGAATCGCTTCCCAGTTCTTTGAGTGTTGTTTTTACCATTCCGTCCGCAACCTCTAAACTGAGAACAACTGCGTTTTGTGTCTTGCCTTTAACAAACTAAGATGGTGAATTCTGACGTTCCTCACTACAGTAATCCTGTTTCTGAGCTGCATAGAGATAACCTGTTCAAGTTCAAATTCTGTCTTTAGTTCGATTAAACAACCACATGATGACAGAAGCCGTTCTACGAACGTTTTACAATCTTCCTCCGTTTCAACTCCCGCAGCTAATATAGTGAAATCGTACAGCTTCAGTCCACTTTGAACGATGATTATAACAATGTTTCAAGAAAAATCAAACATGTACGACATTTCAGAGCCAAAAATTAGTAGATTTTTTCCCAAAATTTGTGCCACTTCTTTCACTTCGGTTTGGAGCAGTTTTATTTTGATTCATTCAGCTTTGGAAAGGTGCTGCACACTTAAGCAAGCTTTTGGCGCCTTTTTTGTTCAGTCATGTGACCGATTCTTGTCCCTTTTTTGTCTCTTAATTATTTTTTCTTTCTGTCTTGATTTTATAACAATTATAGTGGTTGAGTTTTAAATAAAACAATTACTCAACACCTAATTGCTGGATATCGAATAATTAAGTTCTTATAAGACTTGCCGCTATGCACCTCGTTGGTCATCTATCATTGCAAAAAACCTAACGCTGGACATAACAGCTAAAGACAGACAGTAATAGTGACTTTGACTGGAGTGAACGTCGACCTCTGGCGTTATAAGTTTCGCCGGGCGTTAAATTTTATGCAACTCGCTCCCGTTGCTTTCGTACCCTCTAGTGGAAACTAGACAATTAGCAGATGACATCATGTAATCCATATCGCACCCAATGTTATGATGACGGATGATGACGTAGGAAAACTCGGTTTTCCCTGCCGGTAGCACTGCGGGCGCAAGCTCCGTATGCCAGGATTGTTAAACCCTTAGGCAAATAGTGGCGTGTGATATTTTTTTCCCAGCTTCAATTTCCACGCACCGACGATCCAATCTATTAAGACGGATTCCGCTCAACGTTCGAGCAATAAGTGCAAAAAATATTTACTAAAAAACTACTCATAGCACGGTAACATTTTAAGAGCCAGTGTCTGTAAATATCGAAAACCCGGCGCCAGTTGTGAAATTTTCGATTTCTTCATATTTTGCCTAAATAAACCCTTTAGTAAGTTATTTTCGAAAATACAATTAAAAGTTCCTAAAGCGCTTTAGTTTTGTTCAAAATCGAGGAAAGTCTGAAAATCGCCATTTTGGCTTCCCGCCGCCATCAAAAAAAGGGTAAAACGGTGCATTTTCTATTCGCTCGTACAGCTAAACGCGGTAATGTTTACCGATGTACTTTAAACAAATCATAACACCATTCCTGCTCTTTCCAAAACTGTAGTTTATTTGGGAAAAGCTGTTAAATTTTATATCTTTCTAGCTGTTTAATCTACCCCGCTCTAAGCGCTTCAACGGATAAGCAAATTTTAGCTAATTTGTAAACCATAGAACGCCCACTGGTACATTGAATTTCAAACCGAAACTACGATGGTCGTTAAGCTTATACTTCATATTATGCTGTGTGAAAATTTCTTCCGCGGCCCGACAAACGTGTCCCGTTGAGAGACGGAAACGATGAGTCAATTTTGGCAACGCGACCAATTTATACTGCAAACAAACGTCTGTAAATAAACCCAACATCAATCAAAAATCAGCTCAGAAAACCTTCTACAGTTCAATATCAGAAATCATACACATTGTAACTTAAAATACTTTTTATTTTGATGAAAAAACATCCTACCTTTGGGTATTCGTCGTAAAATAGATGCTAAAAGAAGAAGCTTTGATTCTAGCTTTCGTTATCCGACACCGAATAAATTACATCTCAAGCACAGGTCGAAAAGTCAATGCAACCATCTGTTCGTCACACAAGGATCGTATTTGAGTATTTCCCTCCTTGTACTGCAAAATAACATGTTTTATAGCAAGGAAATTAAATTTTATCTTGAAAAGTTAACATTCGTGGTACTTTAAGCATTCTTAAGAGCGCCTGTCTGTAAAAATCAGACAAAATCAAAATTCCGCGGCAAGGGTGGAAAATTCGATTTCTTTCATATTTTAATGTTAGATAGGTTAGGGTATAACTAAAATCACTGGATACTTTTTTTGGCAAAATATCGTTTTATTTCAAAGAAAAATGCAAATAACGCACTTCCGTCAAAATCGCCATTTGAAGCAGTAAATTATGACATCAATTTGAGGCGTTCGCGTGCAAAAACAAATCCCTCTGTCGTCTTTTAAGCACTCAATTTTACTTTTGCAATCTCTCAAGAGCTTCAAAACTGATTTTGGTAGAAACTGCGTTGTTCTTTGTGTTTGAAATAATTTAATTTTGAAAGTATACATTTCTCATCAGGAAAAGTACTTCGTGAATTAAATTATTTTTCACCATGTGCTAAACCTTCAAATCGATTCAGCTTCTGGATGTTGAATTAAGAAAAGATGTTCTCAGGATTGCTGCAAAAATTTCTTTGGGCAAATGATTGAGAGCGACGCGAGAGCTTTTCAAAGTTCGTTAAAATGCAGATTGTTTGACCCTTCTTGGCAACATTCCATTCGCGAGTCACGCACATATTTTAATGTGTTTCGACCCACATGAGATCGAAAACGTCAAACAGAAAAACAGTTCGAAATGCTCTAACCTCATTTGCTGTAGAGGACAGATCCAGAGGCCATTTCCGAGTGATTCTCTTGCCGTTCGACGTATTTTGGTCCTGTTGATGCCATCCAATGAACACCGCCAACTGGGTCAGTGTATTGTAAACGGTCGAACAGCTCAACAACAACCTTTCTTCCAAAACGTTCGACATCTTTCTACACTGTGACATCTTACTCAACGGTTCAGTTGCTGGTCAGTGTTGCTTAGTTGGCAATACACAAAAAGGTTTTTATCACCAGATGTCGCCGCTAACGTGGCCACAGTTCTATCTAGAGCCGCGTCACGCAGTGCAAATCATCGGAATGGACATTTCACTAGAGGGTAGGGGAAGGGCAAAATCTGCTCTGATTCTTTTTAAACGGCTCAGGGTTCGAGAAATGGGAGGAACTAATAATGGACCAAAAATACGAAACAAAATTAGTGCTACATTTAGGCACCTCAACCTCCCGTGCCAGAATGCAGAAAAAGTAGTCACCCCTCGGCGTGAGTTGTAGGCATGCAAATAACAATGTTCGAACACGAAAATTAGCTAAAAAGGGTACGTGTACTAGCTTAAGTTAAAAACCTCTTCAAAACGTCGAGTCCAGAACATTAAAATCGTTTTTATCAGGGAAATTGCGATGTGACTAACTAGTTTGTGCTTATTGTTTTGGCTTAGAGGGGGGACCTCGGACTTTTTTTTTTCACAAATTGCTTCGTTACACAGAAGACGGTTGTTGTTGGTTCCATTTTCTTGTTGTCGGAGTTTGTGGTTACAACACCAGACGAATCAAAAGCTTGAAAACAATTGTTCCCTTACTTTCATGCACCAAGAATACCCAGGCCCGTAGAAGGGGGAGGGGGGGGGGGGGGGGTGGCTCGAGTCCCCAGAAGTTTTGGAAGTTGAAAAACCGTTACAATAAATGAGCCAAAAAATATATAATTAAAACGAATTAATGTGTAACGAATAGTCTTAAATGCTGATGCTAAGAGTTCCTTTTATTATTTTACAACCTTTAACAGGGTTTGACATCTGTTGAGTCACTAGCCACCGGGCAAGTGGGCTTCAAAAATCTACTAGCCCACCGCACATTTCAGTCGCCCTGGTTCCTTACCAATGTCTTTCTTCACCCATATCACCTTGACCCGCAGTATAGCTTTACTGTGAAGGACCTTAATGCCTTTAATAGCTAAGCGACTGCTGTGTATTTGCTGCAAGCTTTAAGCTCATCATGTTGTTTTAAAACAAGTCTAAGGAACAAAACTATTTTTATCTCACCAATCGAGTGATAAAAGTTACGTTAACGTTCACGAGAGTTAGGTAAAACAGGTCCGAAATTCGTAGCTTGGCTGTCGAAATGTTTCAATTTTAACAAACCTTGTAACTTTAAGGGTACTTTTTTAAAACTGATGCTATAAATCTGCTGGATGTTGCCAACAACTTTGTCGGCGAAAAAGCAAACAGGAAGCAGCTTTTTGGCAAATTGTCAACGAAGGATGTCCCCAAAAAGGTGTCGTTTTTGACGAAATCGACACAAATTGTGGCATTGTGAACAGAGTTAGTATCTATGTCATAATGTGCACGAGTGTGTATTTTGAAGGGGGGGGGGGGAGGCTTTGACTAGGCCTATTTGCTCGCAGCATTTATTTCAACCTTGGTGCGGCCCTGATACCACCAAAAGAGGTGCTACACTACTGGATACCACAAGTTACAAGTCAGTTTTTACAACGAACGCTTGCGTACAATGACGATATGTCCCAGCCATCGTGCAAAACTTGGAACAGTGTCTAGCAGAAGCTGCAGCACAAGGGGCCGGGTGACGGTAAGGAAAAGGGGGAGTGGCCAAAAAGTGAAAGAGGACTGGGGAAAAAGGGATCTGAAATTATCTTACGCGGGACTGGTTCGAATATTAGCCAGGTTATCGAGGGAAGCCTCACTCTTCTCTTCGTCCTCATTAAGGTGTATGTAGAACGTGAAAGAGGTAACAGACGTTTAAGGGTAAGATGCTTGACGTATTTCTGTTATGATATCCTCATATCCATTATGATAAGTATGCTGGCTGCTGTGAGATCTCGCTCACTGGGAACCTGTCTCAGTAAGATTCGTAAACAGAAATTCAGGAACAGAACCTCATTTTTTGTTACCATGGTTACGTGCCATATTTCACAGTCTTCAAACAGCACTGGCGTGCTGTTAGAAGCCCCACTCATTAGTCAGGACACACTAATGTAGACTAAATCAAACAGCTGACAAGAGAGCACAGTTAAACACTTCGATTACACCCATTTGTTATGAAGAGAGAACCCTTCCTGTCCAAAACTCCATCCAACCCTTTAACAGCGAGCTGACTTTCACTCGTGATATAACTGTGCCTTGAACCGGTCCTGTGCCAGCTGAGAACCAGCAGACTGACACCAATGATCATAGGTAGAATACCCGCTCGTCAATTAACAAAAGGGAGCCCTTTGTAGTTATAGGTTTTCCCCGTATTAAAGTTGGTCTAGTTAATAATAGCGCCACTTCTGTTGCACCACTCACCTGTAACCATGTCTGTAAGCTTGTACAACGGTTGGAATTGCATTTCAGACTACTAGGCTAGGGTAGCAAATACAATTTTTAATGGTTGTAACAACACTGGTAATAAGTAAGAAAGACACACAACGCCATTAAAACCACGAATAATCCCTGCAATTAACACTGTATGTTATTTTACTTCACCTCAAAGGTTTTGCCCTTCCCCTACCCCCTAAAATGCCTTTGATACGCATTGCGTGACAAACCAAATACGCACGCGGCGCCATTCACGTCAAATCTGATAATGCTTTTGTGCACTGAACACTGAGCAACACTCGTATTAAATCAGCTGAACCCTTGAGTAAGATGTCACAGTGTAGAAAGATGTCGAACGTTTTGGAAGAAAGGTTGTTGTTGAGCTGTTCGACCGTTTACAATACACTGACCCAGTTGGCGGTGTTCATTGGATGGCATCAACAGGACCAAAATACGTCGAACGGCAAGAGAATCACTCGGAAATGGCCTCTGGATCTGTCCTCTACAGCAAATGAGGTAAGAGCATTTCGAACTGTTTCTCTGTTTGACGTTTTCGATCTCATATGGGTCGAAACACATTAAAATATGTGCGTGACTCGCGAATGGAATGTTGCCAAGAAGGGTCAAACAACCTGCATTTTAACGAACTTTGTAAAGCTCTCGCGTCGCTCTCAATCATTTGCCCAAAGAAATTTTTGCAGCAATCCTGAGAACATCTTTTCTTAATTCAACAGCCAGAAGCTGAATCGATTTGAAGGTTTAGCACATGGTGAAAAATAATTTAATTCACGAAGTACTTTTCCTGATGAGAAATGTAAACTTTCAAAATTAAATTATTTCAAACACAAAGAACAACGCAGTTTCTACCAAAATCAGTTTTGAAGCTCTTGAGAGATTGCAAAAGTAAAATTGAGTGTTTAAAAGACGACAGAGGGATTTGTTTTTGCACGCGAACGCCTCAAATTGATGTCATAATTTACTGCTTCAAATGGCGATTTTGACGGAAGTACGTTATTTGCATTTTTCTTTGAAATAAAAGGATATTTTGCCAAAAAAAGTATCCAGTGATTTTAGTTATACCCTAACCTATCTAACATTAAAATATGAGAGAAATCGAATTTTCCACCCTTGCCGCGTTATGTTTGATTTTTACAGACAAGCGCTCTTAAAAACAAACATCTGTTTCCACTCGCTTACATTTGCGTGACAAGAATTCCCTTGCTGCTAAAGCGGCAAACTGTATCGAAAAGATAAAATGTAGTTTTCAATAGATTAAAACTGCTCATCGTAGGGAATATGTTGCAGAATTTGCGTTGAATAGTTACTGGCAGCGAGGAGGACTTAATAAATAAAATAGTGACAGACTAGTAAAAGCCAGTCATTTGAAATTAATTTCCAGCCAGTCTGTCCAACTGAAATACCCTTATGCTGAGAAAACACAACAAAGTCTAACATGGTTAAACTTACCGAGGTGGTTGAAGGATGATCAACTTGACTGTTAGTATTCTGGTAAAATAATAGGAATGTGTTTCTTGCCTAGCTAGTACTAAAAGTTTTAAGACGGCCATGTCAAAGAGCCTGTCGTGACAAAATTTGTTTTAGCGTGATTGGGGATTGGGGCGAATGCCGGGGAGTGGGTGGGGGTAAGGGGAAAGTAGGGCTTTCGGAGAGAAAAATATGCAGGTGTTACACTAAAGGCTACATTACTGAAATGATGCGAACAAAGAAAGTTACAATGCACATGGATATTTTTGTCTGTATTCCCGTTGTTATTTTTATAATAACATTAATCGACAATGATCCCTTAACCAGTGATATAAACAAAATTTATATTTTAAAAAATCTATTTGTATATATATACTCTGCCAGACTAATTGTTTTACTGTAACCTGAATCGAAAGTAAGAAATAATATGTATAAAGTCATTTCTCTTTCGTAAAACCCTTCCTGTTGCGGTAATATTTGTTTTTCGGCCCACGGCACGAGCTTTACAAATCAATCTTGCAGTGTTATTGTGTGGTCTTTTTAAATTTACTCCACAGAGCAACTACAACAATCTACTAATTCTTAATTAAAGAAGAGAAATGTAGGGTACATTCCTCCGTACTGGCGGGGTTGGTGTTTGAAGTTCCAAGGCAACCCCACCTTTAGCTTTTATATTTCCTTGCTTTTAACTAAGGCACACAGATCGTACTGATCGACAACAATAGTGTGGGTGATATGAGGGAAGGTGTCTCTGGCTGTAGAGTAGTTAACTTGCTCTTCTACCGCGAGCACGTCTTGCTCCGTCGCCTGCACTTCTTGCTGACAACCTTTTGCTGCCAAACGAGAGAAGAAGGATGAAATTTGCTGGGCGGATAGAATTTCCGTTACAGCAAGCAGCTTGTCACCATTTGGACCGCGAGCTCGAAGCATTTCTTTGGCGCAACATCGGGGTCTACTTTCTTCCCGGTGCCAGTTAAGACTTCTGCGAGTCCCTAAATCTTTCAGCCTCAGGCCCAGTCGTCCTTGTAGCCTTGGTCGTTGTCGGCTGACAAATACGAGGCTGTACCTTCCTGAAGGTGAGAGGCGTACTCCTGTTTTGCAAGGTCTAAGATGCAATACTTTTCAGGGGACAGCTCACAGGCTTCCAAGGAAAGGTGCCGTTCCATAGTAGAGTCGTTGGAACACACGTACACAGCCCTCTTGTGGACACGGGAACAAATCTCCAGTACTGGGCAAAGCAGGAGTCTTACGAACTTGAGGAACATCGGTTGTTTCTGTGCTGGATTGCCTAGGCTGCCTGACCGTGGAAACGGAGCGGAGAACCAACTTTAGTTTACATCTCAGATAAATTAACACCTTTGGATTAAATTACTATACCAATGGTAAAGAATAAGTAATTTAAATAACAGAGTGCGAAAAATTGAAATGTCATTGGAGTGCCATCCAAGGCCCCTTCCCTTGTACACCCTAGGGTAAAACGTTGCTTGACTTTGAATTCATAAAGACGTTTCTGTATGAAATTTCATCTCAAAATTCGTTTTCTCGTAAATAAAACAGTTATAGAGCCCTTTAATACCAACATACTACCTTTCTAAAATCATAAAATAACAAACGTAAAGCGACTGACCTGTATCAGTTTTGTCCACCACAAAACGCTTTCCTGAAACAATGCCATACGCTCGCCATACCACATTTACTTCCCCATCGCCAAGCTCGAAATTGTGCAATTGATTATTCCAAGGAATAATAAATTCAAAGTCAGGCAATGTTTTACCTACGTCTTACCTAAAAGCCAAGTTTGACATCGGTCAAGGCACCGGGAAGAAACTAGACCCCGATGTTGTCGCCAAAGGCATGCGTCGAGCTCGAGGGCCCAAATGGTGAGAGGTTGTTTGCCCAGCAAATTTCATCCTTCTTCTCTCGTTTGGCAGCGAAAGCGTGTCAGCAAAAGGTGCAGGTGACGCAGCAAGATGTGCTTGCTGTAGAAGAGCAAGTGGACTTCTCTACAGCCAGAGACACCGTGCTTTCCTCCCCTCCTTTCACCCACCCTATTGTTGTCGATCAGTACGATCTGTGTGCCTTAGTTTAAAGCAGGAAATCAAGAGAAAATAGGGGGGCAGAGAGGGACACTGTCAGTGTAGGCTTTGGGATTTGTCAAGTTCGGTAAAGTTATTTTTAGATGGCAATTTTAGAACGGAAGTCTGTTTTCCGGACGTCCGCATAAAGGCAACCTCGATATGGCGTTTGAAGATCCATTCAAAATTTTGCTTGTAATGGCGGACCAAGTGGTGTACGTTTTGTCGATGAAAACGACTTCGAAAAACAAGGGAAATGGTATTTATGCGGACGTTTCGGGAAACCGACCCGTTGAAAAGCCAGTATATAAATAACTTTTGTAGAATCGACATATCCCAACCAACGCCCTCAGTGTCCCTCTCTGTTTCCTTATTTTCTCTCGAGGAAATATAAAAGTTAAAGGTGGGGTTGCCTTGGAACTTCAAGCACCAACCCCGCCAGTACGTACGGAGGAATGTACCCTACATTTCTCTTCTTTAAGAATTAGTAGATTGTTGTAGTTGCTCTGTGGAGTAAATTTAAAAAGACCACACAATAACATTGCAAGATTGATCTGTAAAGCTCGTGCCGTGGGCCGAAAAACAAATATACCGCAACAGGAAGGGTTTTACGAAAGAGAAATGATTTTATACACATTATTTCTTACTTTCGATTCAGGTTACAGTAAAACAGTCAGTCTGGCAGAATATATGTATACAAATAGATTTTTTAAAATATAAATTTTGTTCATATCACTGGTTAAGGGATGATTGTCGATTAACGTTATTATAAAAATAACAACGGGAATACAGACAAAAATATCCATGTGCATTGTAATTTTCTTTATTCATATCATTTCAGTAATGTAGCCTTTAGTGTAACACCTGCATATTTTTCTCTCCGAAAGCCCTGCCTTCTCCTTACCCCCACCCACTCCCCGGCGTTCGCCCCAATCCTCAATCACGCTAAAACAAATTTTGTCACGACAGGCTCTTTGACATGGCCGTCTTAAAACTTTTAGTACTAGCTAGGCAAGAAACACATTCCTATTATTTTACCAGAATACTAACAGTCAAGTTGATCATCCTTCAACCACCTTGGTAAGTTTAACCATTTTAGACTGCTGTGTTTTCTGAGAATAAGGGTATTTCTGTTGGACAGACTGGCTGGAAATTAATTTCAAATGACTGGCTTTCACTAGTCTGTCACTGTTTTATTTTTAGGACTTTAAGTCCTCCTCGCTGCCAGTAACTATTCAACGCAAATTCTGCATCATATTCCCTACGATGAGCAGTTTATAATTTATTGAAACTACATTTTATCTTTTCGATACAGTTGGCCGCTTTAGCAGCAAGGGAATTCTTGTCACGCAAATGTAAGCGAGTGGAAACAGATGTTTGTTTTTAAGAACGCTTAACGTACCACGAATGTTAACTTTTCAAGATAATAAGTTAATTTCCTTGCTATAAAACATGTTATTTTGCAGTACAAGGAGGGAAATACTCAAATACGATCCTTGTGTGACGAACAGATGATTGCATTGACTTTTCGACCTGTGCTTGCTAGAATCAAAGCTAGAATCAAAGCTTCTTCTTTTAGCATCTATTTTACGACGAATACCCAAAGGTAGGATGTTTTTTCATCAAAATAGAAAGTATTTTAAGTTACAATGTGTATGATTTCTGATATTGAACTGTAGAAGGTTTTCTGAGCTGATTTTTGATTGATGTTGGGTTTATTTATAGTGACGTTTGTTTGCAGTACAAATTGGTCGCGTTGCCAAAATTGACTCATCGTTTCCGTCTCTCAACGGGACACTTTTGTCGGGCCGCGGAAGAAATTTGCACACAGCATAATATGAAGTATAAGCTTAACGACCATCGTAGTTTCGGCTTGAAATTCAATGTACCAGTGGGCTTTCTATGGTTTACAAATTAGCTAAAGTTTGCTTATCCGATGAAGCACTTAGAGCGGGGTAGATAAAACAGCTAGAAAGATATAAAATTTAAAAGCTTTTCCCAAATAAACTACAGTTTTGGAAAGAGCAGGAATGGTGTTATGATTTGTTTAAAGTACATCGGTAAAGATTACCGCGTTTAGCTGTACGAGCGAAAAGAAAATGCACCATTTTACCCTTTTTTTGATGGCAGCGGGAAGCCAAAATGGCGATTTTCAGACTTTCCTCGATTTTGAAAAAACTAAAGCGCCTTAGGAACTTTTAATTGTATTTTCGAAAATAACTTACTAAAGGGTTTATTTAGGCAAAATATGAAGGAATCGAAAATTTCACAACTGGCGCCGGGTTTTCGATATTTACAGACACTGGCTCTTAAATGCTATTTGAAACATCTCACTCTAGTTCACTTGCCCAAGTGACCCCGCGATGAAATTCTCAAGTATTCTCAAGAAAATTAATTTCAAATCTCGTAAAAGTATGCTAAAACGGGCGCCATTTTGTTTTGAACTGACATGAAGCGTCTTTTTAATTGAAATATGGATAACTTCAAATCCAATTTTCTCGCGCGGGGTCAGCTTGGGAGCAAAAGTAACTATAAGTTCTTCTTATCTGTTCTCAAAATGTGACAGTGCTGCAAGTATTTTTTTGGTAACTTAAGTTTTGCACTTACTGCTCGAACGTTGAGCGGAAATCGTCTTAAAGCCTTTATCTCGAACAACAACAACAACATTTTATGTGCATTTCCAATCACAAATGCCATTGCACATAGAAAGGAGAAACAAAAAAAGCTGCAAAATCGATTAATTTACAATTCCTGTGTCTATTGATCCATTTCTTAATGCAAAAGCTTCGTAAATGAAGTAACCTTATTTTTTACAAGTGAAAGCGTCAATGCTATTTAAGAGAAATACAATTTTAAGAATCGAAATCGGAATATTTACTAATAATGTCGTCCATTAAAGATTTTCTAATGGCATCATATCTATTGCAAGATAAGAGGAAGTGTACTTCGTTTTCATTTTCATCTGAGGTGCAGCATTGACAAATTCTCAGATGCTCAGGGAGTTTAGGGGTGGAATGTCTGCCATTTTCAATTCTTAGGTTGTAATTACCTAACCTAAGTTTTGCTACTGCCCGAACAATAATGTCAATCGACTGTTCACCGACAGGGAATAAAGAGAGAAAAGTTTCTCCACATTCAGGATGGTATGTTATAAAATAAATGTCCCTGCTTCTAAGCGATTACTGCTCTGATATTAACACACGCGTAATTAAAAAAGGAAAAGATAGGCAGTACGAACTATATCAGCTTAATCACGGCGGTCAGGATTGCATTCGCCGAGGATCTTCGCGCTAGCAGACGGCAGAACTGAAAGGGTTTTCCACGACGATCATAAATTTCAAAGTACGTTAAAAGAAAATGAGTTTTGCACAATGGTAGATGCGTTAAAGAAGAAACAAACTATCACTTCTTCAACTGCGTTATAAGATTAGGTCGATTACCTTTCGTCTTGTTCGCGCAGATAATGTTTTTTTTCGGTCCTTTTTTCCATATTGTTGGAATGGGCAATGGAATGATCGACCTCTGGGATCTTGCGACATGAACAGCCTTCTGGAAAAACTCGTCCGTGAAGTGATCAAAATGCCTCTCGGGTTGAAATTCGCACTGTGTGTGAGTAAGAACATTGTCCTTTTTTCCATTGCGGGTCCGCTCGCAGGGCTTCAATAAAGAAAAATACCAGCTCGGTGGTTGGATTTATTGTTGTGGCATTGTACAACACAAGTACTACCTGTCATCACTGCTGCAGCAAGGAAGATTTCAAAGTCGTAGACAAACACTTGGCAAGAAATCTTTCCTCGAGGACAATTTACTTTCCCGTGGCAAGTAACCATGTGAAGCCACTAGGTTTGAGGTGAGCCACTGACGTCACTTCCGCTCATTCGCAAGCCAGTTTCCGGAACAAGGGCCAGTAATGGCGGCCCCCAAATCTCGACAAAAACCGTCCGAAAAAAGCGACTTTTAGTTGTCGTAATAAGTTAAAATTTGGCATGGTGACTAAGAACCACAAACTATGCTCGAAAATGTAAAAATATGGAATACCAAAATTCTGGTCTCAATGGCACTTTAACCTGTGGAAATTACGAGTATCCTCAGATTTTTGCTAGGGATTGAATAGCGGGGGGGATACGCTTCTAGACTACTCTTAGTCTAACTGCACAGTAGACGTCCGTTACTCGTTTCCTCTTGGATACTGTTTCCAGTCATTTACTACTGGCTTTGTTGAAGGAATTTTTGCTTTCCTTGAAAGCCTACTTTATTTTAAATTAACCCTACAACCCTATCTAGACGGAGCGGGAAGGCGGCTTGGGGGTTGGGGGGGGGGAGGGTGAGGTGCACGGATTCTCCTTTTGCAAACTTGAAAGTTTTATTTTATTTTTTAATATGTGAACAAGCACCTCCAAAATTTTATTTAAAAATTTATTTGGGAACAAATCAGTGTGGTAGGTCAATGTACAGTGAGATTGACGTTGCTAAGGCAATCAAACTTTGACAGGCTTGTTTTTCTGAAATAATTTGGTACATTACTGTTTTAACTGAAAACAAAATGACTTTCTTATTGTAGGTGTCATGTTATTAGATAATTTTAGAATTCATTTATTATTTTTGCTCACTTTTTGGTCGCTGGGTGGCTTTTAGGGAAAGTTTTAGGGAAATCACGAAATTCAATGTGGTGAATCTAAGATGGCCGTCAAATTGGAAATTATGACGTAAGTCTGACGTCGCGTGACGTCATCAGTATCCCTTGCCGATCTCAAAGGAAACATTCTTGGACAAAACTCTTGGACATACTTTTGACCCTCTAAGTTTCATTCTCATTGCTTTATTGCTATCGGAGTTATAGCGGAGCCTGTGGGCAAAGCCCGCCAGCGGAGCTCCATTGCTAAGTAAATTTGGTAACCTATCTATCCGAGAAATTTTGGTTGTGACGTAATAGTCACGTGACCGTCCGTCCGTCCGTCCGCATAGACTATGCGGGAGGAGGGGGAGTCCCAAGACAACCTGACGGGGGTAGAGAATGCCATCTTTTCTTGGCGGGAAATCGCGCGGTGCTTTTGGGCAACCGGCACTTTTCTTGGAGGGAAATCGCATGACCATCGTCGTTTGAAAAAGAGGTTTCTTTAAAGGCTTAAGCTTCTTTAGCAAAACGATTGTACGAGAGTACTGAAGTTTTATACTTGACAAAAAATAACCATCTAACATCTATAAATGGAAAGAAAAAGTTCAAAAGAATACTGGTTGAAGGCAAAAAGTTCAAGTTACAAAAGCTGCCTTCAAAGGACTTCATCGCTTTGTTTTCTTCACGGCGGAGAGCTTGCCCTGTTCTGAAACATAACCGAGTAAGTGAAGTTTTTAAAGGGTCTAAGGTACATGATTTTGAGTATTACGGTCAAAGAAATTACGTTTTGAAATGGGAATTTAATTTATGTCATTAGAAATGTCTCATTTACTTTTGACTTTAAAAAATTATCAGAAAACGCGCTCAGATTTTTGACAGGTGTAGTCTTGAATATTTTGCCATGCTCAGCCGATTTCACTCAAGTGGACCGACCCACGATTTTGGAAGTGTAACGCGAATTGCATTTAAGTATAAATTTACGGGTTTTCGAATAAACTTTTTTCAAAAATGATTTCTCTGTCCATTATTTTGTGTTTGTTTTTTCATAACAGTAAGTCTGAGCACAGTCGCAAGACAACTAGCTGCACAAGCATCACTTCAGTGAGATTACGACGAATAATTGCTTTCAATTTTGACTGTCGGGTGCATCTCTTTGTGCAATTGTTGATTTTCTCATCCTAGAAGTTTTCAATAGTAATAACCTTTTAAGCGAAGCAGTTGTCGGTTTAAAGCTATTTCATCCCAAAAGTTTCCGAAAACTTTGTGCGTTCCTCAAAGCGGGTAACTTTATGTAGGCTTACTTTGCATCCGCAGAACTTATGCCGGTATAATTTAAAGCGTTTTTGGTGTTTGTTTGTTTTGAATCTTGATGGTCACTAGTTAGAGAACGAAATATAACAGTTATTTAAAAAACTATAAGCGAAGCAGTTGTCGGCTTAAACCTATAATACCCGAAAAGCTTCCAAAAACAATTTTGTGCATTTCTAAAAGCGCTCAAATTTCAAACAATTTGCAGCCGCAAAACTTATGTGCCGATCAAGTGGAAACTTCAACACCCCCCCCCCCCCCCGTGCATACCCCGGGCATTCGACTGTGCATTGTGCCCGGGGAGGGGGGAATTTGAACGTTGCGTTGGAAGGGTGGGGAATTTGAAGCGGATTTATCTCTTTTTCTTACGTAATACGCCCATAAATTTGTTTCGGTTTTTACAGGGTTTTATGGATTTAAAAGATAGAATTTCACCTTTGTTAGTGAATAACCCTTTCAAAGAAGGTTGAAGGTGTCATTATGGCACATGTCTCTCTGAAAGGCGTGTAAAGTGTTACGAAATTTGTCTTTGAGGAAAGGTAGTTCAGTACTAATTGTTGGGGCATTTGAACGGCTTTTTTCCCCCGAGGAGAGGGAATTGAACAAGCCAATCTTTAAAAGTTCAAATGCCCGGGGGGTTGCCTGGGGGGAGATGTTGAACTTTCGAATTGATCGGCGCATTATGCCATAGAGTTAAGCACGTTTGGTGTTTGTTTGTTTTCAATCTCGATGGTCTCAAGTTAGAGAGCGAAATATAAGGGTTATTTAAGTAACTATAAGCGAAGCAGTTTTGAGTTTAAAGGTATTTTATCCGGTAAGTAATGAGTGTTCTTCAAAGCGCTCGAATTTTTTTCTCGGCTGCTGTAAAAGCCTACGCGACATTTCTTCAATAAGTTTATTACAAGTGCTTCGAAGCTCCCAAAATCCTTTCTTTCGGATAACCCCAGTAAAATGCCGGGGAAATGCCAGTATAAATTTTGACCAGACTAATGGTGGCAGCTCATGTTATTTGTTAACATCCGAACGCGATGAAGATAACCCATTTAAATTTTGTTGTTGAAAATGAGCGCCGTTTCAAGTTCATTCAAGCGAAAAGCCAATAATCCAAGGAGATTTGACAAGCCTTGACAGTTAATGACAGGATATGGAAACATTGCAAACACCAAGCAAGACGGCTTGTGAGTAAAATATGTGTTCAGTTTGATGCCCGAAAAAAAAAAAATAATCAAACTGTGCCCAGCCTCTAGAATGACCTTTCGAGCTTGGCTTTACAGAACAGATCCCCAAGACATTGGAGGACAATTCGGAACACTTTCGGGCTTTCTGAGAAACACTTTTCGAAAGCGAACGAGCCAAAAAAAGCCCCGAAATATATTTCAGACCGAAAAGTTTCAGGACTATTTTTGAGAAACGAACACCAGTTTATTCCTTGGCGGCTCCGCTTTTAGGCTTGGCTAAATCTATATACTAGAGGCCTGCCCCACACGGCCACAGAAGACCAAAGAAGGCCTGGTCTACATAGGGCTAAGGTTGTCTCTTAACTGCAGCTGATTACTTTCTCAAAACTGAAGGAAACTTTCCAAGCTCGAGACGTCTAAGACAGGAGGGTTTATTTTCGAATCTATGAAGACGTGCGCAGGTGCAAGAGTTATTTTACCTAGCTGAAAATACAAAACATCGAAACCATGGCCCTCATTGTGGTTGTGTGCTTGCAGATCTAAATTAAGGACAAAAATTTGTTTGTTCTCCCCATCAGCTGCACGCTTATTTTCAAATAAATTCACTATTAATTGGTGAAGGATCATGCATTCAAATTTTAGATAGCTAAGAGAAACGGAGCAGTGTTGACATTAGTTACTGGTCAGCGGATACTGCCTGACTAATATAACACGAGAGAACTAAACGCATGGAAAGCTTGGTCTAAATAAAGGTTTTTGAACGACGAATTTTCTCAAAACCGACTATTTGACGCTTCGAAGATGTTCTCTGAAACGAACGGATCTATATTTGATCAAAGATGGTGGAAAATTGAGTTAATGGGTGCAAATGAAAACAGAACAGGATGCCCTTCGTTGATTTCATTATTTTGCAAATTAGTTTGCAAAACGCAGGTTTTGATATACTCAATAGGACTTGATTATATTGCTTTACTCTCAGGTTAATAGTTCTAGATCAAGGTTGTTTTGTAAAGTTACTTGCTAAGCGCAATTAGCAATCAGCGAGTGGCGTGTACTTTATAACTTGTTTATATTGTGAATTGAGCTATTTCATTGCTGCTTATAATTTAATTAAAGCTATATGCGAAATATTACCAGTTTACATTTGTGTCCTGTTGTAGTTTGAAACTTTTTTTTTTGTTTTCCTGATGTAAGGGAGCATTGCTCGCAGCACATTTGCTGTTAAATTCCAAGCATAGGTTGTGGTTCGTAATTTACATAATCTAGAAACATGACTGGTGTTTCAAAGCGGCGCCACGTTCTTTAAACCGTCTGGCCGCACCATTTTATTTTATTATAATTAAGATCAAGTCTTTAACTTTCCATGACTGCAAGGAATTTGCTATACGAGTTCTCACTTTTTGTTAACATGTATTTTTGTTTACCCATTTTTCCAATTTTCTTAAAGCTGTGAAATTGGGTTGATAAAAGGAACTGTAAATTTTAACTACTTGAAACAAATACATGGAAGTGTCAGTGACACTGTAGGATAAGGAAGAGTTGTACTTATCAACCAACAGTAGAACTTTGTCCTTCATCAAATTTTAAGTGTTGTGAGGAGTTACCAAAGTTATTGAAAATTGGCATTTTTGTACCAATAAAATGTCTTTTTTTGTGTACCAGGGTACCCCCCTTGTAAACTGTAGAAGAAAGCATTTAGAGCGCCAACGAAAAGGGTTTTTAAAGTACCCAAACGAAGTGTAATTCACATACAAGATTGGAAGGAAATCTATTTTGTGACCAATTTGAGTTATGAGGATCTTAGGGAGACAGCTACTTTATATCATTTCCAAAAAGTACAGAGAGCAGACTTCCAGGGGATACTAAGCTATTGTTAAGAATTCTTAGTTCCTATTATCTGTCATTTGGGGGAATATTCTTCCGCAAAATCGAACCATTAACTACTGAATTTCGAGTGATGTAGGTATGTTTTTGGTCTCCTCGAAGTCATTTCCTAAACATAAGTGACAGATGTTCCTGTATATTCCGGTAAGTCACATGTATATTCTGGTAAGTCACATGTAGGTATAAAGTCCAACGTTTCGACTCACAGGGCTCATAGGAAACCCAATAAACCTTCCTTCGCAACTCTTCTTATACTGGACAGTAACAAGATGTACACTGATCTTGAGAAAAAAATTTTTAAAGTATAAGAAACAATTAAATGAGCTTAACTTTCGTTTACTCACCTATATCACCCACGTGTTTTTAGATGTCCTCTTCTCCGTTCACCCTCGCCTCAACTTGACACTGCCAAGCTTTCGAGGTTTACGCCTGATTTTATAAATCGGCTTTGAATTCTTTGGGATCATGTTTCTTTAAACAAAATATTTTTGATCCCAATAATCCAAGTTCCTACATCAAAAATCAATGAGATGCTCTCGAGATAAGCCCAGAGCGTCTGTTGTTTGTAGCTCTTTCCCCAAGGTGAACATCAATGTAAAATGCCCTATCGCACGCTTCATCATGAAATAATTCTGTCATTACATGTTTTAGCAAACGGGAAAATTTGCATTGACCATTGCGGAAACCAGTTTTTTTTTAAGACGAGGAAAATATCTTAACTTTAATGAAGCGCCAGATTTGCTCGGTCAAAGGGCGATCATTTGTTTCTGCCTTAAAAGTCTTGCCGAGAGACAAACAAAAATAGAAAAAAACAAAGACAAAACAAACAATAATAAAACGTTCGTTCTTTGGAATGACAGTAATCACGGTATAGATATTTTTTTTGGCTGGATGCTCTTGTTTTAATGTTTGTTTCAAGACTACAAGTCCATGGATTAAAAAAATCTGAAATGGTTGGGATTGAAGGGAACAAACTATCAGGAAACCTGCAGCGATCTAATTGTAAGCAAGCGCAGTGTCAGAGATTCAGTTTAGTCTGTCCTCCAGTAGCTTCCAGTGTCAACTTCACTGTTAAACTCAAGATAAACTCATATTACTAGTCAGTTTAGCTTCACGACAAACGTATCCAAATTCTGCCGTGTTCGCAGAAACGTAAGAAACTGAAAAGAGTCTACGGAAGGCCTCAAAACTGGTACAGTGTTGAAGACTCAAAAAAGCAGAGAGCACATTAATGTAGGCAGAAATCGTGATTACTTAATTATAATAAAGAAGGGTACAGGCCTAAAGCTATAGCAAGTGAAAGAATTAAATTGAGTTCGAATGATTTACGGAAATCCAACCTCACCGAATATCTTTGAAGGGTTGGAAGGTTACTTTGGTAACTCAGAATTTCTGTAACGTAGGTATTTTTTAACTGACTTTTTCGAAGATAACGAAATAGAAATTCTGTAAAAATCAGCTAGCCTGTGATTTAACAGCGAGTCAGACACAAGACCACAAAAGGCAAGACCAGCAAAACATCGAAAATTCGGGAAACCCCGGCTACCTCGAACTCTCGTTAACTCAAGAGAAATTTTAATATCCGGACCCTTCTGCTGTAACTTAGCCCTCGATAACCTAAACATTAGTCGTTAACTGGGAGGATTTTGTGTTCTCGCTAGAGTTCAATGGGAATTCAACGGTAAATAGTATTATCCAGTTACACTGGGTATAAAATACAGACACAAGTATAATTACTTAAGACATCCTGCTAAAGCAGCGAAAGTAGCCAAACCTGTCGGGGAATGTACGAGCTAATTCACTTTATAGGTCTAAAATAAATCATGGAATGTCTGACCCTGCTGTCTATTTTGTCGGGTAATATCACAGGAAACTGAATTCAGTTTACTCACTTGTTCCAATAATTTTTCCGCATGCATTGTCAGTTTGCTTATTTTTTTAATGTCAGTGCTTTAGAAAGCTCAATGAACCTTAATTCAGATACGATGCAAGCATGCCAAAATTTCATCATGATTGATAAAATGCATGTCTATTTGCATATAATCCAAAGTATTGAGTTAAAAGCCTTGAATTTTATGGTTCCTTGACCAAAACTCAGGTGGAATTTTTTCGACAGCGTTGAAAAGCCTAAGTTGACCCAACTTAGGAGGATTTGAATTTCGACAGTTGTTTTTTTAAAGAGATTTTCCTGTACCAAATTTCCGCCCAGTGTCCTCAGTGGTCTGACATGATAGTTTTCCGTCTTCTAGAATAAATATCCTTTTTGTAAGTACGGGACTTAAGTCTCGTGCTGTCGCTCAATATAGAATGAATGAGGTCTGGAACAACAAGGCGAAAGAAAAAGATCAAGAAAGAGAAATATCACGCTATCTGCAGATTTTAATTTTATGGTGGATTGCCATAACAACCCGAGGGATATCCCCAGGTATACCCTGGGTGAGATGTTCCTTCCAGTTCTAAAAATTAAAGGCCTAACCATTTTTCACAAAAGAAAATATATATATATATATATATATATATATATTTCTTCTACACTCCCTCTCCTATACAAAGTATTTCACAGTCCTGGTTTTGAGAAGATCTCGATATACAAACAATAACCTCCATTTGATGCAAAAGTGTGTATGGGAGTAGGCCGCGAGCAGAGCGAGGGGAGGCTGGGGAGTTAGCCTTTTCCCCGACTAGAGAGCCTGTTCACAGCCATTTCTCCGCAGTAATCTCTTGTCCGAAGCCAGTATCTCTTGGAGAAGCGAATAGTTTACTTGAGAGCTAAGCTCAAAGAAAACCGTACGCTTCACTTAACAGGAAAATACGTGAGTATAGGTAAGTTCTGAAGCCAATTCAATGAAGCTTGTTCTGTTCACTATCATTCAAATATCTTTTTTCGGAAAGCCTTTTGGGATCTGCCAAACAGTATCCCTCAGTTATGCTCAAGACATATTTGTTGACTTTTAAGAATCTAGTTAGCCTCCCACGCAGTCGTTTTTAGGAGAGTTGTGGGGTGGGGGGGGGGGGGGGTTAAATACGACTCTCCTAAAAACGACTGCGTGGGAGGCTAGAATCTAGTGTGCTAGTGAGCTCAAAACAGGAAGTTTTATTTAGTTAAGGATTTTTGTGTGTGTGGTTAAAGGAACGTACAAACGTCAAACGCCGAATTGCAAACTAGGAATTAAGAGAAGCCGAGAAGCGAAGCTTGGAGGGCAACTGTTAAAATTTGGAGGCGGGGTAATCTCTCAGCTAAGGGCATTATCCTCCGATATACCAACAAGCAATTAAGGGGTTTACTTATTTTATAACGCTCTCATTAATTTCTATAACGCGCACGCTTTATTATGGTAAAGAGAAAACGTTCATTGAGGGTCACAGCACATTTGCAGCTAAACAAATCCAAGCTGGTTAGTTTACCCGATTTTATTACACTGTGTTTAGATCTGAAAAGATAAAACCTGAAAAAGTGATTTCCTTTCATGTTTTTCTCTCGTCAGTAAAATCGGACGGCGAATATCGATTTTGTATCACCTGATCTGTTTTCGTCCAATGAACGCACGCAAATTAGTTGGTGGGTTAAAATTTCTGAGACCCCTAGTTTTAGTTGAACAGTATCAGTTGTGACATGATTTAAATGATCAATGGCGTGTGACAAAAATATTTGATAGATATTCCAATTAGAATGTCTTATTTTGTCCAAAAACACTTCGCTACGTCGGATTTTCAACTCTGTTCTCAGTGTTTGAGCTGTAATTAAAAACCAATCTGTACACATTCCTAGTAATTCCGAAAAAAAAAATTGCATCGAGTTGATTAACATGTTTTGCATGGACTTTTCTAATTTTGCTTGCCAGAGATGTCGTGATTTTACTTTTGATAATTGGGAACATCCAAGGACAAATACTTCAGAAATTGCATGCCTGGCGCCAAAAGCTGATAACGGTTGATTTACCGGTATTATCATTTTTTCTGTTCTTTCCCCCAAAGCAAGGTGACTTCGGAAACGCGGCGCAATATCTTATAAGGAACGACTAAAAAAAACTAAGTTAAAAGAAAAAAGATGACAAACAACGAAAAATAACGAGAATGGAAAACACAAAAACATAATATAATAGTCATGGCAGAAGCAACTGCTGAAAGCAAATAGGCACCTAAAGAGGAACCAAATCGACATGTAAGTAGCTACGAAATTAAAAAGGAAACCTCTTATCGCGAAAATGGGCAGTTAACGTAACTTGGAAGGAATGAAGAGGAAGGAATATTTCAGAAAATACTTGCGCGTACGCTTATTGCAAAAAGAGAAGATAACTTTTGCAGGAATAATAAGGAATATGAGAAATATAGAGAAAATAAAAAGGGACAAGCAAAAACCAAATTATAAAATATTTAATTTTTTTATCAGTGCGCGAGCAGGCGGTATCCTCCGAATCCTGCAATCTGATTGGTTCCGGGAGCGGGCAGAATTTTCCTATCTCTGACCACGGTCACGGTAACCGTGCGAAAACCATTGAATGAAAATTGAAAAACAACATGTAGTAATGCCTCAGTTGAACTCAGGAATTCTTTTATTTATGGCTCAAAGATGCGAATTTTTTGTCAACTCACAATTCTGACGTGTGTTGTAAATGGAAAGTCTAACAAGGAGGGAATTAAAGGCCTTGTACTACCTTCAAAAGGCGAGTACTCGTTTGAATTTATGTAGCTTAGCATGGCGGTTCGTGAGTTTGTTATTGAATTCACTTTACACAGCACTGTTAGCTTTTAAATTGCGATCGCCACAATGCCTTTTGACTCCAATATTTACTTAAATGACTTCGTTTTTTAGTTTTTTCTCTTCGTTTATCTTTAACTCTTTAATAGGTATACTCCTAACAGAGAAACTATACTAGGAGTTTAAAAGCAAAAATTAAATAAATAAGTAAATAAATAATTAAACATATATAAATATAATATGAACACACAATAAAAGCTAATAAAATGAATAAGAATAAAATATAAAAGTACAATACAATATAGTATCCTACATGCTAGAGATAATGGCCTTAAATTCATCTAATGAATCAGGAATTAGAGATAAAGGTACACTAGTACTGTTCCAAGTTCTTATAGCTCTAGGGTAAAAAGAGTATTTAGAAGTATCATTCAGTGTGGCAAGTTGGTGAAATGGTGCACAATTAGGAGATCTTGAAGCTCTTGTATTGCGAGAAATTTCAGGTGGTAGGGAAATACCAACAAGCCCTTTATAGATCTTGTAAAATAGACATGATTTAGATGACAATATTATACTTCTAAGTCGCTAAACGGATCCTCCGGGGGAGGAGCCGAGCCGAGGTTCGGTATATTTTCATTCAAGAAATTGTGCAGGCTTTAACTGGATTTTTGGTTTTTCACCTGCTGTAAATGAAGATAAGCTGAAAAGCTGGCGCACCGTTCGCTTTGGTTAAACCTGAGATCACACCGAACGATTTCGCCAAATGGTTAAATTGTTTATATCCGAAGAACCAGCACATACGTTTACAAGTTCAGTGCAAAACATTTGCAAAATATTCTCTTTAGTTTTTAACGCAAGGGCAATTGAACCTGTCCTAACGTTTGAGTACTTTGGTTTTGTGTTTAGTAAGCTTAAGCTTAATGATAAGTTTTTAATTGGGTTGTTTATCCTTATGCTGGCTACGATTTTCCATGTGCATGTCTGTTCTTGAAAAACAACCTTTTCCGTGTTGATAGGGTAGTTTCTAGTCGAAAATGTTATAAGTTTGAAGAGTTTATGATTACATTCGCTCCACGATTTCCTGCCACCTGACTCAGTGAAACTTACCCGCGTTCTGAAAACCTTTCAAGATTGACCTGCAAACTGCGGCCTCGGGCCGTACTCAAGACCACGGGCACAGTTTTTCCCTATGCGGACCTCCCGGCCGGTAAATAACATTTTTTTACACAACGTAACAAACATAACATAACATAACATAACGTAGCATGGCATGACGTGACGTAGCGCAACACAACATGACATAACATAAGATAACATAACATATCATAAAATGAAGTAACACTAAAAAAAAGTATAATAAACTAGTACACTGCAAAATGTGATGAAAAACCGGCTTTTTTTTCACTCTGGGACGGTGTCAGACCGATTCTAACACGCACGACCACGCGCGAACGTTAGAGTGCATAACAAAATTACGTGAGCGATACCTCTGACACACAAAGTGGATAGCATCTCTGCAACACGGCGACAAAAAAAGACAATACAAGTTTGCAAAATTATTTGTTAAAAAAAAGAAGCCAAAAAGTCCTAAATGGGAGGCATACGAAAATATTGCAATCAGAAATAAGAACAACTATCGACCTCTCAAGTTTAGTGTTGCTGTGACTTTGAATCACTCGCCCCTTTCGGTGCCCTTCTTTTTCTCAGTTGTGTTAATTTTGTTGTTGTTGTTGTTTTTACATACTGCGAAAGGAACTGTCAGGGTCACTCTGTGCAATTAATGTCTCTGTCTATCCGTTTTGGGCACCACTATCTTACTTGAGAATGTAATCTGTCACTGCCCCCATGCCAACGGAGTAAAGCGTCCTTACACAATTGCCTTTGTGGCTGTCAGTAAAAAAAAAAATTACAAAAAAAAAAACAAACAAAAAAACAAGCAAACCAGTTTTGCACTAGAGATGGAAATAACTTGACCAAATAATGTAAACGGAACAGAAAACGGATCAAACAAGTTGATAGGACTTACTTTTCAATGCGTATGGGTGTGAGAAAAACAAAATTAATAAAGAAAGAAATGAGAAGTAAAAAGACTAACGAAAGATTACCAGCATTTATCATACTCTTTTATTTATTCTAACAATACCAAATAAATTTTGTTATCATTACTTTTTGTAAAGAATAGCGTCAAAGAACGCACACGGGAGCGTTTGAATTAGGTATTGGAACGTTCTTCAGATGGCTCTGTAGTTCTGAAAAGTTAACGTGAAAAAACATGATCATTAGATTAGGAGCGCAATCGATATTTCTAGCACTCTACCTGTACATGAATTGCCAGTATAGCAACCCGCCATCTAAGAAATCTTTCGTTTTCTTTCGCAGTTTCTTTCTTTTTAGCAACTGCTAGAAGCGGTTATCATTTTCTGTCGTGCCAGTTGACCACACAAATAGCCCCTTATTTGCACAAATAACATTTCTCATTAAAATATACCTGAACGTGGATGTAATGCAATTTGGGTGAAAAACCTGAATAATTCCTCTAAATTCTCTCGGGTCGACGTTCAATTTTATTATGAAGCAAATGTGAAAATTTATCAGCGAAAATTATTGCTCTCATCATCAACGTCGTCGTCATGATGATGATGATGATGATGATGATGATGATAATGATGATGATGATGATGATGATGATGATGATGATGATGATCATCATCATCATCATCATCATCATCATCATCATCATCATCATCATCATCATTTTTATCATTATCATTAGTAACAGTATTATTGAACAACTAACCTTCCCCTTTTTACTCGAGCTTCATATAAGATTGGCGCGAGGGAGATGGTATCTACCACCTCTTCTATATGATGTCACACGCTGAAAGTTGTTTGGAGAGTCACGTGATCCTGTCCATTTCCAGGTACCCTCTGCTCTTTGTTGCTGTTGGCGTTTGCTGGACTGTAAGGGAGGACTGTTCGGCGAAGAGAATGCTTCATCCTCAGAGTCAAACCAGTGACGAAATTTAGGATGTGATGTTTTGAGTTCCCTGGCGAGTTGTTCGCCTTGCATCAGTGCACTTGCATCCCACGTGACGGCTTGCTTTTCCCTTGATAATTCCTCCCTTTTGCCAAGGTCAGGTAGGCAAAATGGAAAACAGGCAATCTGGTTAGGTTCGTTTTGGTGTAAGCTGGTTGCAAGCTGTTCATGATTCTCTGTACCTGTAGCAGCTGTAGTGCTTTTATTGGCTGCTCTGGTAATGGCAACCACGGCAAACAGAAATGTTATTATGAAAATGCTTCTCATCTGTGGAAGAGAAAACGTCAAATAAAATATTGGCCAAAACAAAGGAGTTAAAGGGTGGTGAAATACTTCAGTGGTAAAGCATCCAGCTTTCATCCTCGATGATTCACTTTCAAGCAAAATAATCGTGTAAACAGTTAAAGGAACGACCTGGGTCCAGTTTTTTTTCTTCCTATGCCATTTTTGCAAATCCTCGTTTTTGTTGGTCTAGTGGAGACTGTGATTAAAGTACAGGCGCACGAATGACGACATGAGCCGCAAAGTTCTGCGCGTGCAAAACATCACTACGAAGATCTTCAAAAACATTTCTAATTTAGTGCGGGATAACCGATATCAAAACAATGTATAAAACAAATAGACTCTGTTTGGCGGTGTGCGTGTATTCTGCTAAGGCACAGACGTCAAAACGCGGTAAGAACATCAGTTACGCTACTTGCCTTCGGCTGGTAGAGTACCTCTTTCTTCTTACCTCGTTTTGACGTTATCTGTGCATTATCAGAGTGCACAAGCACGGCCAAATGGAATTAAAGCTATTAAAAAAAATAATAATAATAATGGTCTTTATTTCTCATAAGATAAATCCACATAAGATAAATCATACACTATAAAAATATTAATAAACTAATTTTTCTGAGGTTTGAGGTTTTTCTCCGGGTTCTCCATTTTTCCCCTCTCCTCAAAAAACCTGTTTACAGTTCCAAATTCCAGTTAGATCTGGAGCGCACGAACACGTTCTAACGAGCTTCTGAGCTCCTAAGTGTTTCGTGGGTAAACAAATTACATTAAGATTTTTTACATTTACAATGACAATTGGTGTCCATTCCTGATTCGCCATGCGTGACAATAAAGGTGGTTTCAATTCTCCATACGCCCCCATACCTCTTCTGAATACAGCCGATCCTCTCATGAGTGATTACCCAAACTAACAGAAATCATTGTACATGTTGGTTCACCAAGGAAGGTTTTCGCTTTGGAGGGGTCCCAGAGATATATGATGCAGCAAAACGTGGTCAACAGTAATAAATTAATAGAAATTGAATATCGGAAAAAAAGCGAATTTCATCGCCACGACGGGTTTTTTTTTCTGAGACAGAAAAGGTAGTTGAAAGAGATATTTAGTTCAAAGTACTTAGTAAAGCTTTAATAGCTCCCACAAAAAATTAAACGTATCTTATTTGTCTTTTAAAACCAAACCACCCGAAATAGCTCTAGAAAATTCTCCTAGCAAGAAACGACAAGCAAAGGCCACATCGCACACCAATTAAATAATATACCTTTCCTAAAATATCAAAATATTCTTCCATTTTATTTCAAAGGTACGATGTTTGGACTGATGACTGATGATGCACCACTCCGTAAAAAAAGGCCAAAAATGTTTCGCAGTAGTTATATATTTTGTCTTCAGTTGTGTCACATTGCCCTGCAAGCAGAGGTTTCTTGTCTACCCTATGTGTGGGTAGGCGATAAACTGTAGCCGTCCTTTCATCCTTGGACATTTAAGAAATGTTTTCATTAGTCACTAGTGGTGCTTGCTTGCGAGAAGAATCTTCTAGGGCTTCACAGCGGCTAGCGGCTGCTTCAGCATTAATTTAAGTAAATTGAAAGACGCTTAACCAAGCACCTGCATTGTATAAATGTAGCTTTCAACTGCGACTTTAATAATAGATTTGATTATGATGTTGACATTAAATTCTGTACGATTTGCGTCGAGTGGACGCTAGCTTTGGAAAGGGACGACACGTTTGCCGACAATCACCGAGCCGAGCTCACGCGGCTGTTTTGTTTGTAAGTAGTAACCAGTCCATGAACATTTGCGTGTATCTGCGCGGTTTAGTGACGTAAGGGATAGCGTAACTTATTACAAAAATATATAATTTTCTTAAAAATATAATTGGATTGCGTTAAGGTCTCCTTTCTCGCCCACCAGCGAATAAACGGACAAACTAGCAAAGCTACTGACAAATTCGTGCTAAAGCCGTCGTCAATTTTAGTCACGTGACTGCGAAATACAAACCCTGTTTGCTTGTCTGAAAAACAACAAAATTTTTAAAGATTGTAAGAATAAAATGATAACTCGCTAAATTAGCTGCACAGAGGACCTTCATAATAAACCAAAAAAAAAAGGAACGAGTATATGAGAGAGCACAACATGGCGCTGTTGAATTGGAATCAGCAGCTTTGGTACGTCAACGAGGCAGAAGACACGCATAAAAAAGTAAATAGGTTTTCCATCAATATATTTTAACGCTAAAGATTTTCAAAGAACCTCTTAAATATGGTAGGATGACGTCAAAAGGAAAGTATTAAAATCCGTATTCTGTTAAGAGTTAGTTGTAAAGTTAGCTCTGATTCGGGGATACGAAGGAACGCTTCAAAGTCAGACATTCAAATTTTGAAGTTTGTACGCCAATTTATGACAACGCACCCAGACATCGCTGGCAAGAAAAACGCCTTACCTTAAAGAGACCACGTTCCCAGCAGTTTAGCAAAGCTTTAAAGATTGTAAAAAAACTTGTAAACAGAAAAGTGGATCTTCTTTCGTAGAGCAGAACACTTTTATCTTGTAGAAGTGCTACTGGCGGCCAGTTTGTTGACAAAAAAATATCTTTGTCCCCCAATTCTTGTTTTTTTATATCAACAAAGAAAGAAACCAGCGTATTTTTCACCCACCTACATACGACATCCATTTAACATTAATCTTCCCAAAGTACGCGGGAAATGGACTTTCTTCACGAACAATAAGGTAACACTAACAGGAAATTGGGAATAATTCTTTTCATACACGGTTTTCATTTCTAAAGCACTGTTTTCCTATTTGGGCGCGGTGAGAAAAGAATGTGGGGAGCTGACGAGAAATTGCTGGAGCGTTTCTCAAAATTTATACCCTCATTGCGCTGTTGGTAAAAGTGGTTTTCTCAGTGGCTAATTTCCTCTCCCACAACTAAGAAAATAAGGCAGATGTGCCTAAAATTGTATTTTGGTTTTTTGTGAAAAACAAATTATTCACATATTGTTAGCATCCGTCGATCTGTTGCAGTTCAATTTTAGATTCCTGTTTTGAAGAAAGGAGATCAAAACAAGTCGCTCTGATTTTTACTCATGCACTTTTTGGTGCAAAAACGTTCTTTTAAGTTCTTCACAGAGGAGTACAGGATTATTTTAAATTCTTTAAATTCAGTTAAATTCAGTTGCGAGACTAAAGCTGCATACATTATTATATTAAACATACAGGAAACAAACTGATAAATCCGTTCCAGAGCGTCTTTCTTTCTTGGCAAAATGAAGGCGTCGTAATTATTTAAAATGATAAAAGTGGGAAAAGATATTCTTAATTGCAGTCTCCACGCCATTGATAGAAGAAAAACTGATATAATTTACATAGAAGGTGGAATGTTGAACAATGCTTGGAAAATACATCTAACTGAGCTTTTCTTTTTGTTTTGCGCCATAGGACGCTTAAAATTAATTAAACTGTAAGTGTCCTCTGCTAACTAAAAGGCATTATTGAGAGAGACAACGAAATAGAAGAAAAAAATTGCAGTCCTGTAGAGAAAAAAGAATGCTAACTTTTTTGTATTGTTGTAGAACACCAGCATTGACCTTCAAATCCAGATTGTCAAAGCGAAGGTTAAGCTCTCCTCTGGAGCAAGTTTCCAATAGCAGAATGCAAGAAGTTGGATTTAACACTAGAATCGAAACTTCAAAAATATATATCAGTGATGATTACAATTTTAGAATTTCTTTAATTATGAATAAAGAATATTGAACACAATTTCCCTTCTATATTTTTAGGATTTGTTTTAACCGGGCTCCCAGTTTAAAAGTTCAACTTTCTCGAAACTTAACCTCTAAGACTGAACAACAACTTTTAGCAACAGAGTTAACTAAGTAACAAAGGATTTATTGACAAAAACCTCGCTTTTTTCTCGCGAGGACCCTCAATACACCGTGTAATTTTTTCCTTAGTTTGTCTGTCGTGAAAATAACAGTAAAAATTCCTGGTTTTCTATTTTCTACCTTATAGCAGATGCAAATTCAGTTTCTTGTTGTATGCACCCCTTTCCATCGAAGTGAATTCTCTTAACTCACGAGTTTTGCTAGGCTACACTTAATTGTTAAATAAAGAAGCAAAACCACGTATTACATAATCAAAAAACTGAGTCTACAGTCCAGTTTGTAACACGAGAGATACCAGAGGAGAATACCTTCTTCATTTTTAAGTACACCGAAGTGTCTTATGACAACACAATTTATGATTTTGCCTTCCGTTCTATGCCTTTTACAAAATTTAAAACAAGTTTTTAAATCCTCATTTTTTCAATGCTCATGGTCCTTCTTAAATAAAATCCACTCGTAGTTCTGTTCACTCCAAGATATTCTTCTGAAAAGTTTTACAGGGAATATTAATCGTGCATCAAAAACATTTTCCTAGAAAAGTTTCTGTTAAGAACACGTTTTGACAAAAAAAAAACAGCATAAAACGGTTTTCAGTTTCCCAATATCGTTAATTCTGTTATGTTCATATCTTTGCTTCGTTCGATCAGCTACGAAATCTTGCTACTGGAACACTTATGCAACTGAAGAGCATGATGTTCTTCAAAAACATATTTCCACGAAAGAACAATTCGGGGATGTTCCTGGCTTCAACCTTTTCCCTTCAAATGTGAAAGGAAAAAGCAACTTTTTGGTCTGAAGATACTGTCAGCATTCAAATGAAAGTTGTGGGCATATTCTTTTGTGAAGTGCAGTTTATTACTTTGTACAAGTTTGCTCAAATTATATTCTCTTTCTCGACCAGTTTTTTAAAAACGATTGAGAAGCACTTTTCTGTGGCGTTGTTTATCAGATGCTTTACAAGGTGGTTCTACTGACTCATGATATGAGTCTCTGGAATATGAGTCTCTGGATGATCAGTCAAATGAGGTTGTTGAGCAGTACTTTCATGCGGTGCTGTACATAATTAGTGTGACAGCTCTAGCTTTTGAATTGATGCGGCACTAAAATTTTACCCCTTTATAGAGGAGCTCGCGGAGCACCATCGGTAAACAAATCTGGTAACCTGTCGATCCCCAAAATTTTGGTTCTGACGTCAGCGTACGTACGCCCGTACAGACTCTGGGGGAGGGGGAGGGGAGTCCCAAGGCAACCCGACCAGGGGAGGAGAATGCCGTCTTTGCTTGTATCTGAAGTAAACAATAATGGCCGCTGGTCCCTCATATGCTCGATTTTCAATACGATAATTGTAATACATTCTTGTAATGAAGACTTTAACATCTCATCATGAAAAGAAAAAGGCCTGAAGGATTGCTTTAATTTCGGTGACGCATATAGAAGAAACTGGACAGTCTCCGGAAGGCACGAAATCTTTGTTCGAGGACATGCTTGTTTCTTCAAAGCTCAGGAGATCAGGAAGGAGCCCGGCGTCTTTCGTTTAGATTTTCAAGTACTTCCAGTTCACTTCAATGGTAAAGTAAATTACAGATTTGATTTTGGATTTACACTGTGAAAATTGCTTAATTGAGCGACTTAACATGTTTACGAAAATTTTCTTGAAATGTTTGAAAAACTTGTTAAAAATAGCTGTTTGCTTGGGAGTAACTTCACTCGAGGGGAAATTGAACGCAGTTTGCTTTCCTAGGCAAACAAGTGCTTCTTATGTGAATAAAATTTCATGTTTGGGAAGGTTTTCTTGTCCCTTTTTATGTGTTTGTCCATTCAAGGAATTTTCTGATATGTAGGTTTAAGCTTAATCTCCTTTGCAAGTTTAGTGCGTAATTTTCAATATTTTTCTTTGAGCAATTCTTTTTTCGCAATTCTTTTTATTCGAAAAGTAGAAATCGTGACTTAGTCTGTGTTGTTTTTTCACTCTAGGTTGTTCTTCTTCGGGTTGTTTTGACTAATTGGTCATTTATTATTCAACAACTCAAGAGTCGTTCTGTCGTCAATACTAAGATTATAGTCTTAGTGTAAAGCTCTATATGTTTTATTTTCAGATGTGGAATATTTTATCTTCCTTGTATAGTTATATTTGTTAGTTTCTTTATTTGAAGTGAATGACATTTCTGTCCCAATTTAGCGACTAAACTTAGAATCGCCGTTTCAGTGAAAGAGTTCGGCAGTGTGGCATGCTTTCGTGTTCGTTTTGTTTTTCTGGACCTCTACACCATTTCAGCGTGTTTTTCTGAGTTACAGATCGAAATGAAAAATCCATTTAAGTAACTATAAGCGAAGCATTTCTCGGTTTAATCTATTTTGTCTAATACGAGACTCTAAAAGCTTCCCAAAATTAGTCCAGGGTGTGTTCTTGAAAGCGCCCGAATAATAATACTTCGTGGGCGAAACACTCGTGCCATTTTCTCTTGATAACAGTAGTTGTGCTTGAAAGTTTCCGAAAACATTTTTGGGTAATTTTTGTTAGTTAACTTAATTGTTGATTCCGGGCCAATATCATATATTTTAGCAAAATTGATTTAAAGAAATGTTTCGTGATTGGCAGAACTAAACAGAGTTGCATTGGATTTAAGTGGGTTCATTAGAGCAATTGCACGGTTTCATACAAGTACTCTTTCTAGTTTTCAAAAGAATGCTACGACAAGAGCTGTCGAAGAAAGTCGTGCTAAACGCGTCTCTTTGAAGAAAAATAAGTCAACTCACTGTTTCCGCAGCGGTCCGCATGATTTCCCTTGCTGTTTTTCACCTTTTGGCGAATAACTGCACAACTAACATTTACTGCATTTTACGGGCCAATAAGCATATAAAAGAGAGGCGTGGAGCTCTGCTTTTAGGCTTGGCTAAATCTATATATTATCAAAAAGTCTGAACAGTACATTCTAGCGTTGGTTCTTGTTTTGAACAGTGTAGATGTGTAGGTCCTTTTGTTTTGTTTGTTTGTTTGTTTGTTTGTTCACTTTTGCTTGAAATTGTTTTTATGATTTGGAGATAATATTTGGGAGCTTACACAAACACGACGGCGACAGCTAACGAAAACGTCACAAAACAGAAGCTTCAATTAGCAAAACAATGACTCTGCACATG
The DNA here is from genome assembly GCA_964030785.1 of Siderastrea siderea. Lineage (NCBI taxonomy): Eukaryota > Metazoa > Cnidaria > Anthozoa > Scleractinia > Rhizangiidae > Siderastrea > Siderastrea siderea. Next base: position 21,491,472 of record OZ034972.1, read on the forward strand.
TGTTATACTTTTTGGTACATTTCCTTGCCGTCCTGTGCACAACTACAACGCGAAATGACCAAATTCAAAGTACACCACGGTGAAGTTTTGTTTTTCTCCCTGAACTGTAACACCGTCCTTACAAATTCAGCCCCTGATCAGCTACGTTAAACAGATTAAACGAGTCGGAATAATCGCAAAGCAGTATAAAAGATTTTAAGTAATTTTAAAGCGACGCTTTTCTTCGCATTGCCGTCGTGTTTACGTAAGCTCCTTTTTTTCTGAATGGGAATGTCAAAACTGTGACTTGCTACCCATAAGGAAAGTCTAAAAACGATTACAATAAATGCAGTATTCAACAAACAAATCTAACGAGAGAAAAAATTATATCTAGATGTGAAAACAACGTACAGTGCATCCTACTTTCGTTTATTTATAGCGAAGTCAATAGTAATAATTAATGGCATTTTTCATTGCTTCCCAGCTACCATAATCTGAAAGTTATTCAAGCTCTGAAAAACATGTAATGTATTCCAAGGTGGTGTAAGGTTCTGAAGTTCTCAAAAAAAAAAATAAAACTGGTGTGGCTTAGAATAACTATTTCCAAAACAGCCATGAATTTTATCTGTTGTCTTTAACGTTGATATAAATACTTACTATGCCTGCGAAATAGCGAGTTGAGAGCTTTGATCCAAGACGTAAATGTCTAGACTAGACAAAGAAATTTAAGGGCTAAGTTACTAAAAAATGGATTGGTGAACCATTTATTATACGTTCTGTCAGCTAACTGGTATAGATCTTGTCACTTGCTGCGTAGGTTAGTAAAATAGTAATGTTTTTTTCCCCTTGAGGCCAAAGTGAAAATGTGGCCTAATCATTTATGGTATTGGTTGGATTTCAGCCAGTATTAAAAGGTTTAATATAAGTAAAAGATGGTAAAATGCTTAAGGGTTTAAAACGGTAAAACTGACCTAATAGGGACCATGCTGATAAGTTAGCTTAGCATGGATCATGTTTTTTAATAAAGAATTTGATAATAATGCGTTAACTTAATTTTCCTGTGCACAATTTGTATCACAATTTTTATTGAAGGCTGTTGAGCATTACTTTCTGTGGTAGTCTTTTTTATGCTGTACTAGGTGGAGGCACGAAATCACTGACACCTATGTTTATTAGCTGTTGTGAGTTGATTGCTACTTTAACCTTTGACCAAGTTAACTACATAAGACTGTAGGTAAAGCCAGTAGAAGCTAAAATAGATTCCATTTGGCTTCCGCGTGTCCTCTGATGATAAACAGAAGACATGAGGGCGTTAAGCCGGTTCGAGTGTATGCGGCAAATGATGTTCATAATATGGATTTGGGGCGGTTTTCAAATGAGTGTCGTAAAACCTAAACCAAAGAAATTACTTTAACCCTGAATCACAACAGGAACAAAAATAAAAAAGAACCAATCAGAAATCGAAGCAAATACAAGTAATAAGCGTCAAGCACGGGAAAATGGGTGCAAGCAAGTCACGATTGGTTTGGGTTTTACGTCTGATTGGTTGAGAAAGTGGCGCGAGCTTTTTCAACCAATCAGAGAGCGTAGATGAAAGCAAAATCAAAGCAAACACAACATATATTGCTTTCGACACTCGATTGAAAACTGATCTAGCAGATGGGGATTGTGACTTTAACTAAAGTGGCAGTGGTTTGGCAATATTTCACCTTTAGCTCCATTTTTACGATGAAGTCGGTCACGTTCATATTCCCAGAAACTAAATGTAAACCTGACATCGAGGATATAATTGAATTGAACTCTTGGATGGTTCTTGTTAGCCTCCGGCCTCACAGCCGTTTTTAGTGTCGTCACGCAACGCTCCTCCTCATAACTCCTCCCCAAGTAGTGAAAATGAACGTTATAAATCTTTGCTAATAGCTCTTGGAAATGTGCGAAACAGGCTTTATTACAAAGTACAAAAAGAGACAAAACAATTTTAATCGTTAATGATGTTGAAACTTTAAAGTAACACAGTTAAACCCTATCAATTCATACTGGCTAAGAAATCTTTCAACTTCAACTTCGATCATCGCTCTTTCCTCGAGACTTGCTCCGTATCTGACCCAAGCTTTCACCGGTGAAGAATCAGTTTGTAAAACGTAATTTCATTTTCAATTTCAGCAATTGCAAGATTTTATTTTCGGCGTCCCTTTCAGTTACTTATGCAACTAAAGAGTATGAAACTGAACCCCGGTTTGTTTGCATTTTTGGTTTTTCATACTTAGTGTCCAGGACCTTCGCACATGTAAATTAGCATTTCTTTGCCAACTGTGAATATGTAACGCAAGCTTTACCGTCGGTTCATACGTCCTCTTTAACGTTAAATCTAAAAGTGTTCCAGTGAATCAATGTCAATAAGGCTCAACATTAAATTTGGTTACATCGTCAAGCACGCGTGTTTAATGTTTTAAAAAAATCTATCGAGCCGTTCTTAAGATTTTCGCGAAAGCGCTCAAATTCAAAAATTACCACAAAATGATTACGCGAATGATCTTAGAAAAACAATTCGTTCTCGAGATCGCGAACACCAGTTTCAACAAAACTTTCTAGGCGTAAAATAGTAAGTAAAAGACACATTTTAACACCATTTTCTAGCCATTTCATCAAAGCATTGATTATTTTTCTGTGCATTTACTATTACTATGCAAAAACTAAGGTTGAAAGTGTTTTTGCGATTTACTTTAAAACAAACATACAGATTTTTTTTGTTCTTCTATATTTTGTTTGCCATACACTTAAGCTGTTGGTATTTGCTTTTCAAAGTGAAATCTGGATCGCGCAAAATTTCAATTTTACTGTTTTCGAGGATTTTTGTTTATCGTTGTCATGGAAATATCGATTCTCACAAAGTGCAAACCACGCTAAAGTTTAATCCAAAACCAACAAGTAGTGCAAATTTCACGTTGATCTGACAAGGAGAAGACTGTCTAAGGGCCGATTCAAAAAGTTAGGTATGGTCCCAAAAAAACTATCGAAACACCTTAAAACATACATGCATTGTGAGATCTGTGAAGCCCACTGCAGGGAGATAAATTTATAAACAAGGAATAAGATGGTACGGCCATACAAGAAGCAAAGAAACTATGCTTCCCTTGGCAAAAGTAACTATTGACATCTATTAAAAATGCTGTAAACTTTAAAGATTTAGCTAAGAAAAGATAGTTTAAATAATTTCTATTTCAATTTGTCTTTCAATAACACTTTTGTAATTCTTGATAGTTAAACATTCTAAATTCTAGTTTTTAAGACAACTGAATTTATAAATTCGACTGTAAATTGTTACTCCACTAACATTGTGTAATAACTTGAAACCAGTAACTAAGATAAGTGGTTTTTTCTTTTTTTCTCTGAGAAAGAAAATTAAGTTGAGTTATTATATATTATTAAATATTATTATACTATTTCTTTCATTGTCCCTGAAAAGCCCCTCACGGAGAGTGGCCAATTAAGTATTATTATTATTGCTATTATTATTATTATTATTATTATTATTATTATTATTATTATTGTTATTATTATTATTATTATTGTTGTTATTATAAATAGTCTTTAAAATTTCTAATACTTCTCGATCATAATGTGCAAAATATGATGTACATAAAAATGTGCAAGAAAATAATATTTATTTCCCGCATTTGTATCTGAGTATATAGTCTTTTAAAAGGATTAAGGTAAAATGGAAGTAACAGTTAATTTGTTTTAAAACAATTAATTTGTTTTTCTTTGATCATTGAAAATCGTTGTATTCGTACCATGTAACAAAAGTTATTTCTCTTTCATCATTGTTAATTGTTCTTTTTTGCACCTTACATTAAATAATAAAGGACAACCAAACACTACAAACCTTGCTTTGAAGCCTTTTGGTAAGGCAGAGGCTTGTATAACCTGAGGGCATGGTCAGAGCGAAATGGTACAAGCTCGATCCTTCCTCTAGCCAAAGATCTAGTTAGATCTGCACCTGAGGCGAAAAAGAATGTTCTCGCCGATTCTCTTTTAGTCGCTTTTAACCCTTTTATTCGGTGCGTAAAGGATGTAGAGGATATGATAATGTACATGTGGAATAAATCATAATCACGGAGTCTAGCAGCATGAGATTTTGATCTCCTTGAGTCATTAATTAGACAAACTGGCGGGTAAATATGATGCAAAGGAAAAGATAAGAAAAAAGGTTTTAAAAATATCTGAAAATGAAATTGAACAGTCAAAGGGTGCCAAAAAATTGTGCTATCGGTTTCGTGTTAATACTGAGATTCAGGATATTTTTTAAACACCTAGTACACCTGCCATTGTTTACCGCAAAGTTAAACCCTAAACTTAAAAGATTCATTTAACAGTTTAAACTGTTTTGCTCCCAGAGGCTTTTAAGTCTGTGAATGAATGATAAGGCGTGTCTTTCATCTGCTGGCTGTTGAGCTTTCTTTTCTTGTAACGCCGTTAACTTTATTTTGCTGTAGAAGATGTCTCTTACTGTTGAGTTTGTGAATGAGAACCTCAAGTGCATGTGACAATTTTAGTAAAAGCCACTGTGCAGTCCTTTCCTGTGATGCTATGTTTTTTGCTCTATAAATAAGGTGGTTCTTATGAAATTATATTTTTGATTTTTTTAAATAGTTTTTTAGAGTGAATGTGTTATATCAAACTCGAAGACCTTGAGAAGCTCATTGCACGGTTACTTTAATCCCATTCTTTACTCAGGCTTAAGGTTTCGACCAGCCTAAAAAAAGAAGTAAAGGTACAAAACGGCAAAAAGTTTTTGACTCTAGCAAAAGCGGTTTTCGTGCAAGCATCTGCAGAATTTTAGCATAAGCAGTATCAAAGTTACGCGAGTCGAGATAAGTCAAGTAAGGACTCTTGAAACCCAATTGACCATTGGCCTTTTGCTGAAGAATATCAGTCCATAGAATCCTCTTCTTTTTGGTTAAATGTTAATCCCACTTGATAGTTGCGTCAGCATATTATAATATTATTATAATTAATTTCCAATTTACTAGCGATATTCTTCTCGTTGGTTCCAACAAAGTGTATGGAAAACAAGGGTGTCAACTGATAAGATTGTCTCTTTAGCCATCAAACGAAAATCACGCGATGTTGTTGGTTGTTATTATATCGATAATCCCCAGAGCTAAACAATGGCTTGCACTGATTGGTCCCCTTCTGTTAGACTGTAAAAAGCCACTGACTACATTTCGCGTGCCCTCCTCGGACAGAACCAAGAGAGGATCCTGTCCTGACAGAACACATCAAGTAGTACGTGAAAAATCGAATAACAAGCATCAGGTGGTGTACCTCGTTCGATTTGATATCTTTGTCCCGATGTTATCCACACGGAAACTCGAAACTTCGCTTTTCGCCCAACTGCTGATATTCCGGTCAATAATCGTTCAGCCCCTTGCATTTTGATTCCGATAGACCAGAAACTTGACAGGCTTATGTACCAGGAGAATATAAACAGGAGAATAGGGAACTCAAGCATAAGCAATCGGCAATTCAAGAAAGGCTACAAAAACTAGACTACCTGATATGCAATAATTTAGATCTAAGTAAACAAACCTTGGACGAGTTCGAGGAAGGAAAAAAAGAACTTGAACACATTTTCGAAAAAAAACGCAAAGAAGCAATTTTTCGATCAAAATCCCGTTGGGTAGAAATGGGTGAAAAACCTACAAGATATTTCTTTAACCTTGAAAAAGGGAACTACGAGGAAAAAGTTATTCTACAGCTTAAGACTAGAAGCGATGAAATAATCACAGATATAAAAGAAATAAACAAAGAAATAGAAATATATTACAGCGAGCTCCTTCAAACGCAACTCGATATCACACTGGAAAGTGAGTCGAATAAATTATTTTCGGACTTTGTAAGTGGCTTAGATATTCCAAAAGTGAGCGACGATGAAAACGCTTCGCTAGAAAAAGCACTCACAATTGAAGAATTAAAAGCATCGCTTAAGTCTTTTCAAAATAATAAAACACCGGGCGACGATGGACAATTCTATGAAAGAATTCTATGAAGTTTTTTTTTACATACTTGAGGAACATCTACTTAACTCCTATAATGAAGCCTTTGTCAATGGTCAATTGTCTGTATCACAAAGAAGGGGCGTGATAACATTGATCCCTAAAGGAGACTCCTGCTTGATCGACCTGTCAAATTGGCGCCCGATAACCCTTCTCAACGTCGACTGTAAAATCTTAACTAAAACAATTGCTAGACGAATAGAACCAGTTCTACCTAATATTATCCACTCCGATCAGTCCGGTTTTATCAAAGGAAGATACATTGGGCAAAATGTAAGACTATTATGTGATATTATGGAATACTCAGATACCAATAAACTCCCCGGCATTCTTCTATTTCTCGACTTTAAGAAAGCTTTCGATTCCATAGAATGGAATTTTATAGATAAATCCTTAGAATTATTCAATTTTTGTCCGAGAATTAGAAACTGGATATCTACTCTTTATTCAAACGTCGAAAGTGGAGTAATAAATGCAGGTTTCATGACCAATTACTTTTAAGTCTCGCGGGGGGTTCGCCAAGGGTGTCCCTTAAGTCCTTTTCTTTTTGTCATTGCAGCCGAACTTCTTGCTACCAAAATTAGACAAAGCGCACTGTGTAGGGGCTTCCAACTTCCAAATAATAAAGAGGCGAAAATTTCCCAATTTGCGGACGATACGACCATCATAGCTAAGGATGTTGAGTCAGTTAAACAGGTCCTAGAATTAATCAAAGAATTTGGCGCTATCTCCGGCTTGGAAATAAACCAAAGGAAAACGAAGGCTGTTTGGATTGGCTCTAGCAAAGCAAATAAACAAAAAATCTTAAATTTCGAATGTCCACGCGATCCGATTAAATTTTTGGGAACACATCTTTCGTATGACAACGTAAAAAACAACAACAGCAACTTTAGTCTCAAGATCCAGAAAATGGAGATCAAACTTAACATCTGGCTATCTCGGGATCTGACTCTTTATGGCAGAACATTACTTGCCAAGTCGCTAGGAATTTCTCAGCTGATTTACTCGGCATCAATGCTCTCTGTTCCGGAGTCAATCATTCAGCAAGTCCAAAGTAAACGTTTCGCGTTTTTGTGGAAAAACAAAAAGGATAAGATCAAACGAGAGGTGCTCTATCTGCCACTGTCAAAAGGAGGCTTAAAGTTTCCATGTTTTGGTACAATGGTAAAAGCGTTACGATTACGTTGGATCAGCAGATTCTTACTCGGGTCAGAGGAATCATGGAAAGCAATTCCAAACTCTAACTTTACCAAACTTGGCGGGCTTCCCTTCATTCTAAAATGAAACTACAACGCGAAAAAACTTAGCAAAAAATTACCCAGTTTCTATAGAGAGCTGCTAGACTATTTCGCTGATCTGCAAAATACTTTCGAGGATATGCACCAAAAAACGTTTATTCTGTGGAATAATAAGGACATAACCATTGAAGGAAAATCTATCTACTGGAAAGCTTGGTTTGATAAAGATATTCACTTTGTCCAAGATCTTCTAAACAAGAACGGCAATTTCCTCTCCCTATCTGAACTCAACGACAAATACAAACTGAAAACCAATTTTTTGAGATATCAGCAAATCATCTCCGCAATATCAGTATGTATACGAAATGAGGCTTCGCAATCTCTCACTACACGACGACTTTCCGAACAGGATGATAATTTGTTTCAGCTTTCCTTCCCAAAATGCGATGCAAGGACTACTACCAATTATTCCTTGAAAAAAAAGACAAGTTACCAACCGCGAAAAAAAAAAACATGGTCAGAAAAAAATGAAGTGATTGCAGACAATTGGGAAAAAAGTATAAATAATATATACAAAACAATTAAAGATAACAAGCTGAAACAATTCTCCTTCAAACTTTTGCACCGTATTCTCATCACCAAAAAAGAACTTGAACGCTATGGAATTGTCAGCAATAGTGAATGCGTGGAGTGTCACCGACCAGACTCCCTTGAACTCACCTTCACGGAATGCACATCCTCTCTTAAACTATATGAAGACATTTTAAATTGGTTTAATGCACAGCACCACACGAACATCAACCCCACTGTCGCTCAGATATTATTGAACTTCTGTCAGTTATCACCGTCCTGTGACAAATTCACTTCTCAGAAAAATCTCATTGCTCCTACAGCATGTGAAGCAATATATTTATGCAAACAAATCATTGCATAAGAATTTAGACAGGGCATTATGCATCTCAAAACTTGAAAGAACATGGAAAATCAACAAGATAGTCTTAAACGATTTGATTGTGCTTTCCCCAGCCTTCGCTCCAATATTATTTACTTAATTATTTAGTTACATATCCTTATTGCTTTATCCTAATTAGTTATGGCACTTTGTTAAACTACTACTAACTGACTTTAACTCCACTGTATTTTATTGTGTATTTTCTTTTTGTTTGCAATAAAGTCTATTAATAATAATAATAATAATAATAATAATAATAATAATAATAACTGGTGGGAATGAATAATTCTCGGACGGAAAATTTCCCCTTGCAGCGGGTTAGAAAATAAACTTCTCATAATATATATTTCTATGTGCCATGCAATCCTGTCGTACAAGAGCTCGAGGTCATATCCAAAGAAGGGAGATAAGTTTTCAATTCTTGGACATTCTTCACTAATCGCTTAGCAACACTTAGGGATGCTCAATGGGCATCCAGATGAGCCGAGTTAGATTCCTTGTCTTTCCCGACTGCTCAGTTCTTGGAATAAGAAAGAGAAAGGGTATCTTGCAAGCAGTGAGGCGGAGATCCAAAGGAAACTCCATTGAAAAATTTTATTTAAAAAAATGTAAAATGGATAAATTGCAAGCATGAAATAGTATTATTTATATATGTTCAAGTTTCAGGGCAGTATAAAAGGCCAATACTCCATGATTTAATTTATATAGCAGCCCATATATGGGTATTCAAGAAGTTTGTAGGCGAACAGATATATGGCGAGCTGTCTGCTATCGCGACAATCCACATGCCGAAAATGAAGACGAGCACAGCTTTAGGGACTTTCATACCGGGAAGTCTGGGTACTAGTTAAGCGGCTTGTAGGGACAAAAGTATCAAATATGGCGGCCATCTGTGAGAAAGCGTGACCGTCATGGTGAAGTGGTTTTGCTGCTCAGCGTTTTTTAACAACAACCTTCGAACCCGAAACTCGAAAGGGGAACCCTTTAAGTTTTATCGTCTGCCCCGTGACCCTAAGGTTCAAGTTACGTACACGAGGATTCTTCAAACGTCGGGTATAAACTGGCATTCTGGTCATATCTTTGCTGAACATTGGAGCCGTGGATGCAGCCGGAGAACGTGTGAGTTCTGATTTACCTGACATTCCTGTTCTAGCCTCCCAACTTTCGCCTTATTTTAATAAGGCGAAAGCTCAACTGAAGAAGAAAACAACAAAGGCTGACAAACTTAAAGTACGTCAGCTCGAAAGGAAATTCTTCCTGGCCAAGGGGATGTCTGGCAATTCTAGAAAACGAAAAGCTCCAGCAGAAAGAGACAATTTTCAACCGGCTGCAAAAAAGCCAAAGGACTTATCTAAACGACAGTTATCCACTTGTTTGCGTGCTTCAGAAGAAGATAAGCAGAAGTTAGCGGAGCAGCTGACCAATGTTCAGGACATGGTTAAAAAACTTAGGACGGAAAATCTTAGTTTAAAAATTAAAATGCAAAACATTGAAAAAATCCAGCAAAAGACTACTAAATGGAATGAAGAACTGAAAATTACTATAAAAATGCTACAACAAGAGCAATTAATCTACTCCACCTCATTAAGAAACCAAATACATTTAAGTACTTGTGTGGATTGTCTGTTGAACAATTCAATATTCTTTGGAACTGTGTGTGGCCTTATTGTCATGTGATTATCTATCCTGATTGCAAAGGTAATGGGGAGAGAACTCTAGATAAAGCTACAGAGCTTTTAGCAGTTCTTACAATCTGTAGACATTCTCTCCATCAGGGTGTGATGGCTTATATGCTCAAGGTAGGAGAGAGCACAGTTCAACGCACATTCGTTGCATGGATAGTTTTCCTAGAAACAATCTTCAATTGTATTGACCTTAAGCCCGAGGCAGGATTTTTACTAAACAAAATGCCAGACATTTTCGTAAAGACTGGCCAGGGACTCACAGACATGATCATCGATTGGGGGCATTGTCAGATTGACAATATGACACAATGCCTGCCAGGTGGAGAATGATAAGTCCATTCGTTGAACAGGCCAAACAGCATTCAAAATAGACCATTCTCTTACTCGCACAAAGATCTTGAATAGCAAACCCTCTGTCTGCCATTAGTTCATGTTCTGGTTGAATCTAGTGGATAACCCTGACTTTTCAGTGATGTTGTTATCTGATATAGAACCTGGGTAGATATCACTGAAAAGAAGACCCATCCCATGTGGTGCAATTCCTATGAGTGCTTTGCCTGTTATGGTATTCTTGTAATTAGAAAACATGAGAGAATTCAAATCAAGATTTGACACATGTTGAAATTTGAATTCAGTACTACTGGTCCCAGAGAAAACAAATAAAAGTAAGATGGTTTGTAAATCCAAGTAGTGGCTTTATTGAACACAACTGTTACAAAAGTTAAATAAGACAGTCAAAGTGAGTTTTATTTGACTTTACTTTGAGAACTCAACCCTAGGAACTGACTTTACTACTGTATTTATGTAGGACCTTAGGGGTTTGATACTTGCAAAGTCTGGAATACGTCCAGCCACATTTTCTCCTAAACGTTTGCAGTAGTTATTTTCTGAATGTGACCACTTAAACAAAGGTTTGTCATATAAAATACTGTTTGAGATGTCCTTTATAACTGACATTAAAACATTGTCTGTCTTGACAAGGAAAAATGATGATTGTTGTGTTTCAGGGTGATATGATTCTAAAATACAATAAGGGGCACCAGTACACACCATTTCTAACTGAGGCTGGATATAGTAACTTGGCATCTGTTTCAGTGATGAAAGTAGCCGCTCAGTTTTAGCTGGTCTTGTTTTGACTTTCAAAATGGAAGGAGATGCAGCCAGTGCATCTGGACTAGCACCATAATTTGAATTACTTGGATCCTCAAAGAAACCACAGGTTTCAGTTTTACTGTTGGACAAATGGAAAAATACTGATATTGCTTCCTTCTCATATTTGTGACCCCCCTTGAAATTCTCAAAGTTTGTTTTAAGAACATCACTTTCTTCCAAACCTTGTTTAACCACTTTCCAGTATTTAGTGAACTTCTCTTGTCCATATAAACCAAGGAGTGCAGGCAGTCTACTTCCAGTTATTTTGAATTTACGTTGATCTTTCCATTCATTGGTGTTCTGTAGAACATCATGGTAATTTGGTCCACAAGGGCAAGGAGCCTTCAAATTGATATGTTTACTGTCAGTGAGGACCTCTTTTCTTGAAGCTGAGTTTCAATACTGGCAATGACTTGGTTATTCTCTTGACTGACTGCCTCATACAAAACTTCACTCGTCCCTGAGTCTGATGTTTGTTCCTTAACCTTCTGTTCACTTGCTTTAACAACACATTTAGAAGCTAGAGCTCACTGAATGCTGTTTGCCACTAGATCCATCTTAGTTTGATTACAATCAACTTTCCTGACAAAATGATTCCTCACAGTAATCATGATTAACTAGAGCCTGAGATTTTCTTAAAGTGTACCTGTAATCTAAATGTTGATATAGGGATGTTGCTGGTCCTGAATAATTAAATTTTGAAGTACTGTGTACACATGATGTTCAAAAGGTTTTAAAGTCCTCGATTTTAGTGATTTCTCTTTTCATTTCCTCGCTCATTTTTTGAACATTGCGTTTCATTGTGCTATTTTGGGGATCAGCCACTTAAATGCCACCTCCTTTTCTTTCAGCATGTACAGCAGATTTAGCTTTTAACTCCCTCAGTGGTACCATTGGTATAGAACTCTTGTGTGAACATCGATACCATTTTTGTAGCTGTTCTGTACTTGTTAAAGCTAGTATTCTTTCTCCAGTTTCATGATAGTGTTTCAAGAAGAGAAGTAGTGCTAACACATGGCAATAGATTCCACTAAGGCCTACTGGACAGCTATAGTGAGCTTTGCTGGGTATTCTATTTTCAAACATAATAACTGTGGGGCGTTGCATGGACTCGTAAGACTTTTTTATCATAGCTTTAACGTAAACTTCTTGCCCATCAGCTAGAGTTTTAACATTGGCAATTTTTCTACTTGTGAACATTTGTAACGCTTTCTTTTGCTGACCAGCACTGCCCTCTCGTTTCTTTGAAACATACTGAGTGAACATTTTACCATCGACCTTGGGAAGATCGTCGTTAGCTGCCCTCCATTTGGCTGTGGCTGGTGGAATTTCAAAGGAATCAAGACTACAAGGAAATACATAGGCTTTTTCTGACTTTGCTTTGAGTTTCTGAACTAGCCCTGGATACCTTGATAATCGATTTATCCTGATTGTTAGTTCTTGTTTTGAGCCAGATGTAGAGGCTCCGATATCTGCTAGCCACTTCACGCAGTTTTCCTTGTTATGTTCTACACCCTGCTCCACATTTCTTGAATTTCTTTCTCACCTGAACTTGAAAGCCTGTATTTTCTTAACTTTTACGTGGCGTTATCTATCTTCGAGGTCTAAATTCACATCAAAACGTTTATAAAACTATTGCACTTTTCGAAGGGCCGCCAAGTTATTGAATTTTCCCGCGAAATTTTGTCCCTACAAGCCGCTTAACTAGTACCCAGACTTCCCGGTATGAAAGTCCCTAATGACGAACGATTAGCGGAGGGGAAATGCCACTGCTCGGGTAAACTGACCCACTGCTATCAGAACCAGCGTCCGTACAAACACAACATTGGGCTGGATCTGGACCCCCCCCCCCCAAGAAAGCGAAGCGTACACAAGGCTCAGCCAAAAGACCACTCATTTAACTCATAATCCCGTCCGACCCATCATTCAAAATCGTTAGATCCGAGGGAAAAAGTGAGCATTGGATACAGCGAGTCAGATTTGAATTTTTCGACCAGGTTGACGAGGGAAATAGAAATCGCTGATTGGTTTTCTTGCCGATTTTCTGAACAATTACTAATCACAATTATAGAATTCGGTCCCACCAACATAACAATAAGGATCAGGCAGTGAGCAAAGGCTTCTCTGTGAAATTAACGGAATGGAAAAGCTCAAGTTATTCACCGTTGTGTGTGTGTTTTTTTTTAGATCTGTTACGGCTCCTGTTTAGGTGCAGTATCTACTCAGTTTGCGTGGCTGTTTATTCTTTTTCAGTTTCTATCATTCACTGAAGCCAACGAGGAACATCCCCTTGCACAAACTACACACTTCGCTTGATAAAGTAAAATTTTACGACCTTTGTCTGGGAATATAAATTATTAGTTTCTAGTTTTTTTAATTGTTATTATATTTTATTTTATTTTATTTTATTTTTTGAGGTCCTACAGCTTATCTGTTCTGTTCCAGTACAAAACGCGCTCTGCGATTCGCCTGACAATCCACTCAGTTTACCGACGCCATACTGATTTTGTCCCCTGGGTATCCCATAATGCTAAAGTAGAATTGATTTATTCATTTATTGCAATAATGCATCATTATCGCAATAAAAGAAAAATCAGTTTGAAGGAGTTTTTTGGGATGCGCAGGGGCAAGCTGCTGTATCCTTAGTAACAGGTCTATTACTCACACTTCTCCCTTTAATTCTTTTGCATTATAAAGAAGGGGAGGGCAACAAGCGCTACTGACAAACAATACTCTAAAAGCTCGTCTATTTAACAATTATTCACCGAAGTGGAGGTGAATAACAGATATTATTATTCCACTGCTGCGTCATTTTACCATATAAGGTCAAGAGAACGTGCAAAATATGCCACGGTATTACACAGTAAAATTATGTATTGCTTTGTAAAATCCAGGTTTCAAAGGTTTTCTGGTCGAAGGTCTGGAAAAAACAAATTTTGACGTGATTTTTTCAAGTGGAATAATAAATTTCTTATTCGATGGTTTAACATATAATACGCGCGGACATTTTGCTCATTGCTCGTATTTTATCCTCGCCCCTTTGGGGCTCGGAAAAATACTACGCGACTCGCAAAATATCCGCGCGTATTATATGTTAAACCATCGAATAAGATGTATTTATTCCGAGTTTGTGTAGCCAATCAGAGTGCTCAAAAAACACTCTCCACTGGTTTGGTATATAAACTGGTGTAAGGGCTTTTAGTTTTTCCAAATGGATAATGCCGATTATATAGTTTGGCTGCGATTTGAAACAATTCAAAACAGCTTAAAACAAAAACAATACAAAAATCACAATAGTCAACGACCAAACAAAGACGGTACTTTCAACATGCATTTGAATAATTCTGGGGCTGGATTCATGAAGCCCTCCTAAGATAAGATGTGTCCTATGTATTGCTGGAAAACTAAAACCTATTTTTAATAAACAGTAATTAGGATTCATCTTGACTTAGGACAACTTCATTTTGTGAATCCTGCCCTGATCGTTTTGCGTTTTGCTGCCAGAAAGTTGTTGAATCTTGAAAGTTCGAATGAGAGCCAAAGTGTCCTTTCCATAGACCCATCGACAGTCTTTAATCTCTCTTTGATCTCTGCATTATCTTAAATTATCCCAAAATTTGTCCCAAGAGAGGGAAATATTTAAAACTGAAGACGATGTTCCTTAAAAAAGGCCAGATTTACAGACAGTTCTGATGACTGTCATGCAGGAAAGAGTTGCAAGAGTTATTTGCTCATTCTGGTTAGGATGTCTGATAGTTTACACAAGTAGTTTATTACCCCACAGTTCACAAAAATACATAAATTATTAAATACAAAGAATTATAGAGAATTACACGAATGATTAAAGGTTCGGTTCTGCCCACAAATAGCAGAAGCTAATCGAGGCGGGCGGAGCTACAAGGGTACGGCCGTCACAGTTACATAAGGATAATTAAATAATCACGATTACAATTAAATAAGGATACTAAATACTAAATAAATACATACATTAATTGACAACTTTTAGGAATTTGCATCCAAGAATTACACGAATTACAGAAAACAAAATTAATAGACGAGAGAAAGAAAGGATACGAAAAATAGGAAACTTGATCAGTTATACTTCATATTTTGCAATTTTCTGCAGTAGAATAAGCGCTTCAACATAATCATCCTCAGCCTGCAGTATCGAAAGCAAGATATTTTGAATATGCTTTTTAAAATCACTCTTGGGGAGTTGACGAAATTTATCGTGGACGGAATTCCAAAGTTTAGCTCCAAATCTGGCAAAAGACCCTTGAGAGTGACTCAGTCTTGAGGCTGTGATCTAAAAGTTACCAGAGGAAGAGAACCTGGTCTTATGCATATACTTTTCTTTAGCTTTGTTTCTTTAGCTTCGCTTTGTGGTTGGGAAAGTACATGGCAAATGTCCTTCAATAAATCTAAATGCTTCGTTCTTCATATGTCACACAAGAAGAACCCGTGGTTAACGACATACAACACGATGGATGTGCCCCGAGAGTCAACATCTGCTCAAAAATATCTAGGTGTGGAGATTACTAGTCTTGACTGGAGTGTCCATATCAAGACAATTGCAACAAAAGCCAACAAGACTCTTGGGCTTCTTCGAAGACACCTCAAGCACTGTACCCCTAAGGTTTAAGAGATCGCGTACAGAACCCTCGTAAGACCTCAAATTGAGTACTGCAGCTCTGTGTGGGATCCCTATGAAAAAGGAGATGTAGCAACCATAGAGACAGTGCAGCGTAGGGCCGCACGTTTCGTAAAAGGCGACTACAAAAGAGAATCCAGTGTCAAGCAAATGATATGCGATCTCGGATGGCAGAGCCTCGAAGCGCGCACGGCTGTCAGCCGTCTATCCCTGATGTACAAGATTGCCCACGGCCTTGTGGGCGTTGAAAGCCAGATCCTGGTCAGGAGTTGGGGTGCTACTAGACAATCCCAAGGTCAACACTACAGGAATATCTTAGCGCTCAAGAGGCTACAGAGCTTCATTCTTTCACGCACTGTCGCAGAGTGGAATCATCTGCCCCCTCATATTCGGAATGCTAATTCTGTTGGCTGCTTTAAGTCCAACCTCATGCGAGACCAAAACATTAACGATTTAATCAGTAAAAGCCATTACTATGACTAACTAACCGCTGACCTTCCCCTGTGCACATATATCCCATGAGGGACTGATTTGCGCAGTATAAGATTTAGATTTAGATAATAATAATAACAATCTTTTATTAGGAAGCTCCATCACTAAAAGTGGTTTACATAGAGGTCCTAACACTAGATATATATTATATAATGATACAATTAAAATCTATAAATTAGAGCTAAAACCGAAATATATAAATAATTACAACATATACACTACAAGGATTAAAAAAAAAATTCTTAATTATAAAAACCTGAAAAAAGACGCTTCTTAAAAATTGACAAACTTGCTGAGTTTCTTACAGTTCTCTCTAGCTCATTAAAGTCTATGAAACAGTGGTACCGCGAACGATGTTTTCCCCAATTGTATTTGATTTTGGGGAGCTTTATAGTATCTTTATTGCGAGTATTGTAGGAGTGCATATCACTCTTTCTTACAATGTCCAAAGAATGATTAAGTTGGCCATTAATACACTTGTATGCATATATACATCGATGACATTTCCTACGTTCTTCGAGATTCAGCCATCTCAAGACTGTTAATGCATCAGTGGATGAGGAGTGAAGTGATCTATCTAATATCAATTTAGCTGCTTTGTTTTGCAGAATTTGCAATTCCTTCATTAGTGAAACATTGTCCTTGTCACCCCAGACTAAATCAGCATAATCAAAAATAGATTTAGCTTTGGTGAAGAGATCACCAAAGATTATCAGGTGAGTTTCGAGGACGTCAGCAAAAATCGCCCTACCAATATATTTGGGCTAAGAACTAGCCGCCTCTGCAGGAAACTGCGAGATTGGACCGATCTCGTTCCTGGCATTTATCTACGCGCGGGTCTCGCGGGGCTCGCGGGGCTCTGGGGACGAGATTGTTAGAGGACTGGGAACAAATCCGAAATTGCGCATGTCACTTGTGTCTTATTTCCAAGATGGCTACCGCCGAGCGCAGGGAAGCTAGAAGGAGGAAATTGCTTCAAAACCCAGAGGATCGTTTGAAAAAAATTCTAGGAAGCCGCCAAAGTCATGCCTCTACTCCACATTCACAATTCGAACCAGATGAAGATGTTCCGAGATCTATTTCAGCGAAAAACGAAATTGTTAATACCGAGATGGAACTGGTTGTTACTGACACGGAAGGAAGAGAAAACAAGCTTATTACAGGCGAAAAACAAGTTGAGAAAGGAGTAGACGATCAAACTAACGTAACAGAGACACCGAGTATTTGTGATTTGAAAGATTTAGAAAGGGAGAGAGATACAGAAATAGAGAGAAGACAATCTTTGGAGAAGGAATCTAAGCTTTTACCCGACGAGACAAGCTCAACAAGTTTACAAGGCGCCGCTCTTTCACCTCCTCGCGACATCCAAACCGTGGAGAACGAACGCTCGAGTTTACAATCGAAACGATGGAGAGTCGTTTTCAACGTCGTTTTGGCTTTTGTATTTGTCAGCAAGTGGACATATGTAAATTTGGAAGTTTTGCTTTCCACAGCTGATAAACAAGCGCTTGATGATTCTCACAGAATTTTGATTCATTCAGAGGTAAGGAAAAAAATTGCGTGTTGGTTTCATAACGCATAATATGTTTGGTTGTGTATCCATTTTGCACGAGGCTGTTTAACTGCAGACAAAAAAAAAAAAAAAAAAAAAAAATATATATATATATATATATATATATATATATATATATATATATATGTATGTATATATATATATATATATATATATATATATAAAACGAAATAGTGAATTGAAATCCTCATCGGATATTAGAGTGCTCAATAGATAAGACTAGAGCAATGAATATGTAGAAATGAGGAGCTGGATTATTTGGTCCAAGACATTTAATTGCTACTCAGAGTTTCATGCTTCTTCCGAAACAATCATCAGGCAACTGCCAGAAAAAATGGTTACAATCAGAGATATTTCAAAAATACAGAACAATACATACTAGGTGTGGCGCGTGGCACGTCAAGCGGGATCTCATCGCTAATTAAGTGATGACATTTTTCAGCAGGAATTTCCTAGAATGTCTACAGCACGATGTTAGCTCGTTTCTGTTATTGAGTGTTGACATTTCAGGTTTACAAATTATGAAATATTTCTCCCACAAACACAAATTACATTTCTTAGTAACGTTCGAGTAAGAGCGAGCTTGTTTTACTTTACGCCATTTGATGTCGAACTTAATGTTCTGGTCTTTCAGGTTCCATACGTGCTTACTGAGTTCGGTAGCGTTCCTGTACCGTTCGTTTCGAAATGAGCATATATGGTTTCTATATCTTAATTTAAATGTGGTGTCGCAAAGCCCGATGTATGTTTCTCTGGCTTTGTGACACCACATTTAAATTTTAAATTAAGATATAGAAACCATATATGCTCATTTCGTGTCAGTCGTGATTTGCGATAGGAAATCAATTTGGCTTGTTTTTCACATTAGAAAATCAACCCATGATGTGGGAGTGATTTGTTTCGTTTACGGCAAGACGGCAATGTTCGGCATTTAAACCAGTTGTTCTTGTTGTTATTTTTTTTAAACACATGCAGTCATAAGGACATCAAGTATGTGAGACGATTTAATGTTTTCTTTGTTGAAAACGTTGGTTATTCGAAAAAAAAAATCATACATGACCTGAAGTGTCAAAATAACAATTTGCATGAATCTTCTCTGCCATTCTCTTGATTTGCATTGCCTCCAAAATAAAAGGATGGGGAGTTTGGGTCACGTTATTGTTGCGCTAAATGGAGGCTTTTACGGATGAGTCCTCTAACTATGATCAGATTTACAACGATTCAGATGACAAAAAACAATCTGAGTGACAAATCATCCAACATTTTACTTTTCACGAAGACGTAATGTTAATGTTAACTGAACTGCAACATAACTGAAAAAAGGGGGGGGAAGCACTAACAGTCATTTTGGGGCATCTTAAGGGGCTTGGTGAACTTTTAAAATAAAGCATTCTAACAAAAGTAGAATTTGAAGAGCAAAAGCGATTACTACTCATTGATCTTACAACTATCAAGTAAACAAAAGTCAATGACATCATTGTCTACCAGGACATAATAAACTCTCTGTCACAAAGGCTTTCAATGTCCACAGCTTCTCTGAAGTGTGCCCCTGGATAACGCATAATTTACTCCATCAACTTAAGCACTTGGCCTTTTGTTATAGAATTGCTATGACATTTGGACTACCAATTCGACAAGGGCGAACAGTGCCGTTTCTAGGGAAACGACACAAAATATTGAAAATTGTTTTTTGTAACGCCCAATAACACTGCTGCTTCTTGGGTCGATTTCCTCATTTCCAAAACAACCCAAATGATTTGCCATCGCAAATCACTACTGCAAGCTAAGGCACAAACATATTTCTTAAGGAAACAAACTAAAACAGCATGTTCTTTGTAAAATTAAACAAAGAAGGTGGCGGAGGAAAAAACATCGTTGACCTGAGATTTTTAACAAGTTGAACAATGACAAGTGCAAATTGCACACGGGCGCATGTACAACAAAACAAAAGTATATATCTATCTATATATTTCTCTGTATGAAAACGTTTCTGAAAATGGGTGTATATATATATATAATATATATATTTATTTGTTTGAATTATAAACATGGATCTACAGATTCGTCAAGCCCTTTCAGATGAATTAGCTCCATTTTGAGTTGGGACAAGTGTGGCTTAAAATACAATGTCTGTTTGGGAGTCTGATGACCAATAGTTTCCGTGCAAATTTATCTCGGAAATATCCAAACTCAGACAAAATACTCTTTGAGAGACTTTGCTGATCAAATTTGAAAAGGGTACAACGTACATACATGTATGTTTAAGTTTCCTTAGAAAGTGGACATTTCCATACAATCATTTGTAAAGTCAGCATGAAAATTTAGAGATAAATATATGGAAAAGTCATCTGTCGTATCACATCTCGAGGCCTCAAACTTGATCAGTAAAATCTTTGGCTAGTCATTCTCAGTTTGAGAGTTTGTATATTTTTCAGAAATCGATTGATGTTCAAATTATTTGTTTGTTTTGTACCACATTTGTCCTAATTCAAAATGGTGGTCAGTTACTCGAAAGGGCACAATTATAGCCCTCATATTATTTCTCATGCACAAACAGCAATTGCGAATAGAACCAGAGTCAGAAAAATGTATGTTAAGTACTGCATGAGGCTGTGCAAAAATCTAGCCTACATGTATGTACATGATGTCTCAGTTCTTTGTTGCATGCATTTGATAAAATGAAATAGGAAATCGCCAGTTTTTTTGAAATTCACAGGCCAGTTTCGGACAAATTAAAACAGCTTAAATTGTAAACCTCCTGTGTTTGGAGAGGTCAGTTTATATTCTTTTTAAATGGACATCATTTTCCATATCTTGTGATGTACATGCACTAAGAGGGCAAATGGGGGTGGGGGGGGGACAAGGGGAGGGGCAACACTAGAGTGAACAAGAATTTTGTTTGATTTGTCAAAACCTCAGCCACACATCTGCTTTCCAAGATCAAATTTGATGTAAAGTAGTGTATGAGCAGGGCAGGTGGACTTTTCCAATTTTTCATATAAATAAAACAAAAATTCCACCAGAAGGTGTCAAAATCCTGTATTTGTCAACATCAACATTTTTACAATCTTGCTTGTACTGATTACTTGAAGTACATGTAATTATGTTTATGAAGGGGTTCAGCAGTAGTCTGATATGATGCAACAATAATTTATGATGAATGTGTTCCAAGAAATCGTATAAGAGTTGATTTAAATGTCACTCTAGATAAGAGATTTATGGAGCATACATTGTATTAATTTTGAAAATACCTGAGAAATAGGAGTGGGCATTGAAATCAAGACCTTTTACTTTAGTTCTTGAAAAATTGGGTCCTTTGGGCAATAAGAAATGAAACAATGTACTGTATGGGGATGGCCTTATAATAATAATAACAATAATAAGACTTTATTTCATAAGATAAACACACATATCCTATGTTACAAAAATTGATGGTAAAAAGCAAGCTACATTACATGAACTAACACTATTATTCTAATGAAATAAATCAGCTAACTTGTATTTAAAAGTAAGGCGGTTAATAAAAGAGCTCATGAAATTAGAAATTAAAGCTTTATACATTTACTGAGTTCAAAAATGTTACTTAACCTGCCAAACAAAAGATGCTTGGATTATTAAAAAAAAGGTTATAATAAATAAATTACAATAATTGTAATTGAAGGGCCCGGTGGAAAAAGGGCGTAAGTGACGATTTGAGGTTAAAATCGAAATTGCTCCTATTTAGCTGAACATTGGCACACAGGCTGGTTTTCATGTGAGGAACGCCATAGCGCACTTATTTCTTGACCTGAGATCTAAAATTTGAAGAATTAGCGTATTACTTTTGCTTAAAACTGACACAAAGAAAACAACAGGACCGCGGATTCTAGGTTGATCCCTTTGTTTTAGTTCAGGCAGAGAACAAAAGAAATCTTTCACGCATCACTTGAGCGAGTTCAGTTCAACAACACTTTTCACGCAAAAGTAATACGCTAATTCTTCAAATTTTAGATCTCAGGTCAAGAAATAAGTGCGCAACGGCGTTCCTCACATGAAAACCAGCCTGTGTGCCAATGTTCAGTTAAATAGGAGCAATTTCGATTTTAACCTCAAATCGTCACTTACACCCTTTTTCCACCGGGCCCTTCAATTATAATTATTATAACCAGATATACAGCACATAACTCCATTTTAAGGGTTGAGATTTTGGGGTGTGACATGTCAATGAAGCAAGGTGACCTTTTAATAATAAAACCCACCTTCATTGATTCATCATAGGTGCATTTTTTCACTAAATAAGTACACATTTATTAAGAAAACTGTTCTGGCCTGTTGTTTTAAATGACTGAGTGATATATCACTTGGACAACTGAAGGGCCCGGTGGAAAAAGGGCGTACATAAGTGATGATTACTGGTTGAAAATCTAAATTGGTGCTATTTAGCTGTACATTGGCACACAGGCTGGTTTTCATGTAAGGAAATTTGTTGTGCATTTATTTCTTGACCTGAGAGCTTCAATTTGAAGAATTAGCATATTACTTTTGCTTGAAACTGACACAAAGAAAACAACAGGACCGTGAATTCTAGGTTGAATTCCTTTGTTTTACAGGTAGTTCAGGCAGAGAACAAAAGAAATCATTCATGCTTTGCTTGAGCGAGTTCAGTTCAACAAAACTTTTTATGCAAAAGTAATACGCTATTCTCTTCAAATTTTAAATCTCAGGTCAAGAAATAAATGCACAACAGTGTTCCTTACATGAAAACCAGCCTGTGTGCCAATGTTCAGCTGAATAGCACCAATTTCCATTTTAACCTCAAATCATCACTTATGCCCTTTTTCCACTGGGCCCTTCAACTGAGCCACAATCCCAGTTTTTCTTAAACTGCTCTGAGAAATTCTTGCCGATTGCAAACTGATCCTAACAAACTTTACCAATATTGCATGGCAAAGTTGCAAAATGTCATGCAAGGGAACAACCATTGAACTTTATCTTTACCTCTGACACATCAATATTTTTGAGAACATTGCAAGAATCAGTGCCTTCAAAAGATGTTTTGAAAGGAGTTATTTTTAAAACTTGACTAAAACTTGACTTATGACTGGAACTTGACTTGTGCTATGAATAAACTCCTAGTCATAAAGGCTTTATTATTTCATTACTTGATAGTTGAAGTGGATTTTATTTATATTGCTTTGGCCACCCTGATCATAAGATGCCTCTAATGCATGATAAATACATATACAGCTATAAATTTTCTGTCACTTCTTCTGATGAATTTGTTTGTTTTTGTTACAGTCTATGATTTGGCCATTCCTTGCCTTGCAGCTGTTTTTTGTTTGTGTAGCAAGTTTTCAAAAGGTAGGTAATTGAAGGTTGCAAAGGGGTTTGTAGCTTCAGAATTCCAACCTCAAAAGTGTAAGGCTCCAGGGCACCAAGAGAAAAACTGCTGCTCATAATCAAGATTCTGATGCACAATAAACTAGACGTGTACTATTAATTATGATAAGCTACATGACTTGTATGGTCAGCCATAAGTTTTGAAAAAAATTCATGTTAGATTCTACATGATGTTTATGGACCAAAGAAATTACCACTTAACTCCACAGAAACCAGGGTTAAAAGGGGAATTTGTTCACAAGTTTACATTTGTTTGCATGTGGTTAAAACGTAAAATGATGTTAAGCTGGTTGTTGTCCCCCTAAACAAGCCTGTGACCGCACTTATGAAACCCTTCTGAGTTAAGTTGTGTCCTACACTATATGTATTGTTAAAATAAAATAATAAAAAAAGAAAGAGATAACACTGAATAGTCATCCTAAATGACGAGAACTGCATGAATTTGGCACCTGGGCATAACAGACACTAGCAATACTGTGCATTAGTGTCTCAAGGGAAAGTGGGAGCCCTGGAGCCCTGGCATTAAGAAGGGTTTCAAGAGGTGCCTGGAGTCAATAGCTTTCCTCTTATTTGATAATTAGAGCCTGTAACCCAATTCTGGTTCTTTGGTGTGCTTAAATAGTAAGTTGACTGTTTCCTCGCATGCTCAAACTTCTGATGATGACTGGATGCATTAAATGAATGATTCAATAAATCATGCATGTGACATAAATTATGTAAGGGACAAGTATTACATGTATGGTGGTCCCACAAGCACAGCCTTTAAGACTTGCTCCAAGTTGCTAGTTTTTTCTTGGGGACAAAAGAAACGTTAGATTATCGCAAAACACATGTTTGAAAATTGTGTGTGTTGCATGCAATGCAATGGAAATGAATTGTCTGGGCAGAACCAGCTGCCTTTTTGGTTCACGCTCATGGACCTCGTCCGCATCCTCCATAAGGCTTGGTACCCACTAGTGACATAACGATCATAATCATAAACATAAGCACAAACATAACACTGTTATGTCACTTACGTCCGAGTGGGAAAGCCTAATTACATAATCATAATTGCGCTAATGATCGACATAATCATAATCATAAGAAATTGATCGACCATTTTCTTATGATTATGATTATGTCTTTGGTTATGATTATGTCTTTCTTAAAGATACCGGTTCCCACTAGATCATAAGAACCTTATGTTTATGGTTATGATTATGATTATGTTTGTGATCATTATGTCTCTAGTGGGTACCAAGCCTAATCAGATCAAGCGACTTGGGGCAAGTCTAATCAGATTGTGCATTTCATTGACCATTTTAGCAGTTTGTATAAGCCTGCATACCATTTTTGATTTCTTAAATGCTAGCTGAGTAACATGTAACCATTGATATCCAAAGACTAATAATTATTCCGTTTGTTTTGCAGACATCACACTCTCCTTTTATCTCCATGCTCACTGTGGCCCTTCAGCTGTGTGGAATTCCTATACAGTTTACACACAAAATCAACTTTGTTTTGACTGCACTTCTGGCTGCCCTCAAGGACTTTGTTGTGTTTTTATTTTCGGTCATTGTTATTCATCACGCTGTGGAGTATAGTATCAGTTGTGGTCTCCTGAAACAGGTTTTGGAGAACTTTGAGTAATGTTGAAAACGTTTACTGTACATGGAAGTATCCTTTCTACATGTACATGTAGGACTGTTTTATCAGTGCTGGTGGGATGTTACTGCATAATGCATGTATGGTGCCAGTCTAAGGTAAGGTGACAGTCCCTTGTCAGTTGAACAGAAGCAATTGACACAGTTGGTAGGAATCATGAAGCATCTCTCAAGTTGAGTGACTGGATTTAAGAGTCTACTTACTTGACTTGAGAGGTGATTAAAAAAAAAGAATAATAAGCTTGTCATTTGTCTAATCTCTTGTGAGACTAATAGGATAACAACATTGAGCTCGTAGTGCCTCAAATGTCAAGTACTGCAAATGTCAATGGCTGCAATACCTCTGTTATGAATGGCCTTTTATTTACCATTTTAGTATTGCAGAATGTAGCCTGCTTAAGCTTAAGTGGTGTCAGCAATAGTCTGGAATCTATGTATTTAGCAAAATTGTTCAAACGCTGGGTATTTCCAAGAGCACACCATCGTTACTCAATAACAATAAGTCTCACACAAACTATGTTTCTAACCAGTGAGAAATCTTTTTTGTTGATAATTTTGTAAAGTGCTTAAATTGAGTTTTTTTTTTATTACTTTAATAACAGTGTACTAGATTACATTGATTTTGATAAAATACATATTACATTAATATCCGTACATGTAAAACGAAATATTAAGAAATTATTTTTTGGAATTTTTTCATCCTATTGAGTGAAATGCATTTGTTTAATCCAATGTATCTCGAACTTTATTAGGTGGTTTAAATCTGGAAACCTGAAATGTCCAAAATGGACCACAGCGATAATACTACACACATATGTAAACTCTGCTCAATGTTCTCAATGTTTCCGATATTCTTGCAATAATTTATATGTTCTTATTATGGTCACATCGTGTGGCAGTAGTTCGCACCGAATGTCACTGAATCTTGCTTCTGGCGTGGTGGGTCTCGCTTAAAAATTAAAAAAAAAATGTTAGTTTATTCCCTTCTACCACAGCATGTGAATAGCTCGCTCCAGCTAGGCTTTTTTTTTTGCGATGACCGCACGCTTTTGTACGCCCCTCTCCTTTGCAAAGGGAAGGGGCGGGGGGGGGGGGGGTTGGGGCTGAAACCTTCCCCTAGACGCGCCATTGCTGGCAACTAGGCAGGTACACGTAGGTTAATCTTATGCGTATTTTAGTTTCCGTCCCGATCATCCTCGTAGGAGTGGCTCCGTGCCTTGGACAATTAAATACTTCCATAAACAAATTTTACTGTATCGGACACTTAGACCCAGGTTAGAGAAGCAGGGGAAAGAGAGCGGTATGTTGATACTTTGATCTTCCCAAAAGCGGTTAAATGCTTAAATATGTCCACAAAATCTTCATTTCATTAATCCATTCTTAGAAGGTAGTTTAAGCCCTGTAAAGGAAAACCGAAAGAGATAAATCCAAGATAATTCCTTTTGGACAAAATACTGTAACACGGATTAAAAAAAAAACGCTTTTGGTACATGCAGATGTTAAGATTAGCAAATTGAAAGGCTTTCGCTGGGGAGAAGTGAGTGATGTTCCCCCCAACCCGATCCCCCCCCCCCCAAAAAAAAAATTAAAAACGCTCCAAACTTGCCCAGTTTTGGCATGCACTGGGGATATTATGCCTTAAACGACGGCTAGCACCAGAACAATGGCCATTACAGTTGAATGTTTTCCCTAACAATTCAGCCTTTAGGCGAGAACATAACAATCAATTCACAAAAAGGTGCCGGCATTAAGTATAGGAGGTCCGCTTTGTATGAAAACGCTTGGCAACTTTTGAGCGATCGTTCGGTTTTTAGGCCAACGCAACCATTTACGCCCTTCTTTTACTATTCCTACAGTTGTGTTTCGTTGAGGAAATGTGTTGGGAAGGACAAAAAAACTTCAAGTGAAAAGCGCTAATTGCTTGGGTTACGCTTTTTACGGCGACCAAATTTTCGTGTCAGGATTACTTGCCGAGTGGGAGGTTTTACTTAACGGCAGAATTAAAGTAGTTTCTTTTTTTGACATTTTGAAAACACCATGAAACCAACCATTTATCAAGCACATTTCCTGGATTGGTAATATGCCGCCCAAGGTATTGCACGAAACCGCACGAAATACGCATATTTTGAATTTGACAAAAAGGAGAAGCGGCGTCTACTTTTTGCAGCATTGCTCGCTTAGCTGTTTAGGTGGTAAGGCGGGCAACAAGCAACCTCAACGTGAGACGCAACATTATTGCGCCACAATTTGCTAGTACATGTTGCTCACACTCGGCCTTAAGTGGACAGGATCGATTACAGCCGTCTTGTGAGTTTCGTCTTGCGTTTTATCTTTCCCAAACATAACCAGTGCCTTTGTTGGGAGAAAGGCGAAAAAACAGGAAATCTAGTCACGTAACAAATTTAATTACGTGCATTTAAAAATTACGTGCATTTGCAAAATAGAAATTGAAAACAAAGCAGTGCTATGGGAGAGAATGTGTCAAAGCAGTGCTATGGGAGAGAATGTGTCAATAGCGTTTACTTGAATAGTCAATCCACAGATTATGTCAACGAAACCTCGATATAACGGGAAATCGACCAAAATCTTCGTTATGTGCGGTCGCTTAATAATTAGTCTCAGATTAAACAGCGCAATACCTGCACGGAACTGCAGTGCTAGATTTTGTATTGGTACTGTTTTGCCTTCAACTTCAGTCGAATGATGACATTATTAATGTTGGTTATATGGGGTAGATTTTTAGTCTGGGCTTTTGGTTTGTGTTTGTTATAACTGGGATTTCGTTACACCGGGTTCCTGGGGCCCGTTTCTCGAAAAGAAAGTCCCGGTAACTTTTTGGGCCCGGAACTATGTTTTAAAATCAAAATCTATAGAATGGTGGTGTAGCTTTCAACCCGCAAACCAGCTCGATTTGTTTCGTCAACTTACAATTTTACTGCTTAGCTTTCAAAACCAACAAAATTTGAATTTTAAGGTAAACGTTTCGCTCATAAAATAGCTTTCCAGGGGCCCGTTTCTCGAAACTCCCGATAACTTTCCGGGCCCTAAAACTACTTTCAGTGCACAATATTCTTTTACTGATTTTGAGGGCTAAATTTTAATCTTTGTAATTTCGTGAAGTATATCGCTAAGTTTGCGCCAATAATTATCATTAGCTGACAAATAAATGAGCTCGAAAAAATTCTTACCGGGCCCGGAATGTTATCGGGACTTTCGAGAAACGGACCCCTGGCGTTATATCGGGGTTCTGCTCCATACTTACATATTACTGTAACTTTGGCTGCGCTGAAGTATGTTGTTCGTTATACCGGGGATTTCGTTAAATTTGGGTTCTTTAAATCGGGGTTCCATTGTAGCTGAGCTTGGAAATTCGGGGAATACGATTCCGTTTCCACAAATTTTCTGCCACTAAATTTGAGTTAAAGAATTCGAGCAGATCCAACTGTAGCCACCTTTCTTTAGATAGACAAATATCCTTGAAAAACGACATTTTAGTTATTTTAATTTTAATTGCTTTAATATTCTCGTCGGTAGCCGCTGAACGATAAACAAAGTTATGGTCGGTTCGTTTGTGATCTTAATGGTCTCGCTGGGATTTCCTTTCTAAGAATACAACTGACACTGTATCGAGTTGCCTTCAGCTGTCGCGGAAATTAAAAAGAAAAAAAGTTCTCCAAACAAACTCCCGACAAATGAAAACATCACGGCAATAAATCTTCTGTATTCGTCACAGGTCAGGTTGGATTGTGAACTCTGGAAGAAAAATAGAGGGAATGGCAATTCTCTGAACAATCTTTCAAATCTTTCAAACTTAGATAGCTTTAAATGTTTAGAATGAAAAAAGGAAAAAAAAGAAAGGAAGAAACCAAAACAGTCATTGGCGACCCTTTGTAAGCTGACTGTTGTATGTTTATTTGGAAGAGCAATGTCTTTTTATATCGATGGTGAATTTTAATTCTCGGGAAAATCTTTGCAAAGATAGTAAGACAAAATTTAAGAACAGTTTTGTTAAACTGATTATTCTTGGCAGAATTAGATGCTGTTCGACTTGATAACGCAAGCATTTAGGTATTTTAAAAATTTGTGCAAATAAAAATCGGTCCCGCTTTATCGTGTTTCTTTATCGTATTTTCACAACAGTGTTCACACGTCAGGAAAAACAAACAAACAAAGCGTGAGGGCAAATATGGCAATTTCAGCGATTAGACTAATTTCCAATGGTTGTATTGCAACTTCATTCACTTTAACTCATCTAGCGGACATGTGATGTTCAGTGTAAATTGTTGAAATTCATTTTTTCCAGTTCTGTCTCTTTGATAACGGTGGATTTGATTTTTTTAAATTTTTCTTATCTCGTAGTATTCACTTTTGTTGTTATTCTCTTTGCACAAAGATAACCTATTCAATAGATCACCATCTATCATCGAGCCATCTTATGTACTGCGTCGTACAAAAATTGTGCAATTCCAAGACAACAAACATGCTTTGTTGTGTCGATAGGATATCAGTTAAATTGACGCAACTTCGTTCAGCATTTAATCTTCAATTTCTTTATTACGCGCTGAACATTGCAGTCGTCCAGTTCCTGTTTACTGTTTCATTCCAATTCCCAAAGTTGAAAAAGTAGGTATACCTTTTTTTTGTTTTCTTGGTATAAGAAAATTCAAGAAACAGTAGGGAATGCTTCAGTTGTGTCACTTTGTATTACGTTGCTTCCATCCCGCTTTCGTTTAAATTGTCACCGTCCACAGCTTCTTCATTTATGAGCTGTTTTTGGCAAAAGCTTTTTAGCTTTCTTACGCCGACACAGCGTCTCCTCTGGCAGACAAAATGTTTGATCTACTTGACGCTATTTTTTGTGAGATTGTTATATTTTTGCCGATCACTTCCGAAAACTGTAAATGTCAATTTTTTTAATTCGTTATTTTGACGCATCTTCTACAGCGGATGAACACTGTTTACAGAACCGAATTCTCGAAAATCATAGCTGTGCTTCCTTTTCTAGATAATAAATATCTTGGCTTTTGTTTGCCTGCATTTTCAATTTGTAATAAGAAGTGTGCTCTTTCCGAGTACCTATTGCCATTAGTGGACCATAAGTGTCCATGTGCAAGCCACTCAGTAATGAAGAGCTGTTTATATTTTGAAGTTTAAAGGCACTCTGTAGCTTCCAAATGATATTTGTAATAAGATTAGTTCCAGGCAATCGTCGAAGGGATTTAATTGTTATTGACATCCATGGCACGCAATTAAACAGTGGTGACATTAATGCTAATTTCGGCTCCACGCGTGGAAACCCTTCTTTGAGAATATCGTGAGCCGTTCGAAATAAACGTTTCATCGACGGTAATTGAAGGAAGTGGTCTCAACGTTCGATCGTTTCCGTCACCTTTTCTTGAAAAGCTGCAGCATAGGATCTTTGAGCTGCAAAAAAGCTTTTTGAAGGCCAAACGAAAGTCTCTGTTCATTCCAGTATAAATCCATGGGTTCGCGCACGAAAGCACGTAAGGAAGGAACACTATTACCCCTTCAATCGCCACTGGGATTTCGTGGTACGTGAACGCTTCGATGAGGGTCACCACAAGAAACGGGCTCCAGCAGATAACAAATAGACTCACAATAATTGCAAGCATCTTAGTGATTTTGAGTTCTCTGAAGAAGCGTCTTCGCCGCTCGAACGTATACGAATACCTCTTCTTCTCACCAGAAGCTGAGCCAAGACGGTTAGAGCGCATTTTGGAAATCTGGCTGATTGCCGCCCTGTAGATGGAGATGTACGCAAAGGACATGATGCCCAGCGGCAAGCAAAACAGTGACGCAAATAAGAAGATAACGTAGCCGTGTATCACCTTCAAGTCGTCGTGGAATTGCAGGAACGATATTCCAGAGATGACCATGGAGAATCCCCACACTGAGGCAATGGAGCGCTTGGAACGGCGCGGTGTCACCACCGTTTTGTAGCGTAGCGGCCTGCTGATGGCGTAGTAACGGTCAATGGATACCAGCGTGGCGTTGAAAATGGATGCAGTGCAGCAGAAAGGATCAATCCACTTAGTACACAAGTCCAGCACTAGGCTATCATATTCGTTGTCGATTGGAAGAAGTGAGCTGAGCAGCCACACGGGCATTGCCAAGAGGGCCACGGCTAAATCCGCCGCAGCAAGTGACATCACGAAGTAGTTTGTCACCGTCCTCAGCTCTCGGAATGTGTATACCGCCATAAACACAAAGCCATTACCGACAACTGTGGCAACAATGAGCAGCAATACAAAAACTAGAAACAGAATCGTGCCGTCTGACTCCTCTTGATAAACAGTATCAGTTGATGCGTTGCTCCAGTTAACGTCCATGGTTCGTTCGCCTGCAGTGGACTGCAACTTCATATAAGCAGGGAAAGCTGTTGTTTACCAGCTGCTGCCGTACAGTCAGTAATCAAATAGACAGTTATCTTGGCAGAAGCTAAAGTCGATTTAAGTTGCTACGATGCTTCATTCAATGCTTGTGCTTTAACAGTTGACTCTTCTGGTTTTTGTAGTGCACCATAGCGGTGAAACGAGAAATCTCCCTCTTTAACGACGATAAAACGCCCAATGTTTTTCGGTGTTTTCCTCCAAAAAGGCCTGCAGGGTTTACAAGAAATAAGGACAATATATTAAATGTCTATCGCTTTACCCCAATTTTCAGTCCCTCTTATACACAGTTGGTAATTGGTGGAACTTGTGTACCCCTTTACAGACTTATTCGTCCAAATGAAGGCCACTTGCAAATTATATACGTTTTCACAAGATAGCGCAAACACAATCGCCCCACGAACATTTCCGGTAACTATGGAGCTCATTGAGATTCTATATTCATTAAATTTGCATCCAGAATGGAAGTGTTGTTTTCGGCTTTTGAAAATTACTTCCTAAAGTAACACTATCAAACTTTACAGTATTTTGCTTTATTATGTAAATAGCAAGCGGCCGCCTTATCGTTTACCATAAACTTAAAAAGAAAAGATGACCATAAAATGTCAATTTAATAAGAAAGAATTAACAAAGAGGCGACTTTAACAGATTTTTTAAATCTTCTTCCGCAAATTTCTTATCCTGTCGAATATTTTGTGTTTCAAAATTTGGCACCTTTGGGCGAAAGTGTTATGTTGTTTTCTTATATTATCAAGAAGCCATTAAATGCGTTGTTATTAAAACTGAGAATCACACCTGCTGTTGAAAAGGGAAATTTCAGTCCAGGATTTAATAAAAATAGTGTATTAGAAAATTGTCAAAAAATTGCCACTTCCGCAAAATAACATCCTGTTGTGCTTGTAAAAGAATCGTGCCAGGGATCGGCATTGAATTTTATTACAGAAAATCAGTCTATTTTCTAGATCAAAGTTGTTTTCCGTCGTCTTTATAATCATACCGCATCTACGTAACAATTGTCTTCATTTTAAACACAAATGATTTCGGCAAATGCCGTCTTTCAACATTGACTCAGTGAACCACGCACTTGCTCCAAATGGAGCAGTTAAGATATGAAGTACTTTAACCTTGTTCTTTGCCGCAGACAATAATTACAACGAGACTGGCAAAGTTTTCACGGAAAGCAGATATATCTTTTCAAGAGAGTTTAAAATGCTCATAAACAATGCGAACGTCTCCCAAATGGTATGCAAAAACTAGAAATTATGCCGTTATTTAGATTTTTCTTGAGGCTTTAGTTTCGTTTCAATTTATGAATTGATATGCTGTCATACTTTTATTACAGTTTTACTTCAAAATTTGAAATAATTTAATTTGGAGTCTCCTTGAAGAAAATGTGTTTATTGCAATCACGGATTTGTTTCATACATGTATGCATAAGTAAATTATATGTTTTTAGTTTGTAATTTAAATGTATAAATCTCAATAAAGAAACAACAGTTTTCAATTTACAAAACATGTTTCGACATTCTCATGTCATCTTCAGTTGCAAATGAGCTACAAAATTACGCTTTAAAACTTACGTTTACAATTTGAATATGAAATACGCGGGAAACAAAAATAGCGCGCGCATAGTTACTTTAAGTGACTTAGGAACACACACACACACACACACACACACACACAAAATACTTCCAATAACAAGAATGATGAAATAAAAGACACACACACACACACACACACACACACACACACAAAAGTCATTAAAAGGAAAGAGATAACTCTAGATGCTTTAGCTGCTGATTAAATGTATAAATAATTTTGTTTCCGTGATATGAAGCAAAAAAACGTTGTATTCGGCAACATGTAAAGTTTAAATTTTGCTTGATAAGTAGTTTATGCTTACACGTTTTTAGACGTTTGTTAAATATGGCGTTAAAATAGCAGTTGACCGGTGGTAAATATGAAACGAGAAGAACACCTTATGACGACAACATAATACAGTAAAAACAGGCCGATTTCAGTATTTCTCAGATATGAAAATACAGAAGAATACAAATATTTTTAAAGCGTTTTTAAAGGGTGTTTGATGTTCAGTTTATTAAGAAGAGAATTTCCCTCTTACCTCAAATTAACTGAATATATTTATTTATTTTTCGTTTTTAAGGCAGCTACAAAAAGAACAAATAATATACTTTGCTTGGTTTGAATAACTGACCCTTCCAATGTGAAGGCAAGCTGTATATTGTGTCCTTTGGTCAGCTTTAGAGAAAGTTCTTATGTATGACAGGGCAGAAAGGGAATGCACGATAAGCAGCAGGCCGGCTTCTGTAGCACTCTACCTTGATCGTTCCGGAATCGTTGATTTGCTCGAAGGTTTCGCGAGGTGTCTTTTTCTTGGGACAGAGTATTGGTTTAGATTACTTCGGAGTCAATTTTGTGGTCTAAACAAGAAATATCAAGAGATGCTGAGATGGCGGCTGTTCAAAAATCGTGGCGTGATACCTCGTAATGTGACGTCATCATTTTACGTTGTCGAGCTCAAAGAAAACATTTTGTTCGTGCTTTTCATGTCTTAGCTTAAGTGCTCTTGAGGTTACGGATGGGGAAGGGGACATAGTTATTCCCCACCCTCCCCCCTTGCACCAAAAGATGACAAAGGCTTACTCTAGGCAGAGTACGAATATATTAAAATCATTCAAAACAAATTTGAAACAAATTTGTCATTTTTTAATGTGACGAGGAAAAACGTGTTTCAAGAAATGTTATTTCTTTCTTTTAAAAAGCCCGTATCCTCCTTGACTAGGGGTTTCATGTTCGCTATTAGTAAAAAACGCGAGCTTTCGGGGCGCAATGAATTGTTTTCTGTAATCAGGCACCCTATAGTCGCATTATTTGCTACATTTACACAGGATACTGGCCCACTCTAGTTAGGAAGTTCTGGGTGTAGGATTTTTCGCCATGCAATAGGAAACAAACGAATTTTCAAACCCTAGCTTGTCGCAAGGCCCTCAGTTATCTGGCGAACCGGATTTACACAGGTCAACCCGAACGACTATCTTCCCTTGGGTCTTTTATCCAACTTTACTATGCAAACTCGCACTTTTTGTATCCCGAATTACTTTTTTAAATACTCAAAGGTTTTATTTTAAGCGCAAGTAAGCTCTCTGATTGGTTTCTACAGATGGGCTATCACCTCTTATCAAACAAGTAAAAAATTAGAAAATAAAAAAAAAAGGTGGAATATTCCGAATGTCGCGAGCGCTGGACAAAGAAAAAATCTGAGTCCCCGACACAAAATAGATGTAGAAAATAAAATGCTTCATAGAAATCTTTCTTTTGGTAAGTTACTAACGTTTCCTACATTATTCCAGGATGTCTATGCCTTATAAAGCAGACTCTAGTTATCAAGTATGTGTGCTTCGTCATTTGGCTATGAGGTCACGCACGGCGAGATTGACTGGTAAAGTAAATTCGAGATAGCTGGACCCTGTCCAATACGAACCTCGGCTTCTTCTGCATGAAAAACGTTCCTGCAAATCAAACGCCTCGTTGATAATAGTTTCCATCCGTAATTCTGTCAATTTCAGTTTGATATATATATTTTTCTGAAGGTGCTATGCTGTTTCAATCAAAATATCATTGCATATCGCAAGGACAAAAGGAGACTTAACGACATAACATGAAATCGACACTTGATAGCACCAACTTTAAGCTGAAGTGAACTTATCGATAATTATGGACAATGTACAAATCTTCAGTTTCCAAAATGTCCACTTCTAGCTCAATTGAAGTGATAGGTACTTACTTCAATAGTCGCAGGTCGGTGGGTTGGAATAAGTCGTCAGGCGAAAGCTTATAAGAAACTTATCTGCTGTTTAACATGCCAGAATTTAAGAAGATATGTTGAGGCTCGATCTGATGCTTTACAAATTCAGCTTTCGCGACCTTAACGAAGAAAAATAGAAAGATGAGAATCTGTTGTCAGCTGTGTTTATTGTCTGTGTTGTCAGCTGTCTTGTTGAAGATGGAGTCGAATAAGAGGAACCAACACTGAACAAATTAGCGTCAACACATTCTCACCTTTTGGCAGGAAATCGTTTTGCATGTAAATTAAAAATTTTCCTTAGTCCTTTGTAATAAGATTCTACTGCATCTCATAAGCGAACACAGAGACAAGTCTTTTTATTACATTTTTTGCAGAAAGTAGATTAATATCCTTTCCTCAGTGTGTAAAATGAAAATCACAACAGCTGATTAGTTACTCAAGACAATTAAGGCATGGGTCCTTCAGTTATTTCACAAAAAAGTAAGGGGGGGTGGTCTAACTTTTGATGAATTTGACATAAAGCGGAGTAAGCTGAGGATACACTTACAAGCTGAAATTTAAAGAACCTTAAATGTTTTTTAGTATCACATATTGTCACGTGACCAATTAAGGCTATTTTTAGCTCAAAAACCTTTTTGGCAAAATGGTACCACTTTTCATAATTTTCTTGGGGCTGCAATCATCTAAATAATGTCAAGGCTACTAGTAACATCAGTTTTGTGCCCGGGCTTTTGAAGAAAATTTAACATAAAATCCTGAAATAAGAAAACAATTTTACGAGGGGACTGGAAACTAGTACAAAACAGTGTTTATTTACAAAAGTAGTGAAATATTTCACAAAGTCCGGGCACAGATCTTTAGTCACTGACGTGATGACTTATTTAGTAGCAGCAAAGTTGAATGACTGTTCGCATAAAGTGGTGCCATCTTTCTTCATAGATTTTTTCGATTATGTGGCCGTAAAAAGTCATGACCTTATTTGCATACTTCTTGTCATTCATTATGTTAACATTAGCAAACTTATCAGTCTGACAACGTTTTACCGTTTTATGTCTTAATCCTCAAAAGATGGACCACCCCCTAACGTTTTGGTGAAATAAAAGAGCACCCGTGCCTTAATTTTCTTGAGTAGTCGGAACTGTCCAATACTTCGGTCTCGCAAAGTTTTAGTTTACATTATCAGGAAAGTTTCGCCCTCATTGACATTTGCACCGCTTCATTTATATGAGGGTCCACAATAGGTTTGGCGGGATGCGGGATTTGGCTAATTTTTGTGGCGATATTCGGGATGGGAGCTGAAAACAGGAGCGGGAAGCGGAATTTCAATTGAGAGCGGGAGCGGGATTTTGTGTTTTTACGGTGTCGGGATGCGAGAATCGCAAGGGGAAAGTAGCGGGATACGGTATTTTAATTTTTACGAGACTGCATGATTTGACTAGTGTAGACCGATAGAAATGGATCGTTTGTGAATGAAGTGTGTCGTCGGCTTTCTAGTAATTAATGAATTGATCAAGAAAGAGTAGCCTGCCTGTCAAGGTATTATGAGTCCTTTTGTGATGTTGTGTGTTGATTTCGGAAAGAGGTATCAAGTCACATGTCGTGTTGCATTTCTTGGCCTTGTTTGCGTTCTTAACTTTTCCGACCCTTTCCATTGAGCGTTTGTTGGAGCAGCTATAATCAGCCATTTTGTCAGCTATGGTTAGTCTAGCCATTATGGCAATGCCGGCGGACGGTAATGTAACGGCGGTCGTCAAAAACGAGGTATTTGGCATCATAAATTTTGTTCCTCTGATATATTATGAAAAGAGTGCGACCAGGAATGTCTTTCTTAGAAAAAAAAAATTCCGAGAAGAAATTTACTGAAAGCGAGTATAGTATATAAAAGACGCTGAAAGCTTTGAAATAAACTGTACGTTAGGTGAGTCCACTTTTATAAATCTTTTGTTACAATTTCTGGACCGATCTTGCATGACCTTTGTGCCCCTAGCTTTGTCTAAGGACACAACCCATTTATATACAGCTGGATGTAGAGAAACAAATGTGGAAAAAACGTTTGTGTCTAAGGAAACGCCGACCTTCAGATCAAAACCAAGTCATGCTTGCCACCCCACAACTTGAACTACCATCCTTTCATTTACATACTCAGTAGGTTGTCTTCCAAAAAAGGAAGGACCGAGAGTGGGCAGAATATCGTAGCAAACAATCTTTTTCAATTTTTACCTTTCACTTATACCTGGACAAGAAAAGGTAAAACAGGTTTAAAACAGAATAACACAAACGAAACACTTGTTGCGTCTTTTAAAGTGGCGATATTTTTAGATGGTATCGAGACAATCGACCATAAAAACGTCTTTACTTGTCTTCTATCCATTGTATAAAGGTATGTCAGGTTTTCATCATGAAAGTAGAAAACTATTTAAAAATTTAAGCGGGATCGGGATTTCGACGCAAAGAAGGGGGGGATGGCGGGATTAACAGGCCAAAATAGGCGGGATGGCGGGATCTGAGAACCCTATTGTGGACCCTCATATCTATTGTCCTTAAGGATTCAAACTCTATACTAAATTACTGATATTGTTTCAAAGCGTTCCGATCCCATTATAATGAAAGAAATAGACGAGTACACAAAGCCGAAATCTCCGAATCAGTCTGAAATTAGTATGTTGCATGCGTTTCAAATAAAGTCACCACCGCTAGTAAATGGTTTAAGCCGACGGTTGAATTCGTCTGCGACGCACTAGAATTTAGCGAAGTGTCCTCTTTTAAAAGTACGGGTCCGGAATTATTCGGACTGGTGATTCTAGGGAAATTGGTTTGTATGATCTACAGAAAGATTGAGACTTGTAGAGCAGTAACAGTAAATATATTTTTTTTCAAGCAGGTTTTTTCTGGCCTCCGTTCTGACGGTAATGTCTTTGTAAACTGTCGCTCAGCTCTGTTTCTATGTTATGTGCCATACGTTCGGATGTAATTAGAGGTTATAGTATAACTTATTGTTATAGTTCCCGGTGCTCGGCCGAAAGCGCCAAAATAAACCTGCTGGTTTTTGCTCATGTTGTGTACTGCGTAGTGGAGCTGAAATAGTACTTCTCACTAGAACAGATGAAACAAACGACGCATCAGGTATCGTGTCAATCTCTTTAAATCATGGTAACTTTTCTGCGGGCTTGTGCATCAAGCAAGGATCATCTCTAAAGTCTCTCCAGCGTTTCTCCAGCGCGTAGGAGACTACTCCAGCAGTTCCTTGCAATTGAATCGTTCCATAATTTTGCTTTTCCCGGAACTGATGGAGAAGGAATCTCGCCACCACCTTGTTCAAAATTGCTTGTACAATACGTTTGCAGATACACTTCCTCCGTGTTTCATGCACGGAGAAACGTAACGTTGAGAAGAGTTCAATCACTGTTTCTGTCAATGATGGTTTTTTTTATAATAACTTACCAGATTCACTTAGATGAGACAAAGTTGATGACATTGTTTCACATTTGTTAAACGTTTTTGTTGAATTTTGGTTCTTGGTTCAATAAACTAGCTTCCAATACTGAAAAAAGCATTTAATAAATAAACTCCGGGCCCCGAATAAACGCCGGGTGGTTCGAATATACGCTGGGTCTACGAGGCCGAGTTTTAAATAAACGCCCCCCGGCGTTTAATCGAGAAAATAAGGTATTGTTATTATATCTTGTAACCATAACAACCGATTCTCACCAATCTTTGCCCAAAGGCGTCTAAAGCTGCGTTCACACTAGCACTGAAGCATGTTTATCGCAAACATGTTAAAATGAAACAGGTTTTTCTAATTGCATGTTTGTAATCGCATTGATCACAAATCTATGTAATTTATGCGGTTTATGAACATGCATAAATTCTCGATAATTACACTTTTCAAACCGAAGAATGGAACTGAAACTTGCTGTGGCATTCATTCTGAGGCGAAGGGCCTTTCAGATCATTGCAGGAAGAGGGGATTTGTGCAATCTTTGGTACAACATATCCCATCTGCGACAAGCTCAGCAATTTATAGCGGTTGTCTGCATGGGTTTTTGTCCTTTTGCAAGGGCTTGCGGGGTTCTGAATCATCACCAATAACTGCCCATGTATCTCGTCATCAGCCCATGTATGAAATAATAATTGTGTCTCATTGTAGCCCCAGTTAAGGATCTTCGGGCACTCGCTTCCTCTCCGTTCTCGGCCGCCATGTTTAACGTGTTTCGTCTGACCTAGATCAAAACTAACCCATGAGGTAGGTAGTTTCGATCCTGATCAGAATAAACATGTTTCGATCATGATACGCGCGATGCACTGCATAATGTGAACACTTTACACGGTGAAACATGTTTCATTTGTGATCAGAATAAACATGTTTCGGCCTAGTGTGAATGCAGTTTAAGAGTCATAAGAGATAAGTTACGGCTGTTGAATACGGCAGATGCTGATAATAAAAAAAGCCTCTTGAAAACGGGGGTGCTATCACCGAAACTCCCCTCCCCTCTTCTCCCCATTGTACGTCCGAGGGCTAAGTGGAGACCAGTGAAATTTGTCGCTGCTCGCACGGGTCCCGACCAATAGGAAGCTTGATTGCTGTTACATAGACAAATATAACGAATATGGCGGTGGTAACTTGAAGTTGAAACGTCGGCGTAGAGCTACGATTTATCTAGTCCCATGAAGGTCGATATAACAGATTGGAGTTGAATGAAAACATTTGAGGTCTGCCGGCAAAATATCAACTAGCGCGCTACAGTTATTGGTATAAAACAAGAGCTTCCATGATAAAAGGGATGGTACCGCCTCAGCTTGACTACACACCTTTTTTTAGTGTGAAATGCAACTTTAAATGTCCTTTTGTCATGGTACGCTGTCGACATAAGCGTCGTATTACTGATTGGTTTTGACTGAAAATATTGCAGTCTGTCATCAAAATATCAACTAGCGCGCTGTAATCGTTGGTATAAGCAAAAGCTCCCACGAAAAAAGGGATCGCACCTGCTATAAATATCTTTATGTTATGGTACACTGTCCACTGAAGCGTCATGTAAAGTAATGATCTTCAAAATTTCCGGAAACCGAAATATTACATCAGAGAAATACTGGATAGACCCTGGATATGATTTTGTAATAATTTTAGCAAGCTTTGTTATGTTTTTAGCAAACTGTTTTCGAAAAACTAGACTGAAAATGGTCGAAGAAAAAACGCCTGTTCTTTGTTCCTGTTTTGTTTACCAGCTGCTCTAGTGGCTTATTGACAACTTGCGACAAGAAGAGCAAGAACAAGTTCTTTTTCGCCGGACTTCTTGTTTGTCAAACGTTAAAATCTTTCCTTACATGAAACAATCGTGGTGATTAATTCACAGGTCATGTTTGTTCGCTAGAACGCGTTTCACTGAGTTGTCAATGTGCGTGTGGTTAATCCACTCAACCGTCAAAAGAAGCCAACCAACTAGCTGACTAGCCACTCAGTCAGTCGTTCCTTCAGTCATCCACTCGGTCGGTTAGTCAGTCTGTCAGTCAGTCAGTCAGTCAGTCAGTCAGTCAGTCAGTCAGTCAGTCAGTCAGTCAGTAAGTCAGTCAGTCAGTCAGTCATCTAGTCGGTCGGTTAGTCAGTCAGTGAGTCAGTCAGTTAGTCAGTCATCTAGTCGGTCGGTTAGTAAGTCAGTCAGTCAGTCAGTCAATCAGTCAGACAGTCAGTCAGTCAGTCAGTCAGTCATCCAGTCAGTCAGTCAGAAAGCCTCCCAGTCAGTCAGTCAGCCAGCTAGTCAGTCATTCAGTAGGCCCGTCACTCGCTCAGTCCACCAATCAGTCAGTAAATCAGCCAGTCAGTTAGTCATTCAGCCAGTCATTCATTCATTCATTCACCGATCATTCATTCATTCATTCATTCATTCATTCATTCATTCATTCATTCATTCATTCATTCATTCATTCATTCATTCATTCATTCATTCATTCATTCAGTCAGTCAGTCAGTCAGTCAGTCAGTCAGTCAGCCAGTCAGTCAGTCAGCCAGTCAGTCAGACAATTAGTCCGCCAGTCAGTCAATCAGCCAGTTAGTCAATCATTCAGTCAGTTAGTCAGTCATTCAGCCAGTCAGTAATTCAGTCAGCCAGTCAGTCATTCACTCAGTCTGTTAGTCAAACAATATCAATTAATTAAATATCGTGAACATATTGATTATTCCTGCAGCTGCACGCCGAAAAAGAATGAAAGTTTTAACACAAGCCATCATAAAATAAGAGTCGGTAAAACCAAAATGTAAGACAATTTAAATCTTAAGAGGTCAAATAATCGATTTTCTGTGCGCGCTCTAGTATTCTTGAGGAAAACGACTGCTCGTAGTCTATCACAGATCAAGATAGAGGCATTCTCAAATTCCGTTTTATTTTGCTACCATTTTGACAATAGGTGGGGCATTAGTAATAAAAATTAATGCATTGCGCCGTTTCAATGTTTCTACCATCATTTTCAAGCACTGAGTGACCTAAAAATGAAACTGAATATAAATATGTGGAAAAAATTCTCGACATTTTTGGGAGTTGATTTCTTTAATTAACTTCATCTTTTGAAAGGCACACGCTACTTCAAGGTTAGGATAGTCTCAACTACTTTACTTGACGGGCTCGAATTTTGGTTGGCTGTTCTTTTTTTGCTGAGGGAATTCAATAGCATGTGGTATTTTGCACGGAGTATCAAAATCATGACAATTTAGTATCATATGCAGATATCTCATTACGAGTATGTACTACATCATAGATAAATTTCTGTCCAGAAACTGACAATGACCGAGGACTTGTCAGGACGGCTGTCAAGCTGCGGTTTGCCTCACGTTTTGTGGTGATAAGACGACTGTTTTATTAAATTTCAGGACCTGATCCTCCTAATAGCGGTTGTTGATTCAGAATTTAACAGCTACGGCTATAAAGAAAAGCGCAATTCTCACTTAATGAATAATAACCAAGAAACGTCACAACCGGCGAATGTATAAGGGAACAAGCCTCACGATGGAAAAGCTGAATTATTTCACTTTTTCAACCTAAAAAAAGAATATTGTAATTTAAAGTGTATATGACACGAAATTTTTTTCTTCGGTTTTCGAGAGACTGATGTGTATAAAAAACGATTCTAAACTTAAAACCTGTCTAGAATTTTTAAAAACCTCTTTTTTCGCGGGCAAAAGACCCTATTTTTCACTTAAAAACTGTCCCGGGGACTGGGACCGAATTTACCGCATTGCGACGTCAATTGACTTGATTGCGTTCCCGCGAACGCAGTGTTTTTGTTACAAATCGCCTCAAAATGTTGACAGTGTTCAGCAGTATCGGGGATCTTTTTGAAACTTCCAAGACCTACAGTGAGAAAGAACAAGTAGGAGAAAAAATAGAGCTGTTTTAGGTCTTATTAAACCAGACGACGACGAACATTTCCGATGTCTTCTCTTCTTTCGTACTGTGGTGAGGATGTTGATCTCAAAGTTGATGATTTATCCTGACTGTACATCAGTGGAAGCACCTCAGTTCTGAGATTTCTTTGTTGAGTTCTTTTAGGGTTTATTAAGAACATCAAAGCCCTTGTGTTCACAGAAACAGATTACTGTTTCCATCAACCTAAGGAGAACCGAAAGTGCCGATTGTTTTGATGTTTTAATACCGCAAGAATGTCGTCGTTCTTATAGAGAGTGCGCTGGATTTTCGATTCATTTCGATTTAAGAACGAGTTCCCAGAGTTTATTCCCAGCCTGGCATTAGTTTCAGTGGTTTCTGCAGCAAGCAAAAGTGTTTTTACAGAGTGTAGAGAAAAGCCAATGACGAAATCGTTTTGTTGATAATATGGCCGTACGCAATGTACTTCCAGGCCAGAAAAGAAAATCATTTATTTCCACTGTCGTGTTATCCTGCAATTAAAACGGCACTGAAACTGACTTCAGCTCTCATGCTTCTTGCCATATTACGGGCTGATTCAGCAAATGTAGCAGCTTAAGACTGTTGCTATCTAGAGTATCAATATTAGGGTATTAACACTAATCTTGGCTCGGTAATTTTTCAAACAACTCAGTACCATGATAGCTAACGCAATGTTACATTTCGCATTAAAATACAGTTAATTTTGTTTTGTTTTGCAGTGGGTATGGTTTTCCAACATTGTAGAACTGTTATTGAATCCGCATAACCATGTTCATTAGCTTTTAAAATAACTGGTGTCCTTGAGCTTCTTAAATAGGTTTTGGTGTTTCTAATACCACAGAAGGGGAGCGCAGCACATCAAACTCTTCTAAAACTAACATTTAATTATGAATAAACCAACAAGAATTGACAATTGACGAGTAAATTTACAAATCAACAGTGGGTCTCCATATTGACTCCTCAAACAATTTTCCTGTGAACAATGGGAATCAACATCGATCTTCATCAATAATAATCATAATTAAGTGGTCAATTACCAAAGCATGTGTATCACTCAGACACAGTGATGAAGATCCGTACATCCCTTGCTGATACGTGTAGATATTATTTACAGCAGCTCACCCCCCCCCCCCCCTCCCACACACACACACACACACACACACACAATACAGGTTCCTGACACAGGGCTGGCCCCACAAGCTTAATCTGCTTA
Organism: Siderastrea siderea; assembly: GCA_964030785.1. Taxonomy (NCBI): domain Eukaryota; kingdom Metazoa; phylum Cnidaria; class Anthozoa; order Scleractinia; family Rhizangiidae; genus Siderastrea; species Siderastrea siderea. The sequence continues at coordinate 21,535,121 of OZ034972.1, forward strand.
AGCCTGATTCAGATGGAGAGAGGTGGAAGTCCTGTATGGAGCACCTAAATTAATACCATACTGATAGTTCCTAATAAGTGGAGACGGAGTTAAAGCTTGGGGCATTTGTGGCATCCTTAACAACATTGTAAATCACCAGACAATTTTTACTTAGGAATAATTATTGTTTGTAACATCATGTCATAGTGTACCAGTTTCGTCACAGCCAACAAAGAGTGGCAGCACAACAACAACAATTTATCTAAGTATTCCTATATGGGAAGTTTCTAAAATAGTAAATTAAATACATTGTAATGTATCATTCTTGTTGACAATAGGTCACAATCATTGCAACAGGAGTGTCCTTCTGTCATCATCACTTGATCTTCAATTTTGATAGTTGACATTTATTGATCTATCAGAACCACCACCAAAAACATAAAGCAGAAATAATGATTCCATGTTTACTTCATCTGACCAAAAAGTAAGGGGGTGGGGGGGGGGGGGGGGGGGGTCTGACTGCCCTATGTCAGTATCAACAACCACCCAATCTAGATCACTCGAGGCGTGGATGAGTCTAGCTTAGTTACAACTGTTGGTATAAACAGGGATTTTTGTTGTTGGCAAGCTGATGTAAATCAGGTCAGGTCAGGTCGTGGTCATCAGTGAAAAGGCAGGGAATTTATTTCAGCCTGATTGGTAGAAACCTTGATATGTGCACATAGGATTAAACAAACTCCTAGAAAATGTTTGTCTTCATAAACAAATATAACCGAGTAAGACATTTTCCTGGAATTCTTTCAGCAACCTCTTGATTTTCTTTCTATTTTCACTCTCTAACAACGAGGCATTTGCAGCCTCCTCACAGGAAGAGTAAAACAAAATCCTGAACTCTTGCCTTGCTAAAAAGGTGATTTATTTAAGTTAACATCCTTCATCCAGTGCAGTCAGGTTACGACAGTGTAGGTACAGTCCAGTGTAAAAATGTTATGAGTACGCGATCGTCGTTGAAATTATACCGATATTATAATGTCTTACTGAAGTCCAGAGAAGAATAAAAACAAATTTCATTTAAGAAAGAACTGGTAGCTCTGTTCGCCTGTACAATCGAAAGTCAGACCACGCTATCGTACCTGCCCTGCTTTGCGAATGAAAAGTATCTCTGGGCTTTGCAGTAAAACTTCTTTGCTTACCGAGACAGATCCTTATAAAACAATGCTCGTTCGTAACCACATAGCAAACATCAAAATCTCGAGTAGCCTAAGTGCTTCGACCTTGCATCTCCTTCAACACAATTATTTCGATTCCCTTGTCCCAAAATGCTGGATCCTAGGAATGCTGAGTACTTCCCCTCCGTTTCATCAAAAGGAATACGCAAACCACCGCTTATTAGACACTTCAGCTACGAGAAACCTTTGCCAACTCTCCCAAATTCCTTCCACTTTGACACCATGTTGGTTTTGTTGTCAAGTCGATTGACGTCACATTAGCTAATCACGTGATATTTTGGCCGCGCGAGACGGCGACACTTTTGAAGTCAAATTTGCGCTATTTTCACCGCGAAAAAAGTACATTTGAAAAGTTTGATGCCGGTTTAAAGCTTAGAATCGTTTTTTATACAAATAAAACAACCAAAAACCGAAGAAAAAATTTTCGTGTCATATACACTTTAAAGCTCCAACGAACGAAAAAGCAAGAAACAAAACAAGCTTTTAATCAAAAGAAAAGAACGTTTCTTCTTTTGCATGCAGAAGGTTTTTTGGAGGCAGAATAATTTCAACATACGACCGTTCATAGGCAGTTTATCCGTTGGATTATATTGGATTTTGCTATAGAAGATATGGTTTACCCAACTGTAATAAGAAACTGGGAATACTATACAGTAATCTTTATTCGCCTTCAATCATTCATTACAATTCTATTGCTTCTTAACTTAAACTTACATGGCAGGAGATCCAGCAGGCTCTTTTAAGCTTTTTAAAAGATCCCTCTAGATAGCGACAGCGTCTTTGATTTAATCTGCTTAACTTATTTGCGACGTGGTGTTCGTCACGGTTTGATATGCAAACTTATCAGCGCGTTATTAATCCTATTGATAAAAGGAGGCAGATCCACGCAGGACTTACTAATTTGCAACTGAATTGCATTTCCACTTTTATTGGATTAAAATGGTTGACTAATGAATGCCAAACTTTTCTGCTTTTAATCAACTTCCTATATTTTACAGCAAACAAACACGGAAAAAATTGAGTTTGTTAGAAGTTGTCTTCCTTGGTGCACTTTAATTAACACTGGATTATATTACGCCGTATGTTAGGGTATGGAAAAAAAAAAAGAAATCTCTACGTTTTTAATTTTTCTGTTATTTTGCCAATCTGAGTTTATTTGTTGCAGATTTAATATTTTTAAATAGCAGTGACAGATCCTAATTAACAATGGATTAACTCTGATGCTTTGCAAAATCAAAGAAATTTCATGTCTTGTGGTTTTTTTTTAAATTTGCCAATCGTATTTCATTTCGTACAGGCTCTAATTTTTTTTTTCACAAAATAAGTTATTGGTTTTAAAAATAATACCCACAGAAAGTACATTCGTCTAAATAGCCTCGATAATTTTGTTTTTGTTTGATTTTCATCGCGGTCTTCGATAAATCCGTTTATTCTTATTCCATGAAATTGAAGCAGAAAATGTTAAGTTCATTGGCTACTTCAAACTGAAAGTTTTCCAAGAATTAAAACGAAAATAAAAAGGGATTAAGATGAACTTTAAACTGCAAAATTGAGTCTTATTTATTTCAAAATAGAAACTGACTAGGCAAAAGTTTCGATTTTTCTTCTTTGTATTTCAAAAGCTATACTCTAATTTACATGCATCAAGACAGATTGAAAATTCCCATTATCAAAAATGCATCGTGCTTTGATGAAGTGCCAATTGAACATTGCTCATGATTATGACAGAAATTCTAGTGGCCAAGATGGGCAATTTTCGCCTTTTGAAATAGGTGACACTTTTTTTCCACATTTTGAACATGGAATTCTCCTAGAACTTTCAGTTGTGAACTGCTTTCTAGTTCCCTTGTAATTGGCAACACTTACAAAGTGAAATATGTTGCTCGACGAATTTCGGTTTCATGAATAAATTTGTGCTTGTACCAACCGGGCTTTATATTGATAATTTCGAAATTGGCATCGAGTCTCGAATATTTTGAAGAGTGCTGTAAATACCAGCAAAAAAGTAGCTTTAACATTAACATTTTAAAATAAAAATAAGATTTAACATTCTCATTTCTAAATTTTTGGGTAGCAACGTATCTGTAAATATCGTGTTATTATGCGGCAACAATGTATAATCGAGGTTATCGCCCATTGCGAGTGATAACTGTACCACAGACAGATTCATAAAAATGAGCACATCATTTACTTCAATTAGAATCGAAACCCAAGCATTGCTACCTCGGCAAAAATTGATGTCGCAGGATATTTCCAGCGAATTGGGAACGTTCATGGTGCATGCATGATCATCTGCTGTTTTGAATTCGCTTAACCCAACTCAATTGCCGAGTTTATTTATACCAAATTGTCATCATCTCCATTTTTTTTCGAGATTATAGGGAAAAGCGAGCTGTAAAAAAGTGTATGAATACAACGACTGTGAAGGGAGTTCTTCAAAGAAAATCGTAAATGCGGCGGAACTACCGCGGCTCTTTGAATGTCATACGCGAACTTGTTTTGCCAATCAGTATTTTCTTTCTTATTCAAAAAGCATATTCCTAAAAAATTGCGAACCGTTAAAAAGAATAAGTGTAGTTTTCACTTAAACTTCATGTAGGCAAAAGATAATAACACCGTACCTTGCTAACAGTTGTCTTCTTGAAGCCTCCCACTTTAAAATAAGTCACCGATGTGATTTCGAGCTCATGTATTGAGCTTAAATACTGAAGTGTTTAATCCCTGCCGTAATGTTTTTCTACAAATGTTGAGAATAAATTATTTCCGATGTCTCATCAACGCAGATAAGAGAGTGGTCATTAGCATGCAATTACTAAATTCGATTTACGATTCTCTCGTAGGTGATTGATAAAGGATTTTTCAGGCGTCCGCATGAAAAGTCTGTCTTTGCACGAAAGAAGATCGATGAAGCTCACGGCCCAAATTAAATCAATTTGGATGAAAATAAATAAACATAGCCAATATTAAAAGAAATATGTGTTTACACTTTTTAATAATTCTATAATTCCAGAAAAAAAACATAAAATGTTTTCCTTTTTCTTAATTTTTAGTATTAAAGTCCTATAGAATGAAAACAATGTTCTACATTATTCTAAAGAATTCCCATGACCTGTTTTGCAAATCACCTAAATTGTGACTGCATCGAGGTGAACATGAGAAGTTACACATTGTACACTTTATAGCCGCATGGTTGATTGCAAACTTGGTATAGTATTGAAATTCGGTGCAAACGAGATCAATAAAACCTAAAAATGAACTACCATTAACGCTTGCACTACACAATCACGGGTCGTCATGGAAACAGCAGTGCCATTCAAAATGAAATGAATAGCTGTTTCTCGGCTTCGGCTTTCCACGATATGTTACGTTACATTTCTGAACAAATATTCTTTACACGTCAGAGTGCGACAGACGTAAAAAAAGGAAGCAAAAAATTATTTTTCTTTCCCACTGTAAAATACTAGAAGATAACGATCTAGTTTACAACGATTAACGATGTAGTTTTTTCGAATATAATCTCTTAGCTCAAATTTACTCTATTGTTACGCAAAACAAATACAAGATATTTTAACATTGTAATTTAGCTGACAACTGTTTTGCCAGCTGACAAATACGTTTGTCCTTGAAGCTGGAATAGTGCACACCTTAACGACTATAGCTGTCGAAAAGGTCAAAGAATAAAGTAGATACTATTGTATAGGAGAAAATCGCGTCAAGCAATGTCTCCTTAAAAAGTTGTTAAAATCGTGTTTTGTACAGTTTTAGGCAAAAATGGTAATCCCAAGCAGTGAAATACATTTCTTTGTTAACGCATGGGAAACGAAGGCTGTAGTTAACGATTCCACAGCAGATCTCAATTTCCACAGATATTCAAGAGAGATGTCAATGGATTTGAGATCCATTCCATTTCAATACAAAGTGAATCATTTCCGCCGACAAGAAGACAGCTATAATGGCGCAATAGCCATTACGAAGCAATATTTTTAAAAGTGCAATTTCGGTATCTCTTTATTACTGCGCTCAGCTTCTTCATCCCGACACAACTATCATTTTCGTTGGAAATACAGCAGGCATATCGACAATTAAAACTCGTCTTGGCAAAAAGCTTTGATTATCTTCTCTAATCTCGTGCGTCATTCTACTAAGAAGAATAAATTACTTCTAGTCCTACACCTATGTTACTTTTCCCCTTTTACATTTCAAGCTGGTACTAACATCCGAGACGAAAAAAGTAAGATAACATATGTCTATATAAATAGAAAGTGCGACACATTTCTAACTGCTTTTACGATGTTATGTCCAACATTCCAGTTGGCTGTTGATCTAAAATCGCCAGAAAAACACACACTGCACACTAAAGATAATACCATTATGTCGCTAATTAAGGATTTTGTAAACGGGACTACTACAGCCCTAGTTGATCCCGATACCTTTAACATCGGCGCTGACGATGGGCTCGTGGAACATCCATGCTGGTCTTGTGCCCAAAATGATTCTTCATGTGAGCTGGCAGCCAACCGGGTCTTCAGGGCCATGAGGACCAAATTAAGAGGCACGAGGTCGTTGGGAGACGTTGCGAACTACTTGGGAAACGAGTGGAGAACTGAAAAAGGGTTTCTAAAGAATCAGTTCATGGTTAAGAATTGTATTCATCAGCCGATAATAAAAGCACCTCAAACTGTTTGCCATGTCAAAATTTTCACATTCACATTAGGGGCCACAAGCAGTCTGGCAATTTCCCCACACAGTGCTAAAAGTTATCCTCGAAAATCTCTGCGGGGAGTGGATGGTAATATATTTGTATTTGTATAACCAATCGGTTGAATGAAAACTAAATAAATGGTTTACAAGGCAGACAATTTTTGGTTATCCCAGGGGTTTTAGGTAGGGGAATCTGAGGTAGCGATGGCTCGGCCAAACAAAATCGAGATTTCATCGTATAATAATAATAATAATAATAATAATAATAATAATAATAATAATAATAATAATAATAATAATAATAATAACAAAGCGCTACACAATGGTAAAATATGAGTTAAAAACAATTAAAACAAGCTACGAGAAAACAAACACGAAAGTAAAAAAAAACAAACAAACTACTGGTACGCTAATTTAAAACGATGATTCTTTATATGTTTCTTGAAAATGTTTGTAGAGAGACTATTCTTAATGGAGAAGGCAAGTTCATTCCACAGTTTTGGTCCGTATGTCACGCTACAAGACTTAGCATTCGAAGATTATGTTTTTTTTTAGCGTATACCAGGTTCTTTGGACTGAGTCGTTGCCATCTTGGTTTGCCTGAACCAAAGAACATGGTAAGGAGGTTGTTGTCCATGTTAATTCGGTCCCAAGCCCCTACATAAAATTAATTTTCGTAGTTTTCTTATCAGAAATTTCAGATGACTTTAATTTCGCCCGCAATTTCTGTTCCATTAGACTTCCCACTGAAGCTTCCCATCTTTTCATTCTAATATCAGGCGCTATTGACTGTCTACAAGCTCCGCAAAAATACCTCTCGCAACATTTAACTAAATCCTCTCTTAGATAAACGTTACATACTGATACATACGGCTAAAACTTACTGTTGATTTACACTGATCTTGTCATACTTCGTTATCTTGTCACGGTTTAATTTTTTGTTTTTCTTGTCAGTTCTCAACTACTTTACAAATAATCTGCATGAAACCCAACACAATTTGCAGAACTTTAGCAACTGCCATAAAACAGAAACAAAAATGATAAGAATAAATGCCAATGGAACTATTCCCAGAACAATAACTTCAACAACGTGTAACACTGTGAAACAGATGCGTTGCTTCTCCGAGGGGATCTCACCACTGATAGCGAATGTAACTTCAGTCATGTTGATAACTGCCAAAACGAGAAGGGCGGTTAACGAGGCTGTTTCTCCGTGATTGACAAGAGGGTCTTTAAATGGTTTCTTCCACAAGTGGTGTGCAAGAATTAAAGCGCACACGACACTCAAGCAAACCATCCGAATAAAAGGAAACACGATGAAGGTGTGAAGGGAAATCAGGATCAGACGACGACCAATGAGAACACTTTCCCAGTACACAGCCCCAGAACCCTGGCCGTCATCACTTTGCTTGAAAGGACCGTAAATGACATCATGCGTTGGGTTATGGAAAGATCTCTCTCTTGTCGTGTGATCTGGAGGTAACAAAGGGAGCTGTTCATCACTTACTTGACGAGTTTCTGTTGCACTGTGGGGAATCCTTTTGCGCGAAATCATCCAACGAAATGCGAACGGCAAGGGTAACAGGCACGCGTACAAGAAACTCGTTGCAGATATAACTTTGCCATGGAGTAATTTAGATCCACGGTACAGAACATAAACAAAAGGGATAATGAAAACACATACAAAAACCACGCACAGTTTTTGCCACCACTGCCAGCATTGGATGTTTCCGTCATAGAAGAAACGAGAGCTCGACTGGATCGGGACACAGTTCAACGCCTTGAGAGCCGTTCTCGCTAGTGTTGAATAACCCAGCAGGAAACATTCGACTGTGGCAGCTAGGTACTCACCAGATGGAGGAAAGCCAGGAGATTCTTTCTGTAGTTTCCTCGCTGCTCCATGCACGAGAAAAATAACTAGAATACCAAACAAAACAGCAAACACCTGGGAGGCCTGCAAAAATATCTTCGAAACCACTGTCAGTCCGCGAATTGGGCAGATAAGACCTTCGTTTGAGCTAATTGCTTTGAAGTCGAACCAGCCAATCACCGGGACCAACATGTAGTTTTCTACTAAATGGATCTCAGTGTCTTTAGACATAAAAACTAAACTGGCGACCTGGTAAAAGTAGAAAACCACCTTAATGTATCCGCCACCATCAGATGCCGAGTCGCTTGCCGAGAGTCTGGGATGAATCGCTGATCGTTCCCATGGTAACAGTCTCTTTATAAAACATGCAATGGGGTTCTTCCAAAGAAGGAAGAAACCAAACGCCAAGGTGTAGCAAAAAGCAACGGGCCAGAACCAGTAATCGGTGCAGTCGTTACTCGCTCGACAATGTGCCGAGAAGAGTGTTTCTGTAAAAGCAGGTTTACATTTTCCGCACAGAAAACCGGTGCGGTTTCCAGAACACCCATTTGACAAATATCGGTGGTTGTCGTATGGACAGCTAATGTTTCTATAAGGGCAACAGTAATCAATTGGACATTGTTGAAAGCTGATTGATCCAAGGTCTGACAATGCAGGAAATCCCCAGAATGTGGGTTTGGCGGCAATGTTGCTTGTGCAGTTTCCACCATACGGGCAAGGCCGGCATCTTTTCGCGAATGGCTTTACGCTGTAAAATCCCGATGAACATCTTTTGCACGAGTAAGTAAATGACTGTGCTATGGTTTCAAAAACCGAGTGACTTGGATCACAATTCACATTTGAAACCAGGCGAGGATGTGTGAAGTTTCTCAGCGTTCTTAACGTTCCAATGGGGCACTTGATAACCGATAAATTATCGATATGTGCTGAGCTTGAGCCCGTTACCATGAAGTATGAGTCAACGTCCTGAAACATGTCAACTGTGAGGGTCGTGTTCGTAAGTCTTATAGATCCAAAACCTGCATAATACATAAATCCTCTAAATTCAAGAGGGGACATGAACTTGTGACCGGCCTCTGCCCATAGCGGCGTTTTCTCAAAAGAAGTGTTGATTAGCTCAAGGCTGGTAGAGCTCTCTCCAACGAAAAATGTATAATCAGCGTAATTGTCTATGAATCGGCAGTTGTTCAGAATATTGAAGCCACTTTCCATAAGTAAGACAGTGGAATTTAAAGCGTTGTTTTCACGGAATAGGACATTTGTTATCCGGACGTGGTTACTGTAAACCCATTTTGAACTGCTACATGCGTGAGGATCCTGATCATCGGGGGGAAATCGAAACAGTACAATCCTAGCTTGCACTGTATTGTTTTCAAAGATGACGTTTTCTATCGTTACCCGGTTCCCTTGAACTAAGGAAAAGAAGGAAAACAATGGAAGACTAGAGAAATGGGAGCTTACAAAGCTTACAAACGCGTTTCCTCTAAAAACGGAGCGTTTCATCTGCAGTAGGGTATTTCCAGCCTCGGTGTTAATATTCAATGAAAATAACACGTTGCTTACAAAGAAGGAGTCTTGTATTGAGATAATCCTCGAAAACACGTTCTCTCTAAATTCTAAGCGTTTCATCTGGAGTAATTTATTAGTTTCCCTGCCTATAATATTCAATGTAAATAACTCGTTGTTTCCAAAATAGGAGTCTTGTACTGAGAAAATTGTTGAGTTATGAGTGCGAAATATGTCTTGCAGTTGGACGTAAATTCCTCCACCTTTGTTATTATTGTACTGTAAGCCACTGATGTTTATTTGTGCCGGACCATCAGATGTCACAAGAAAATGGATCGGCTTGCCATCCAAATCGTTTTTGTAGGCCCGAGGCTTTGCATGATTTCGCGAAAAAGTTGTTCTGATAAGATTTAAAGTGAGGTTGTATGAGAAAATATTGGCGATTGTCCATTCGTATGAAAACCGTTCATCCTGTGAATTCTCAACAAAAGAAGAATTTACAATAGTTATTACTTGGAAGTATCCATTGGAGCACAAAGCTGAGCAACCCTTGGCAGCCTTATTGTACATGAACGAAACGTTTTCCAAAATTACCGTCAAGTGGTGGTAAGGACAACGAAACGCGAGAGCCCCTCCGTCTTGAGAAGGATCATCCGCTCGATCTATGACGTTTCGTAGGAACAAAACGTCTCTAACTCGGACTAGCTGGGAGATGATATCCGAAGTGACATCCGACACAGCCTCTTCGGAAACGAATATTGCCGAGCCATCGCTACTGGCGCTGTTTTCAACAAATCTACTTTCCTCGATTTGGAAATGCAGTTTTGGAATTTCGTAAATAAATATGGCACCACCAATGTGGGAACTATCATTGACGAAATCAGATCTTACAATAGAAATGTTTACGTCGCTAAAAGATATCGTCGTGACAGTGATTGCTCGGCCGGAATTGTGCGAAAAAGTTCCTTCCTTTACTTCCAGGTAAAAATGCCCTCCGCGGATTGATTGCATCGCGTCATGCTTTGCAGAGTAGAACTGCCGTGATACAATGCTTGCATCTTTAGTACTTCGTTTCATATTGTGCAGTCTCGTCATTTGATTGTCTGGGATTTCTTCGATGTGAAGACAACCTCCTAAGGGCGCCGTGTTTCTTATGAATGACGTGTTGGTTAAAGTGACAAAGGAGTGACTGGGATATCCTACCTGATGAGTTGGTAGCAAGACCATGAAAACAGCGAGATAAAGCCATGTATACTTCTTGCTTTGCCCAGTGGCGGTATTGTTGATAAATGTTGTGTCGTTAACTGCGATCATGGTTTTACTCCCGACAACACGTATGCAAGGAAAACCGTTGTTGCTGAACCCGGTCTTTTGAATTGTCAGAGAAACTTGCTCCTCAAACGTCTCAAAGTTGACGACAGCAGAAGCGTTTGGAAAAGGAATGGCATCTCTGAAGAGGCAACTTTCTACATGCAGTGAGCATTTCTGAACACTAATCCGACTATTCAAAAATGTGAGTCCTTTAAGGCGAATTAGGACTTCCTTGGATGCGTTTCTGCCATCAAAACTCATTTGCCTCTTGGAGGAGCACGAAAGAAATACCTCACCCTTCCCAAATCTTTCAAAAGATAAACTTATGTTGACGTAAATTCCTTCCAGGTATAAGGTCATTGCCGAGCAAGGGTATGGATCACGTGATGTTTCAGTGCCATCAATGTAAATGGTGTCGTTCCACTGCGCTTGCGTAATGGCAAAAGCAATTGTTTTACACGCCGTGTGGATCGTTTTACCACAAGAAGGCGAACTGTCCCCATGGTAACGTGACACATAGATTTCTTTACACCAAACCACTGTAAAAAAGAAAAAGAAAGAAAATTATTCCTGATAACTACCGATTTTCAGGTAATCTATGCAGTTAGGTGAACTGTCAATGCAATCAACTATGAGATATAGGCGCGCGCTTCTCTGCATGACTGACATCACGCAGGAATTTACTGAACTACTCAGCGTTTGGCAAAGGAAGCGTATAAATATACAGTTAGGCATAATGAGAATTTTTTAGAACCAAAAAACAACTTATAGGCTTGAAAAAGCAGCACTCGATTGGTCTAGAATGGTCAGAATTTCTGATTTTAAATAACATACACCGGTTGCCAGCAGAGTCCTTTGTTTTATGTTTTTGTTATCGTTTTTAGCCTTGACCGTGCACAAACAACAATAGGTTTTGAATTTTACATGAGAAACTAACCAACAAAAATGTCACAGCTAAGTTATTCAGCTATAGTGTGCGAACGTAAAACAAAAGATTGTGCACGGTCGTAGCACTTTCAACATAAATTGCAGCACCTTTGTTATGGCCTTTGAAACTTGCAAGGTTTCATAACCCAGTCCCTTGAGTAACTATGTTGCCAGTTAATAAGTGCCATCCCCCCTCCCCCAACCCCCCAAAAAAATTATGCAGGAGTGTTGTCGTGACATCACGGGGATAAAATTAAACACGAAGACGCGCTATAAAAGGGATAGCTCCTCCCCCTCTTTGTCACGAAATCACTGCTTCAACGACTTAAAATCAAAGATGGCAGATTACGCGAGGAACGGGGGAAAATTCGTTATTCGAAGAACAGGTTAAATGAATCCTACAGCTGTTAAATTTCGATTATAAAATAATTACTTTGTGAGATAAAATTAAAAGTAACAGCAGGGACGACTCTTCCTTAGCTCAGATATAATATTTTAGCGTACGAAATTTGAATTTCGCGCTCGTAACGGCTCTCCCAATCGCGAGATGCTACACGATGGCACACAGACTCCTCTCAGTCGGATGAAGCCTCTCTGAGCCTTCAAAATACATGGCTCGTGGACGTTCCTATCACAGCATGCTCTTGCCAAACTTTGGTTTAATGGTTAATAAATGACTATGTAGATTGTGAAAGAAAAGTGCACTGTTAGATTCATGGCGGGGTTTGGCCGTTTCATTAGTCAGCTTTTGCTTCGGATCAAGGCGCTATGAATGCATTGCTTTTCCCTCGAGAGTTTATCGTCCGTTTACCTTTGACTGTCGATATTGTGACGGCTGATTCTTCTGAGAAAAACCTAAAAGATGCCTTCTTGTGTACCTGGAGGTGAACGCCATGGGTGGAATGTATTCACACAACAGATGTCGCGGGCCTTGCATTTTGACCCATGAAGAGAAAACTGGCGATTCCGGGCTCAGTTGTACAAGCAGGATATTTGCACTCTACTTTTTTTTTCGTCTAACAACATTGCGTAGCTCCCAACAAAAGTGATGCTGCATTCATAAGTGTGGGAAGTGTTATGTGTTCTATACAACCCCGGGATACAACGCGCCACTGTGAACGGCTCCTGACCAGTTGTTCGACACGGACGTGCTTTACCGGCCGACTGTTTTATATTGCGGCGATACTCGACTTGTATCTGAATTGCACAGACCGGGGTTCTTTGAGGTGGATTTCTATATTATAACTGAGGTAAAATATTGCAAATCGCTTTAATTTTATGACGAAATATGTACTCTGAATTGTATGCTCGTGCTTAGCCGCATAGTGCTTGACAGCTTACATCGTGGTGTGGCACGTTCGAGTCTTTTAGCTCTCAAATGGTTGCATTATAGTGTTGTTTCACCCGTGCGTTTTCGCGACAAATATGATTCGATTTATTGGCTAGCTACCAAGTAAACATATTTGAGTTTCAAATGTATAGGGAAATGCGATGACATGACCTACGCTAAAAGGGAGTCAAGTTGCTTAGCTCGTAATGTTATGAAAAGGCGCACAATTCAAACAAAAGTTAGATTTGAGATCATGCATGCATATGGTTTAGTCTGCAAGAAATACTGACGTGAACATTTTAAAAGTTCAGTAAAATAATATTCTCAAATCGACAAAGAAATTATCTAACTCAAAAAGCTCCTGTCTCCAGACTACGCTCGTGGAGTAACATAGGCGTACGGGCCGGGGGGGCGGGGGGGGGCTGCAGCCCCCCCAGTTGCGAAAATTTTCGGGCAAAACGCTTGTGATTCGGGCAAAAGCACTTGGGATAAAATGTTTATTGATTAAAATATTTATTTATTTACTTATTTTATGCATTGATTAAAATATGTATTTATTTATTGAGTCCGGCTTCTACAACACGACCAAACGGTCCATCTTGAAACATTTGAATGGCTTTGCTGCCAATCTGCCGATCGCTAGCAGCCTGGCATTTGCTGCAGTTCGCGCCAAACGTTCGCGCCAATTCACATAAGGCGGGAGAACGCGTACGCTTTGTGAATCGCGTGCAGCTCACATTGAGTTGAGTTTCAGTTGAGGACTTCGTCGAGTCAAAGTAAACGTTGTTTAAGAAGAAAAAAAGTTCAAATTCAAGATCAAGAAAAGAGTTCAAGTTCAAGATCAAGTAGAAAGTGCCTTAAGGTCAAGCGGTAGACAAGACGAAAGGTAAATAATTGGTAATTAAGTCAAGGCATTTTGTCGGCTTGTACCAACTACCAAAGCGTGGAGATAAAGATTTGCAAAAAATGCAGGAGGTTAGCTCTTCGGGTTTTGCCCGAGTGTTTTTATTTTTTCTTTGGTGTAATCTTAATTAAACGAACTTATCTTAAGCGTTAAACCTGCTCGAACTGTCCGTCATTGTCAAGTTAGGTGAAAATTTTGGAAAACTCTCCAAATTTGCGTGAATGGAAATTAAAAGCAACAATGTGAGCGCGTTGCAAATTTGACAGTTGATTTTAGATTAGAAGAAACGCTTATTCCAATTTCACCAAAACGACATATGAAAGTTGGGTGTTTTTGTTCGATTTTGGTAGGGTGCACTTTAGCGTGTTAAAAGGCGAAAACTTCTCATTCAGTGAAAGCTTATATATTTTTGGACTGCTGCATGATCTATTATGTATAGCAAAATGCCAGCCACGTGTGCAAAAGCTGTGTTTTATCTTAGTTTTATCGTGTACAGTCCCGTGCGATTTGCATTAGAAATACATGAAACAATTTTGGCAAAAAGAGATCCTTGAATCAAAACTTATAATCTTGAATTTTTAATAAACATTACTAATCAGTACGTATAAAAACATCACACTGCACTATGCTCCGCAACTTAGTTTTATTATGGAATGCATCACGGTCTTTTTGTCACGCTTGAAACGGTAAGAACAGCATCCGATGCTTCAACTTCATAATTTAAAGCGATTTATTCAGAAAGTAAAGTTAACGGTTACCGTAAAGTACTCTATTCAACGTCCCATTTTTAGACTGGAGATCGAGAGGTAGAGGTGAACCTTGAGTTATGATGGATCAAGAGCCTGATAGAGGAAAAAGAAAACGCCCTTATTGCCAGCGCGTTATTTGTGGTGTATGTAAGAAGGAACTCGATTCCGATTATAACGATAATCATGCCAAAACTGTGCACAAAGGACAGAAAGTTGCTTTCACTATGGTACGTGAGCGTAATCAGAGTCAGCTTGCTTTTTTCACCAAGAGCTCCGCGGAGTCGCGGCCGTCACAGAAGCTCTTCAGATCAGACAACCAGACTGACGCACATGACCAAGATAACACTGGTTCCTGTTGGAATGTACAAACTCATGGCATTGAAAGAGTTGAAATCTCGCCTGTGTCGGTGGTTCTGGAACTGCAGGATGACCAAGATGAACACGTCCCTATTCAGGAAGCTACTGTGCGTTAGGTGACATTGTCCGTTAGGTGACATCACCCTAAGTGATTCGCCCACCAGTGCTAGCACAGGGAGCTACTCCAGGCAGACCAACGCCTGTTCTGTCAGTTTAAGGCAGCACACGTGGGAAAATCGATAAAAACACCTGCAGAAGTCATCGAAGTGTTGAACGCAAACAGCCTGTATGAAATGACCCCAGAATTTTCAAAGGTCGCGTCCGTTCTGGCCGTCATCCCCGCAACGTCCTGCTCAGCGGAGCGCTCATTCAGCGGACTCCGACGCTTGAAGACCTACCTTCGGAGCACGATGGGGCAAAATAGGCTGAACAGCCTCGCTATCGTGTGCATTGAGCGCTCTTATGGGAACAAAGTTATTGTTAACAGTATGAACAAGATTATTAACACTTTCGGACAGCGTCACGGAAGGAAAAACTTTTTCTTTTAATAACTTTTTAATTTTAACAAGATTGATCGCATGAGTAGGCTTGTCAATAGAGTTCATAGAGTATGCGAGGTTTGAAAACAACTGTTTTTGGAGTTATAACAGTTTCAGTAGACGTGAGAATTGTGAACCTTTTTGTTTTTCTTGCAATTTAAGTTCGTTTATATCCAAATTTCAACGCTTACACATTCGGACATTGTGTAATTTTTTCGGGCAAGAAGATCGCCGCCCCCCCAAGTCCGAATGTGCCCGTACGCCTATGTGGAGTGATCGTTTATAATTTGAATTCCTCTACCACGATTTCGCGTGCTGCCGTGTCTCACAAAAGGCAAGGTTTTTTTTTTAAACAAAGAACCAAAAAGGTAGATCCAGATATAAAATTTGGCCAATTTATTCTTAAAATAATTTAGTTGTTATTAGTAAAACTTCACATAAAGTGTGTGTATGAATTTACTTTGTGAGCACTTACTGTGCGCCGCTTTCACGTCTGTTGGGTGGCGAGGTTGATTGACAAATGATCTCGAGGTACCTTAGATGCCTCTCCTTTTATAGCGCGTCTTCGTGTTTAAACTACTACAGTGGATTTGTGTTTGTTTAGATCACATCGCTTATTTACGAAATAAGAGGCAAGCGTTTCTAAGTAAAAAGATTATTTTACTGAGATAAGCCCCTATTAGCTTACCAAACGATTAATTTTCGCTTCGAGGAAAAGTAACTCGTGAGCGATTTCCGTTCTATCCGCGATTCATTTTGAAGGGTATTCAGTTGACTGAACTGCACGTTTTTCAAAAATTTCGCGAAAGCCATAAGGAAAATGAAGAATCGGTCAGTTAGAAAAAATTATATTTTGGTACAGATTTACAATCAAACATATATTTTACTTTACCATGGATTCCCAGTAATGCAAGAACATTTCCTACATGGTAACCCAAAGTCAACAGCTTGAGTGATGTCTTGCAACGGCAGCTATCTCTTTGCTTTAACAAAACAAAGTTTGTCCTCAAAGAAACATTTCTTCGCTTTGAGCTGTTTAAGCTGTCAAGTGTTTCTAAGGGCTTCTTCCTCGATTTGTGGTTCTGAAAAGGTCTTCATTCCGAGAACGGGATATTACAGTCGTGAAAATTCACGCGTGAAGGAAACGGCAGCAGGGCATTTCGAAGTCTTCCCTGACAGTGACAAAATCTCTTCTTTCTAGGACCTTATCCCGTCAGTAAAACCGCTAAGACATCTTTTGCCTTAAGTTTAGAGCTCCATAAAAATATCCGCCGCCTTTTGCTCCGGTTTCAAGATAACAGTTTGCAACTTGCAACCAAGTTCAAATCTTGTAAAGCTATCGATAGCACATCCTCATCAACTGAGATCAATTCTCGTGGGACTTACTTCCTAAATTAACCAATCAGAATTTTGTGTCAACCAACGGCTGCAGAAATGAAAAAAAGGCGGTCATTACGAAGGGTGTTCCCCTCCCTTCTGCAAGTCTCTCCATTTTCCTCCCACTTTCTCGCTCCACCTTCATCCTCCCTGTTTCCGCCTGCTATGCAGGCTATACAAAACAAGACTCTGATGACACCAAAGACCATGCATGTAATCCAGTAATCATATCTGATTGATTTGAAGTATACCCACATTTCACTAGAGATTTACGTTTAAGAGACATGAGTCTTTGTAGATGTCTCTGTTAACAGTATCAAACATTTTGGCGACTATCTTGAGGTTTTGCCTTACCAGAGTCCCAAATTAATTTAAGGCACTTTGCCGGCTCCTAAAAAAATCTAGCTACCTTCAGTTCAGCGATCTAACACATTATTTCATAGCGCCAAGGAACCAAAGCCAAATTTAAAAACAAAACGGTAATATGAAATGATATCTTGTGCATCCGGGACATGGGTAAGGTAGGTTTTTCTCCCATGCTTTCCAAAAGGATGCGAACCAAATATAAGAGAGGAACCACGAGGGCGCGTGCTCAACAGAGTCCTCCCTGGCACTTGACTGGCAGACATAGAAAAGCTGCAGTAAAACCTTAGCACGTATATCTTACAATTCAGTTTGATATAACTGGGCCCAGAGTGATCATCATCATCATCATCATCATCATCATCATCATCATCATCATCATCATCCACAGAGCCACCTTCATTCCTTGGCATTCACTATATAGCACAGGTCTTGCCAGAAACAGTAAATTTTCAGGCATGGAACGTTATACCTCAATAGCCCGTGAGCACAAGACACAAGGACACAAGAGGCTAGGCAAAATCGGACATTTTAGGGAATTCAACTTTAATGTATCTCGAGCCTCATTGGCTTTTAGGCATCCATAATATATCTAAATATGAATATAGCGCTTTTGTTCTTACGAGTTGTAAATAGTTGTTAGTCATTTACTTTACATTTACTCTTTTTGCTGGACTATGCGTGGAACGTTGAAATATTCAACTAGATTCATCGAAGCTAAAACTGGCGCCTTCAGAAATCAACTCAGATGGCGGAAGGCAACATGATGCACGCATCACGTAGAACTCAAACCACGTGCACTGGCCCTTGATATGGAAATTCGCAACTAACGGCGCGTGACATTGCACTGTTTGTGTAGAAATTGAATTTTAAACAATGCCATCAGAAAATAATCATAATCTAGTCACACAACGTCGGCAACTTTCCACTCTTTGTACGAAAGATTCTTGCTATTTTGATAGCGCGTTGAAAGGGATAACTGTATTGTTACTGTTAAATATACTACCCTGTACATTGTCCCGGGTATTACACGGCTGTAGAGACACCGTCCGTTGTTGAAGTGCCGTATTGCATGTTTTACGTTATTGCTGCTGATATGCCCCTACACGCGAAGGAACAAGACTGAAGTCAAACAAGTCAACTCAAACGGCAAGGGGAAGTTTGATACTCTGTTGTGATCTTTTGATAAGAGACAAAGAAAGATAGAATTGATGGGGACGCTTAAGCCATTAAGATTGCGAGGCGTTTGCGACTAAATTGCTTATTTATGCTTAAAATATCTTAAAATGTTCGTTTCTGAATTGAAACGTTATTGACAGTTCCAAAGACAAACACAAGATTTAACAAGATATTTTGGTTTCACTCACCTCTAAAACCGCATGCACATAAAATCAGCAAAGTATTGATGAATATCTCCATTTGTAGGTCTAACAGGAACTGAATAAAATTTGACTTGTACCGAAATCGATTACGAGTTTAGCGGAGTGTCGCATGGTCCCTCGTAATAAAAGTGGTTTCAGGGTCACGAACTCCGATCAATTAACTGACTTCCGGTGTTCCTGTTATATAACGCATACAACGTGACTATGTACAATCTCAGGTCTTGTACCCAGAGTCCTCGGCCTCGGTGGTCAGCAGAAACGCTGTGATAGTTTTTGCATCTGTTTTGGATTGCCTGTTCAAATAACTATCACAGGGCGAACCAACAGAGGTGGAAGCGCGCGATCACGCGACAACTCAGTTGTATCGGAGGTAAATATGAAAGTTTGATGGTAGGTAAGATACTTTTTGGAGGGGCTCCAGTCTGAATAAATTTTAACCCTTTCCCGCCGGCCTGTTTTACTCAAAAACACCTTTTTTACCGTTAAAGCGGTTTTGTAAGTGCTGTGTTGCCAAATGCCACTAAACTTTGCTACAAAAGCGTTTTCTTACACTTTAGCTACATTTTGAGTCAGCTTCTGTTGTAGATTGTACAATATTTTGCCCTCACGCATGCGCATAAGCCAAAATTTGGACGCCTTTTTTTGGGGGGGGGGGATTCATTTCCAATTTTTTTCTCGCTTCTTTTGCTTTCGATTCTTTTTTCTCTCCCTTTCGTTTCTCTTTATCTTCTACCCTTTATCCCCTTTCTATCCACTGGAAACGTTTGGGCCTCAGCCTTTCCAAAAACCTGGCAATCGAACATTGATCAACTAGGTGGCTTGGCCTATTTTACCACCATCTTTGCACCCAAAATTGAACACGTTTTTTCTGGTATAGCTCTGCCAGAATTTGGTCGATATTCAAAATGGACACACGTATGGATGGATCTGTCCTTGCTGTGTTAGCTGCTTATCAAAACAATCTGGTGATGTCAAAAATGATGACGTCACAAGTGGTTCAATGTCTCCGGGTCGAAAACGTCCCAAAAATCAGACTCTCGGCGGGAAAGAGATTTATTAATTAAGCTTATGGTACACGGTTACAGCCATATTTATGCGGGAAGTTGCTACGTCATGCCGTCATTTGACAGTGATACACCCTAAAAAAAGGAGCAGTTTCAACAAACGATTATTGTTTTAGTCTTCCATGCCTTGTGTTAAGTCCTGTGCTTGGACAACTTAGCTTTTCCAGCCAACTCGCCTTTTCCCGGCTTAGTGTGTTCTCTCCGGGGCGGGGAACCGATCGCAAATTTTCTTCCCCTCGATCGATGAAAAAGTTTCGTTAGATCAAATATAATATCCCGTTATAAAATTTGGGTTATCTATCTTCCCTTCTACTCCAAATCATTGGAGTAGGAAACTATATTTTCTTAGCTTTCAAAGGCGTATTAAACTTGGAAATCAGTTGAGAGCAGAATAAGAAAAAAAATTATTTATGTGAGAGGTTTATTATACTGTGTTATTTCATAGACATTGTTTGGATCGCGTTACAAACCGACACTAACTCCGTCAAACACACCAGAAAAATATGTAAGAGGGTTATATAGTGTCGTGTAATCACAAAGCTATTGTTTGGATCGCTGAAGTATGTCAGTAAAATGCGGCAAAATTCATGCGCTATTAAAAAACAAACAACGACTTAAAATCAGCTAAGGAAAAATGATCGTATTTAATTGCACTTCGTCTGTCAGTAGGGCACGAGGATTTCCTCGTGGGCAGCATCTTGTCAATGCTGTAAGACCTGACTCAAGACATCTGGAGCAAAGAAGTAGGAAGGTCACAAATCAATCATACAACTTGCAAACATGACCTCATTTAAGGTGATTCCATCGAAATGTTTTGAACATTCCAAAAATGCAATAAAATATAGGGGTCACCGTGCTTGTTTTTGCACAACATGGATAGCCATTAACAGCAACTACACCATCCGCAAAGTTTTCCTGAGAAACCGTAGTAATCAGCAATGAGAACTAAAATTTCTTTAAAATGTCATTGCTTGCATTACAATATTGGAGCAGTTCAACAAAATAGACATTTATCTTACCTTCTTTACTATTTTAGTTGAACAGAAATTAAGATTATGAAATAAATTTTAAAAAATTGCTGCGCGCGCACATATCCTACTGTACCTAAAGAAGTGTTCTCTTCCACATTCAGATAAAAACATCTCAAAGCATAATTTTGAATTTTTTTTAATTGCGATATGTGGTACTCAACCGTATTTCATTTAACTTTATATCTTAAAAAGTGGGGATCACCGCCCTCGTTTTGGAGAAAACGACAATTTATTTCTCTGGACATCTCAGTTTTCATAGAAAACTTAGCAAGTTCCGAACGTGCGCACACTCATGCGCGCACTAATCACGTAAAAAATGATGCGCACGAAGGATGCGCAATGGTCGATCAAAATTACATGCTTTGCAAAATGGTGCCCCGACCGATTGTTGTACGGAACAATTTTCAAGAGGGTTTTGAACATTATACGGATCAAAATAGGTCATTTAAAAAATGAAAACAAGTGAGAAAGCTCTAGAAGACTCGATTCAAATGGAATGGACATTTGAGGGCTCAAAGCAACGAACTAATTTTCAGGACAGAATATAGCATTTTCCTCAAAGAGAAGGTTTATCCGAATGTCGACAACTAAAACAAATCTAGGCCCGCAATGCGTGCAGAACCGACAAAGTGTTGGTTTGCCTTGAAAACAAAGCAAGCGAGGCGTGCGTGACTGCACGTTGGCTAACATTCAAGCGTCCGTAACAGCAGGTTGCAGGAAAAGAACGCAACTGTACGTCCCATGGAGACAACAAGTAGTCCCGAGGGCTGCATAACCGTGCCGTCTGGCTCCCTTGCTACTGTGGCAGTCGTGAACATAGTCTTCTCTTAGACTTAAAGAAATACAGCAACAGACTCTGAAATTTGACCAACTGAAAAAGGCGACCAGTACCCTGGATAGAAGGTCAACCGCATTATTCACCCTCTCCTCACCAAACATAGCTCCGCAGACTACGCTCACAGCCTCATTCAGCCTCATTCGCTGTCTTTCGGTCAGTCGTCCTCAAAACCATGAACAGAAAAGCCGTCACAACTCTCAAAACAGATGTATTTCAATAAATTGGCGCTAACATTTTTAATAAAGTAACCACATCCTTACGATTGATCACTATACGCATCTTAAAAGCCAACTCTTCCCCATACCCGGGAACCACGCTTTGTGCACAGCTCCCTTTAATCATGTCAAAGGCTCCTTTGAGCCAACTCGTGAATGTAAATACGAAATAAATCATTGCTTTGTGATCAGGTGCATTTTTCACGAAACAAAGGCTTCTTTCCGAAAGTATAGGCCCTCTTTAATGTATTTTCGACTTTATCGTACAGGTTATAAGAAAGCGCATTATAGGCATTTACCAGTCGTTTACTAGAATCCTTTCGATTTACCGACTTTATTGAGATTTGTCTCCGTAGATGAGATTTGTCTCCGTAGCTTTTGTCCTCACAAAATATTCTTTTTTGGCTAAGCAAAACCTGTGTTTTAAAGTCTTACTTTTTTTTGTTTCTTTTTTTTGTTTGTTTTTTTAAGGGCATCCTCCCAGGTGGACATTACCAGCCATCATGAGTGGATTGGCAAGAGAGAGTTTCTTGGGGCTTCTACCAGGATACTTAGACACCAGGTTAAGCATGCATCCCGTGTAGCTTTCAGTGGCCATCACACCCTTAACCATCGTGCCATCTGCGGAACAAAACCCAGCTATAACACTAAAGCTCGGGACATTAAAATTGCACCAATTCTTTCATGAAACAAAATTAATATAAAACTAATAAATAAAAATAAATAAATAAATGGCTTTACAAGCGCAAACATAACAAACAAGTATTAACTTCGCGATTGTCTGTCTACGCTCAGGCCAGTATTAGCGGCGCTCTTATTTACTCTTACTTGTGTCGCTTGTCCTGCAGGAATGGTTTTAATTATCATGCGAGAAAAAAATAGCGACCGATCGCAGGTCAGATTTTACAAAGAAAACTACAAAATATTGGTTTCCATCAAACGAAACTTCTTACTACCCTACCCCATGAATACTAAGTAGCTATAGAGTTGCCCAACCTTTCCCTTAAAGGCGCTAGTCCCTGAGGAGTCTGAGGGGCTCTTAGGGCAAAATCGACAGGAAAGTTGTAAAAACAACTAAATACAGAAAATTTTGCACGTTTCTTTTGGTGAAAGAATCCTGATTAAAAAGGTAGCTTATGTTACCTAACGAATTCTGCAATTTAATAAGAATTTAAGTTCACAAAATAAATGCCCTTTCAAAATCATAACAATTAAAAATATAAAGCAATTCCTACATTTTGAACTGATGGGAGAGGTTGAGGCAAACCCTCCTTTTCGATTAGCCCCCTGAGGAATAGTCGTGAACCCCACCTGGCACTCCTCCAGCAAACAGAGGGTCGTAGATGTCAGTGCTTGTCTGGGGGCCCATTCATCCTCCCTCATGCACAGCTCCATCATCCACCTGTATTCGCACGATAGTTTTATTTTTCCACACTTGAATCTTGTGCCATTTTCCATCGCAGAACTGAAGCGGATCCTCTGGAATATGCTCTACTACCAGCTGACCGCCACCATTCTCTGCACTGAAGATGATCTGATAAGTGGATTGAATTGAGCTCCCAGTTACAAATTGTAATACCATACACGAACTAAAACTTTTGACTTATCAGCACCAGGTCTGCTTGTTCAAAGCATTCACAAAGTGTTTGGACGACTTAGGTTTAATTCTTAAAGTTGACAGTGAGGGCTTTTTTATGTTTTGGGGTGGCATCTTAAGTGAAGGTTTATAACCCCAGTTTTAAAAAGCAACAAAAATACGAATCTCATTTTAGTTTCCATTCTCGGTTTGCGTTAATCGACTCTCCAACAATTGAATCCAGGGAGACTGGGCCTGGCAATGGCGGCGTGAAGACACGGTTTGCGGCCGTCCGCCCAATTTCGTTATCCCATCTTAGTACATGGCCGATTTGGTCGAGCTATCTTTTAAAAAGAGGAAAACTAGGTCACCGAAGCCTTTGGACGAGCCTTCTATCTCACCAGACTTGAAGAAAACAAAGCAATACACTTCTCCTGGCAAAGAATCAGACCAAGACGAAGGCGAGACTTCGACAGTCTCAACGGTAATCGACTCAACAATGTCTCAAGAGTTCGGCGCTACACTACAGGAGATACTTAAAAAGTTGGAAAAACTGGACGTTATACAATCTTCTTTAGGAAAGATAGAATCCAAAATAGCAACCCTGGAGACACGAGCCCGAGAGCTCGAAACATTCCAAGATACGACGAAGAAAGACATTGAAGAACTGAAGAGCAGCCAAACATTCATCGGCGAGCAAGCCAAACAAAATGCCGACGCACTCAAAAAAGATAAAGTCCTAATAGCCGGGCTTTTAGAGCAAGCCCAAAAAAACGAGGATATGATAAATGAGTTGCAGACTAAAAACCTTTATTTGGAAGCATATTCACGTCGAGAAAACTTGAAGTTTATGAACATAAAGGAAGAAACAACAATAGACGAGAAGGAAGACACCGAAGAAGTGCTTCGATCTTTCTTAGAGCGCGACCTTGGTTTCGCTGATGCGAGAAATGTAGAAATTCAACGTGTCCACCGAAATGGAAAAAGTAAAGACGGCAAACCGCGGCCTATTCTAGCCCGTTTTCTTAGGTTTAAGGACGTTCAGAAAATTATCTCGCTGGGCCATAGACTTAAAGATACAGACTACCAAATTTTCCGAGATTATCCTGCCGAAATCATCTACCGACGAAGATCACAGATGGAGTCTTTTAAAGCTGCCAGAAAGAAAGGAATCCCTGCACGTTTTAGCTCGTCACAGCCAGATAAGTTGTATATAAGAGGGAAACTTTGGCCTGAAGGCAAAATTTTCTTTACGTCTTAACAACAATCAGTTATTTCTTTTTGCATGATAATATTTAGCTTTGTCAGATCATGATTAAGTCTATAGGGATTACTTGATTTTACCACTATGTGGGGTAACTACTCATTATTTACAATAGTTTTGCTTTATTTTCGCTTCAGTTGCGGTCGGCAGCTACAACAGAGAGAAAATGTTTCCCTTTACTCGTGTAGCACTAGGCTTAAACGTAACGTCTCATGCCTTTTTTCTGAAGACTCTTTCTTCTATCGCTTTGCTTGGTTTTATGCATAATTCCAAGAGAGCAGAGTCTTCTTTTGCCCTCAGTCAGGGACCGCTTTTATTGTGTAAGTGTTTGTATGTGTTTCCTTTGTTTTTTTTGTTTTTTTGTTCTCTCCCGGGGGCAATATCTTTATGTAAAAATTTTTTTGTATCACAGCCATCTTTTAATATATACTACTTGTCTTGACCGCTTCAACTCAAAAGGTGCTAAGTTAAAATATAAAATCTCAACGCTGCTGAATCGTCCTTTTTCAACATACAATAACAGCCGTCAAATCTGTCTGATCTAAAAATTGCTTCCATCAATGTGAGAGGAATAGGGAATAACAATAAGAGAAGAGAGACCTTTAATTGGCTCAGAGGAAGACAACAGTCAATTTACTTCTTACAAGAGGTGCACTGTACTGAAAACAATGTTGACAAATGGAGAGCTGAATGGGGCTACAAGGCACTTTTTAGCTGTTGCTCAAGTAACGCTGCTGGTGTTTGTATTCTTTTCAACAATAACTTCAACTTGAACATTTTGAAAATTTTCTCGGATCCCTCGGGACGTTATATAATATGTGACATTAAAGCTGAAGAAAAACTATTCACCCTTGCTAACATTTACGCTCCAAATGATGACGACCCGACCTTTTTTACAACTTTTTTTGATCACTTAGAAAATTTTCAATGCGATGAAATAATATTAGGCGGCGACTTCAATCTCGTACTAAACGTAAAAGAAGATAAGAAAGGTGGTCTTCCAAGAACACACCAAAATGCTTTGAACGTTGTCAAGCAAGCTTGTGAAGAACTGGATTTGACTGACATTTGGAGAATACTTAATCCCGACAGCCACAGGTACACGTGGCGCCGAAGGAAACCAGAAATACAATGTAGACTCGATTTTTTTCTAATTAGCTCAAATTTGATTTGTGATACCAATCAAGCGGACATTGCACCTGGGTATAAAACTGATCATTCGTTAATAACACTTAAAATAGCCTTGCATCATAATCCAAGAGGAAGAGGTTTTTGGAAACTTAACACTTCTCTATTAGCCGATGATGAATACTTAAAAGAAATTAAAACAATTATTTCCCAAACCAAAATTGAATACAAGGAGGATAACTCGGTTAATCCAGCTCTACTTTGGGAAATGATTAAAATGAAAGTTCGAGAAAAATCAATCTCGTATGCGATCGTCAAAAACTCAAAAACCAAGTCCAGAGAAAATGCTCTTCACGAGGAGATAGCGGATCTTGAAAGGAAAATAGACGCAACCGACATGACGAATAGCGAGGTACAAAAATCACAGCTACATGCAAAGATTGATAATCTTAATTGCGAGCTCGAAAAAATCATCGAACAACGCACTCAAGGTGCTATTCTGCGCTCGAGAACTCGGTGGCACAACGAAGGTGAAAAAAATACGAAATATTTTTTGAGTCTCGCAAAAAGGCATCATAAACAGAGCACAATAAGCAGATTGAAGAAAAGCGAGAACGAATTTGCGGTTTCAGACAAAGAAATCCTTACCGAATGTGAAGCCTTTTATAAAGATCTATATTCATCTAAGATCCAAGCAGGCTCCATCCCATTAGACACGGACCACTTTTTTCAAGAGAACGACACGGTTTTAAACAAGGAAGAAAGCGATTCCATTGAAGGCCTTTTAACAGACGCGGAATGCATTGCAGCATTGAAAGACATGGGAAACGGGAAAAGCCCAGGAAATGACGGTCTGTCCTCTGAATTTTACAAAACGTTTTGGAGCGACATTTCGGAACCTCTCTTAAAAGCCTTAAACTATGGATTCGAGATCGGTCAGCTTTCCGTATCGCAAAGACGAGGTATCATTAAACTTATTCCCAAGAAGAGTGAAGAACTCTATTATATACGTAACTGGAGACCGTTAACACTTTTAAACTGTGATTATAAGATAGCTGCAAAGGCTATTGCTAATCGTTTGAAAGCCCACTTATCTAAACTCATAAATAATGATCAGTCTGGGTTCATTAAAGGACGCTTCATAGGCGAAAACATACGCCTAATAGACAGCGTAATTAACTACGCTGCTACAAAAAATATCCCAGGTCTGTTGCTCTTTCTAGACTTTGAAAAGGCTTTCGACACTCTAGAATGGCCCTTCATCCAGAAAACTCTCGTCTCCTTCGGTTTCGGCCCTTCTATTGTTCAATGGTTTTAAACCTTCTATTGTGGCTCGGAAAGTTGTATCTTGAATAATGGTTGGGCAAGTAACTTTTTTCCTGTGCACAGAGGTGTCCGTCAAGGCTGCCCCCTTTCTCCATACCTTTTTATTCTTTCAGCCGAGATTCTTGCAAAAAAAATCAGAAAAGACTCGGACATTAAGGGATTGACAGTAAAACAAAACGAGATAAAAATAAGTCAATACGCTGATGACACAACTCTTATACTTGACGGTTCAGAAAAGTCTCTCTCTGAAGCTCTTAGAGTCTTGGATGGCTTTAGCAAAATATCTGGCCTAAGATTAAATAAAAAGAAGACTGAAGCTCTATGGATTGGTTCAAATGTAGGCAAAAAAGAAGTTATTTGTAAGGAACATAACTTGAACTGGCAAAATTCAAAGGTCAAACCGCTTGGAGTTTGGTTCTCAATTTTTCCTGAGACTACATTAAACCTTAACTTCTCGGAAAAATTAGAAAAAATGCGAAATTGCTTAGGTACCTGGTCACTCCGAAGACTTAGCCTGATTGGAAAAATCACTGTCATTAAAAGTCTAATAGCCTCTCAAATAGTTCATCTCTTATCGCCTCTACCATCAAACCACCAGATTATAAAAGAAATAAACGTTCTCTTTTTCCACTTCCTTTGGAATGGCAAAGGGGACAAAATAAAGAGAAATGTTATTATCCGCGATTACCAAGACGGGGGCCTCAAGATGATTGATATCATCTCCTTCAATAAAGCTTTAAAATCCGTCTGGATTAAAAAATACTTGGATGTGAATAACAAGGGGAAATGGAAATTGTTTATTGACGCTGAGCTGGAGAATCTTGGTGGCGCTACGGTTCTGAGCAATCTTGACAAAGTTGACACAAAAAAGATTGCCAAATCCTTGAGCCCTTTCCTGAAAGAGATACTGGAAATATGGGCTGAACTGAACTATCAAGACCAAATAACTTCTGTTGACTCCTTTTTGGCGCAAAGCCTATGGCACAATTCACTGATTAGAATCATGGGCAAACCAATCTACTATAAAAACTGGCATCAATCGGGCATTGACTATGTAAATCAAATCATCAAGGAGAAGCCAAACGTCTTCCTCTCCCTAAATGAATTTGAACAGATGTATCATATTAAGGTTTGCCCACTTTCTGTGGAATCGTATCTGCTGTCAAAACGCTTTGGAGAAAACAAAACCAAGCTTTAACACAAAATGCCGAAAAAAAAGAATCTTTGGCAACCGTAATGTTGAAATCTAACAAACCCAACAGACTGGCATATAAAATACTTATAGAAGCGAAAACCAAATCCCCAATACCTAGTCAACTAAAATGGTACAACGCTACTCAAGATAGTTATGATTTCGACTGGCAAAAGACGTATCAAATTGCCCTCAAATGCACCAAAAGTACTAAATTAATTGAGTTTAATTTTCGTTTCTTGCACCACACCTTGGCTACAAATACAGCCTTGGTTAAAATGGGTTTTAAAAATGACGCAAAGTGCACTTTTTGTAACGAGGAACCGGAAAAAATCCTTCATCTTTTCTGGTGCTGTAATAAAATACAACTCTTTTGGAAACATGTTTTCGCTTTCCTCCAACAATGTAATATTTTATCCCAAAATTGCGTTCCCAGCGAATCTGCAGTGCTGGGTCTGAGGCCGGAAACATCAAAGAACGGCAATAAAATTGACCTAATTTTCCTTGTTGCTAGATTCTACATTTGGCTTTGCAGAAGTAAGGAAAAAATCCCAGTTGTAGAAAGTTTTATATCTTACTTAAAATTCTACAAGAAAGAATTAGAACCCTTCCATATTAGCTAGATCTCATCTGATTTTCTTTTTTTTTTCAATATACATATATATGGTGTACATATATACTTATATATGTAGGTGGTCTCTTTTTCTTTTCATTGTATCCTATTACCCTCTTCCCATCACGTACATTTCCAACTCATCCATAATTTTAAAGCAACGATTCAGCAGGAGATCTTTTATCTCTTCTTCATACTCTGTTGAGTAGATTAGGTCATATCTTATCTTTTCATAGCAATTCCCCCCCCCCCCTTTTCTTTTTTTTTCGCATGTGAGCTTTACGTGTCGCTCAAATATTTAATTAATTAATTGCTTTATTTTACAAGTGTTACGCAATTTAAGGAAACAGTGTATAATAAGTGGCATATTACAAGTGTAAAATGTATATAATAAGCCAAACACCACATGTAACTGAGTAGTATGTAGTAAGTGACTGTCATTAGTGTATTAGTAATGTATTATGTAAGTAGTGTACTAGCATTGTAAGTAGTGTACTTGTTATTGTAAGCAGTTTGCTTTGCTTTCATTTTAAAAAAAAAAAAAAAAAAGAAAAATACAATTGAATCCAGATGTTTATTAAAGTGTTTTAATCTTCACTTTGTGTTTTACTAAAATCAGCGAGCCTAATTGTTGCTTAACGCCCCGGATATTAAAAAAGTCCGCAATAAAGCAATAATGACCTAAGGTAGCCTAAGATCTCAGAACCTTTTCTGGTTAGCAGGCGATGGTGCTACTCACGCTTCCGAGAATCATCTCTAGCACAATGTACTCTCTCTTTGTATTTGAAGATGACAACAGAAGTCCAGTGTGTGATGCTGGTTTGATTTCCAGGAAGATGACCTCAGTCCGCCCCAAAGTATATCCGTCAACTGAAGAATAGAAAAGGTTCATTACGAAGAAAATAAACATAGAGAGGAACTGCAATAAAAACCTCACAGCCAACACTACTCAGTGGTGACCTGGTCTACACCCTCAGTCTGCGAGAAAGGCGGTTTGCACGAATTAGTCTATCTATTTTTCTCTTGGGCAAATTGCGTTTATTTTGAATTTCTTTTTCCCTTGCCAATAAATCTGTTAAAGATGAATAAAATAGACAAGTGTAAAGAAAAAGAATGTTTCTAATGATGCGATTGGGATTGTGATAGCCTGTGAACAGGCTTCTTGGCAGAATAGTGCTCAAGAACGCCAGCGAGCTGAGTGCAGACTGGGGAGGGGAAAGGGCCTAATACAACGCACGCCGATTTTTCTTCTGCAATATTCTACACTAAACATCCTGTTTACTGGCTAAGATTGCAGCAGAAAATTAGGTGGGACAAGAGAGTGTCCAGGAATGGCATCAGCGAGTAACACACATCACCAGAATCTGTGTATTATCACGGAGACGTCGGGTCCTAAACAGATCTAAACATGCAAACTCACCAACTTTCATGTAGCCCCCTCCGTTTTCAAAGCTAACTCCAGACTCCGGGTTGACTTGGTAACAGTCTTCTGTTTTGTAAGTAGTAGCTGGTGGACCAATGTCTTCATCATTCACAGTTACATTCTTGATGCATCCTGGGAAACTTACACATGAACCAACCTGGAAACCAGTTTCAGTAAGCAGTTTACTGCTAACTAACAAAAATCCTTAATTGTATTTTTATTGTGAATAAAAAACCAATGCATTAAATAGTGATCAAGAAAATGATTATATAAATCCCTTCACTACGTAATGATCTTCTCTTTCATCATCCTCTCGCTCTCACTCTTTGTCCTTGTATTTTTTTTTTATCATAACGAAAATGGTTGATATTCAATTTATCTCTTTGCATTATTTAGTTCACAAGAGCGTTCTAAAGAGCTTATGCTACTAAGCTAGCCGTGGGTAAATAACTGTGTATGTCTGTCTTCACCAATAAACAAATTCCTCCCTTCCTTCTTCCCTTCACCACAATATGAACCCTTCCCCCCATTAAAACAAATTTCTTCCTCTATTCTCCCATCACTTCACTACTTAACAAACTCCTCCCTCCCTCCTTCCCTCATCCTTTCACTTCGCCACTGTATGAACCGTTTGTCTCTTTCCTGCCTTCGCCACTAAAAGAACTCCTTGCATGACAAATTGAACAACTGAACTTGAACAGAAATCCACTCACCGGAATTCGTTTACTGTCAAATCCCTCAGCAAGGAAATCCGTCACGAAGGAACAACTCTTGAAGGCTTTTCACAACCTTCGATGAAACACTAGCTCGGCTAGAGGCCACTTCTATTTCATCTACGTAAAGTGTACCACTGAGTCCTCTTCGCACAAGCTTCCCCTGAGAAAGTGCAAATCAAAAGGCTGTATCAGATGGCTGAAACGAACGCTTAACGTGAGTGAGCAAAATCAATGACGAGCCTTAAATTCTATTTGCTCTAACAGTTATTGTTACCCGATAAAGTCTAATTATTATCTAACATTTGACCCCTTTCTTCGTAATAAAATTATCACACAAGCCTTACCGTGTGCTACTTTCCATCACTGTACGATGCTGAGGTGGTGCGCTTTAACGTTCCACCACCGGCACTGTAGCTGCAGGACACTTTTTTATCTTGTAAGTGACACTCTATGAAGTCATACTGCACTGTGTATAACAAGATGCCATTTGGATTGGAGACGCGGAATTCAAAGCTCAGTCTAGTTTTAGGAAAACAGGTAAACAAACGTTATGTTCCAGAACTTTTAAAAACATTTCACACAAGGTGTGTGCTGAGGAAGCTTGATTTGCCTTTATCTGGATATCAGTGTGATAAAATTGATACCCGCTAAAGTCACACAATCGCATTAACTAACTTGTAACCAGTAAGCTTTCAAAGTTCACTGCCCTTGGTAACAGCATAAGGCCTCTGCCAAACGGATTCAACATTGTTGAATCTGGCAAATTAAACGCGTTAAATCACCCTGGAGAATGAGATTAAATAATTCTTTCTGAAGGATGTTGAATAATGTAGAATGGTGCTTAATAAAGTTTAACTGCCATTAAACATTCGTACAACAAGGCTGTACATATGAATCTGTTCGACCGATGCCGAAGCGGTATGGCTGCTAAGTTCATGACCAAATCCCATTATTCCAGCCAGCTGGAGTAATGGGATCATACTAATATACCAACGGTGACCAGAGGCATATAAAAAAAACATACCAAAGCCTTGGGAGATTTCCGACGATAACCCGACGTTGTTCTAAGATTTCCGAAGGTGACCCAAAACCTTCAGAAAATTTTTGAAGACGACATGAGGGCTCCCAATCATCAAGATCAAGATCAAGATCAAGAATCAAGATCGCCCAAAGTTTTCAGCTTTGAATTCTTATTGTTTGTTTCAATTTTGGGACCCCTATACTTTGAGGTTTATAATAGGGAGCTTGAGCAGTCACGAACATGACGACGACGACAAGGAGAACGTCACTTCAAAACATAAATTCGTGTTACTTGAGCTAATTCATGATTATTCCAACTTGTTCAGCTTGTACAATGTGACGCAGTTATTCAGAAATTGAATTGGTAGGGACGGCGTTCAAGTTAAGAAAGAAAAAGAGAAAATCACTGTCGTGCGTTCATGTTCTTCATAAAACTATGAATTAGTCATTTCACGTCTTTTTTTTGCAGAGGACGGCAAAGGAATGTACCAGACTGTATAACGCACGTAGAGAGTCATTGTTTTGCTATTTAAACCTTTTTTAGTGCCGTTCTCGATACTGTCGTCGTAGCGCTTGCTAAAGCTCTCTAAATAACTGTATGAGGACGACTCTAGACTCACATAATCTTACCTGGCACCAATCAACTTGTAGAGTACACTGCCTCTAGTATAAGCAGCATGGTTGTTAAGATCATGACCAAATCCCATCACGCCAGATAGCTGGGGTGGCTTTACTGGCATGGTGAATTCTTCAGTTGTACTGGGGGAGGTGGTATGCTGATAGGTAGGGCTTGGTACTTCTGTGGTTGAAGCAAACTTGGTTGTGGAACCTTAAGAAGAAAACATGGAAAAATGTCCAAGTCACTGGCTTCTGAAGCATGTGATGGTGCAGTAACTCTCTCTCCTTAATGTCGATATACACTCATAATTTTTATCATGTTTTTTCATGTTTTTTCATAATTTTTATCATGTTTTTTCCACATTAGAGGTGTTTCCAGCTATTTTTGAAGATGCATTTTTCAAAGTTTCCGGGGTAAGCTTGTCCCTAGGCCACCCAAGGTGACTCACGCCTTGTTACGCGACTGATGTACCCC
Organism: Siderastrea siderea; assembly: GCA_964030785.1. Classification (NCBI taxonomy): domain Eukaryota; kingdom Metazoa; phylum Cnidaria; class Anthozoa; order Scleractinia; family Rhizangiidae; genus Siderastrea; species Siderastrea siderea. The sequence continues at coordinate 21,568,144 of OZ034972.1, forward strand.
TTCCTGCTGTTAAACACGTTCTGTGGCCCTGAACATTCGACCTTAGGCAGATCATTCACCGGCTTGTGCCAAAACAACAATATTACGCTGCTTGCTCTCCATTACTCTTGACTATCAGCCAGAAGAAAGCTCGATCTAATCGTTTGTTTGTTTTACTATGAGCTTGAGTTAACTTGATGCTACTATTAATAATAATACTACATAGGAGTCATCTTCAGGCAATATCAAATTTTAATGATAAACTGCTACACAAAGTCCAAGCCACTGAGAAAAAATTCCGTGGCTTAGGTGGGACTCGAACCCACGACCTTCAGTGTAGCAATTTATCATTTATTTGATATCGCCTGAGGATGATTCTGATATAGAATCATCCTCAGGCGATATCAAATCGAATCACTGTTATCCTCGTTTATTTGTTCCTTGCTTTTAATACATGCTACGCATGTTTGTCACAGGTATTCTCTATGCACATGTAAGATCAAATGGGATTCATCCACGCGCTGTTCCCATCATGGCTTGATTTCTTCCTTCGAATGTTTTCGGTCTATGGGAATGTTGTGACTATATACAGGGCAGAAGGCAGATTTCACGGTTATCACACCCAAAGCATTTGGAAAATTGCTTCAATTTTTTCCCCTTCAATCCCATCTTGTCCAACCTTTTTATGAAGAGATTAACTTACCTTCCACTGAAGATACATGTCCTTCACTTTTCGAAATGCTATATTAATTGCTGATCAGCTCAGAAGAGATCGAGCGATGGTTTATCATGTGTCGGCGGCAAAAACCTCATAAAGATGTAATTCGAACAACATATCGATCAACATATCGAGTCGCTCCTCAACTGTAAACAAGAAATACTTTCAAACATAAACCCTCAACTGAGACTAGTAAAAACTTTCCAATAAAAATGATTCCTTTCAAACTTCCCAACAATTGTAGCATCTAAATGAGTTTAAATTCACTTCGGAATTGACTTCATGCCCAGTGACATCGCAGTTAGGCTAAGGAGGTTCTCCTTTCTCAAGCTAAACACTTGTAGAATGAAGTCGCTCAGTGTCACCAGTAAATATAGGTTACAGCAACTCCCGAAAACATATCTTAAACACTTTCGGGGATATTCGTCGTAGCATTTATAGAAAACCGGTGACACTGTTGCTACCCAACCTCTCCTAGAGGTGCTGCAATATATATGGTGATTCCTTTTCACCAAGAATGCTCACTGTAGCCTTTGCGGAAAATCGATATAAAAGCTGGTGGGGGCTTTAATTATTAAATCGTGACAGGAGAGATTGGGGCTGAAACAGTAACTGATCGGCAAAAGCAAAACCAGTACAGATAGTTTATAGACAACAACAACAACAGCAACAAAAACCGTTCTTACAGGAGTTGGTCGCGACCATTGCCAATTTCATCTTATACAAATAAATCTAAATACATGTACTTGTGACGTACAAATACTTGTCTTTTAATGTATGTAGGTGTCGTCTCACTATCGAACCTGAGTTTTTTTCTTTTCCCTCCGGAAACACAACGTCATGTACTCAATTCATTTACTTAGATATATCTACAAGGATGATCCATGAGATGTCCATGATGCCTGTTCTTTCCGTTCCATCGTGCCACTTTTCTTACATACCCAGAGGTTACTTATAAGCAAAAGGTGAGGCCGATCAGTTGTCCGACTTGTTCCACAAAGTAATTATTTTGCTTTTACTTTTTTACTGCTGGTGCCCTTAAGCATACTAAAGGAGCACGTCATGCACATGAATTTGTTTGAGTTAAATTATACTTTCGGTGGTGCAAGAGGTGTTGAATGGCATTCACTCTTAAGCCTAATTTTTTATAATTGAACCTACTATGGGTGCTCGTAGTTGTATACACTTTTACTAACGATTTCTGGGCCATTGTTCACTGTGTTATTGGCCTGCTTCTGTGTTTCTTCCCAGTTGTAAATGGCTGAAGAACTGTGGTCTTTTGTATTTTCAAAACGTACTTTCCGGTGGTATTGTCGCAATCTTAAAAAAGAAAAAAAAACAAACAGTAGAGAAGGAAGGAAGGAAAGAAAGAGGGAAAGAAAGAAAGAAAGAAAGAAAGAAAGAAAGAAAGAAAGAAAGAAAGAAAGAGAGAGAGAAAGAAAGAAAGCGGCACATGAAAAAGAAAAAATTATACACGGCGCAAATAAATATCCTATGCATATTCCAGTATACGACGTTGTATTCCCTTCGCTCCCATATATGAGTTTTTTTCTTTCCACTTTGTCACAGTTTAATAAATTACATCAAGTACTGGGGCATACATAATAAGAGACATACATGTATATGAAAAGCTGTTTCTTACCAGCTTTTCGTTCACAAATATATCCTCTATGAGATAATCCGCTCCCTCCGTAACTATGGCTAAAGCTTATATTGTTATACAATCCGTCGTAGTACATCTCAACGCAATGCTCCCATCCATGATTGTTTGGTTCGAACCTACGCCAGCGCCATTTCGAATGACCAGACAATGTCTTGTTAATGCAGCTGCTCGTACTACTAAGCTAGCACCACTTATAAGAAGAGTTTTTTAACCCGATATACCAGCGATATATATGTATATCCTTTTTTGTTTTGGTTATATTCTTTAGATATTCCCATTCGTCGTTGCTTTCCATGGAGACCAGACATGAGTAGGCTCTTCTGCATAAACGCCTGGCCTTCTCCCAGCTATGCAACATAGGAACTTGATGGAAGGAATAAATAGAACATACCTCTTCTACGATCACACCTAAGAGTGCACAAAAATACCTTTTAATTGTTTGATTTAGCGCCTTTAATAGTCTATTCGCTTTAAGTCTGTGCGACTTTGCTTCTACGTCTGAGGGTAAACAAAGTAAAGTGTTTTTCTTCTCGGGATCTTTTTTTAATACATTGATTTGAGGTGCACTTAGTAAAATGTAAACAACGTTTTGTGTAGAAGTGATAGTTTTGTAAAGTGTAAGCAGTACTGTTGTGCTGCTGAAATGGGAATGCTTGTCTTAAACAACACTTTGCAAAATCCCGTTTGGATTAAAGAGGTCAATAAGATGGACAAACTGCCCTTTTTCTAAAAACAAAGCGAGCTGTGAAAACAGATAATTCTAAATACTGAAAATTGAATGAATGGTGTCTAGAGTCAATGGTGAAACACTGACTATTTCCCTGGTTGTGATGCGTACTAGGATATATTCTATTTATTTGGAATTTGGAATGGATTTGAAATTCCTCCTGTTCGATTTTGTGTCGCCAACAGCAGCTGATGTGGATTTTAAGAAGATTATGAAGAAAGATTATGAAGCAAAAAGATTTTCATCAATTGCACGTTGAAAGAGTAAATGGTCTCCTTTTCAAACTCTATTGGTTTGAATCAATTTCATTTATCAAGCATTCAATTAAGGCTATTTGTTATTGCAGTATTTTTGAAATCAAAGAGGTTACTAAACTGGCTTCAAACGGTAATAGTACAATGATGAAGAGTGGCCCTGAGGTGTTTGAAAGAACCAATACGAAGACTTTTTAAAACCACATGTAAAGCAAAGTGGTCTAGGTGGCCCATACGGCCGGAGCTTTACCCAGTTTCTCTGGTATGACCAACGTAGCTTCCAACCATCGACCCTCTGATCTTCCGATCGAAATGCATCAGTCATTTCCAGCAGTGCCCATCCTCCCCCCACCTGGACCGACCTCCGGGCATTAGGATTTTTTGAAAACAAACCGGCAAATGCCCCACGGCGGGGACAAACGAGCTCCTTTTGCCCTCCTTAGACAAATTAATCACTAATTTATCGCCCTTGTCCGATGAACTTATCACTGAAAGGAAGTGACAGTGCCGTGACGTGAAAATCACGACACCGTCAAATGCCAAGCGGGGTAGGCTAATGCCCGGCCCCCGGGACGGACAATGAGGAAAAATGCCCCACTAATGCCCGGGGGAATGGCACTGCTGACATTGACTGATGCAAAAGTCCGACTGTAAGTGTGACCCGCTCACCACTGCACTACCGCACAGGTAAATAAACCTCATGTGCTATAATTAAGCTGAGGTGAAATAACGTTAGATTATAACCTGGCGCAGAGCGTCCGTACAGCTCCAATCTGAGACACGGAACAAGAAAAGTTGAAACAGGTCAACGGCGTCGCTATGGGCACCAAAATGGGACCTAGCTACGCCAATCTTTTCGTAGGTTACATCGAAAATCAATTTTTCAACCAATTTAATGGCACCAAACCTGAACTTTACGGCCGCTACATCGACGACTGTATTGGCGCTACTTCATCTAGCAGAGAAGAACTTGATCATTTTATAACTTCTGTCAACTCCTTTCACCCTGCACTGAAATATACCTGGGAAATGTCTGAAATTTCAATCGCTTTTCTCGACATCAAAGTTTCAATCAATGGCAACGGCCTATCAACCAGTGTGCACTACAAACCTACAGATTCCCACAGTTATTTGTTGCATTCATCCTCTCATCCTTCCCATGTCAAAAACTCCATCCCGTTCGCTCAATTTCTTAGACTTCGGCGTTTATGTAGTGATGACTCCGATTTTTCCAACAAATCAGAGGAAATGTGTCATTTCTTCAAGAATCGTGGCTATCCTGATTCTATTGTCAACACAGCTCAACACCGTGCTCAACAGATTGATCGACAGTCAGCACTGCAAACGTCACAGAAGGAAAAGAATGAGAGAATTCCATTTACACTCACTTATCATCCACATAACCTCGCAGCCAAAAACATCATTTTAAAGAACTTTAAGTTACTCCAAAATGACAACGAAACAGGAAGAATCTTTTCACAACCCCCATTGGTTTCATTCAAACGCGACAACAACATAAGGAACTTTCTAGTTAGAAGTGTACTTAAATCTGATGATCAACCAGTTACTTTTAAATGCGCCCGCAAACGATGCAACAATTGTCCTTTCATTCACAATGCAGACAAAATAACAGGACCCAAGCGATCGATTAAAATCCCTGATCGTTTTACATGCACCTCTGCGAATGTTATCTATTGCATAACATGCACTTTATGCAAAAAGCTATACATTGGTGAAACAGGGAGGAGATTAGGGGACCGTTTCCGCGAACACCTACGAGACGTTGAAAGAAATGACAAGGGCGCATCCAAACCAGTCGCCCGACATTTCAATCTCCCTAATCATTCTAGTCAACATATGACGATCTGTAGCCTTTCCCTACACCAGGGTAACACGGAAAGCCGTAAAAATCTAGAACAAAAATTCATTTTTCAAATCCGCACACTTAATCCCCACGGTATCAACAAACGCTTTTCATTCAATTAATCTATTCTCGTTTTCCACGTTGCCACGTTCCCACCAATAGCGTAGCTCCACCACTCCTTATATAAACCAACTGCAACCCACAATTCCTTGATTTGCTCTGACGAAGGGCTAACGCTCGAAACGTCAGCTTTCAATCTCTTTACGGTGGCCAATTTACTTTATCAACTCAGTTGATAAATCCAAAATTTTGTGTTTCACGTCCCCACCGACGCAGCACCACAGTTTCTTTAGAGACTAACACCCTTGCTTGTTTGTTTCTTTTCCAGGTCTAGCTGTTTCTGCTACCGGTAAATTCCTGTAGAATGACAGGATATTACCTTGACCCTGGCCTTGCTATAGCAAAAGGTTTATAAACGCTTACAAATATCGTTTTGGACTTTCCAAGACCTAAACATTTTTACTGTGTTTAAGAAAGCAAAATCAGATTTTGAATTCCCTACTTACAGGATTTCTTCGTAGGACTTTTATCATTGTTACCATTTCATATTTGATGTTTAAGGGATTGGGGGGGGGGGGGGGTAGGAAAGGCTAACTTAATTTTAAATTGGTAAATATTTCATTAGTGCTAAATATGTAAACATTCGCAATAAACTCGAAAAAAGATGTTTGATTTTAATCCTTTTACAAGGATTTTTTTCAAGAGGATTTTTAAAAGCATCTGCCATTTTCAGTGACCTCATACATATCCCTTGAGGCTGGATTCCATAAAATCCATATAATCGATCGTTGTGATCGGGACAATCGCTACAAAAAGTTGGGCGATCGTAGCGACTTTGATCGCTAAGCGGTTTCCATATGGTCGCTACGATCGCTAAGAAAGTGAAAAGTGACCGGGAGGTCTAAGATAACACAACGTATCGTTCGCGTCATTTCTTAAAATTCAACATGGCACGCTTGAAGCCTGTTATTTTCTTCTTGTCGCTCTACTAGAACCGGATAGCACTATTTTGATCTCCTTGTTCAAGAATCTGCCGTACGCTGTTCTCTTATTTTTAACCTTCTTATCGTCATTTTCAGCAAACATGCCGAACTTTTCGCCAGTCAGTGTCTAGCAATTAACCCTCGTGCCCTATCCTTGAAATCTAATGAAAACTTGTTATATAAGTATTTGCACTGCTGTACTTCTTCCATAAAGTCCGCCTCGTTGTTTGTCGCCATCTTGGAATGGGTGTAGGACGCAGTACACTCTGGTATATTCACCATCGTGAGGGTCGCTATCATCGCTACGATCGCTGAAGAGTGGTTTCCATATGATCGCAACGATTGCCGATGGGTCCCCACCCTTCCTGAGAGATCGCTGAAGAGTGATTTTTATATGATCGCAACGATCACTCAACTTTTCTTTCAGCGATTGCAGCGTTTGTAACGATCGTTGTGATCATATGGAATCCAGCCAAAGGTTTGGTGAAAATCGCTGGCTACTGGGTACGAGACATGACGCCGTAACTAGCTTGTGGTCGAGCAATTTTTAAATAAAAATGTATGTTTTTCACCTTTGTCAGTGAAAAGAAAAACCCAAACTGTCGAAAAAAGCAGCAAGATGTATAACTGTGTCGTATTTTACATGTCAGGAGCCCACTAGCGTAAAAAACTTTCAATATCCGCCATCGTTTGAAAATTTCTAAGTTTAAGCAAATGCCAAGATGTTGATCATCTTGGCTGCCATTTTGGATGACGTCACAGGGCCCCCAGCACCTCTACAATCCATAACATTTACCTCATCTTGGAGAGCGCATAAGAGGCTATCAAAATCATGCAATTGTAACACAGCAAAACAAGGGCGGTCATTCAACCCCCCCCCCTCCCCCCCCCGTGCCACGGTGGGAGTATGAGTTATCTATACTTCCGAGGGTGAATTACAATTAAAGGAAAAAAAAACACTTTTTGCTTTCTCGCCGATTGATTGAAAAGCCCCACCTCCACCTTAAAATCACTTTTCCTCGTAAGAACCCGGGAAAGATTGTTGTATGAAGACTTTTTTCATTTGGTCAAGACGCAACTACAGCACTCCATCAAGTTAAATTGAGAAACAGCAATTCTCTTCGTCATGGATACTGTAAGAAGAAAGTATAGTAGCTGTTGAACACCTTTGGTGATTAGATTTTACCTTGTTGCATGATGTCCACTTTCCTTTTTCCAAGTACATGACCTCATATTTTCTTGACCAGCTCCAATCAAATGAACTTCCTTGAGTTTTTATCGCAGTTATCAACTTCTCCTCATCGAATAGGATGTGAATATATGGAGATTTGTCTTCCTCAGCTGAACACCAGGCTTTCCCTCCATTTAGCCGTGCGTAGAAGGGTTTGTGATCTGAGTTTAATATCGAGGATGACGTAAAACTCTCGTCCGGAATTCTCTTGCTGCGCATTCCCATTTTGGAACAATATATAGCAATATATGATAATATCTATTATTAAAAACTGGACTAGAAATATTGGATTCCTACCATTCTGATTGGCTGAACGGAGCCAGGCTATCAGCTCATATACCTGCTGTAACCAAATATGGACAATGAACACTCAACAACAAAATGAACAAATTGAGCTGGAAGTTTTTTCCTCGCCAGCAACCCGGCGAGAAAAATAGACAAGAAAAATCACTTGGCAGCGAATTTGAATTAAGCAGAAATTGCAACAGCGTCACTAACAGCGTCGTCTAACACAAGTCAAAATTGTTTGAAGAAACTGTCCAGAAAAAGAAATTAGAAATTTAAGCGTTGAACGTTGTGTTTACAATTTCTTTCATCGATCGTCACGTCGATCATTAAAATTGAACAAACGGTAGGTTTTATCAGGAAGCCTTTCCACTTCAAAATATCAAGACAAGACAAAATAAAACACAGTGAAATGGGGCAGAAGCATTTAATAACAACTGTCACACATTCATGACGATTCGGTGCGAAAATCATGAAGCAGTCTAAACAAGTACTAAACAAACTACAGCTGCAAACTACCGAGAAGGCCGAAGGAAGGGCGAAAATTTTTTTCGGCTTTAACACGCAAAATTGACACTGGTTTACCTGCACTCGTTGTAGCTCTGTGTTCCAACAGGTCCAAATGCTCAGATAGAAATCGGATGCCATGTAAACGGAGTTGAATCGCTTTTCCAGTTGTTTGAATGTTGTTTTTACCATTCCGTCCGCAACCTCTAAACCGAGAACAACTGCATTTTGTGCTTTGCATTAAACAAACTATGATGGTGAATTCTAATGTTCCTCGCTACAGTAATCTTGCTTCTGAGCTGCATAGAAATTACTTCTTCAATTTCAAATTGGTTCTGTCTTCATTTCCATCAAACACGCACATGATGGGTCCGTTGTGCGAACAGATTACAAACTTGTTCTGTTTCAACTCCAGCAGCTATATGGTGAAATTGTACAGCCTCAATCCGCTTTGAACGATGATTACAACAATGTTTCGGGAAAAATCAAACATGTACCATATTTCAGAGCCAATAATTAGAAGATTTTTTTCCCAAACTTGTGCCACTTCGTTCACTTTCGAGCAGTTTTCATTGATTCATTCAGCTTTGCAATGAAACGCTGCAACACTTCGCAAGGTTTTGGCGCCTTTTTCGTTCAGTCATGTGATCGATTCTTGCTCCCTTTTTATCCCTTTTCCAGGTCTCATTTTTCTCTTTCTTTTTTTGATTTTTTTAACAAAAATAGTAGTTAAGTTTTTAATAAAACAATTATTCTACTCGGGCTTGCTGGATATCAAATGATTATAACCAACTCGGCGCTACGCGCCTCGTTGGTTATCTATCATTTCATATCCAGCGCGCCCTCGTAGAATAATTGTTAAATATATAGATTTAGCCAAGCCTAAAAGCGGAGCTCCAATTTTTATTTATTTACTATTATTTATTTTATTTATTATTATTATTATTTCAAGTGGTACCTAACAGCAATATTATATTTTAGTAAATACACCTCTCATCAAATTAGAATCTGCATACCTGCCAACCTTATAGAATCAGAAATAGGGACCACCCCCCAACATGCTCACCCCAGTCCTGGGGTAGTGCCCTGCCCCCCCCCCCCCCCCACCCCCACTGCCCCCCAACACTGAGCAGGCTCTAGGGTTTTTGCATTAATTTTTAAAAAATATTGCCTGTACTGTACTGTCTTAGCATTAGAATTCTCAGGTGTTGTTTAATGGTCTCAAGCACCACATATATTGCACAAAACAATAGGATGTAGAAAAGACATTCCTTGAAAATCGGAATGTCCTGATTTTTTTAGGTTTTGAAACTCAAAAATCGGGACAATTCCCATTAAATCAGAACGGATGGCAGGTATGAACCTGTTTTACAAAATTCTAAATAAGCCCCAGTTTTAGGTTGTAAACTTAAATATTGGGCACAATAATTATTTTTGTTCACCTTACCTCGGCCTTTTCTCTGCCACAAGTCTACGGTTTAATCTATTTATATTTTTGCAGAGTTGTCAAATTGTATAGACAAGGTAGTAATTGAAAAATACCTCCACCTTATTCAATGGTTTGATAGATAAGTTGTGTAGTATAGAGCGAGGAAAAATGCGAGCAATGAGTACCGGTAAAATGTCCTTGACCATTATCTGTAAAACCAGTGAATGATATTTATAATTCCACTACAATATTTGCCTATCATTTTAAATGATTTATTCAATGAGTGATTTGAAGCCGGGACACTACAGTGCAATACGCTTTCTACAGTGCAATACACTCTCATACTCTCAGGTATGTGTTTTCTCCTTATATGATAAACTGATGCTATAGTGGAATAATAATGTACCTTGTTTACTCTTATTGATGCCCAGGGACTATTATATTAAGCACCTATCAGTCATGAATCAACCACTCAACCACTTAGTTGATAAATCGGTCAATCAGTCAATTAAAAATTTGTGACTAACAGTGTTGCCAACGCGAATAACAAATGGTCCAGTAACCACTAGTGACTTTATTCGATGCACAGATTATGACTCCATATGTTACTACCCCTGACCGTGATGGTTGTAAATCTTGTGGATTAATTTGTTTTTGGTTTGATCATTAGCCTTTACACTGCATCTAATGTCACCAATGAGGAATGTTACTGATTGTCATAATCTGGTAGCAAAGAGAAACAAAAAGAAAAGCCTCTTCATAAATCATTTCAGGATAGTCAGAAACTTGTCATGTAATGAACTGACAAGAGGGGATCAGACTGTGGTGAATCCATCATTTGAAATAGTTTTCCCTGTCAAGTGAATTGAAACAAGTAAGTCTGAATCATTATTCCTGGGAAGTTAGTTGTGTGTGCGTGTGTGTGTGTGGGGGGGGGGGGGGGGGAGTAGGGTTACTCCCAAATAAATGCTACTGGTGTATGAATGTGTTACTGAGGGAACATAAAGTGTATGTATGTGGATACAGTCAAACTAATCACAAACATCAAAATTTGCAAAGAAAAAAAAAGACCAAAAATATAAAACCTTATTTCAAAACTGCTCTTAAAATTTTTTATTTCAATTGATAATGCTTGCCTGGGAACATACATATAGCTAAGAGTACAAATTTATTAACCAAAGCCTTACAATAAACTGCCATATTTTTTCTGACATCAGGTTGATGGAATAAAAACCTGTATGGAAAACAAAGCAGAGTTTAATTATCTCAGTTGCCAAAAGTAAGCCCATGGCTTTAGGGAGGTTCTAAGGATATTTGCGCAATTTTTTCTGCACATCCATACTGCTCACACAATTCACAAAATTGGCAATGTCATGCCGTGTCATGCACTGAGCATGCACGCTTGCATGAAAAACTACCCCAAATGTTTTAAGACACCGTAAACTGCTGCTTATAAGCCCTAGGCTTATACAACTCTGTAAGGGGTTTTGGGTGGGCTTATAAACGGAGGGGCTTATATCCGGGGGGGCTTATAAGCGGAATAAGAAAAACGTTACGAAATGAGCCACAGCAGTGTTGATCGAAATACGTTTTTAATGTACCAGTTTGTAATTAACCTTTGAAACGTCATAATAAATCGAATTCATTTCAATTTAACAACAAAATCAAAACTGCAACCAAACGAACGTAACCGGAACATAACAAAACAGAAACTCAGAGTTCATCTTTGCAGTTTTCTGTGAGACTACTTAATAGCGGAACTCCTTTGCAGCCGAAGGCCGCAAGACTGGAGCCCCATACTCATACTAAGAAGCATGCTGGCAATTTTTTATGGTCATTGGCAAGCGGAATGACTCGCGGGCGCGTCCGTACCTACGTCGCATTTCATGACATTCTTACATGTAGCAATTTTCGCGCAGCTTCTAGCCAATGGCATGCGAGGAATCGCGTAAGTCTTTTGACGCGTGTTGCACAAGCGACTCGCGTAGCGGTAAAATAACTCTTGAAAACAGTGGATAATTTTGCAGTAAAATGGTATCCAGCGACCATAACATGATGAAAAACAGGATTCTACATTCAAGGGTGTAAGGTTAGAGCAAAACCAAGCTTATAAGTCGAGCAGAAAAGTACTAATTTGCGAACAAATAATTCTGACCTAAAGCATCACCTTTGTATTTTAAAACGAAAGAAGCGTATCCTTTTGCCAAACAGAATTAGAAGAACATCCCTTGCATCAGGAGCCCGGTCAAAAACCCGGCCAGCCTGACAAAGCCTGGCCAGGCCGGGCTTTCCGTGTTTTTGGCCAAGCTTACCAGGAAAATGCGGCCTGGTAAAGCCTGGCAAGCCTGGCCACGGCCAAGGTTTCTTGGCAACCTTGGCCACAAAAGTCTGGCTTTCTCGGCCATGTTAGTTTCAAGGCCAGACTTTCTCGGCAGCCTTGGCCAAAATAAAAGACCTCGGCTTCCCTGGCCACTAAGATGTTAGCCAGGCTTTCTTGGATTTTCTGGCATTGAAAAGACTAGTCTGGAAAAGCCCAGCGTTTTTGGCCATGTTGTCCCAGAAAAGATGTATTTTATTCAATCAATGTTACATTTTTCTCATGGAGTGAAAGTTATTGGTTGTTATTGCTATTCCCGTCATAAGAGTCATCAAAGAAACTCTACTAGAGACACTAAGATGTTTTATTTTTAGCATTTTAAATGTCTCTGATTCTTCAGATTCTTCAGCCAGGCATATGTTAAAATGATTTACAAACAAGGTTACTGACTTCACCTTAAAAGATCTGGAACTGAGAAATTTTTAATCGTCTTGAATGCGTCGTAAACGTGAAATTCCTACGCTAAAAGTGCTATTAAAAACATTGTGTCCTTGAGTCACGCATTGCATCCTGAGGTTAATAATTTACAGCTATCAAACACAGCTTTGAACAGATTGAGCATTAGAATTAAGCTGTAAGGAGATTTCTTTTTCTGCTAGAAAATTGTGAAAATGAGGCACAGCTATTTCAAGATTAATAAATCAAAATCCTGTACTCAAAAAAGCAGTTTACCTGTTGATTGTCTGCGTAAGATTGCAATGGGAGACAACACGTGTAACTTTTGATGTGGTGATTAGCTTTCCAATTGACAGTTGTAAAACAGAATCAAAGTTATTCACAATAAACAGATTGAATTTACGACAAAATGTGTCAAATGTGTGCAACACTGTGCAATAATTAATCTGTAAACAAAACCAAAAGAGAATGAATGATTAACCAGTAACCGGATCCCCCTGTTATGCGCAAGGGATTCTGGGATCGCTAGGGGGCAAACATTGCAAGTCGCAAGAAAGGAATGCATGGCGTTAAGTTGTTTCTTCGTCAAAAACAGTGGATTTGGAGAAAGAATAGCGCTTTTTCGCTGTGATTTTGTGAGGAGTGCAGTTGACTATTGTTGGTACGTGAAGTTTTTAAGTTTCTGTATGTTTAATGCGATAAAATCTATCGATAAACACTCTTTCTTGCGTAAGCTTGATTGTGAAATCTTCATCACTTCATGGTCTCGAAATAGTACACATTTAGGTATAAATGTGAGGGTATTGACTCAATAAAGCCTTTTCAGTTGTAATTGCGTGTGTCTAGATTCTTTTCTTTTTAGTTGCGTGTGTTATAACATTATTATGGCTGCTGGAATCTTACCCCCACAAAGGAGAGAAATTGTTGTGCAAGGGGATGGAAATTGTTTCTACCGAGCTATTGCTCTGTGGAGGGATGAAACCAGTGATCGAAAACACGAAGAAATCCGAAGATTGTCTAGCAGTTTTATTGAGCAACACCCACAGGTTTTTCAGCCATTACTTTTCCCTTCGAGTTCAGTGGAGGAACATGTGAAGAAAAGCAAAATTACTGGAACCTGGGCAGAAACTGTTGACATTTTTAGTTGTGCAACACTGCTCAAGAGACCGATTTGTACTTTTTCAACTAAAAAAAATGGTTCACCTTTAAACCCATCTTGAACACTGATTTCTTGTCTCCTATGGAAGCAAAGAAGGGATGTGGATGTCCTATTACTTTAATGTATTATGATGACTATGCCCAAGCAAACCACTTCAATCTCCTTCTGCCTAGAGAAAACTGTTGCAGTGCTCCCCCACCTGAAAATAAATCATCTTCTGTGGTGATAGATTTGGATAATATCGGAAAATCGTATGCCTCAGCTGTTAAACAATCTGTAAAACAAACTTCAAAAACGTTTCCTTCTGTCAAACCATCACCAACTACTAAAGTTACTGGTGCTAAGTATTTTACAGCCAAGAATTTTACATCAAAACCTTTTCTCGTCCGCACTAAGGTAAGAATAAATTGCTCCCTTTTTGACAAAACACCCACACTGTGCTTTGCACTGTTTTTTCTTTTTCTTTTTTGGGATGATGTCTTGGTATTCTTGCTACCCCTCCAGTAACGAATTTTAGTGGCCTTTGGTTCTAAGTTTGGGCCTAGTCAAACCTGTATCTCGGTAACAGTTTTTAGGAAATGTTGCTTGGTCGATGAAATATGCCCTCTTCACTTCCTCTTGGCTTTCATCCTCTGTCTGTGTAGCCACTTCTACTTTATAAAAATCAGTATCTGGATGTTCCATAACTGGTGATAATGGGGCTGCATCAAACTCAATGATTTCTCCTGATACCTCTTCCTCAAAAGCAACCTTCTTATTTGGAACGCCATCATTTCCACTTTGCTTTCCTTTTGCTGTCTTTTTCTCTAACATTTCTGTATTTCTAATCTTAGGAGCGGGTCTTTGAGGTTTATCCTCACGGTCATAACCTTTCATAGACAAAGTTGGTGTGCGACATTGAGAGTTTCTGTATCCTTGTACAAAATGATGCGAGCAGACCTTAGTACTCATTGTAACCTTGAATTTCTTACGATTTATAGCTCTAGCCCATGACAAAACATCTTGCTTTTTCTTTGGCGAGTGGAATCTCAATATACCAACGTGAGGAAGAATTTTTTGTTTTTCTGGGTACCTTCGATCGTTGTCACAACCCCACACAGCACAATGATCGCCGCCGGGCATATTTCTTATTTATACTCGTGGTATGAACGGCTCAACAATATTAGCACACGTAATTACAACTGAAAAGGCTTTATTGAGTCAATACCCTCACATTTATACCTAAATGTGTACTATTTCGAGACCATGAAGTGATGTAGATTTCACAATCACCCTTACGCAAGAAAGAGTGTTTATCGATAGATTTTATCGCACTAAACACACAGAAACTTACAATTTTCACGTACCAACACTAGTCAACTGCACTCCTTACAAAATCACAGCGAAAAAGCGTTATTCTTTCTCCAAATTCACTGCTTTTAACGAAGAAACAACTTTACGCCATACATTTCTTTTTTGCGACTTGCAATGTTTGCCCCCCTAGCGATCCCAGAATCCTTTTCGCATAACATGGGCATCCATGCATGTTTCTAGTCGTTTCGAAGCGAACACGCGTCTCCAATCACAAAATACAAAGCGACAAGTAAAATAACAGCAATCAAAACACACGAAAAATGCCGATAAACGATTGAATGAATTTGCCTAGCGAACTTAAAGTGAAAGCTCAAATAGATAAACTAGATTTGTTTGAATCACGAAACAGAATTATAACTCTAAGTTTATACTAAAATGATACGCTTAATAAAACTATACAGTAGATAACGAGGTCAAGTACCTAGGTTAATAACAGTAAACAAGAAATTCTGAAGAATTTATAGGCGGCCGATGGTAACCAGGTAGATATGAAGTTCCGCTTTTAGGCTTGGCTAAATCTATATATTATTAAGGAAAAAGGGAAAACTAGAGGAGGGCTTATATCTGGGGGGGCTTATTACCAGATGTATTTTTTGTTTACAGGTAGATGGGCCTATAGCCGGGGGGGAGGGGCTTGTAAGCGGGCGGGCTTATAAGCGGCAGTTTACGGTATTTGTTTTGAGCATGTGCATTTAAATAAGTGGCATTGAAGCATTCCAAGTGGACAAAAGGTAAACTGTATTTTTAGAGATGGCTGATCTCATGTGAATACTTATGCCAGTCTGAATTTCAGACTGGTCTCATGTAAACAAAATTGTACCAGTCTGAGTTTACACTGCTTTAATGAAATCAGGGTTTTACTGCCCCTGGGTATCTGAGGGTGTTGTTAAACATTCTTGAGAGCTGCTCGACTTTAGTCTGAGGGGGTGTTTGCATGACACCAGTTCATTGTATGCTTTTCATTCTGATACAAGTTCACCCCAGTTCCCTCTTGCTTCTCTGTATTTGTTACATGATTACAGCACAAAATCTTGTAACAGTGCGAGCCATACCTGGGTGAGTTCAATGTGAACATGGTGTAACTATTTGATTCATTCTGCGTTAATTAGCCATATAGCCATCCAGAATAAATCTCACATCACCGGGAAAAAGGGATTTTGTAACTTGAGGAAGGGAGATTCTTAACTACAGATCTCGCATTGTTGCTAAGGGATTTTTGTGGATGGTATTTTGTCATCTGCTGTTTTCAACATTTCGTGCCGCTATATTGGTGAAATAATGAGGAAGAACATCTGAATTTCACAACTGAACATTGCGCGTGCATAGCTACTGCCAGTCCCCAACCGCACATTAAAAAGAAAATCAGTAAAACTAAGAGGAAACTAGTAAAGTTCCGATTTTTTTGCGAATCGCCCCACCACTTCTTTACAATCCGAAGCATGTAATTACTGTTTTTACAAAGAATAGAAGAACTACAGCACAGAAATGTATAAAGATATGTGCTTGTGCCATCATAACTTTTATATTCATAATAAAGCAAATTTCTAGAAACTGTTGCTTCAAATTTTGCATCTCGATATTCTTTAAATGTCCGCAATGTTTACAATAGCGAGAACTGTATGCTGTTTGAGTTTTAGCATTTTTTCTGTTCAGGTCAAGTGACATGCTGAATATGGTTGTGACTTGAAAATCTTGAAAACCTTTCCCATAAAACAAACGTGGCCAAGCAGCTTATCTGTGGAAGTAATAGGGTTTCGAAGATATGATGGTTCTGAGGAACTTCCCATAGCAACAATATGGTGATTAAGAGTCTCCCCCCTTAAGTCCAGATGTAAAGGCTCTCATTGCCGCCCAAATGGAAGTCTTGATGGCACACTCATGTAAATGTTGTGGTTCAGTTTTATCGTTGGTTCAATTTTTATTTTCCATTGTGAATAATAGGATTGCCAAATAAAAATTGGAGCTCCACTTTTAGGCTTGGCTAAATCTATATATTTGAATGATTTTAAAACTGTTTAATTATGTTTGACTGGGTTCAGAAATTGAATGGAATCAAACACAGCTGTAGGCATATTTTTGGTTAATAATAATTGTGTTCAATTACCGAACCCAAATTAACCCAACCACTGCATTCAATCCAGTTCAATTTACTGAACAGTCGGATACGAAAGCTGGGCTAATTATATAACTGATGTCTTCCATGTACCTTCACTGTAGGAAAATGCTGCATCACTGATCACTGCTGGCATACATGCCTAGAACAGGAAAAAAGGATCAGTGAAAAAAAAAAAAACAAGCAAATTCAGGGATAAAAATTGGCAGTCACCCAGTCGCCAGTGGCGATTTAAAACTGACCAGGGCCACTAAAAGTGGAGGCTTAAATGCCTGATAGAGGACTGCAAATAAAAGTTACACTTTAAATTAGACTTTCATTGGAGCATCTTTCTTTTCTTTCCCCTCCTCAACTGTTAGTTCATCAATTGAAGAAAATTTTCAGTTCTTGGAGTGCAAAATTCATGAGAATGAGCGCCTGGCAAATTACTTTCATCCTTAAAATAATATTAACTTTATTGTTTTTCTTTTGACAACATCAAATAACTAATATTGTATGTAACATACATTATTAAAGCATTCACAACGCAATTTTTGATCAATGTGACATTAATGAACAGAAAGAATGGGTGAACAGAATAATAATATGTCTCAATGTCACTTATTAAGGGAATCGTCATTCACTTTGCTAGCATTGTCACTTCCAGCTTTGAAATGTTGTTGCCGAAGCTATACTTTGCTTTACTTTTGTGATCCACCTGATTCATGAGACGTACAAGTGCCTATTGTTGGAAATTTTTGCATCCACCCGTGAAAGTGTTCTTCTTTCCAGCTTTTGTGGAATCCTGACAAATAATTAATAAATCATCGCCTGAACCCCTCATTTGCAGCTATCCAAACTCTTTTAGCCATTTGTCTAAAAAGTGGTTACATGTAATTGTCTTCCGCCCTTTGCAAGGTTCCTTGGGTAATACGGGTAAGGTAAAGCACTTGAATATCAATCGATCGAATGAGCAACAAAATGGCAGGACCTCATTTAAGTTTACTGGATGTTTAATCATCTGCAGTCTCCTTTGCTTAACTCAGTAAAGAGCCAATCGTAGTTAGTCAAACATGATCTAACTAATCCCAGCAGTCAATTGTCAGTTAAAAAAGCCAGATTACCTTTAGAAAGCAAAAACACATCAGTACAAATATGTCAATTGCATAAAAAAAATCCTTTGCTAACATCTGGATTCCTCCCCCCCCCCCCACCCCCCTGGGAATACAATGATTTTTGAGAAAACCAAAAAAAATGCATGCAGTAATTATTTGAACTTTCTAAAACATGAACATTCCATTACGAGTGACAAATAGTAAAAAGCACTTTCCACAACGCAGTGCTTTTATTTCATACATGTAGGTACTGAGATCGAAAAAAATGGCAAATTGCAGTCGCCTTCTGGAAACTAATATTAAGTGATAAACAAAATTAATTCACACATAAGCTTAACTTGAGCTTAAGTGAAGCCAAATAAAATTATTGAAATTCAAGCAAACAATTCATGAGTGATAAACAAAATTAATTCACACATAAGCTTAAGTCTTGAGCTTAAGTGAAGCCAAATAAAATTATTGAAATTCAAGCAAACAATTCATAAGTGATAAACAAAACTAATTCACACATAAACTTAGTCTTGAGATTAAGTAAAGCCAAATAAAATTATTGAAATTCAAGCAAACAATTCACAAATCAGAATAAGGGTTAAAAAATATTTAAGACCTACTTCAGTAGATTCATAAATGAGGATGTGCTTTTTCATCGATTCGTTACTTGTATGGATTGTAGGGGTCTTGCCGAGGATATTGTAAACAATGGCTGGATTCAGAGTTTAAACATCTTGACGATTCGCGTTGGTACTTGTTTTCGCCTTTTACTTCATTGAATACTTTTATAAGCTGTTTTCTCCTTTGCCTAGCTACACTTTGCTCCGTGAAAACAAAACACACTGCCATTCTTCAAAGTTGAGAAAAGCGGGTTATCGTCGTAAAAGTAAATAACTGGAAATATTATATTTATGACCAAAGCCAAGACAAATTTCTCTTTGTTCGAGATAACGGGGAATTGGAAATAAGCGAGCTGAGATAGTGGGATCCTTCTAAATAAAAGCGAATTTTCCATACCGTAATATTCTGTGAAATGATTGAAAAATTCCGAGAAACTCACCAGGGAAACTCAGCAATCAGATCTTCATGCTGGTTCAATTAAAGCATCGGGCCAAAGCAATCCATCTTTCTCCTCTCTATAAAGACATTCATATTCCACTTAATAGGCATTCGGGACCGGCAGTCGAGTTTGTTTAGCTTATCTTTCCATTTCTAACGTGGAAAAGGTGTTGTGTTCTCGTTCTCGGCCACGCGCGCGGCCATGTTGTGAAATCTTGTAATGTGATACCATCATATTTTTCCTTTTTTTAACGAGTAGTATTAAATGACATACCGTAAAAGGTGCGGTTTAAGTTTTGACGAAAAGTTCCCTTTTGTAACAGTGCACTTTTTTTGTTAAACAAACTTTGGTAAAGCACGGAAATTGATTTTACCCGAACACCTTCTAACTTCATGGTGTCCTTGGCGTAAATTTCTTCTCCATTCTCTCTCTCCATTACGATTTCTTTCCCCTTGTTCATCTGTAGAATAAAATACAAAAACGTAGACACAAATTATTCGGTGGTACAAAATTATTTCCAATCACAAATTGATAAAAATCAAGAAAACTGTACCCGAAATGTTTACAGTTCTCTGTCGGCGTCTCTCAGTTTTCCTCTGGCGTTGTTCCTCAGTTGTTTTTCTCGCTCTGCTGTAAGCTTACTGTTCCTTCGTCTTTCTCATATTTGTTTCTGTTCTGCTTGATGCTGTTCTTCAGTGGCGTTTCTCATCCTTTCCCGTTGATGTTCTCTATCTCCTTCTCTTTTCCTTCGTCTCTGCTCTTCTGACATATTTTTCTCAGTGTATCATTTAAATTAAAGTTTAATAAAAGATAAATGGACCTATTAACATGAAAAGTCAAGAAAAAAAATGCGAAGCTAACGTCCAGTTTACCATGCCATTGGCAATAAGTTGGGTGAAAATTTGCCTCATGTAAGAATGTCATGAAATGCGACGGACGTACGTACGTACGTATATACGTACGGCGCACGCGCCCGTGAGCCATTCCGCTTGCCATGACCAGAAAAAATTACCAGCATGCCTCTTGGTATGAGTATGGGACTCCGCTATTTTGGTAGTGACGTAGTAGTCACGTGACCGTCCATACTTCCGTCTGTCCGCGCCACGGGGTGACCAATATGAGGTGGCACACACCTGAGATAACCTTGCGCTGTATCCCGCGATTTTGGCGCGAAATCGCATGGTGACCCGCGTTTTAGCAAAGACACCAAAAATTGAAAACATTTTTATAATATTTAGCAAAACGATTTTTCGGACAGTTTTAAACGTAAGAAAAAAATGGCTAATATCTATACTGTAAAAGTGAAAGGCGAAAAGTTCAAGTTACAAACCGAAATTTGCCTTTGAGGACTTTCTCTTTCTTGAGTTCTGCGGCGAACTCGGTCGACACATCACTTGAGTTCGCAGCATTTGGTAGCGGTCCCTACGCGAAACATAGCAGAGCTAATGCATTCGCTTTTTTTAAATCTGTCCACACCCATGGTTTTTGCAACGGTCCGAACACATTTTCCCAGGAAAAACACCCGTGTTTATGGCATCAGTCACTCACGTAACCGGCTCGTAACTCGCTTAACTCGCGTAAGATCGAATCGAGTCGAAGTGAGTACATATCGCTTGAATTCGCAGCATTTGGCCGCAGTCCCGACCTTAAACATAGCAGAGCTAGTGCCTTCCGGTTTTTCTGTCCACTAAATGGTTTTTGAAGCGGTGCGAACAAATTTTCCCAAGAAAAATACCCGTGTTTATGTCGGAGAATCGCTTTTGACACGTGAAAAGATGTATAAAAATTAGCTGTCGAAGTCACCGTAGCTCAGAGAAAGTGCAATCGCTCGGGAAGCAAATAACCCGAGATCGATTCCATGCCAGGGATGTGTATCCTAAAAGCTGTGGATACGGCTCTACTATATTTTCTCTTTCCTGTTTTTTTTTCTTGTGCTCACTTACCCGAGACCTCTTGTTTTCGCTTGGCCAAACAAACACTCGTCGCGTCTTTCGATTCACAGGCTAGCACTCTTATCTTGGGCAGATAATTTTAAATGTTTACGATGTTCTCTGAAACAGTGAAAATGCATCTAAATATGTCAAAGACACTGCTTGCCTTATTCATAAATCAGAAAATGGGCGACAATTATGTCAATTAACAACTTAAAATTACAACGGCCACGTTTCAAACAGATTTTCCTCAGTATATTGGCAAAGAAAGAAAGAAAGAAAGAAACGACGTCATGCCACTTACTTAAGGACGGTGCCTCCTTTTGTCACTGCGCATACGTTCTGCGCATCTCGGGATATTCGGGTTTCTTAAAGAATTTGTCCACTAATACAACAATATTTTTGCGCGGTTTAAGACTACGTGGAAAAAGCAGATCTTAGCAAGCACTATCAAAATCCAACAAGAAAACTGGGGGTAACCACGCATTTTTCAGAGATAATTGATCTTAAATTTGGAAGGAAATTGCCATACATTTTTTGTATTTTAACGCTTTTTTAAAATTATAGTTGATTAATTATCTCCGAAAAATGCGTGGTTACCCACATTTTTCTTTTTAGATTCCAATAACCCTGCCTAAGATTTACTTTTTCCCCATAGTCATAACCTTTGCAAAAATGCATCTGTATTAGGAGGCACCGTCCTTAAAAGAGAACTATAGTTCGCTTTAGTACGTGACACGACGTCGCATCGACCGTTAAGCAGAAAATTGCCCAAAACGGCCTCCAGAAGCTCGGGAAAGTGGTAAAAACACAGCAAACACACAACAGGTGAGGGTTTTCAAACTTTATGTATTTTCGGCGGAAAATTTCAATCCAATTTCAGCTCCATACAAACTTTCATATTACGCTTTGGTTACGTGTGGGTGAACGAAACGCTCAGGAATGTGACCACTTGCGTTGGCCTTTTTGGTTTGGCAAACAAAGCCATGTGACCTAAATCGTTAACGTTTTGGGCCGAAATCAACTGTCACGCGTGTCTTTGAATTCGCGGTCTACCTGTTTCGGTAGTAAAATGCAGTTAGTAGAAAGTCACTATTAAATGCCACCCATATGAACAAAACTTTTAAACTGAAACCACGATGCTGCAATTTACTGTTCCCGAAAACATTGATTTACTAGCATGCATTTTCATGTCATACTCAAAATGGTGGCTGTTCCCTTACGTCAGTCTTATTTCTTTTAAATTATTATTGACCAATGAAAGACTTAAAAGCGGAGAGTCATCAGAAACAACAACAACAACACGACAGTAATGTTCTGCCTTGTGCAGTTCAGATTGATTCAATGAGGTAAAGCAGTGGCAAAAAATGAAAACCATTTGTAAGAAAAGAAGAAGAATATTATGTATGTCTCAACATCTTTCGTCTCTTTTTGTGAGTGATGCATTTTCATTTATACTATTTAGATAGGTAATGCCATGTACAGAATGGAAGTATAAATTGCTGTGTTTTTTGTTGTTGTATAAGTAAACCTTTTCGTTTTGTGCCACTGACAAAAAACCTTAGTTCCGTAATAACTCCGTGACTAGCGTTTTCTCAAGTTGGGTTACATTTCGAGTACCCGAAGTCTTCCAGCTTAAGCTTATTCAAAGGCTTCCGAGGGTCATCCCAAATCACCCGAAGTTTCCAAGGATAACCGACGCGAATCCGAAGCTACCGTCGCTGGCAAGGCGTATATGTGAAAATCACCCAAGACGTTAAAGTGCAGTTGCACGAATACATGCTCCGTGTGATGGGCTTCTGGCCTGGCATACTCGAAAAATACTGAATAGGCAACATTGCAAAAGCAACATAACAACGTTTGAAATCCATAAGTCTGATTTAAAATAAATTCCTTTTACATATTTGGTATAAAAATCATCCAAAAATCATCTCATTAAAGAGTCATTAAACACGAGTAGCAATTTAAACATGTTTACTGGTGAGGCTCTTCAGTATCTCGTTAAACAGGGAAACTACTTTCACCGTAGTGGTCATTATCCATTCCTATGGAGTCACAGTAGGAAGGTTTACTCAACAATTGGCTATGGTTGGTTAGAGCTAATTTGCATAAAATCTACTCACCTGATCATAACTTTGGGGACATTTGCTGAAAAGCTCTCATACTCGGCACCCATTTAAACCTTGATGGCTTTAACTTAATGTTTAGACTTAAGTGCCTAACTCTTGTGTCATGTGACCAGTGAAGGATGATTAACGGTCGAAATCTTTAGAGTAAAATGGGGAGTATAAAATGAGATTAAATTTGGATAAACATTTAAGAATAAAAATTAGCGAGAAAAGTGTAACACAACGTTTCGATGTCTCCATGACATCATTTTCAAGTGAGACCACTTGAAAATGATGTCATGGAGACATCGAAACGTTGTGTTAAACTTTTCTCGCTAATTTTTATCCTTAAAATATAAAATAAAACAGAATTAAATTTTTTTGGGTGTCATTCTTTTACATCCAAAGAGCTTATAATGAATTCGCCTTGTGAGGTTGTCTCTTTTATATATATTAGAAATTATTAAAGCCCACCGAAAACAACATGTTTGAGGTGGTCTCCCTGTAAAATGATGATGATGATGATGATGATGATGATGATGATGATGATGATGATGATGATGATTACAAGTAGGACCGGAAAAAAATACAGTCAAACCTCCGCTTGCAGACACCTCCTGTAAACGGACACTAAACTACGGTCCCGACGATTTTTCCACTAAAACTCTACGCTTTTGACTCCTGTAAGCGAACACTTCTCGTAAGCGGAAGCGCACACCTTTGTGAAGCTCCAGGAGTTAAAATAACCACCCTTAAGCAAACAGACCTTCTGAAACTTGAGCTCACAAGGCAGTTCTACTACATTTATACTGGACCTCTGTCGATTTGCTTGCTTGACGTGTAAAGCCTGACCGCATTAAAAAATTATTTGCGACTCCAATATAGTTGTAAACTAAGGCTAAACTAAACAGGTTTGGTCAAGTTTTAGGCGTCAAAAAGTTAATCTTGTAAGTGACTTTTACAAAACAGCTTTTATGATGTGTAAACATTGCTGTTCATATAACTGGAAAACAACAACAACCACAACAAAAAAGCAAAACAAAACAAAAACAAGAGACAATGTCTTCTTTGGGGAGTGAAGCCCGATGAGGCTTTCGAGTATCTCACTTCCAAGAAATATACAATACAATCTTTGTTAATTTCTGTTTCAGCCAGTTGCACGAAAATGAGTCTCCTTGAAAAACGAACTCGCAGGGTAGCTCCATACTATACCCGGCACCTCACGTGATCACTTTTCCTGTGATTAATACTTTTGCTGAGTTTGTTGGTCGCTTTTTAGACTTTGACAGCCACATCGTCGCAAGTTTTCAGCTGGAGTTTCTCCACGAAATTTAGAACGCATCACTGACACACCCTACCTATGCTCGGTCCCGAACATGTCCGCTTCGCTTACGGAAGGTTTGACTATATTATAATTATAAGTCCTGAAGAGTGTGATCCATAGCCTTAAAATATAAAAACGTGTATTAAAATTAAAGTACTATCGTGTAACCTTAAATATTGACATTCTGCAGCTTTACATTCTGTTCACCACCTAGCCCCGATGCCGTGACAATAGCTCTTTTCTGCCATGCTGATATACATCTAAAAATCCTGAATTTATTAAACGTATTAATTTCAGCACTTAGTTCAGCAGATCTGGTGAACACTTCTAGCTTTCGGTAAATTAATTAAGGTGAAGGTGGTTTCCATTGGGTTTGCTCGAAATGAGAGAAACGCCACGCTGCCAGAGGTAAGGGGATTTCCGTAAAAGGGGGCGAAAACGAAACGCAGCGAGCATGGCTTTGGCAAATGCTATAAAGGAATTTTCCGGTCATAGAATGAAAGGAAAACATATGAGGATTTCGATCTTTTCCGGACAATTTCCAAGGGAATGGGCTGTATCATTTCCTTTTGAAATCGTAACAGGTTTATAGACCGGGACGATGCTGCATGATGTGTTCTTTTGCGCGCTTCATTGTTCTCGTTCGTTCGCATACCAAGCGGTAGTAGCCATATCTGGCCACTTAATTGGAAATGGTTTTCATTTGTAATGAGTAGCCAAAAATTACATTTCTGTACGGTTCAGAGCCAGCAGCAATGTAGTAATGCTGATTATGCTGTTTGTGTCGTCGTCACTTTGATATATCCCATAATTCCCCTGTTTTATATGAAAATAGATTTAATGCACTTTGTAAATGCCTATGGGTTTGTATGAGAAACATCTTTGTAAGAATTTCCTTTTTTTGTGAGAAATGACTTCTTAACTTCTTGTGGGTCAGTATATTACTTATAATTGAAAAGATGAAGGAGAGAGCTCCCTGTGTTCGTGATTTCCTTGCCACATTCATGTGTCAGTTGTTAAAGACAGGAAAGATCAAGTCCTCCCAAGTGTGCGTGGCATATGGAGTGAAGGGAAGGAACGTTGCCTTATCCAAAAGGCCATGACCTGTATCCTAAGGAACTGGTCACCTTAATTGTGAGGTAAATTTATCTCACACATTGATGACAAACACGAGCAGAAATGAAGAAAGATGGAGTATTCAGTTTGTCACGAGAGTGAGACAAAGAAAAAATCTGAGTCCCCACAAGGTCCTTTTTCTATCGTGTAATAAAATTTAAAAAAAGCAAACTGCTCTAAACGTGTTGATAACTAAATGTACATTTCCACTTAGTCGTTTTTACTGTTTTTGGACAAGAATGTGTCCTCTTGGTTTCTACAGACATTAGAAGGTAGAAAAGCTGGTCGTCCGCGGTGTGATGGAGAGATAAGAGAAGTCTGCCAAATTGGCGACGAGATATTTCAGCTGATAATTCCGGTCTTCTCACCCAACTTTATCACGCGCTTCCAATCACAACCTTCTTCTCAGGGTATTCCTAAGGTATTCTTTTCTTTCTATATTGATACCTAAATTGTACGAGCCGCCATTTTTGACGCGAAGAATCTAATCTTGGAGATGAGGCTGATTCTCACTTATCCTCAACCGAAAATTCCTTATAAAAAATATCAAACACTGATATATTTCCCACGATAGTAAGAGCAAAAAGTTTTGATCTAACCATAATTTTCGAAATAGAGGTCAACCTCGAGGGGAACACGTAAAATTAATGTTCGACATTTTCTTATCGGAAATTGCAGTTAATTATAAAAATGTGCGATACAAGGTTTCTTGAAAACAATAAAGAACTATAAAAGCTTCTGTAAAAAAACTGACAACGTTTCGACGTTTGCTGAACGTCATTATCAAGTTAAAAAAGGGTACAATACACAAGCTTAAAATACAAGATATAAACAATTGGACAGTTAACAAAAAGAAATACAAAAAAAGCACTTTGATTTCCAACGATTTCCGTCCCATCAAACTTCTCACCGACTCCTCGTTCTTTTCAGTTAAATTTCAGACGCTCATTGGCTGTCTACATGTCCGTACAAATACCCCTCACAGAATTTAACTAAATCTTCGTTTGAAATATGTTACGTACGGATACATATGGCTTAATTTCACTGTTCAATTACACTGATCTTGTCACATTTTGTTACCTTGTCATGGTAGAATTTTTTTGTTTTTCTTGCAAGTTCTCAACTACTTTGCAAAAAATGTGCAAATGTTAAAGGATGTTACTAAAAGGAGGAATCGGGAATCGGGAATCGGGAATCTGGAATCGGGAATGAGAAATAGTGGCCAGCGTAATACCTAAAAATTAAGTCGGAGTCTACGCAGTACGGCAAAGAGACGAGGATTGCAAGTGGAGAGCGAAAAATGGAGGGTAAAGATATTCATCTGTCAGTTTTTCCCGAGGTTTTGGAATTATTGAGTTTCTGTTTATTAAAATTAACCGGAAATATTGATTTGCGGGTAATGAGACTAACGATAATGTTAAGGATCACAAGGTTATCGTTATCGACAGGTTGGAATAAAAAGATTCGTATGACTACAGTCGCTTTGGAATGTTAATATAAAAACGAGTAACTTACATGTTCTCTGTGTTTTGACGTTTTAACGACAAACCAGTGACAGAGGATGATTCTGTGTTTGCAACTGGCGAGAATGAATCTTTGTTTAAGGTATGAAAACGTAGAATACGGCTTGAAAATTTAAACCGACTGCTGCTAAACTGTTAGAGCACTTGCCATCGAATTTTGAACTGATTTTAATGGCGTTCATATTTGAGTTACAATCTAGATTCATTTATGGTTTGCAGCAGACTCGTACCCAGTCGCTATTAATGAGTCTGGGGGAAAGGTTCTATTGAGGCGTGCGGGGTGACATGGGAAGGGGTAAAGGAAAATAGCGACTGGCAGATTTCGTATCAATATGGCGGGCGCTGGCGAGAGAAGTTCTTTTTCACGAGGGGTAAATAATGCCTTAAATGAAGATAAATTAGCTTGCTCACATCGCAGTTGTATTGGAAATAATGTTTTTCATAAAGCGAACGATAATTTGTATCACTACACAGTAAGCTTATAACCCACTGAGCTGACCTTTTCTGATACACGGACAGTTATGTAATAATACCTTTCGTCATCTATAAATTATAAATTTCACAAATCATTAACTGAATTCTTTCTTCAAACTTGAAAATAGTTTTCTCAAATCGCAAGAAATTTCTAAATCGATACCTTGATTTCTTGGCTCGATTTATTGGTGACAGGCCACAATATTTGCACCTTAAATGTAAACAGACAATAGATCTTCTTGAAAGCATCGGATCCTGAATTATGACCACTTACTCCTGTTCGCGATTGACATAGGGCCGGTAATATCTCCCTGCTCTTCGTGGAAAGATTAACTTCCATCTCCCGAAACGAGTAATCCAAGTATCGTCAGAGTTCAGTGCCGTTTCCGTGAAAAAACGAGCTGCACGCCTCAAAAGCAGAATGCACGGCTCTATCGTACGAAATCTGCCAGTCGCTATTTTTCCTTCGCTACTTCCCATGTCACCCCGCGCGCCTCAATAGAATCCAATCTTCTCTCCCTTTCCCCCAGACTCATAAATAGCGACTGGGTACGAGTCTGGGTTTGCAGAAAGAACTGAGTGAAGTGACTGCAATATTAACCTGTTCTTCAATTAAAAAGATAAACCCCCAGAGAAGAATCGAAGCATGGAGAACAGCTCAATATTGCAGTCACTTCACTCAGTTCTTTGTGCAAATCAGTATAAATTAATGAATCTAGATTGTAACTCAAATATCCTTGCATACGGTGAAATTTGAATTAACCAATCAGCATTCAGTAGGCGGGAAAAACTGTGGTGTCCTGAAGTCACGCAGATTTTGTGCTCTTCGCTTCGATTTTTGCGTGATCAGCGAAGTTTATACTGTGGAAGTGCGGTTTTATTTCAGCGTTTTCTTCAAATTTACCGCTTGCCTTACTTCAGTTTATTACAAGTCACAACTGTTTGCAATGATATGGACTGGATGAGCAACCAGGATCGATTCAAAACTTTTATCTGTGGCGAGAGACTTCGCTATAACTGGACTTGAATGCGAAGGAGGTTGTAAAAGTTTTCCTCTTGCCCTACTGAATATTATTTTTCACAAGAAACTTCACCTCCCTTTCACTCTCCTTGGCCTCGTTTATCACATGGATGTCCGCTAACTGAGCAGCTCTGAGTAGCGTCGAGTACAATCCGTCTTCTGTCCTTGTAAAGATCTTCGGTCACTTCATACCTGTTTTCGTCGTGTACTTCATGTCCGGTTTTAATTCACACCAACTTCCAGCTGTGCCTGCAGCTGTGACTGCCTGCTGTCAAAATTGTCGTTGCATCTCAACGAGATTGGTCTTATCGGCTAGGGATAAATGTCCTGTTCATCAGATCAGAGATACATCATTAACGTATGACCAGTATGATCCACGGTCGTTGTATGGTTGCGCTACACAGCTGATGCTTCAGATTGGAAATGGGCAACTTTGTACAACTTTCCACATACCCGGAGACGAACGAAAAGGCCTTTTTGGAATTTACAGCTTCCTGATGTCATCGTAACAGCAAAAAGCTCGAAGTCAAAAGCCGCAGAAAATTACTTTTCTTCTCAAAAGTCAAAACTCACCTGAAATTCAGGCCAAGCAAAAACAACACGCGGACCGCCGAGGAAACGACATTTTTGCTTGCTTTATTCACCACGGAAAGTAAAAATATTTATTACCTAGTCCGTCTTTTTAAATGGATAATTAACTTGACTAACTTAGATTGGAACGGTAATTGCAGGAACAAAGTTTATTTAGTCAAATATTGATATGTCTCTTTTTTTTTCTCGCTTCAATTTCCACGTCAGTTAAGTTCAATCAATCGACTTTCACAGACAGAGAGGAAAGAAAGGAAATGTGTAATTTCTCACGAAATTTCAAGAAGATTAAAATTGTTATAATTAAAAGTAACAAATTTTAGAACTACTCTAGGATTCAGGCAGGAGGAGCTTATTCAAAATGGAGAGGTGAAAGTAATTTTAAAAGACCAAAATGCTGATCAAAGGGGTCCTGCATCAGTCCGCAGTACCGAAAGAGATTTGGAAATATAAAACTTTGCGTTACATCGGATTCGTTGCAAAGAGAAAGAACCGATAAACACAGACGACTCTAAGAGATGAAGAAGTTCTTTAGAAACCAATTAACAAATTTATGATACGGCTGTTTAGTATAAGCTTATTTCTTGGGTGGTAATTGCACTAAGCTATGTAAACGTGTCTTTCGAAACTTGGGCGGCTTAGATCAGAAAATGGGAAAGTGTGATAATTTTTTCTTTCTTAACAAGCACTCGTAACGCCATTCAACTTGTAACGATGCTAATGTCAATTCAACTTCTGTTTTCCAGATCGTGTAAAACCGCAAAAAGTCTTACTGGAATTAGCTGTTTTGTAGCTCTCGTGATGGCGTTGTAATTTCTTTGAATTTGATCCCAGTGGGGCCCACTGGAAATAGAGCAGCTCGAGTCAACTCCTCTGATATAAGAAATAAATTCTGGTGTAATATTACGGTTTTAAATGGTTTTAATCATCGTCTTATCGCTCTTAATATCCTTTAATCAATGCACACTTTTAATCCAACACAAAACACACGCTAGCGGTTTCGGTATTCGTACTAATTTTTACCTTTGTTGCAAGCGCACAAAACCCCTTAATGCAAAAAGTATACGAGTAGAACAACAGGAAAAATTTTTTTTTCAGCAAAGTCAACTCACTCTACGCTTCAGTCGCTATAAACTCTTGCTTTTAAACTCTTGCTTCCTCTGTTTTCAGTCGTAGCATTCTGAACTGTAACCGGAAACGAAAACCCAGTGCATAGACCTTTTTCACGCGGCTACTATTTAACGTTCTATTTAGCATAAAAACAAAACATTTTTCCCGTCTAGCCTCGCAGTGAAAAACTTGAGAACGAGTTAAGACGTGGAAAAACAAAGCTTTTTATTCTCCGGGAACTCAACATGGCACCTTGTGACAAAGGTGAAAGGCCTATTTCGCAGAACACGAGAACACCGAGAGGACACCACGGTTTTGACCGCCGCTCCTACCGCGGGCTCAGTTGCCGTATGCAAGGATGAACCTTGGGTGTTAAAATCAATTCAAAATTCGATAGCAAGAGCTCTAACAGTTCAGCAGCGGTCGGTGCAAAAAAATTTCAAGCCGTATTCTACGTTTTTATATACCTTAAACAAAGATTCATTCTCGTCATTTGCAAACATAGAATCATCTTCTGTCACTGGTTCGTCGCTAAAACTTTAAAATACAGAGAACATTTACTCGTAGTTTTAACACTCGAAGCAACTGAAAGTGATATGAATCTTTTTATACCAACCGATAACGATAAACTCGTGATCCTTAACATTATAGTCACTCTCATTATCTCCAAATCAACAGTTTGGGTTACTTTTAGTAAACAGAAACTCAATAATTCCAAAACCTCGGGAAAACTGACAGCTAAATATTCTTACCTTTCATTTTGCAATCCTCGTCTCTTTGCCGTATTGCACGGACTCCAACTTATTTTTTTAGGTATTACCGCAGACCACTATTTCTCATTCCCCTTCCCCATTCCCCATCCCCCATTCCCGATTCCCCGTTTTAGTAACATCCAATGTTAACCCAACACAATTTGCATAATTTTAGCAACTGCCATAAAACAGAAACAAAAATGATAACAATAAATGCCAATGGAACTATTCCCAGAATAATAACTTCAACAACGTGTAACACTGTGAAACAGGTGCGTTCCTTCTCCGAGCGGATCTCACCACTGATAGCGAATGTAACTTCAGTCATGTTCATAACTGCCAAAACGAGAAGGGCGATTAACGAGGCTGTTTCTCCGTGATTGACACGAGGGTCTTTAAATGGCTTCTTCCACAAGTGGTGTGCAAGAATTAAAGCGCACGCGACACTCAAGCAAACCATCCGAATAAAAGGAAACACGATGAAGGTGTGAAGGGAAATCAAGATCAGACGACGACCAATGAGAACACTTTCCCAGTACACAGCTCCAGAACCCTGGCCGTCGTCACGTTGCTTGAAAGGACCGTAAATGACATCACGCGTTGGGTTATGAAAAGATTTCTCTCTGGTAGAGTGATCTGGAGGTAACAAAGGGAGCTGTTCATGACTTCCTTGACGAGTTTCTGTTTCACTGTGGGGAATCCTTTTGCACGAAATCATCCAACGAAATGCGAACGGCAAGGGTAGCAGGCATGCGTACAAGAAACTCTTTGTAGATATAACTTTGCCATGGAGTAATTTAGATCCACGGTACAGAACAAAAACAAAAGGGATAATGAAAACACATAAAAAAACCACGCACAGTTTCTGCCACCACTGCCAGCATTGGATGTTTCCGTCATAGAAGAAACGAGAGCTCGACTGGATTGGGACACAGTTCAACGCCTTGAGAGCGGTTCTCGTTAGTGTTGAATAACCCAGCAGCAAACATTCGACTGTGGCAGCTAGGTACTGTCCAGATGGAGGAGAGGCAGGAGATTGTTTCTGTAGTTTCCTTGCTGCTCCATGCACGAGAAAAATAACTAGAATACCAAACAAAACAGCAAACACCTGGGAAGCCTGCAAAAATATCTTCGAAACCACTGTCAGTCCGCGAATTGGGCAGATAAGACCTTCGTTTGAGCTAATTGCTTTAAAGTCGAACCAGCCAATCACCGGGTCCAACAAGAAGTTTTCTGCTAAATGGATCTCGATGTCTTTAGACATAAAAACTAAACTGACGACCTGGTAAAAGTAGAAAATCACCTTCATGTATCCACCACCGTCAGATTCGGAGTGGCTTGCAGAGTGTCTGGGCTGAGTTACTGATTGTCCCCACGGCAACAGTCTCTCCATAAAACACACGATGGGATTCTTCCAAAGAAGAAAGAAACCAAACGCAAAGGTGTAAAATAAAACAACGGGCCAAAACCAGTAATCGGTGCAGACGTTATTGGCTCGGCACTGTGCGGAGAACAGTGTATCTGTAAAACCAGGTTTACATTTTCCACAAAGATAGCCGGTGCGGTTTCCAGAACACCCACCCGACAAATATCGGTGGTTATCGTATGGACAGCTGATGTTTCTATAAGGGCAACAGTAATCAGTTGGACATTGTTGGAAGCTGATTGTTCCACGATCTGACAACGAAGGAAATCCCCAGAACGTGGGTTTGGCGGCAATTATGCTTGTGCAGTTTCCACCATGCGGACAAGGCCGGCATCTTTTCGCGAATGGCTCAACACTGTAAAATCCTGCTGGGCATCGTTTGCAAGAGAAAGTGAATGATTGTGATAGTGTAGAGTATGCCACGTTTTGGCAGTAAACAAGGCGGGTGTGAGTGAAGTTTATCAGCGTTTGTAGTGTTCCAGTGGGACATTGAATGACCGATGAACTATCAATATAAGTTGAGCTTGAACCAGTAACCATGACGTAAGCGTCAATGTCTTGAAATGATTCAGTTTTGAGTGTCGTGTTCTTCAGTATAATAGGTCCTAAACTTGAATAATAGATAAACCCCCTAAACTCAGAAGAGGAAATGAATTTGCCACCGCTCTCTTTCCATTGTGGTGTTTTCTTAAAAGTAGTGTTGATCATCTCAAGATTGGTAGAGCTTTCTCCAACGAAAACAGTATAAACAGCAAAATTGTCAACAAATCGGCAGTTGTTTAGAATATTCCAACCATTTTCTAATCGTATGACAGTGGAATTGATTGGGTCGTTTTCGTGAAACATAACTTTTGTTAAAAGGACATGATTTTCATAATGCCACCGTGCAGGAACGTTACACTCGCCAGGATTCCCCCGATCGGGGATAAATCTAAACAATACTATCCTGCCTTGCCCTGTATTGTTTTCAAAGGTAGCGTCTTCCATTACTATCTGGTTCCGATGAGATACGACAAAGAGAAGAAACAATGCACTCGAGAAAAGGGAATTGAAGAAAGTATTTGATTTAATTTCCAAGCGTTTCATTTGCATGAAGGTGTCGTTTTTGGCTGTCTTAATATGCAATGAAAAGAACTCGTTGTTCTTAAAGTACGAGTCTTGTAACGTTAATGTTGAACCTTTTATACTGCGAAAGAATGTTTCGCTCAGTTGAATATATATTCCTCCACCACTGTTTCCAGTGTAGTGTAACCCACTAATATTTATCTCAGCCTTATCCTGAGCAGTTACCAGGACATGGAACTGCTGTCCTGTCAGCGCCGGAGGCTGTGCATTGTTTCCTGAGATTATCGTCCGGATTAGCTGAAATCTGAGGTCAATGGAGACAATTTGGAAGATTTTCCAGTCGTAGGAAAACTGTTCGTCCTGTGAATTCCCAAGAAATGAGGACTCTAAAATCGTTATGCTTTGGGAATAACCATTTAAGTACAAAGCTGAGCACCCATTAGCTGCTTTGTTATACATAAACGAAACGTTGTACAAAAGGACCGTCAAGTTGCCATAAGAAACTGTGACCGTGAGAGCCCCTCCACTGTAAAAAGAATCACGTTTCTCTACAACGTTTCCCAGGAACGAAACATTTCGAATAAGTACTAAGACAACCTCTGAAGGATCCGCAGTGACGCATGTGTATATTGCTGAACCCTGCCTTTGGGCACTATTTTCAGCAAATGTGCTTTTCTCAATTTGGAAATGGAGTTCCTGAGTTTCGTAAAGAAATATAGCCGCACCAACAGGGGAGCTATTGTTAACGAAATCAGATCTTAAAATGGAAAGGTGGGCGTTGCTAACAGTTAACATAGTGATGGCTCTTCCCAAATTATGAGAAAACGTTCCTTCATTTACAGCCACGGAAAATCGCCCACTTGAGTTTGGTTGTCTCCTGTATTGCCTTTTGGAATAGAACAGCCAAGAGACATTGCTTGCATCGTCAGCACCTTTGTATCGCTGCCCCATGTGTTTATCTCCAGTTTCAACTGATATTGTTTGGATATAAAGACACCCTCCTGAGGGTGACGTGTTTTTTAAAAATGAGGTGTTGGTTAAGGTCACAGACGATCTGGGATATTTCACCTGCTGGTTTGGTAGCAAAACTATAAAAACAGCGAGATCAAGCTTTTTGTAAGTAGTACTTTTCCCAGTTGCGGTATTATTGGTAAATGTTGTGTTATGAACTTCGATCTTGGCTCTACCGCCGACAACACGTATGCACGGAAAACCGTTGTTGCTGAACGTGGTTTTTTGTATTACCAGGGAAACATGCTCTTCAAATGTCTTAAAGTTGACGACAGCAGCTGCGTTTGGAATAGAAATGGCATCTTTGAAGAGACAACTTTCTACATACAACGAGCATTTCAGAACAGTGATGTGACTGTTCAACAATGTCAGTCCTTTGAAACGAATAATGACTTTTTCGGATGAGTTTCTGCCATCAAAACTCATTTGCCTTGCGGAGTAGCACGAAAGAAATACCTCATCCTTGCCAAATCTTTCAAAAGATAAACTTGTGTTGACGTAAATTCCTTCCGGATATGACGACACTGACGAGCAAGGGTATGGATCACGTGATGTTTCAGTTCCATCAATGTAAATGGTGTCGTTCCACTGTGTTTGCGTAATGGCAAGAACAATTGTCTTACAGGCCGTGTGAATTGTCTTACCACAAGAAGGCGAATTGTTCCCATGGTAACGTGAAACATAGATTTCTTTACACCCAACTACTGTAAAAAAGAAAACAAAGAAAGGAAATTACTCCAGATAGAAACGGATAACATCAAAAAGCCAGGCATGTGTTATCCAGCTGATGTAATCACGTGTGAGTGATTTGACGTATACCTACACTATACTACGAACTTAAAATCATTGTAGATGTCTGCATTAACATTATAATTATCAAATACTTTGCCAACTATCTTGAGGTTCGTCTTGCCAGGATCCCATATTAAAGGGACCTTAGGCTGCTTAAAAGTCTGGCCGGCCCGCGATCTATATCACATTATTTCGGAGGAACCAGAGCCAAGTTTGAAAACACAGAGGTAATATGAAATGATATTTTGTGCGACTGGGACCTGGGTAAGGTAGGTTTTTTCCCCCATGCTTTCCACAAGCATTCGACCCAAACAGGATTTTCGCGTGTGAGAGGATCAAAGAGAGCGTTCGCAACGAATTCTTGATTTATCCACAGAATCACCTTCATTCCTGGTCATTCATTATATAGCACATGTTCTTCCAGAAACACAATAATTTTTTTAGGCATGGAACGCTATAACTCAATGGCCTATACGGGTACTCCTCTGAGTCATCACCCGCGTTGTTAATGTATTTATTTCTTTATTTGTAAAAGGGTATGCTATGACGTCAGTAGTCACAAGACGCGCATAAACAGACAAATCACACAAAACCTGTAAAAGTCTCTGATTTATTCCACACGTGATCGGATCAGTTTAGCTTTGATTAGATTGGTTGTCACGCGTCACGATACGTGCTACAAATGTTCTTAAGTTAAAAACCAAAGTGAAACTATCCGCCAGTGTTAATGCAAGACTTCATTCATATTCATATTACTGAAGGACAAAATGAGTCCGAGAACGTTATTACTGAAGGACAAAAACCACACGTATTCGCCTAAAAAAGGGAAAGCTTATCCCATGTCCGCATGCGTGTGGACCGTCTATTTTTGTTGATATGCCCGCTATACACAAGGGAACGAAGAAGGAAGTCATTAATAACAATAATAATATGCATTTATAGCGCGCAATTTCAACATAGGTTTTCAAATGCGCGTTACAAGTATAAATTAAAAAATTAGATAAAAAATAGATTAAAAAACAAGATAAAATATTGATTAAAAATTAAAAATTAAAAATATATATATATCTGTACACTAATAAAAACCTTGCTTAAAAAGATTTGTGTTCAGAGCTCGCTTAAAATGATCGATGAAAGTGATTCTCCTTAGTTCTGACGGTAGCTGGTTCCATAATTTAGGCGCAGCCGCCGCAAAAGCCCTGTCACCGAGGGTAGATAGAGTCTTTACAACAGGTGGTGACAAAAGCAGTTCATCGTTTGATCTCAGGCTATAGTTCGATTTTGACTTGATAGATATAAGATCAGAAATGTATTTAGGGGCAAATCCAGGGATCGCTTTAAAAGTAACTAAAATAACCTTAAAATCAATACGAGACTTAATAGGTAACCAGTGTAGTTCAAATAGGAATGGCGATGTGTGGCAGAACTTAGGTGCTCGAAAAACCAGTCTAGCCGCAGCATTCTGCACTCGCTGAAGCTTACACAAATAAGGGTTAGCATAAAGCAATCCATTACAGTAATCTACACGGCTGGTCACAAGCCATGTACCTGCGGTAAGTGATGACTAACAATGTCAAACAGTTGACTGGTATAGATAGAAAACAAAAGTGGACCAAGGCAAGAGCCTTGAGGAACACCAAAGCTCAAGTCGAACTTATTTGAACATATATCATCAATGACCACGTATTGGAATCGATTAGATAAATATGATCTGAGCCACGCTAATGCTATCCCTGTGAATCCAAATCTGGACTGGAGACGCCGAAGCAGCAGAGTATGGTCAATCGTGTCAAACGCAGCGCTCAGGTCTAACAGCACTAACAGAGTCACTTCCTGGTTATTCATGTTCATAAGAATGTACTGAATGTCATTACGAATCTTAATGAGAGCGGTCCCAGTGCTATGCTCTTCGCGATACGCGGACTGGAACACTGGCATGAGGTCATGAGTTGTCATATGATGTACCATTTGGTGGGAGACAGCTTTCTCTGTCAACTTTTATAGAAAACTCAGATTACTCACGGGACGAAAGTTCTTAAATTCCAATCAGCGTTGGGTTTCTTCAGGATAGGTTTAGCCAATGCCTCCTTCCATTTGTCCGGAAAAAAGCCATCCTTGAGAGAAAAATAGCTATAAATTAATCATCGTAATAACAACCGGAAGAAGTACATCCACACAGTCTTTCACGATCGTTGTAGGTACAGGATCACTAGCAAATGACTTATTTGGAGAGTTGACTATAAGTTTCCTTACATAGTCAGGTGTCACAGGCTCGAAAGTTGTGAAAAGGGGTCCCGCGACACTAGGCTCGTCGTCATCCCGAAGGCGAGCAGCTGAATCATAGCTATCAGTTTTGTACGGATATCAGTTATCTTCTTAATAAAGAACCTGCCGAAGTCGTTAGCGAGAGTAAAGGAGTCAGAATGAGGCGGGTAGACAGCGTTTCCAGAACGCCCCAACAATATATTTGCAGCTTTAAAAAGCCTTCTTTGATTAATGTTATTATCGCTAATAAAGTCTGTATAATAGACACGCCTGACATTCTCCATTAGCTTGGTGGTACGATTCCGCATCAATGTAAATACACGCCGATCCGACTCCAAACCTCTCATCCTCCACTTGCGCTCGTGCTTTGGACGCTGCTGCTTTGCACTCTTAATGTCATCATTAAACCATGGTACTTGTGCACGTACAGTTACTGTTTTCGTGATAAGAGGAGCATGTTTATCAAGAATGCTAGTCAAAGTTGAGTTGTAGCATGCAACAAGGTCATCAAGATTTTGTGAAGTATTCCGACAGAGATCAGAAAGCTCGAGGTCATCTTTGAATGCTTCAAGGCGGATGGCTTTTAATTTCCGATATGAAATCTCTCTTACTGTTAAAGAGGGCTTCAGCAATGACAGATTACACAAAACTGTACAATGGTCAGAAAAGAAACAATCCGAGACAGGTGGCTTATGTACTAAAGAATCAACTTCACGCGTTATAATCAGATCCAATATGTGGCCTCGTTGATGAGTGGGAGTGTTAACATGTTGAACAAGTCCCATCACTTTCATTATGATCATGAATATCCACATGAATGTTGAAATCCCCAGCAATCAGTAGAGGTTCAGGGCATAAGATAATAGATTCCAAATAATTAGCAAAGTTATCCAAGAACATGCTGATAGTAACCGGGTGCTTATCCGAGTATGGAGGGCGGTAAACAACAATAAGTCTGAATGTTGAGCTATTGTCAGAAACAATATACTCAGCAAACTCAAATGAAGGCTTCTCTCCGGTAATGATTTCAGAAACTGCTAATCCAGACCGATATAGCCTGCGTAGCAAGCGTTTCCGTAGGGTTTTCCGCCCGTTCGAGGCGTTTTTCGCTTTTTGGCGGCGCAAAAATTAGGGCGAACGCAACACTGATGGAAGCTGCGGGGAGGGGGAGGGGAGGCGAGAAAAGGAAACGCTTGCCCGCAAGCCCCATGATTTTGAAAAACGCCCCTTTGACACTTTCGCAGTTGGATAAATTCACAGTGTGACAGCTAGTGAATATAGTATTTTACGAATAACAGATCACCAGAGGATACAAATTTACTTCTATCAAAATCAAGACAAACTATAGGCGATCGCTTCAGGATTTGTCGTAATTTCACAGTTAAATTTGGAACTTTATCTCAGCCTGGAAAATTGGGTTTAGTTTCTTTGGAAAACCTTTTCAAAGCGTCGCAATGAAAGGACTCTTATGGAACAATTCTCGCTGATCTTTGCAGAGCGGTTGAAAGTTGTTCAAAACTTGGTGCTATTTCCGGACCGTATGCGTGTGCAACTTTTGTGCTCGAAAAATTGGGAATTTAGGGGCATTATTCGAAGTTATTCGAGTCTGCTGTTTCCCAAACTCCGCCAAAACAGACTTTCAACTGCTCCAAAGCCTACTGGGCAACAATCCTTGCGGTAAGAATGTTCGTGTAGATTCCTCCGTGTCGGAAAAGCTTGCCTGCAAGTCTTTGAGATCTGCCATCGGATCAGGACAAATGATCTTGAAAG
The DNA here is from genome assembly GCA_964030785.1 of Siderastrea siderea. Taxonomy (NCBI): domain Eukaryota; kingdom Metazoa; phylum Cnidaria; class Anthozoa; order Scleractinia; family Rhizangiidae; genus Siderastrea; species Siderastrea siderea. The sequence continues at coordinate 21,607,663 of OZ034972.1, forward strand.
GAACTTCAGGTAAAAATAATGATAGTGAGAAGAATGCCCCGATCGAGAACCAGTTCGTTGTTTTTCTGCGGGTCACGCTCAAATGAACATACCTGATTTGATTGACGGATTTATCAGTTGGCAATCAACACTACCATGCCGCGCCAATCAGGAAACTCCGTTCGTGGACGAACGGGTTTTTCAAAATCGTGGGGTTTGCGGGCAAGCGTTTCCTTTCCTCCCTTCCCCTCCCCCTTCTCGTACTTTTTTGCGCTCGCCCCAATTTTCGCGCGTTCAAGAAGCGAAAAATGCTTCAAACCTGTGGAAAGCCCTACGGAAGCGCTTGCTGCGCAGGCTAAGACCGATAAACCAAGGCTGTGCCGCCTCCAATCCGCCCAGCCCGCGGACAGTCAATCATTTTATAGCCAGGGGGAGTACATTCCACTTTCATTGCCACATCATTGGCCGTCAGCCATGTTTCAGTCAAAGCAATCAGATCGATCTTGTTGTCACAAACATATTCCTGAAAGACAGCAGATTTGTTACGGACAGATCTTGAATTCCACGTACAGAACTTCATGTGATTTCCAGCAATAATCTGTGTCGAGTTCGTAGTACTGCATTTAATTGGAACAAGGTTCTCGTGTTCAGCGGAGCATTTACATTGTTTATATTTCTGTTTCCTGCGAATGGAAGCCTCAAGAGCAGGAATTTTGCTCAATTTATTACGCATTGCAGCTCCAGCACCCACCCGACGGGTCTTCAATATTTTCAAGTCTTTCAAGAGATGAAATAGGTCGTTAGAGATGGTGTGTTTCGATTTAAGTCGAAACAGTTCGAGTTTTGAATTAGTAATACCCCTTTTAACAGTTACCTTTTCGCATTTGCATAACAATGCATTTGAACGTGAATGTGAGGCAATTTCGGGCAATTTTGCACTTTTTGCCCGAAATTGCCTCACATCCACGTTCAAATACATTGTCATGCAAATGAGAAAAGGTAACTGTGAAAAGGGCTATTCCTTTAATGGCGGGAGAATTTAAATCCGAATTCCTGATGAGCACCGTTCGATTTGAAGGGTTTTCAGTGATATCATCTCCCGGGTTGCTCTCGACGTCCATGTAGATGGTAAGGTCCATCCAGGACAGCCTATTTGGCAAAGCAAGGGTCACCATTCCATGTTTAGAGGCTTTCAAAACAGGATAAATGAGCCTTGAGTTCGACGAAGCTTCAACACGCCTGAACGCTGCTCGAAAGTTGATATAATAAAACGGGCTGACACTCAACGCTGGATGAGGGAAAGCGATAGAATCACAACCAAAATGAAAGTTGAACTCCTTCGATGTCGAAGTTAAGTTTCCATTGGCCAAAACAAGTGGCCGTATTTCAAATAAAACGATAAAATAGCAGAGCGCATAAATTGAACTGGCAGCCATATTGGCGCATACCGTCATTCAGCTCAACTCAAACGCCAAAGAGAAATTTGCTACTCTATTGTAATCTTCTGTTAAGACACACACACACACACACACACACGCAAACAAAATTGATGGACACCTTTTAATTAGTAAGATCCCACGGCGTTTGCGGCTGAATCATTATTTATGCTTACATATTCGTTTCTGAATTGAAACGTTATTGCAGCTTATTCCAAAGACAAATACAAGATTTAACAAGATATTTCAGTTTCACTTACCTCTAAAACCGCATACACATAAAATCAGCCAAGTATTGATGAATATCTCCATTTGTAGGCCTAACATGAACTGAATAAAATTTTATTTGTACCGTAATCGATCACGAGTTGAATGGAGTGTCGCAAGATCCCTCGTAAAAGTGGTTTCAGGGTCAAGAACTCGGATCAATTTACTGACTTCCGGTGTTCCTGTTATATAACACACATTCTCGTCCCCAGAGCTACGCGGCTTTTTTTAAATTACGTCTCTTGTCGCTCTGGTAACGGCCAAAAATTTATTTTTTTTGATTGGCCGATTCAAACTGTATGCGCAATAACGTTAAATTTTCTTGGCTTGTACGCATAACGTTTTATTTCCGGTTGAATTAATCAGGGCATTTTAAAATTAATATATTGACTTCATCAATTCGCAAAGAATGTGGCTTGGGGCAGATTAAGCGACCAAATTTTGCTGTTTGGTTAAGCACGTAAGAATGAAAAGTGTTAGAGATTGTCGCTAAATGCCAGCGATTCTTTTCTCGCTACAGCTTTTTCTACAAAACTACAGCTTTTCCATAAATAAACTTACATATATATTAAACTCTTGTAATGACCTCTTGATGTCGATGTTTAAAAACTTGGGCGCCAAATGCTAGTGGAAATTTTCGATGGGGTAAAACGTAATACATTGTAGCATTTAGAGGCGAAACAATTAGTGCACAGTTGACATTCTCACACAACAGAAACCAGACGAATGTAATAAATAACTGTGCAATTCAGTATAACGCAAATGCAAATATACCTTTATTCAGGCGATACAAATCCAAGCCCGTGAGCAAAAAACTCGTTCTTCTGAACAACTATGGCACGAAAGGCAGCTTCTTAAGTTTGTTCCTTTCAAAGCTCCAGGTTTTCCGCTAATTGCAGGAGATTTAGAGGGTCCTGAACAGCTTTCAGGCGATTTAGGGCATGACTCGATCGATAGAAATTCAAATTTCTCGCTTGTTGTTAGAATTGTCATGCCCAGAGCTCTACGGACGAGAATAGAGCAGGCGCAATAGCACCTTAACGAATTAGACATGCGCTACCGGATGTCGTGAATTTCACGACATCCGGTAATGGCTGATACCAGAGCCCTACGATCCCACCGCTGACCGAACATATCGTAGGCTCTGAGAACGAGAATGTATAACACATACAACGTGACTGCGTAGATAGAGCTGAATAACGCACTGCGCATGTTCGTTACGTCACTGTTCTCCTCGTGGAGAATGAGTCAGTTTCTCGCTGATTTTGTGTTCGAAGCTGTGGGATTTTTTTGTTTTTAATGCCGATTTAGTGCTGGGAGATGTTAAACGAAGATTTCGATGCCTTTGGCGATATCATTACGGTAAGTAAAGCTCATCGCGCAGAATGCCTATATTGTTCTAGGGACATTTACTTACAGTCGAGTTATAATCATAGGCCTGTAATATTGCCTGTTCTGCTTCAACTAAACGCATTTGATTGGTTAATGATTACGCGCGCTTTCTTCCACTGGGAATACCTTCTGCTCATCAAAGTGCAGGAGTGGAGCAAAGAGACAATACACATGCGAGGCATTGTTAAACCTTTTGTTTCGCGATATCGCACCTTCAATTGCTTATTTCGCGTAGCGTCCTTCAGATTTTTTTTTTCTTGCTGAGAGAAAGGTTCCGTTTTCATTCTGTCTGCATTTTCGTTAAATATATCGCAAAAGAAAACAACTGCCAGCACAGACAAACACCCAAAACTCAACCCCACGCACAAGATTCAAAGTCTTATCTTTGTGCATAAGCTTCTAAACATAAATAAACTTACGCGTGCCATTGAATGGAGCCTAGCCGATTTTGTTGCCATGATCAAAACAAACGAATACTTCTGCTGTTCTCGCTAATAGACTTTTAGTTTCACTTTTACAACCATTCTATTTAATTTTTTTGGGTAAGTAGACTGAACTTGGGTTTTTGAAGAGCTCTGAAAAGAGCTCCCGATCACTGAGATTTTCTGTTTTCTTGTTCATTGCGCGATTTGGTCGGCACGTGGAATGAATCAGCTGGCGCACTGAGATCAGTTTAAAATTCGCGGCTATTCTGTGCCACTTTCCAATTGAGTGGTTTTCTTGAATGGGTATTGTTAATTTTGACATCCATTGTTATGCAGTCGTGGGCTTCAAACAATAGCTTGCTTACCCAAAACGCGCCATTTTTAAACACAACTTCAACTAACAGTTTTCAACCTAAAAAGAACAGTGGTTCCTCTTGTCCGATTTTTAAAATTAAAACGGATTCTGTTCATGAAAAGTTCCATCTTCCATTTGCCGCGCGTGAAAATTTGGAAGCCCGTAAAAATTTTTAGAAAATCGCTCTTGAAAACGGCCTCCATACAAAAAATGGCCGATTTTTCGTGATTTTCAAGTTTAAAAGAACAGTCCTTACACTTCTTCAATTTCCTTCGTTTTAGGCTTAAATTGTAGGTACAACGTTATTCTTCAAAAAGCCGTGCGTGAAAGTTAAACTTCTCACTTCTGTAAATGAAAAATTATGTTTTTACTAGCCCTACTTGGTCGATTTGGACCCTTTCTTCTCTTAGTCTGGGCTTTTCAAAGCGCACTCGACTTCAAATTTGCCGCTTAACTGGTTATGAATAATTAACGATGTCCAGCCATTCTGCGCGATGTTGATTCAGTAGAAATTGTGGTTTTATTTCAAGCTGTATAGCGGTGCTTTTCGGTCGTTTCGCCTACGGTCAACCTCTTAACGCTGCTTAACGCGCTTTAGGAACGAAAAATAATGTATGTTGCACTTTCTTTTTCCCAGGGCATCCACTTTCATTGTGTCTTGAAGTCTGCACCTGTCGTGGAAAAGAAATTTGGATTTCAGGTGTAAGCAGTACAATTTGTACTTGTAATGTTATTAAATGATGATGATAACAATTTGTGTTGTGTTATATTCACAACATTTCAAAATGATGTTAGTCATTTTAATGTGTTGAGACAACAGTAATAAAATTGTAGATAATTCTCAATAGTTATGTATCTCTTTATTTGTATCTATCAGCCATAGGTAAACCGTTTGTTCTTATTCAACCTCAACGAATTGGGCATAGGGGAGGGCACACAAGCAAATCCTAAATGTCTGAAAAATTTAAAAGTTATAAAAAGCCTTCCATGGTTACACTTACCAGTCTTGTCTTTGCCACAGTGCAGTTTTCATTTGAATCAAAGTATCAATCTAACTTTCTTTCCATTTTCTTACATTTGGTGCACCATTTGCAGCCTGGCTGATAGTCCTGAACTCCCGCACCTATCTTATCTATTTGCTTGTAAAGATGCCTTGGTATTGGCACCAATGCCCTTGATTGTTGGGCTGAATTACGTGAAGGAAAAGAGCAGCGGTTGTTTGCCCTTATTGCTTCGTCACGGTGGGAAATACAAAGGTATTCTCCTACGTTCACTCCAGCTCCTCTCGCTAACTTCTCATGTGCCTTATATAGCTATCCACCTTTGCATGATACTTTGCTGTTTTTCTCATTTGCTTTGCTATTTCCCTTGGCACATTTATCGTTGGATATTCTTGTTTTTAAATTCCCCGGCGTTTCCACATTTGGCCAATCGAGCTGAACGAGTTGTTGTCATGGTGTTGAAGTAGGAAACACCAAAGCCAAGGATTTGAACATTGCACTTGCATGTGATCATGTATAGCTAAGGGACAATCAGTTGATAAGGGGTTGATATTAATCAATTGCAGTCAAGAGCTGACCTTTTTTGACCTTTTATGAGATGAAGTAATCTCTGCTCCACTGAGTGTTGGCAGATGCCATTGACCAAGTATCCCTATAATACACATCGTCCCTTGCAATGGTGTGAAATTAGGAATTGATTCAAAGGGGGTGGTTACAAGGTATCACTGCAACTTTCATTCTGATACGTGCTGAAGACTTGTACTGTGTTAACATAAAGTGTGTTTTCTGGTGGTTTGAGTTTTGTGCTACAATCAAATTATTGAAACAATAAGAATGATACTGTGTTTACATGATGCAAGAGTGGAAATCTCGATCTGGTTTAGTGAACCTGCACCGGTATGACTTATTCTAGTATGAGATTTTGTGCTGGTACCGTGTAAACAAATAAGAGCTACAAGAGAGAGTTTGGTGAACTTATACCAGAATGACAGTTGCACCAGTATCATGTACACACCCCTAAGACCATCATTGCTATACAATATCATTGCAATGTACACATTGTAAGCAGTTGGGTCCAAAGTTATACCCTCTGAGGCCACAAAGATTTCAGTACTTTTCCACATCCCATGACATCTACCGGAAAAGAGCACATCCTAACTTCCACATATAACATCCCTTCGTAGCACTCTTTCCCATTATTCTCTGAAATTTCATAGTGTGCCATCTTGTTGTTAAGTTGTTTGCATGTTACCAAACCTTTGTTGGACCCTGATGATAAACCAGTTTTTAATTAATGTCCTTTACCACAGTGATTACCGTAAATGCTCTGTTAAACCCCTGAGGGCCTCTTTATTTTCAGGCATACTAGAAGGGGGACTTAATAGAGTGGGGGGCTTATTTAAATCTCTCCAGGAATGAAAGATGACACAATCTTTTTTTTTCTGTGGAGTACTGGCCAACTTTAATAAATAGCGATACAGTCTTCATGCACTTGCCATGCACAATCTTAAAACTGAAACCCATCCAAGCTCGTACAAATGTGTTTTACTGAAATGTAGCCCACAAAAAAGTGATAACATGATTAGCCAAGAGTTTTGCATCCAAAATCAGGAACTAATCCTGAAATTTGAATGAACAAAAGTCTCTTGGCATATAAGCTCTTTTTGAGAGACTAGATGAGCAAAACCATCATTGATATAGTGAAAACAGAACTTGATAGAAAAGTACTGATTCAGAAACTGTCCCATATGAAATTGCAAGTTGGAAATGTTTAGATCAAGAATATAGTGCAATTCTAACCTGACCTATGTCACATCGTGCCTTCTGTCACTTTGTGGCCATGGGGGTGGGGGGAGGGAGGGGCTCAATACAGAGGGGGGCTTGAAGCTCAAGATGGGGGATTATTGGAGATCTTGATTCTTACTGCCTACTACTCCCGTCATGTTGTTTGCTGCCCAAAAATATCTTAAAGGGACTGAATGCTGTTAACCAAAACGAGGGAAAGCCTCAGGCCGTAAACAAAGTCATCAATCAAAACAATAAATGGTATTATTAAAATGTTAATTTTAAAATTCCACATTTGTTTGAACAATATTTAACATAATAATTTAATTTACATCGTTGTTTTTCATTTATTCTGATACCATGTAATTGAGCGACCGCTGGCCGCTCCATTGCCGGATTAGCATTATTTGTTACGCTAGTGGCAATTACCGTGATTAAAGATTAAAGACGTTCATGAGTATCATACATAAAAATGCAAAGTGTAGTGCATTCCAGCTAAATAAACATACAGGGCTGCAATTAATTTTAAAGCAGCAGCTGTACAAGGAACTAAGGTGGTAATATACTCAAGATAGCCTCCCACTTCTAAACGTGCAGGTACAGATACACCTGTACTGCCGATATTGTCTCTGCCCTTATGATTCTTGGGAAATGACTATAGTTTTAGATGTTCCACTTGGGCGGTAAACTGTTCTATTGATGGAACAATTTCAATCCATTACGAGCAACTTTGAATGTTTATAGCAAAAAGTAGAAAAAAATCGTGAAGGTAGAAACGAGCATTACATAAAACATGGCAAGAACTACCTGTGTTATGAATATTAGCTTTAAATATTCAGAAACGACGTTGAATATCCGCTAAATGGTCACATACCACTTGCGCGGTAAACTGTTCTATCGATGGAACAATTTCAATCCATGACGAGCAACTTTGAATGTTTATAGCAAAAAGTAGAAAAAAATCGTCATGGTAGAAACGAGCATTACATAAAACATGGCAAGAACTACCTGTGTTATGAATGTTAGCTTTAAATATACAGAAACGACGTTGAAAAGCTGGAAAATGTTCACATACCCAGACGGTTCCCTACAAATCCCATAAAATTTGAAACCATTCTGAGCCCCAGACCCCTCCCCGTCACGCACAATTTGCGCAGATGTTGTTCAGCTCTGTCAACTACGTACTATCTCAGGTCTCGTACCCAGAGTCCTCGGCCTCGGTGGTCAACAGAAACACTATGATATTAAAAAAACTTTTTTTCGTTTTTGCCTCTGTTTTGGATTGACTGTTCAAATAACAATCACAGGGCAAACCAACAGAGGTAGAAGCGCACGACCACGTGACAACTCAGTTGTATCGGAGGCAAATATGAAAGTTTGATGGCAAGTAAGATACTTTTTGGAGGGGCTCCAGTCTGAATAAATTTTAAGCTTATGGTACACGGTTCCATCCATATTTATGCGGGAAGTTGCTACGTCATGCCGTCATTTGACGGTGAAACACCCTGAAAATAGGAGCAGCTTCAACAAACGATTATTGCCGAGGACGTTCAAAAGTACTAAAATATTGACTTGAAAGAAGACATCATTGGTGTTTTGGAGGTTTTACCAACTTCAATTAAACGATCCTGTTATCTAGTAAAGGGGATAACACTGAAAAGATTGACAAACTTAACAATATTTAAAATATGTGAGCTTCACGTACAATTACTGAAAGTTTCAAGAGAACCATCGAAGATCGAAGTGCCTCTCTTGGGGCTCAATGGCATCTGGGGAGGGACGAAGGTATCCTGTGGGAGGCAGCTAAAAGAAGGAGGCATTTTACATGAAATACGAGGGCAAAGACGGGAAAGAGCACAAAAGAAGGGAAAAAATCTCGAAGGCCCGTATAAAGGGTACGGAATAACAGAAGTTTAATACCAACCCCCTCTCCCACTTCCAAGTATGCACGTTTCCGAAAAAAGGAACAAAACCAGCATAACTAAACTGCACGTTGGTCAGTATAATATTTAAATTAAGGAGATGAAATAGAAATCTCCCTCTGTTTATCATCATCATCATCATCATCATCATCATCGTCGTCGTCGTCGTCGTCGTCGTCATCGTCGTCATCATCATCATCATCGCATCATCGTCTTGGTTTATCTAAGGAGTAACTTTCATTCGTGAGCATTCATTTTATAGCAAATTTTCTTCCAGAAACACGATTATTTTTTTAGGCATAACTCAATAGCTATAGGGGCGTTACTCTGTTGGAACGCATATATTGCACAGTGCTGTAAATTATAGTGTATTGTAGTGTAGTGTAAGTATTTTAGTTAAGTATACCATATGTACGTTTAATGTTGTAATGTCAACTGTATCTAACGTATTGTAAATGGTGTTACTTTATGACATATCCGTATTGTGATTGATTGTCAATAAATTCTTTGTTATTAACTTTAATGTAACATCATCCTACAGGGCTTTTTTAGGCATGCAGCAAGGAAGAAAGAAAGGTCCGCCCATAATATTTTGCACTCTTTTATACTGGGTGGTTTTCATTATGCTAAAATATCCGGAACTTTCGGTCGAAACATAAATGGAACGCTTCGGTCCAGTGGAAATTTTCCGGAAAAAGTGGTCCACCTCCAGAGGTGGTCCTCTTTGACCGGTCGGTCCGGTTCGACCAAAACTTGCCGTTCATTTTCAAAAATTCTCGTTCCCAGTCCCATTTCGCTGAAAAGTAATCGAAATTTTGGTCGAAACGTAAATGGGACGCTTCAGTCCGGCTGGGAATTTGTTTCTATCGAACAGTGTCGTTCCATTTTCCCTTGGTTAGTTCCATTGGTCTCTGACCGGTCGGTCTGGCATAATGATATCTGGCATTATCACCGGTTGTTGCTCACGTGATCCTTCATTAGGACCTTAAGTTTGTGTACCAGCGCTGTGTCCATTTTAGAACAAGAAAATACTATGTCTTAGTCTTCCATGTCTTGTGTTAAGTCCTGTGCTTGGACAACTTAGCTTTCCCAGTGAACTGGCCTTTTCCCGGCTTAATGTGTTCTCTCTGGGGCCTCGCAAATTTTCTTCCCCTCAATCGATGAAAAAGTTTCGCTAGATCATAATATAGTATCACGTCATGAAATTTGGGTTATCTATCTTCCCTTCTACTCCAAATCATTGGAGTAGGAAACTATATTTTCTTAGCCTTCAAGGCGTATTAAACTTAGAAATCGGTTGAGAGCAGAATGAGAAAAAATTATTTATGTGAGAGGTTTATTATACTGTGTATTTTAAGGACGTTGTTTGGATCGCGTTGCAAACCGACACTAACTTCGTCAAACACACCATACAGTTTGGGTTATTTTACATCCCGTGAATTCCAAATCATAACGTGTACAATGAAATCTACGTTCTCTTAGCTTTCAAATGGCGTATCAAACGAAGAAATCGGTTGAGAGCATTAGGAGAAAAACTATGTAAGAGGATTATATAGTGTCGTGTACTCAAGCTATTGTTTGGATTCGCTGAAGTTAGTCAGTAAAATGCGGCAAAATTCATGCGCTATTAACAAACAAACAAGGACTTAAAATCAGCTAAGGAAAAATGATTGTGTTTAATTGTACCTCGTCTGTCAGTGGGGCACGAGGATTTCCTCGTGGGCAGCATCTTTTCAATGCTGTAAGACCTGACTCACTGGAACAAAGAAGTAGGAAGGTCAAAAATCAATCATACAACTTGCAAACATGAACTCATTTAAGGTAATTCCATCGAAATAGAAGAAAAATTTACAATTTTCTAAAACTTGGTCCAATTGGTAAGAATATTTGTTTTGAACATTCCAAAAATGCAATAATAACCTCTTACTAACTGAGCGCGAGGGCCGCACTGGGGAATATTGGCCCGAGGTCGTGGCAGTACGGACCGAGCGCAGCCAGGTCCGCACAAAAACGACCGAGGGCCAATATTCCCCAGTACGGTCCCGAGCAAGTGAAGTTAGTAAGTAGTTTATTATATGGCATCAGTTTTCGTATAAGGGTACGAAACAACACTTCCGGTAGTTAATTCAAGTCAATTTCCGGCGCGATGTCAAGGATAGAAGCCAGCTTTGGCTTTCGAATCAGTTTGACGACCGTTGCTGTCGATCGGCAAGAACTTGCGCGGCTCTTGAATGAAAACTGCTCTGCTTCTATTGTGTGTCAGTTTTTCGTCGTCCTCTACAACACAAGGTAGTTTTATTTGAAAATACTTCTTCGTTATGGGAGGAGACAATTCGGGAAAAAGAAGAATAATGAGAAAAGGCCGCGATAAAATCTCACAAACGTGCTTCTCAAACTGGAAATTGTGGCAGCGTGCTAGTCTATAATGTGAACAAAGGAACACTCGATCTTAAACAAAAGACACTGGAAATTATCTCTCCATCAAATACTGCAAGTTCTTTGCTTCAGTGGCTTTATGGAGAACTTTGTGGATGCTGAGAGAAAAGTTTCGTCGCACCTAACAAAGCTGTTTTTAGCGCGAGCTACAGCAACAGCGGACTTGTGAACAAGCTAAAATTATTTTCAAGGATGTCCACTAAAAGAGCAAAAATCTCGCTGAGGAATCAAGGTACACTGTTAGTTTAGTACATGTACGTGTAGCTTTAATTTGTTCATATGGAAAGCGCTGACTGAAGCGATGGCCAATATTAAACTAGACAAGAACGTGATCGTTTCCTTTCGATTTACGATTTGCAGTTTTCATTTTTTTTTTTGCCGAGGTTTTCCTGTAAGAAACGTACTCTTTTGTTAATGCTAAATTTTAATAATTATTGTCTTGGCCGATTTACTCGGCTCTTTACAGCTTACAGTCTATAGCCGTACAAAAACTAAAAAACTATAAACACACATTCACTGAAGAACGATGGCCATACTTTTTGATTTACTGCTATCGAGTCTTTTGCTTATATCAAAAAGTCGGTAAATTTAAGGTTACCGTGTACCTTCAGAGGTGTCTTCAGTCTTACGCATGTAGCGCTTCTCAGTTTCGCTGCAGATTCCCCAAACCCTATATCAAATTAAAGCTTATAAAACTGGCTATTTGAATATGCCACTAACTTTTCACGAAAACGAATTTTTAAGTTTTCCGCGAAGCCTGAATATGAAGGTCTTGATCGCCTTTTGAAAGCTCCAGCTCAAAGGGAATTTTAAAGTTTGCAATTTTTTTTGCTTGGTGAAAGTCCGGCACATAAGGGCTAAAAACCGTGTTGGGGTTTTCCTTTATTTAGCCGCGTTCAAAAGCTTTCAAACATTTGCTAAATCGCAAGAAAAACATGCGGAGTAACGGCACAGAAATGGTTCTTAACGAAAAAATAATTAGAATTATCGAATTCCCCGACACGTTCTTGTTGAAGAAGCGTCAAGCTAGCGACTCTCCAAATTTGATTAAAATCGAACAAATCGCCTTTGAGTTGGAACTCTTTAAAGTGTCACCTTCAAGCGAAAAATGAATGTCGAGAAATAGCGCTCAAACGAAAACCTTCGCTACGCAAACAAACACCGCCTCCAAATACCTTTGCCGACAGTAGACCAATCAGTGGGTGCTATTTTATCTTCCGGTCACATCCCGTGGAGATTTCGCGCAATATTCTCTCCACGCAAATCCTAGTGTTCCTAACATTCAACCGTCTTACCATTTTGTCGAATTTCTTTCAATGTTGGACGTCGTTTAACTGATATTATCGTGATGGGGAGAACCAAAAGAGCGAAAACCTCAAGCCAACCAGCTGGGCCTAAACTGAAGCGGCCAAGGCGGGCAAAAAAGCGAAGCGAAGTGAAACTGAGCGCTGTGGAGCGCTGTGATTGAATCAGTACAACTGCAGCAGCTCTTTTGAACAGCGCTTCTTATATTGGCTGAATGGGTACTTATTGTAGTGTCAAGCTTAGCAAAGCTTATAATTGAACAATGCTCAAAGGGCTCATTTTTACTTGCGTTATCAAGCAATCGCATAGCGCGTGTTCGACACACAATTGTTTTGTCCGTTTCTCATCGGCAAATAGGGAATTTTTAAAGGCAATTGTTGGTATCCAAAAGATTTCAATATTGTTTAGACATATTTGTATCTTTCCAAAAGAGGGTAATAAAGTAACAACAAAAGAGCGGTTTCATCGAGGCCAATGTACAAATGAGTGAAACTAGGGACTTTAAGATACGGTGACTACGGACCACGGACTACTGTTGGACGTGTGTTTTTCTTTGGCTGAAACACTGGGCCGAGTACACAACGAGTGGCGCGAAAATGCGACGTTAAGACTGCAGACTACAGACAACAGACTACGAACGAAGAGCGAAGGTCAACTCTACACTAAACAGACACAAAATGTCTTTTAAAAAGATTCGAGATGCTTTGGTTTTGAGTTGTAATCGTCGCACTGCAATTCAAAATGTAATTGCACGTGAGGCTTGCGTGCAAGCTTAATCAAATTTTCAGGATCGTTTTCACATTACTTCGCTTGCAAAAAAACTTCAGAAGCAAATTTGACATATTTTACTAAATTAATTACTTCTCAACTTGAAGGGAAGCCATTTGTATCTAGAAAGAGCAAAGAGAAGAGTTGATATTACAAGCTATATTCAAAACATCAAATTTAATTTCATTCTGGAAAACGACGCGGCGATCAAAATCAGTAAACAAAGTAAGCCGTACATTTTTCGCTGTTCTGAGTTCATAAGCACTTGAAATTGTTCCAAAGGCGTATTAGTTTGTAGTTCAAGCGTTACAGTACAAGAACACTTCAGTTTTCTAACTTTAGACTACTTTTTCATACCAGCTTCAGTTCCTCGTACTACACCACGCTGCACTACGTGAAATCCTTCCACTACGCACCGTCGTGAGCTTGCGACGGTGGGGACAACAGAACACATATGTCTCGTCCCAGTCCTAAAGTGCCTCCCGTCCGTAGTCCGTGATCCGTAGTCACCGTATCTTAAAGTCCCTACTATTAGCTGTGACAGCAAGCGAGGTTCCCTTCGAAGAGATCAAAAGGTCGTCTCCCAGCGTTGGCTATATACCACGGGCTACATGTACACTGTATTAACAAATCTAAAATAATAAAATTCTTCTTTTTGCATTAAAATCAAAACATTGAAGAAAATCAAAAGAGAACACGGGTAAAACGAGATGAATTTAAATTCACTATCTCTTTATTGTCGGTTCTTTTTTTACGCTATGCGGGAGCTGGTAAACGGCAACAGTTATCAGGTTACTTGAATGATTGCGTGTCGTAAACTGTATTCATGTTAAGTCGCTTGTTCAGGGCTGCTCTACTATCCCAGAGAGATCAAACGGAGGTACTACAATGTATTCCACCGAATTGCAGTAACAACAGATGCTGTACGTTTCCGCGTAGTTTGCGCTCGCAAAATATTATTTGGTATTAAATCGTCTGGCGATTCACTGTCACTATTGCGATTAAAATCAGTCCAAACATTCAATAACCCTCTTTCTTCCGTTCTAAGGATTTTTGCCTGCTCGCTCCGATACGTTTCTCCTAATTGGAAGGTTCTGACGGCCATTCCCGATGATATGAACCTTTGTCTGATGCAGCGAGGCTACATTTGTCATGCTTTTCTTGTCTTCTGAGTTTTCCTCTTTTTTCGCTTTTTGGAGTTAGCCCACGGACATTTCCGCGGCCTGTGGGTTTCCATAGCAAAGTCATAACTTAGAAAACCGGACTCTAACGACAAAAATATAACATAAACGGACATAAAACGCTTCGGGGAACAATAAATATGGAGGCTCTCCCATAAACAATCTTTCCCGCGAAAATCGTTCTGGATGGCTGCACTCGCATCAATTAGCTGTCAATCAAAAATAAACTTTCAATTCCGGTGGAAAACGGTCATCCCATTTTCTTGGCGAATATTTGCTCTTTTTTCAAATCTCTTTTTCGGAATTAAAAGATTCCAAGGAAACGTTTATTTTTATGGAAAAAAATAAAAATCGTAAATTTACCATTTTTAACGTACACGTTAACCTTAATTGAAGAACGCTTTTTCTAAACAGACGTGTTCACCTCGTTCATTTGTTTTGTATCAGCTCCAAACCTTTCCTCTTTTTATCTTCTTGGGTTTTCGCAGTTTGAATTTTGCGGGAGCGGGAGCGCGAAAAGAAAAAATATCCAAAAAGGACCGTTTCCATGGTAATGGTCCGTACTGTAAAACCCCGACCGAAAACTAACCAATCAGAACACTCGATTTAGACTGGAGAATTGCTTGCCATATAATCAAATAGAGGGGTCACCGTGCTTGTTTTTGCACAACATCGATAGCCATTAATGGCAACTACACCATCCGAGAAACCCCAGTAATCAGGAATGAGAACTATAATTTCTTAAAAATGTCATTGCTTGCATTGAAATATTGGAGCAGTTCAACAAAATAGACGTTTATCTTGCCTTCTTTGCTATTTTAGTTGAACAGAAATTAAGTTTATGAAATAAATTTTAAAAAAATTCCTGCGGGCGCACATACCCTACTGTACTTAAGGAGGTGTTCTCTGCGGCATTCAGATAAAAATATCTCCAAGCATAATTTTTAACCTTTTTAAATTGCGATATATGGTACTCAATTGTAATTCATTTATGTCTTAAAAAGTGGGGATCACCGTCCTCGTTCTGGAGAAAACGACAATTTATTTCTCTGAACATCTCAGTTTTCATAGAAAACCTAGCACTCGTGCGCGCGCTAATAAAGCGATGCGCACGAAGGATGCGCAGTGCAACTGAATAGTCGATCAAAATTACATGCTTTGCAAAATGGTGGCCCGACCGATTGTTGCACGCAACAATTTTCAAGAGGGTTTTGAATATTATACGGATCAAAATAGGTCATTTAAACGATGAAAAGAAGTGAGAAAGCTCTAGAAGACTCGATTCAAACGGAATGGACATTTGAGGACTCAAAGCAACGAATTATTTTCAGGACAGAACATAGCATTTTCCTCAAAGAGAAGGCTTATCCGAATGTCGGACAACTGAAAAAACCTAGGCCCGCAATGCGTGCAGAGCCGACAAAGTGTTGGTTTGTCTTGAAAACAAAGCAAGCGAGGCGTGACTGACGGCACGTTGGATAACATTCAAGCGTCCGTAACAGCAAGTTGCAGCAAAAGTGCGTAAGTGTATGTCCCATGGAAAGAACAAGTAGTCCTGAGGGCTGCATAACGTGCCGTCTGGCTCCCCTGCTAGTGTGGCAGTCGTGAACGTAGTCTTCTCTTAGACTTAGAGAAATACAGCAACAGACTCTGAAATTTGACCAACTGAAAAAGGCGACCAGTACCCTGGATAGAAGGTCAACCGCATAATTCACCCTCTCCTCACCAAACATAGCTCCACAGACTACGCTCACAGCCTCATTCAGCCTCATTCGCTATCGTTTGGTCAGTCGTCCTCAAAACCATGAACAGAAAAGCCGTCACAACTCTCAAAACAGACGCATTTCAATAAATCGGCGCTAACATTTTAATAAAGTAATCACATCCTTACGATTGATAACTATGCGCATCTTAAAAGCCAACTCCTCCCCATACCTGGGAACCCCACTTTGTGCACAGTTCCATATAATCATGTCAAAGGCTCCTTTGAGCCAACTCGTGAATGCAAATACGAAATAAATCATTGCTTTGTGATCAGGTGCATTTTTCACGAAACAAAGGCTTCTTTCCGAAACTATTGGCCCTCTTTAATGTATTTTCGACTCTATCGTACAGGCCTCGGTTTTTCAAAGAGTGGATAGCGCTATCCACCGGATAAATCACTATCCAGTGGATAGTGTACTCTGTTTTGGTATCATTTATCCGCTGGATAGTGATTTATCCCGAGGATAGCATTATCCACCCGTTGAGCAACTGGGCCCAGGTTACAAGAAAGCGCATTATAGGCATTTACCAGTCGTTTACAAGAATCTGTTCGATTTACCGACTTTATTGAGATATGTCTCCGTAGTTGAGATTTGTCTCCGTAGTTTTTGTCCTCACAAAATATTATTTTTTTGGCTAAGCAAAACTTAGTGTTTTGAAGTCTTTCTTAGACTTATCAGATATTACTAATATGTCTTATAAAGTGATTTATATTCCGTTTTATTTGGATAGATAAGTATGGTAACCAAATTGATCAATTTCGAACACGACAAAATTTGAAACAGTGTGGTCAAATATTCAAACTGCATTTTATTGCAAAATTTACTTAGCTTAAAGACTTTTTAAAAGCCTTAAGGTAGAAGAGCTGCTATCACAGTGTAACTAACAAAGCCTCCATACATATTTACTTCCGCTTTTATTTTTGCCTATAAATATAGTGATCCCTTGTTCAATTGTAAGGGCATCCTCCCAGGTGAACATTACCAGCCATCATGAGTGGATTGGAAAGAGAAACTTTCTTGGGCTTCTGCCAGGATCCTTAGACACCAAGTTACGCATGCAGCCCGTGTAGCTTTTAGTGGCTGTTACAGCCTTAGCCATCACGCCATCTGCGGAACAAAACCCAGCTGTAACACGAAAGCTCGGGACATTAAAATTGTACCAATTCTTTCATGAAACAAAATTAATGTAAAACTAATAAATAAAAATACATAAATAAATAAATAAATAAACAAATTATAAATAAACCGTTTACTCTAGCTGTACAAGTGCAAACATAACAAGCAAGTATTAACTTCCTCCCATTACGATTGTCTGTATGCGCTCAGGCCCAGTATTAGCGGCGCACTTATTTACTCTTACTTGCTTCGCTCGTTCTGCAGGAATGGTTTATCACGCGAGACAAAAATAGCGACAGATCACAGGTTAGACTTAACAAAAAACACCACAAAATATTGGTTTCAATCAAATATATGAAACTTCTCACTACCCTACCCCAGTACACTACCTTACAAAGGTGCTAGTCCCTGAGAGGCTCCTAGGGCAAAATCGACAGGAAAGTTGACAGAAAATTTTGCACGTTTCTTATGGTGAAAGAATCTTGAAAATTTTGACATTGTGATTAAAGAGGTAGCTTATGTTATGTTACGAATTCTGCAAGTTAACCCTTTCCGTCAGCGTTTTTTCCTTAGAAAAACGCATTTTTTTACCGCTAAAGTGCTCTTATAAGTGCTATGCTGCCAAATGCCACTAAACATTGCTACAAAAGCGTTTTCTTACAATTTAGCTAAATTTCGAGCCAGCTTATGTTGTAAATTGTACAATATTTTGCTTTCACGCATGCGCATAAGCCAAAATTTGGACTTTTTTTGCTGATTCATTTCGAATTTTTTTTCTCGCTTCTTTTGCTTTCCTTTTTCTCTCCCTTTCTTTTCTCTTTATCTTCTATCCTTTATCCCCTTTCTATCCACTGGAAAAGTTTTGGCCGCAGCCCTTCTTAAAACCTGGAAATGGAACATTGATCAACTAGGTGACTTGGCCTATTTTACCACCAACTTTGCACCCAAAATTGGAGACGTTTTTTCTGGTATAGATCTGTTAGAATTTGGTCAATATTCACAATGGACACACGTATGGATGGATCTGTCCTTGCTGTGTTAGCTGCTTATCAAAGCAATCTGGTGACGTCAAGAATGATGACGTCACAATTGGCTCAATGGTTCCCGACTTCAACGTCGGAAAAATACAACTCTTGACGGGAAAGAGTTAATGAATATTTAAGGTCGCAAAATAAATGCCCTTTCAAAATCGCAAAAATTAAACATGTAAAGCTATTCCTGCATTTTGAACTGATTGGGAAGGTTGGGGCAAACCCTCCTTTTCGATTAGCCATCTGAGGAATAGTCGTGAACCCTACCTGGCACTCCTCCAGCGAACAGAGGGTCGTAGATATCAGTATTTGTCTGGACGCCTTTTCCTCCTCCCTCATGCACAGCTCCATCATCCGCCTGTATTCGCACGATAGTATTATTTTTTCACACTTGAATCTTGTGCCATTTTCCATCACAGAACTGAAGCGGGTCCTCTGCAATATGCTCTACTACCAGCTGACCGCCAGCATTCTCTGCGCGGAAGATGATTTGAAAAGTGGATTGAATTGAGCTCCCAGTTACAAATTGTAATGTAATACATGAACTGAGACTGTTGACTTATCAGCACCAGGTCTGCTTGTTCAGAGCATTCGCGGAGTGTTTGGACAACTTACATTCAGTTCTCAAAGTTGACAGTGAGGGCTTTTCATGTTATGGGATGACATCTTAACACTATTTTGCCTAAGCTTTTTTTGAGTTTCTGAGGGGGGGGGGGGCACAAAGTCCCCTCCCCCTATAGATCTCGAAAAGTATTCACGCTCTTGTGATGAAACTTGGTACGTTTTTAGTACGTCATTAGCTAGCAGATTGGGTTTCTGATGTGTCATTTATGACGTTTTATGACGTCACAATGACGTCACAAAGCGGCTATTTTGAATTTTGAGCCGCCCCTTGATTCCCGAGTATGCAGTCATATGACGACATCGAAAAATATATGAATTTGTTCTAAGAAACATACTTAATCAAAACAAGCGCAAAAAAGTAAGGGATTATCTTCTTCTTACAAACAAAGGAGAAAACTAAAAAAAAGTCTGAAAAAAGGCAGAAAATAGTCAAAACACCTCCTGAGTAGACGGTTGCTATGGAACGTCAATCATCATAGACACGTCATTGACACAGGAAAATTTTCTCTGATAAATTTCAGGAAAAGTCACGAGATTTGGTAATTATTTGTCTAGTTGTTTAAAAAGGTTATAATTCGTTATACGGTGAGCCCCCCCCCCCCCCGCCCCGCGACTAAGTAGGGTTAAGTGAAGGCTAATTTCCACCCTTGGTTTTCGTCAATCGACTTTCCAACGATTGAATCCAGATGTTTAACATTAACCGTTTTTGAGCTTCTTCTTGCAAACGACATTGCTGTTTGAAGTTTTAACTTTCACTTTCTGTTTCACTGAAATCAGCTAGCCTAATTGCTGCTCAACGTCTCCGGATATTAAAAAGGTCCGCAATAAAGCAAAAATGATCGAAGTTCACTTAACATCTCTGAATCTTTTCTTGTTAGTGCTTCTCACACTTCCGAGAATCATCTCTAACACAGCGCAATCTCCCTTTGCATTTGAAGATGACAACAGAAGTCCAGTATGTGATGTTGGTTTGATTTCCAGGGAGATGTCCTCAGTCTGCCCCACAGTATATCCGTCAACTGTAGAATAGAAAAAGGCTCATTAAGGAGAAAATATACAAGAAATAAGAACTGCAATAAACACCTCACAGCCAACACTACTCAGTGGTGACCTGGTCTGCACCCTCAGTCTGCGAGAAAGGCGGTTTGCACGAATTAATCTATCTATTTTTCTCTTGGGCAAATTGCGTTTATTTGGAATTTCTTTTTCCCTTGCCAATAAATCTGTTAAAAATGAATACAATAAACAAGTGTAAAGAAACGGAATGTTTCTAATGATGCAGTTGGGATTGCAATAGCCTGTGAACAGACTCCTTAGCGGAATAGTGCACAAGAACGCCAGCGAGCCGAGTGCGGACATGGGGGAGGAAGGAGCCTTACAACGCACGGGATTTTTCTTCTGCAATATTCTACATTATAAAGGATTCCGTTCTCTGCCTAAGATTGCAGCAGAAAATTAGGTGGGACAAGAGAGTGAACAGGAATGGCATCAGCGAGATAACACACATCAACAGAATCAATGACAAAGTATTAACACGAAGACGTTGGGTCCTAAACAGATCCAAACATGCAAACTCACCAACTTTCATGTAGCCCCCTCCGTTTTCAAAGCTAACTCCAGACTCCGGGTTGACTTGGTAACAGTCTTGTGTTTTGTAAGTAGTAGCTGGTGGACCAATGTCTTCATTATTCAGTCACATTACTGATGCATCCTGAGAAAATTACACGCGAACCAACCTGGAAACCAGTTTCAATAAGCAGTTTAATGCTAACTAAAAAAATCGCAATTGCATTTTTATCGTGAATAAAAAAACAATGCATTAAATAGTGATCGAGAAAAGGATTACATGAATCCCTTCAGCACATAATTAACTTCTCTTTCATCACCCTCTCGCTCTCACTTTTTCTCCTTGTATTTTTATCATAACAAAAATGGTTGTTATTCAGTTTAATTCTATGTATTATTTATTTCCCAAGAGCATTCTAAAGAGCTTATGCTACTAAGATACCCGTGGGTAAATAACTGCTTGTCTGTTGTCACCAATGAACAAATTCCTCCCTCCCTTCTTCCCTTCCCCATAGTGTAAACCCTTGCCACATTAAAACAATTTTCCTTCTCCATTCTCCCGTCATTTCACTTTTTAACAAACTTCTCCCTCCCTCCTACCCTCGTCCTTTCACTTCTTCCCTTTCCCCTCCTTCGCCACTAAAAGAACTCCTTGCATGAAAAACTAAACACCTAGACATGAGCAAGACTCCACTCACCGGAATTCGTTTTAAGGCAAATCCCTCAGGTATGCCACCAAGGAACAACTGTTGAAGGCCGTTCACATGCAACCTTAGATGAACCACTAGCTTGGCCAGAGGCCACTTCTGTTTCATCTACGTAAAGTGTCCCACTGGTTCCTGTTCGCACAAGCTGCACCTGAGATGGCAAATATTAAAAGAATGAAATGAATGCTTAAGGTGTGTGAGTAAAATCCGGAATGACTTGCCTTAAAGTCTACTTGCCCTAAAAGTTATTGTTACCCAATAAAGTCATTATCTAACACTTGACAACCTATCTTCGTAATAAAATTTTCACAGAATGAACGAACAGAGAAATCACCAAATTAGCTAAAGTTAGGCCTTACCGTGTGCCACTTTCCACCACTGTACGATGCTGAGGTGATCAGCTTCAATGTTCCACCACCGGCACTGAAGCTGCACGATACTTTTTTATCTTGTAAATGACACTCTACGAAATCTGCCTGCACTGGAATATACGCAGTGTATAACAAGACGCCATTTGGATTGGAGGCGCGGAATTCAAAGCTCAGTCTAGTTCTGGGAAGAAAGGTAGACAAACGTTATGCTCCAGAACCTTTAAAGACGTTTCACACACGGTGTGTGCTGAGGAAGCTTGACTTGCCTTTATTTGGATATCAGTGTGATAAAATTGATATCCGCTAAAGACACAATCGCATTAACTTGCTTGCAACCAATAAACTTTCACTGTCTTTGGTAACAGCATAAGGCCCCCGCCAAGCGGATTCAACGTTGTGGAATTTGGCAAATTAAACGTGTTAAGTCACCCTAGAGAATAACATTAAATGATTCTTTCTGAAGGATGTTGAATGATGTAGAATGGTGCTTAATAAAGTTTAACCATTCCAAAGCCTTCGAAGATTTCCGACGACAACCCGAAGTTGTTCTAAGAGTGAAGGTGACCCAAAACCTTCAGAACATTTTTGAAGGTGACACAGAGTCTTCCGAAGATAACTGAAGATCGCCCAAAGTTTTCAGCTTTAACTGATATTCTTTGTTTCAATTTTGGGTCCCCTATACTTTGAGGTTTATAATGGGGAGCTTAAGTAGTCACGAAGATGACGACAACGACAAGGAGAACGTCGCTTCAAAACATCAATTCGTGTTACTTGAGCTACTTCATGATTATTCCAATTTTTTCAGCTTGCGCAATGTGACACAGTTATTCAGAAACTGAATTGGTAGAGATGGCGTTCAAGTTAAGAAAGAAAAAAAGAAATCACTGTCGTGCGTTCACGTTCTTCATAAAACTATGAATTGGTCATTTCACGTCGTTGTTTCGCAGAGGACGGCAAAGAAATCTACCAGACTGTATAATGCACATGCAGAGTCATCGTTTTGCTAAAATAAATTGAACCTCTCGTTTTTTGCCGTTCTCGATGCAGTCGTCGTAGTGCTTGCTAAAGCTCTCTAAATAACTGTTGGAGGACGACTCTAGAATCACATAACTCTGGCACCTATCAACTTGTAGAGTATACTGCCTCTGGTCAGGGGCACTCAACGAACAATTTTGCAAAAATGCATTGTTCTATTCAATATGACAAGAAAAAAAGCTGTCTAAGGCATTTTCGAGTGTTTTTCTGCATTGCTGGGAAAAAATTATCTGTTCCTTTTTCCCAGCAACTTGTTCATAGTAGGTTTCCCAGCCAGCAGAATTGATTTCTCATATCTCCCAGCCAGCAGTAATAAATATTGTCAAAAGAAATAAATAAATGAATTAATTAATTATTAATTAATTATTTAATTGAGTAAGTATTGTCACACCCCCAGCACATTAGCCATTCGGGAAGCGAAAAGAGCGCTCAACCTTCTTGTAGTGCAAATTGATTTTACAAGCAATAATTGTGAATACTGTTATTTGAGTCCAAGATTAAAGATGTTTGTCAGCATAAGGGAAGTTATTTTAGCTCTTTCAGATATTGAAAGAGGTGTCTACCTGCAGGAGATCATGCCAGTAGAATTTAGAGTTTCAGTGGGAAAATCACCGTGACTACAGTTTTGTGTCTGTTGACAGGAGCTGTTTGCTTATTATGTATAGCAGGTGTCCACAAGCAGAGATTCAACTGTAGTAATACACCTGTATGGTATGGAGACATTACATGCTGGTCAATGCTAGGGTTAAAGGATTTAACAGTTCAAACATTTGGAGATGACTGACAACCCTTTCTAGAGTCTTGTAAATTCCCCAGCCCACATTAAGCCTTTACAGGTTAACACACCACACAGACAGTGTGCAGACTACCCATGAAAAGCTGACATTTCAACTCAGTCATGTTAGTACATGTATGTCCCCTAGTAAGGCACCTAATTGGTCTCCATTATCACTTACACCCAAAGAGAACAGATGAAATTAATTCTTTCTTGATGAATGTGTGGTTCCTGAAAGTATCCATGCCCATACCAAGTTTTATTCTCCAACCACCTTTGTCTGATAACTACAGACTTCATCAGGGAATTTGAATAAGATTCCATGTGGAACATTTTTTACAGAATGTAAACAGTAAAAAAATGGTAGAAAATGGTAAATGCTATTATTTAGAGCAAAAGTGCACTTAGCTAACATAGCTAGTTCACAGGCACTCCACTGAAATAATCATAAACAAATAACAATACAAATTACCAACAAGAAATACACTGTATGTGCAGGATGACTTAATGCCTGTGTAAAAAGTGCTTTTGGGCTCACTTGTACAATATGAATTTAATCATATCCTGTACAGATTTCTTTTTCTCATGATTAGGCAATGAATTTTGTAAAAGAAGTTTCACCATTAAATGAGTCCACAGCATAAAAGCTTTTGCCTTTGAAAGTGAAATTGCACCCTTTTGACACATTCAACTGTATCAATGTGTGGGTCCAGAAAATATCAATACCCCCATCACAGAAGTTCATTGGAAATTCCGACGGGGAGGGGGGGTCTCAAAGGCCAAAATCTTTAAAGGAAGTATCAGCCTAAACTGGAATTTCCAGAGGGTAGGGGGTTCAAACCCAAAAAACCCTCTGTGGGGGGAGTATGGATATTTTCTGGAACAACACAATACAATTAGAAAAGGTATTTAACTTCATAAGAATGAAAACTGCATTATTATTCTGTTGAAAATTTACCTTCCATTGACAAGCAAATCAGCAGTTACATTCCAACTTGCATGTGTATCTGTGACTTGTACAGCATTCATTGTAAAGGAAAGAGGAATTCAAAAGAATAACGGGTGACATGCCGTAATAGAAAAAAGTGACAAATCATACATGTACGAGCAAACAAAAATTGCTGAATGAAGCACCTGAATCATTACAGAAGAGAAACACCAACTCAATAATTAAAACCAATACAAACAATGGCCACCAACGTCAAATTTATCTGGAGGGAAAAGAATAGGTTACAATATCCAAATACCAATGAGTGCCCACTCTCACAAGCCTAACTCAACTTGATGCAAGAATAAGGGACACTACAACAAACAACCAATGAATGCCTGTCATCACAAGTGTAACTCAACTTGATGCAAGAATAAGGGACACAACAACATTGAACAAACAACTAATGAATGCCTGTTGTCACAAGCCTAACTCAAGCTAATGGAAGAGAAAGGGTCACAAGAACGAACAAGCAATGAGTGTCCGTCATCACAAGCCTAACTCCGCCTAATGGAAGAGAAAGGGTCACAAGAACGAACAACCAATGAGTGTCCGTCGTCACAAGCCTAACTCAACCTAATGGAAGAGAAAGGGGCACAAGAACGAACAGCCAATGAGTGTCCGTCGTCACAAGCCTAACTCAACCGAATGGAAGAGAAAGGGTCACAAGAACGAACAGCCAATGAGTGTCCGTCGTCACAAGCCTAACTCAACCGAATGGAAGAGAAAGGGTCACAAGAACGAACAACCAATGAGTGTCCGTCGTCACAAGCCTAACTCAACCTAATGGAAGAGAAAGGGTCACAAGAACGAACAACCAATGAGTGTCCGTCATCACAAGCCTAACTCAACCTAATGGAAGAGAAAGGGTCACAAGAACGAACAGCCAATGAGTGTCCGTCGTCACAAGCCTAACTCAACCTAATGGAAGAGAAAGGGTCACAAGAACGAACAGCCAATGAGTGTCCGTCGTCACAAGCCTAACTCAACCTAATGGAAGAGAAAGGGTCACAAGAACGAACAGCCAATGAGTGTCCGTCGTCACAAGCCTAACTCAACCTAATGGAAGAGAAAGGGTCACAAGAACGAACAACCAATGAATGTCCGTCGTCACAATCCTAACTCAACCTAATGGAAGAGAAAGGGTCACAAGAACGAACAGCCAATGAGTGTCCATCACCACAAGCCTAACTTAACCTAATGGAAGAGAAAGGGTCACAAGAACGAACAGCCAATGAGTGTCCATCACCACAAGCCTAACTTAACCTAATGGAAGAGAAAGGGTCACAAGAACGAACAGCCAATGAGTGTCCATCACCACAAGCCTAACTTAACCTAATGGAAGAGAAAGGGTCACAAGAACGAACAGCCAATGAGTGTCCATCACCACAAGCCTAACTTAACCTCATGGAAGAGAAAGGGTCACAAGTACTGAGTACTACTAGTACTGAGTGTCTGTCATCACAAGCCTAACTCACCTTGAGTTAAAAAAGGAGTAACAAAAAAGTTCACTTGCATTTTTGTGAGTGCTGGCTGTTACATGCTTGATACACCCTAACAAAAGAAACATATGTTAATACTGAGTTGGACTTAAACAAAAACATAGCTTGTACAGTAAATCTCCCCTTACTGACACTAAACAGGCATTTTTCTGCAATATATTTACAACAAAATAAGAGCAGGGCATATAAAGTATGTGTTTCTCTATTTTGTCTGTCTAGGCTTGTTATTTGTTTACAAGAAAATTTCTTTGGTTGCCACTAATTATCAGTTGTAGGGAAAGCATACAGTACAGGGATTCAAGGGCAGATTGCCACAGTCAGAGGCCATTTAAACATCATAAATATTCAAATGAAGTGCTCAGAGGCTCATTGCTATGTAAAATGCTGTTTGATAAAAAATTGTCAATAGAAATAAAGCTCTGTTAGCCACATTTTACAAATAAAAAGCCCTATTGTTTATTATAAAAATTTTCAAAATTGAGCTCAGGTGTGTGTAAGCTTAAGGCCTACGAGGGATGCCTGCATATCTTCAATCTAACATGCAGAAAATATACATTTAAATATTAAAATTTCCCATTCTACAGTTAGGATTTTGTCTTAGGGACTAAACTCCCAGGTTTACTCATTACCAACTATAAATAATCATCAGAAGAATGTGAAATACAAAGCGACAAAATTAAAACGTGACTGAAAAGCTCACCTATATAAGCATAAGCTGCTTTAATGGCTTAATAAAAACGCCATCTTATCATGTTTGTGGTGGCAGGCTGGGTGTTCAATATTTCAGCCTTGGATAGTTGGGCTGCATGGCCATGATTCATGATTCTGT
The DNA here is from genome assembly GCA_964030785.1 of Siderastrea siderea. NCBI lineage: Eukaryota > Metazoa > Cnidaria > Anthozoa > Scleractinia > Rhizangiidae > Siderastrea > Siderastrea siderea. The sequence goes on from OZ034972.1 coordinate 21,634,225, forward strand.
GAGTGAAACAAGATAACAACTGGAGTATTACTTTCCGCCACCGGGCTTCACAAGTGTTAAACAACTGATCATGAATAAAACATAGCAAAGCGATATACTTGCCTACCTTTTGTTTGAAAGAATCCGTAATGAACCGAACGATAAACCGACGTAAACGGACGTAACCGCGACCGTAGGCCGTAACCGCCAAAATTTTTCGGGGGAAACGGTTTCCTGGAGAAGCAGTTTGTTCGGTCAGCGGCTACTGCCCCGTCCCAGTCTCTCAGCAAGCTTCAATCTTTCAGTCCAGGGCGTCTCCAGCGGGAAATAATTTTCCCAGGAAAACACCTTCAGTGATTATTTCCCAGGAGAGTAGCTACACAAAAATAATTTGCCAGCCAGCAGGAAGTCGTCCCAAGAACAGATATTTGAAGGAACAGATTCGTTGAGTGCCCCTGTCTGGTAATTGTATAAGCAGCATGGCTATTGAGATCATGACCAAATCCCAATACTCCAGATAGCTGGGCAGGCTTTTCTGGCATAGGACATACTGGAGCGGTGGTGCAAGAGGTGCTGAATGGCATTCACTCCCCTATCATGCTAAGCCTAAATTTTCATAATTGAACCTACCATGCGTGCTGGTAGTTGTATGCACTTCTGCTGACGATTTCGGGGTCATTGTTGACTGAGGGTCTGAATGGGGGTACCTCGATAACACTTAACACTCTGTAACATAAAACAGTTAATTTTAGGCATTTTAACACTAACAGTAAAAAATTCATTGTAACAGTAAATTTCATCCAGAAAGAAACAAAATCGGCTCCAAAATTGTCGAAAAGCAGTCCGAAGATCATTCGAACGTTTCCGATCATTTCCCAAGATTTCCGAAGACTACCGAAGATTTTCCTATATACCAAGGACAAACAGTTCATTCATCACTTAAACAAGGAAAAGACGTTAGCAAACGTGACGTAATCGATATATTCACATGTGAAAGATAGATCTTTTACAATGTAAAGACAGGATTTTTTTCAGTGAGAGAAATCCTTGTAATTCACTAATTTATATCATAACATGAGATATTATTTACCATTTAGTGCTCAACAAAAATGACAAGTGTAATTCCTTCCTTGCTAAATGTATACGTATATGACGTATATGAACTACGAACTTTTCAGTGCCAATTTCTGTTATGCCCTCGAATGTGAAAACTCATTTCAGATATATTACAAGTTTCAATCTGTCCAATCTGGCTCGAGGGTCAACTCTTTGTAAATTTGTTGAGTTGTGAATTATTGGTATTTAGAAACTTAGTTAAAGTTGAATCAGTGTTTTTATAGAGCTTACACTTTGACATAACAATTTACGTTGCAAAATTGTTTGATTAATCATTTTCATGTCCGGTCAAAAGCTCATGGATGTGTGCATACCTGATCGTCCTGATGTTCTTACAAATCAAAGTGAAAATGAGCTCGGATGGCTCGACCAGACCTGGTGTCCGTTATGTCAGGTGGGGTATCATCCTCCCTATCGCTCTCTGAGCCGGTGTCATATCCTCTTGCACAGGAAGATCAGTCGTTTTCCCGGGGGGGGGGGGGGGCTACTCAACAAAGTTTTATACGGGGAGGCTCCGCCGCGAGGTCCAACCCCTTACCCTTTTATATACCATTTTTGAGAAAAAAGGTACCTTTTGTATACCTTCCATTGAAAAATGGTGCCCCTTTCACATACCTACTTAAGAACACTGTATCCCTTTTCTAAACCCTTGGAATGCAGTTAATGAACGATGGGAGGGGAGAAGAGTATTACCGGAAGAGATGTTAACCAAAAAACAATATTATTATCTACTCGAAATATTTTAATTAAACGCCCTTTTAAATACCTAAACGACAGATTTCTCTAGCCTCTCATATACTTCAGCCCATGAAATCCCTACCCTTTTATATACCTGAAACCCCAGGTGCCCCTTTCGGGCGGAGCCTCCCCCTATAGGCCATTATTAGGAGTACCCCCCCCCCGGGTGTCATTTCACAAACAGCAACAACTGCAACTTCGCTATCGTCCACAAATGTGACTCCAGTTACGTTATGGTCGTGATCTGCAACTGGTGGCATATCCTGCTTGATTTCTTCTTGATTTTCAGTCACTGAATGGTCTTGTGAATCCTCATGGAATATCACCCTCGTACAAGAAGGTTGACTAGAATATACTGCTGGCGGAAGAGCTCCTGCTCTGTCTTGGGTGGTCTCACTGCGCACTGTTCTTTGCCTCACAGGACGATATCTGTCAACCAACTTCTTCATGGCCCAAGAAATTCCGTCAGATGTTTCTTGACGGCTGCCACGCTGGATTGCTTTGCAAGGTCAAACGTGACCCTGCTTCTGTGCATTTCGAAAGCAGAATGCTCTCCGATTCTATAGAAGCTCACTAGAACTTTAACAACACCGGATGTCGCCATGTTGTTTTTTGGCCTTTGACCGATTTGACCTCGAGTTCCAACCTCGTCGACCCCAGTTTGCACTCGACTCTGACCAAAGGATCACGGGCTCTTGGTACGCTATTGGTCTTTAGGTTTCCCCAAAATACTGATGCGCATAGGTAGAGAAAAGAGACTACTGCCCCTTTAAACTGCCCCTTTGAGCATAGGCTCAAATTAAAGTTAGAGCAGCATGGCGATTGAGTGATTTTATTAGCGATTTCAGCAGAGCAGATAAGTATTTACAATGCTAAAAGGCTATGAATGTTTTTTTTTTACAAAAAACCTTCTAAACACTAAACAGTATTTTCTCCGAAAACAGTAAACATTAAAATATTGACCAATTTAACAGCAAACACTAAAAATTGTGGGCAAATAACACTAAACACTAAACCCCATTCAGACCCTCTTGACTGTGTTATTGGCCTGCTTCTGAGATTTTCCCAGTTGTAAATGGCTGAAGAACTGTGGTCTTTCGTATTTTAAAAATGTACTTTCCAGTGGTATTGTCGCAATCTTCAAAGAAAGAAAGGAAAGAAACAAACAATAAAAAAAGATAGACAGACAGACAGACAGACAGACAGACAGACAGAAAGAAAGAAAGAAAGAAAGAAAGAAAGAAAGAAAGTTGCACATAAACACATGAAAATTTGTAATAGTATCAATTACATGCACATTAAAAAATTATGCACGGCGCAAATAAATATCATATGCATGTCGTAAAACACGCATCACCCTTTTACAAGGGCTAGTGTACCTTAGTATTTCAGTACACGATGCTGTATTCCCTTCGTTCCTATGTATGATGTTTTCTCTTTCCACTTTCTCACAGTTAATTAAATTACAACAACAACTGGGGCATACATAATACGAGACGTAAATGTATATGGAACGTTGTTTCTTACCAGCTTTTCGTTCACAGATATATCCTCCATCAAATACTCCCCTCTCTCTGTAACTATGGCTGCACCCTATGTTGTTATACCATCCTTTCGCAAACATCTCAACGCAATCTCCTCTCCAATATTGTTTGGTTCGTGCCTGATCCAGCGCCAATTCCCAGGACTAGAAGATGTCTTGTTAATGCAGTTACTCGTACTACTAAGCCAGCACCACTTAGAAGAAGAGTATTTTAACCCTATATGCGAGCGACCCTTTTTCTTTTTGGTTATATTCTTTAGATATTCCCATTCGTCGCTGCTTTCCATGGAGACCAGATCTGAGTAGGCACTTCTGCATGAACGCTTGGCCTTCTCCCAGCTATACGACATAGGAACTTGATGAAAGGAATAAATAGAACATACTTCTTCTACGATCACACCTAAGAGTGCAGAAAAAAAATATCTTAAAAATTGGTTGAGTTAGCGCCTTTAATAGTCTAGTCGCCTTAGTCTTCTACGTCTGAGGGTAAACAAAGTGTAGTGTTTTTCTTCCCAGGATCTTTTTTTAATACATTGATTCGAGGAGCATTTAGTAAAATGTAAACAACGTTTTGTGCAGAAGTGATAGTTTTGTAAAGTGTAAGCAATACTGTTGTGCTGGTGAAATGAGAATGAGAGCTTGAACAACACCTATGCAAAATCCCGTTTGGATTAAAGAGGTCGATAAGATGGACAAACTGCCCTTTTTCTAAAAAAAAAATGGGAGCTACGAAAACGGATAATTCGACATATTGAAAATGGAATGAGCAGTGTTTGGAATCAATGGTGAAACACTGACACAGAGACGAAATAACTACGAAGACGCCGATTGCATAAATTTCTCAAAGTTGACGATTTCTATGGTTGTGATGTTTAGTGGATATTCTATTTATTCAGATCTGAGAAATGAACCGTGAGTTTATATTTGGAATGTGGAGTGGATTGAAATTCCTCCTGTTCGATTTTGCGTCACCAAAAGCAACTGATGTGGACTTCAGCCAACAACCTACGATTAACGATTAGGTTTTAATTTATCAGTGTGCATCTCACCGGAATTTCCCCGTACTTGTAGACTGGAGCTTATCACTAGGATACCTACAATCACCAAAAGAACTACAATCTACCTTTCAAAGCTTATTTCTTCACCACCGATGAAGTATTGAGGTAAGTGAAAGCAAACTAAAGCATGGCTGAAGGCAGTCTCGTTAGTTTGAGGTGGTGCTTCAACTTCACAGTAGTTGGCGCTTAAATATTCGTAATATCTAAATAAATATAACCTAGAATAGTACGTATGTTTCTCGACAGGGTAACAACTTCACACCATCAGTAACATGTTACTACGGTGGCGTCATAGCTCAGGTCAGACAGTCAGATAGAAGGTTACCTCTGCATTCGGGAAGGGCATGGCTCCAATTTCCTCTATGGCAAACAGAAGTAGATTTTCCAATCAGTGCGAAACCTTGATTACAAGCATACGTTACTTGACTTCCATGGCTGAAGTTATCTCCTGTTCGTATTCCGTTTGACAGGCTTCCAGGGTCTTTGCAATCAGCTGCAAAACCAATCAAAATGAAAATCACAAACCAGTGTTATCCCGTTGAAGACAAACAAACTAAACAACAAATGCTACTTTTCTTTAAAAAGCTGGGCGTTTCTTGAAAAGAGAGATTATGAAGCAAAAAGATTTGCGTCAATTGTACATTGAAAGAGTAAAAACTCTCCTTTTCGAACTTTATTGGTTTGAATCAATTTCATTTATCAAGCATTCAATTAAGGCTACTTGTTTTTTGCAGTTAGACTTCAAAAAGGTAACTAAGCTGGCTTCAAAGGGTAATAGTACAATGATGAAGAGTGGCCCTGGAAGCATCATTGTGAGGTGTTTGAAAGAACCAAGACGAAGATGTTCAAAAACGACTTGTAAAGAAAAGTGTCTAGGTGGCCCATACGGCCGGAGCTTTACCCAGTTTCTGTGGTATGACTAACGTAGCTTCCAACCATCGACCCTCTGATCCCGACTGTAAGTGTGACACGCTCACCACTGCACTACCGCACAGGTAAATAAACCTCATGTGCTATAAGCTAAGGTAAAATAACATTAGATTATTACCTGGCGCAGAGCATCCGTACAGCTCCAATCTGAGGCACGGAACAAGAAAAGTTGGATGCGCTGCAGATGGATCTTTTGGATAAATCCGAATCGCTAGTGTTCTCACAGGTGGCTTCAAGTCGTTTCTCTTCCAGGTTTGGCTGTTTCTGTTTCCGGTGAATTCCTGTAGAATGACAGGATATTACTTTACCCTGGCCTTGCTATAGCAAAAGGCTTATAAACGCTTACGAATGTCGTTTGGAACTTTCCAAGACCTAAACATTTTTTATTGTGTTAAGAAAAGCAAAATCTGATTTTGAATTCCCTACTTACAGGATTTCTTCATAGGACTTTTATGATTTTTACCATTTCATATTTGATGTTTAAAGGGGGGGGGGGGGGTAGGAAAGACTAACTTAATACTGAATTGGTAAGTATTTCATTAGCGCTAAATAAGAAAACATTCGCAATAAACCCGAAAAAGACGTTTGAGTTTACCCCTTGTGCGTACAAGGACTTTTTTCAAGAGGATTTTTGATCAGCATCTGCCATTTTCAGTAACCTTACGCATATCCCTTAAGGCTGGATTCCATATAATCGATACGATCGCTTCGATCGTTGTGATGGCTACAATTGCTACAAAAACGTTGGGCGATCGTAACGACTTTGATCGCTACAATCGCTGAGAAAGTGACAAGTGACCGGTAGGTCCTAGATAAACAACGTCTCGTTCGCGCCATTTCTCAAATTCAACATGGCACGCTTGAAGCCTGTTATTTTCTTCTTGTCGCTCTACCAGAACCAGATAGCACTATTTTGATCTCCTTGTTCAAAAATCTGCCGTATGCTGTTCTCGTATTTTTAACCTTCTTATGGTCATTTTAAGCAAACATGCCGAACTTTTCGCCAGTCAGTGTCCAGCAATTGACCCTCGTGCCCTATTCTTGAAATCTAATGAAAACTTGTTATTAAGTATTCCCACTGCTGTACTTCTTCCATAAAGTCCGCCACGCTGTTTGTCGCCATCTTGGAATGGGTGTAAGACGCAGTGCACTCTGGTATATTCACCATCGCAAGGGTCGCTATGATCGCTACGGTCGCTGAAGAGTGGTTTTCATATGATCGCAACGATTGCCGATGGGTCGCTACGCTTCCGGAGTGATTTTTATATGATTGCAACGATCGCTCAACTTTTCTTTTAGCGATTGCAGCAATTGTAACGATCGTAGCGATCATATGGAAACCAGCCAAAGGTTTGGTGAAAATCGCTGGCTATGGGTGCGAGATATGACGCCGTAAGTAGCTTGCGGTGGAGCCACTTTTAAATGAAAATGCATGTTTTTTCACCTTTTTCGGTCTTTTGTCGTTGAAAAAAAAAACACAAAATGTCGAAAAAAGCAGCAAGGTGTATGACTGTGTCATATTTTACATGTCAGAAGCCCACCTACCAAGCGTAAGAAAAGTTTCAATTTCCGCCATCTTTTGGTAATGTAAGCTTAAGCAAACTCCAAGATATTGGTCATGTTGGCTGCCATTTTGGATGACGTCACAGGGCCCCCAGCACCGCTACAACCCATAATATTTACCTCATCTTGGAGAGCACATAAGAAGCTATCTGCCAAAGGTAAAATCTTTTCAAAATCATGCAATTGTAACACAGCAAAACAAGGGCGGTCATTCAATCTACCCCCCCCCCCTTCCCCCTTGTGCCACGGTGGGAATATGAGTTATCTTGTACTTCCGAGGGTGAATTATAATAAATTAAAAAAAAAACACTTTTTGCTTTCTCGCCCCACCCCACCTTAAAATCACTTTTTCTCGTAAGAACCCGGGAAAGGTTGTTGTATGAAGACTTTTTTTCATTTCGTCAAGACGCAACTACAGCACTCCATCAAGTTAAATTGAGAAACAACAATTCTCTTCGTCATGGTTACTGTAAGAAGAAAGTACAGTAGCTGTTGAACACCTTTGGTGATTAGATTTTACCTTTTTGTATGATGCCCACTTTCCTTTTTCCAAGTACATGACCTCATATTTTCTTGACCAGCTCCAATCAAATGAACTTCCTTGAGTTTTTATCGCAGTTATCAACTTCTCCTCATCCAATAGGATTTGAATATATGGAGATGTGTCTTCCTCAGCTGAACACCAGGCTTTCCCTCCATTTAGCCGTGCGTAGAAGGGTTTGTGATCTGAGTTTAATATCGAGGATGACGTAATACTCTCATCCGGAATTCTCTTGCTGCGCATTCCCAGTTCGTTGTTGCATTCTTCTAAAAAAACGAAATCGGGAAAGTACGAGGCCGCAAAAAAAGGATGCATAAAATACTAGATATTATTAGTTGTCTCCGCATTACAAACAAACCTTACTGGGCTGATCTGTATTTTATTTCTTTAAAAAATTAAGATACTCATTTCGAAAGTTTACAATATTAATTTTAGCGGTGCTCCACGCAGCGAGGCCGCGCCCGCGGAGCACCATGGATAAGAAAGTATGGTTATCTATCAAACTAAGAAATTTTGGTAGTGACGTAACTGTCACGTGAACGTCCGTACTTCCGTCCGTCCGCGCCACGGGGTGACCAATATGAGGTGGCACACACTTGAGATAACCTTGTGCTGTATCCTGCGTTTTTGGGGCGAAATCGCATGGTGACCCGCGTTTTCGCAAAGACACCAAAAATTGAAAACAATTTTATAATATTTAGGAAAACGATTGTTCGACAGTTTTAAACTTAAGAAAAAATAGCTAATATGTATACTGTAAAAGTGGAAGGCGAAAGGTTCAAGTTACGAACCGAAATTTGTCTTTGAGGACTTTCTCTTTCTTGAGTTCTGCTGCGAACTCGGTCGGCATATCGCTTGAGTTCGCAGCATTTGGCAGCGGTCCCTACGCGAAACATAGCAGAGCTAATGCCTCCTTTTTTTTTTTAATCGGTCCACAACCATGGTTTTTGTAATGGTCCGAACACATTTTTTCAGGAAAAACACCCGTGTTTATCGCATCAGTAACTCGCGTAACCGGCTTGTAACTCCCTTAACTCGCGTAAGATCGAATCGAGTCGAAGTGAGTACATGTCGCTTGAATTCGCAGCATTTGGCCGCAGTCCCAACCTTAAACATAGCAGAGCTAGTGCCTTCCGGTTTTTTCTGTCCACAATAATGGTTTTTGCGGCGGTCCAAACACATTTTCCCAAGAAAAATACCCGTGTTTATGTCGGAGAATTCCTTTTGTCACGTGAAAAGATATCAATATAAAAATTAGCCCGACATTAGCTATCGAAGTCATCGTAGTTCAGAGGAAGTGCAATCACTCGCGAAGCATTCCCAAATAACCCGAGATCGATTCCATGCCAGGGATCTGTATCCTAAAAGCTGTGGATACGGCTCTACTACATTTTCTCTTTCGTGTTCTTTTTTTATTATTATTAATTTTTTTTGCGCTCACCTACCCGAGACCTCTTGTTTTCGCGTCTTTCGCTTCACAGGCTAGGACTCTTGTCTTGAGCGAATGACTGTAATACATTTTGCACCTTTAGGTAAGGGAGCCGGAGAACAACGGCGGAGGCTAATACCTTCTTGTATTCAATAAGAGCATTTTCAGAAATTAATAAGTAGCAACGAAAAAAACAAAGAAGAAGGCGGACCTCCGCTTTTAGGCTTGGCTAAGTCTGTATATTAAGAATTGAATCGCTACTATCGGCTTAGAGCTTCTAGCATGAACGACTTGTAACCCCACTGTAATCTACTTTTAAGTAGAAAAATCGTTAGAATGTGATAACTTAAGATAAAGTACAAAAAGAGCACTGCAAAATTCATAAGTAACATCAAAGCAATGGGAGGTTTTGGCTTTCCCAAACTTCTTGTATCACGGGTTCATTCCATGACGGTGATTGACGTGTGTGGGTTGAAAGCGTGACTTTTTGACACGTTCAGCGTCGATTCAGCTGAAGCAAGTCTAGAAAAGTCAGGTTTGCTTTAACAAAATTTCAGTTCCTGAGAAAAATATAATAAACTGGTTTACTGTGTAATAATATGCCTCCCTGTTAAGTCACTTTAGATGTAGACTAAGACATTTCGAGAGCAAAATATCTAATTCTACCGTAAATTTTTGAAGGTTTCGATATTATAAACATACTCGAAGTATACCGAATTAAATTGGACAATAGACCTTTCCAAGCATTTTACTTTTACAAGTTGACAAATCGAAAGAATGCTGATGGAAAGAGCACCTTCGTATCAAGTGAGTAATGATCCTGGTTTTCGTTCAGACCATTTTAAAAACCGTTGAATGATCCATTTATCCTTTTCCATAATTGCGGTAAAAGTGGTGATTGAACTTATAAAACAAGAAAGTGTATCGTGTCTATTCAAAGTCTATTCAAATTACACAATCAAAAACCCAGGAGCTAAACAAAATATGCATTTTCCTCTCATTGCGACATATCTTATTGCAGTTCTTCTAAAAAATATATGAAATCATTTTTCTAGCAGCGTATTTATGGAGAGACAGTGCGTTCAACATTTTGGAAGGAAGTGAAATTTGTCGTCTCCTTACCTTCCTGTGACCTCGTGAAATGACAGAATACAAGGATCCAAAATACTCCTCGGTAAAAGATGTCCATTTACGCCTCTCGTACGCACAAAATATTGCTAGGATAACAAACACGTTGCAGTCAAACCAAGGGATCTGTATCAATCGAACCACACGAAATTAGGTAAGTCTGTTCTGACGACACTCAGACCCTCAGCTTAATTTATCTCACGTTTCAACTTAAGTGATGAAAAATGTGAATTGATTGGCGTCAGGAAGTCAATGTTCGCACCCACACTGATCCGTTGTTTCCTTTGAATTTTTAATCTAAATTTTTTCTGCTTCTTTTCCTTTCTGTTGTTATTTTTGTTTGGATTTGACCTTGTGGCTGAAAAGCCCTTTAAGCAGGGTTTTGAGTGAATTTGATAGCAGGCCGCTGTCGTAAGCAGTCGCCTATTAGGAAGTAGGAGGGGGGCTTGGGCATGTTTCCCCAGATAATTTTAAATGTTTATGATGTTTATCTAAATATGTCAAAGACACTGCTTGCCGTATTTATAAATCAGAAAATGGGCGACAATTATGTCAATTTACAACTTAAAGTTACAACGGCCACGTTTCAAACAGATTTTCCTCAGTATATTGGCAAAGTTTAGTTAGAGAAAGAAAGAAGGAAAGAAAAAAAGAAAGAAAGAAAGAAAGAAAGAAAGAAAAAATAGTACGTGACACGACGTCGCATCGACCGTTAAGCAGAAAATCGCCCAAAGCTCGGGAAAGTGGTAAAAACACAGCAAACACACAACAGGTGAAGGTTTCAAACTTTATGTATTTTCGGTGGAAAATTTCAATCCAATTTCAGCTGCATACAAACTTTCATATTACGCTTTGGTTACGTGTGGGTGAACGAAACGCACAGGAATGTGACCACTTGTGTTGCCGGGTTTGGCAAACAAAGCCATGTGTAGGCCTTGATAGATTGTTGCCAGTGAATTCAGTCAAAGTTGCTCCCAAAAATGGTCAAAAGTTGCCAAAAATCGAAAACGTTGCTCCCAGAATTTAAAAAGTTGCTTGCCAAAATGAACTATTTTATTCTGAATAACTTCTTAAAACAACGTGCAGAAATTGTTTGATGTGTCATGTAACGTAAGTTTGAAGTATCCATAATTTCCAGTGCTGCCATGAGTTAAATAACGTTATGGCAGTGGTCAGTATCCATTCCCATGGAGTCACAGTTAGAAGGTTTACTCAACAATTGGCTATGGTTTACCTTAAAAGAGAAAAAGAAAGAGTTGTCCCGAACTTCTGCCTTATTAACGATTTGAACCAATGAGTCAATCAGTCAATCAATAATGGTTACAATCATACAGAGCTGTCAGATCATTTCATAGGAAAGGAAACATCTTACCAACTTTATTGATTTTATGAAGGGCCCCACCAAAAAACCACGTATTTGACCTGGGCTCCCTTTAAAATGGTGATGATGATGATGATGATGGTGATGATGATGATGATGATGATGATGATGATGATGATGATGATGATGATGATGATGATGATGATGATGATGATGATGATGATTACAAGCGGGACCGGACCGGAGAAAAATAGAGTCAAACCTCCGCTTGTGGACACCTCCTGTAAGCGGACACTTCCCATCAGCGGACACTAAACTACGGTTCCGACGATATTTCCACTAAAACTCTACATTTATAACCTCCTGTAAGCGCACACTTCCCGTAAGCTGAAGCGGACACCTTTGTGAAGCTTAAGGGGCTAAAATAACCTCTCTCAAGCGAACAGACCTTCTGAAACTTGAGCTCACACGGCAGTTCTACTACATTTGTACTGGACCTCTGTCGATTTGCTTGCTTGACGTGTGATGCCTAACCGCATTAGAAATTTGTTCTAGACTCCAATATGGTTCTGAACTAAGGCTAAACTAAACAGGTTTGGTCAAGTTTTAGGCGTCAAATAGTTAATCTTATACGTGACTTCTACATAACAGCTTTTATGATGTGTAAACATTGCTGTGCATATATCTGGAAAACAACAACAACAACCACAAAAAAAAAGCAAAACAAAACAAAAACAAGGGGCAATATCTTCTTTGGGGAGTGAAGCCCGATGAGCCTTCCGAGTATCTCACTTACAAGAAATATACAATACAATCTTCGTTAATTTCTGTTTCAGCCAGTCGCACGAAAATGAGTATCCTTGAAAAACATACTCGCGGGGTAGCTCCATACTATACGCGGCACCTCAGGTGATCACTTTTCCAGTGATTAATACTTTTGCTGAGTTTGTTGGCCGCTTTCTAGACTTTGACAGCCACATCGTCGCAAGTTTTCGGCTGGAGCTTGCCCACGAAATTTAGAACGCATCACTTACACACCCTACCCCATACCTATGCTCAGTCCCGAAGGTGTTCGCTTCGCTTACGGAGAGGTTCGACCATATTATTAATAATTACAAGTCCTGAAGAGTGTGATCGATAGCTATAAAACATAAGAAAACTTGTATTAGAATTAAAGTATTACCGTGTAATTTTAAATATTGACATTCTGCAACTTTATATTCTGTTTACCACCTGGCCCCGTTGGCGTGAGAATAGCTCTTTTTTGCCAAGCTGGTATCTATTTCCTTTTCTTTTTCCGGGGGGGGGGGGGGCTCGGTACAATTCCTACGTAAAGAAATCGTAACAGGTTTTATAGACCAGGACGACAGGGGGTCGGCAGAATTCCTACGTAAAGAAATCGTAACAGGTTTTACAGACCAGGACGATGTTGGATGATGTGTTCTTTTGCGTGCTTTATTGTTCTGGTTCGGTGGAAAATTTCTGTTAAAGAAGCAGTTTAGCAAAAACCTTTCTGTTCACGCTCGCGTACCAAGTGTAGTAGCCATATATGGCCACTTAATTACAAACCCCCTTCCCGGCTGCCCTAAAAGAAAAATCTGAGGGCTTGGGTACTACAGTTTCATTTTATTGAACATTACTTGAAGTAGTTTCTTGTTTTTTTGTCCAGATTTTACCGATTTGCCTTGTATCACAATTTACGCAAGTCAACAGATACGGCAGTTGGTTTCTCCCGAGAAAAGATTTATTTGTGTTTAAACATTTATTTTCAAAAAGCAATTGGAAATGGTTTGCATTTGTAATAAGTAGCCAAAAATTACATTTCTGTTTGGTCCAGAGCTAGCAGCAATGTGGTAACGCTGATTATGCTGTTCGTGATGTCGTCATAATTCCTCTGTTCCATATGAGAAAAGATTTTATGCACTTTCTAAATACATATGGGTTTGTATGAGAAGCATCTTTGTAAGAATGCCCTTTTTTGAGAAATAACTTTTTCACTTCTTGTGGGTCAGTGTGATACTTATAATTGAGGAGATGAAGGAAAGAGATCCCTGTGTTCTTGATTTCCTTGCCACAGTTTATGTTCCAGTCGATAAAGACGAGGAAGATCAATTCCCCCCAGTGTGTTTGGCATATGGAGTGGTGGACAGCCACTTAGCCTTAGGACATGACCGTTATCCTTGGAACTGGTCACCTTAATAGTAAGGTTAATGTATCTCACATATGGATGACAAACATAAGCAGAAATGAGAGAGATGGAGAGATGGAGTATTCAGTTTTTCACGAGAAGGAGACAAAGAAAAAATCTGTGTCCCCGCAAGGTCCTGTCACGATCAAGCTGAAAGGAGCCCCATCTACTAAAAAAAGTTATTTTTTTCGTCATGGAAAAACAAACAATCAAACAAACAAACAAACAAACATGCGCATAAATTACGACCGCAAAACCAGAATTGATGCATAAAGCAGCTCTAAACGTGTTGATAATTGTACATTTACACTCAGTCTTTATTACTGTAATTGGACAAGAAGGTGTCCTCTTGGTTTCTATAGAAATCACTTTGATTTCCGACAATTTCCGTCCCATCAAACTTCCCACCGACTCTTCGGTCTCAGTTCAGTTAAAGAGCCATTGTCACCCAAAGTGCTTTGCACGCTTGTGTTTTTGTTTTGAAACAGTTTCTAGCTTTTACCGGACTTTCGCATATTACAGCGCGTCGTACTGGCCTTCCAGCGAGCTGATGTGTACAGTAGTAGCCTAGTAGCCTCTGAAAATGGAAATATCTTTATCGTTAGATGTTATTGGAGAAAAACTACCCAAGATCTGACTTGGTAGTCAACGCGTATGGATTTATTATAGCCGCCCGTTCGATCAATCGATCGATCTCGACGGACGCAAAACCAGAGTAGACATACACTTCCACTCTATATAAAATCAAGACAAAAACAAATACTAAGAACAAGGACATTTACATCCCTAGATGACACCGGAGAAAACTACTCAAGATCTGACTTGGCAGTCAACGCGTGTGGATCTATTAGAGCGCCCGATCGATTCGATCGACCGCTCGGTCAATCGATGTCGGTGGTCACGTAAAACCAAACTATACACTTCCACTCTATATCAAAATACGTCAAAAGCAAATAGTAAGAACATAAATACGTGTGAGGAATAATGAACACACAATAAAGGGCAACACGAACAAAAAAGCACAAGCTCATGACCATAAGCACTATTTTGTGATACCGGTAGCAAGAAACTTTCCTCGACTTTCCTTCTCAGTGTTTTCATCCGGCAACGATTGCACTAGAATTTCAGTAAATGCACAGTCAGTAGTGTTGCTAAAACCCAAGGACATTTTCCTTTTCCTCTACATCTAATACACGGATTCCATCAGCCGTATAACGTTCGAGAAGCCCGGAAGACTCGGTCTTCTTGTAGGCTTTCCTGAACCTCTAAGATACATCCAATCTAAAGATCTCGTCTTCCACCACGAAAGCACTTCACAATTCGAAAAGATGCGACAACATCTAAATATCAACTCAAAATTCACACTAATGACACTAATACGTTCACATCGCTTAAGGCAACGTTGGAAGACGATAGGAATGAGACCACAACAACCATGAAAATGGCGGATTTTTCACATATGAAAAATGTACCTAGGCAAGCAGAGCACTTTGGATGACAATGGCTCTTCAAATTTCAGGCGCTCATTCCCTGTCTACATGTCGGCGAACATACCTCTCACAACATTCAACCAAATCTTCTTTTCGATAAACGCTACAAACGGATACATACAGCTTAATCTTACTGTTCATTTACACTGATCTTGTTATACTTCGTTACCTTGTCATGGTATAATTTTTTGTTTTTCTTGCCAGTTCTCAACTACTTTACAAATAATCTGCAAACGTTAACCCAACACAATTTGCAGAATTTCAGCAACTGCCATAAAACAGAAACAAAAATGATGAGAATAAATGCCAATGGAACTATTCCCAGAACAATAACTTCAACAACGCGTAACACTGTGAAACAGATGCGTTCCTTCTCCGAGGGGATCTCACCACTGATAGCGAATGTAACTTCAGTCATGTTGATAACTGCCAAAACGAGAAGGGCGGTTAGAGAGGCTGTTTCTCCGTGATTGACACGAGGGTCTCTAAATGGCTTCTTCCACAAGTGGTGTGCAAGAATTAAAGCGCACGCGACACTCAAGCAAACCATCCGAATAAAAGGAAACACGATGAAGGTGTGAAGGGAAATCAAGATCAGACGACGACCAATGAGAACACTTTCCCAGTACACAGCCCCAGAACCCTGGCCGTCGTCACGTTGCTTGAAAGGACCGTAAATGACATCATGCGTTGGGTTATGGAACGATCTCTCTCTGGTAGAGTGATCTGGAGGCAACAAAGGGAGCTGTTCATCACTTACTCGACGAGTTTCTGTTTCACTGTGGGGAATCCTTTTGCACGAAATCATCCAACGAAATGCGAACAGCAAGGGTAGCAGGCACGCGTACAAGAAACTCTTTATAGATATAACTTTGCCATGGAGTAATTTAGATCCACGGTACAGAACATAAACAAAAGGGATAATAAAAACACATACAAAAACCACGCACAGTTTTTGCCACCACTGCCAGCATTGGATGTTTCCGTCATAGAAAAAACGAGAGCTCGACTGGATTGGAACACAGTTCAACGCCTTGAGAGCTGTTCTCGCTAGCGCTGAATAACCCAGCAGCAAACATTCGATTGTAGCAGCTAGGTACGGACCAGATGGAGGAAAGGCAGGAGATTGTTTCTGTAGTTTCCTCGCTGCTCCATGCACGAGAAAAATAACTAGAATACCAAACAAAACAGCAAACACCTGGAAGGCCCCCAAAAATATTTTCGAAACCACTGTCAGACCGCGAATTGGGCAGATGAGACCTTCGTTTGAGCTAACTGCTTTGAAGTCGAACCAGCCAATCACCGGGTCCAAGAGGTAGTTTTCTGCTAAATGAGTCTCGATGTCTTGAGACATAAAAACTAAACTGGCGATCTGGTAAAAGTAGAAAATTACCTTGATGTATCCGCAACCATCAGATGCTGAGTCGCTTGCAGAGTGTCTGGGCTGAGTTCTTGATGATTTCCAAGGCAACAGTCTCTTTATAAAACATACGATGGGATTCTTCCAAAGAAGGAAGAAACCAAATGCCAAGGTGTAGAAAAAAGCAACGGGCCAGAACCAGTAATCGTTGCAGTCTTTACTGGCTCGACACCGTGCCGAGAACAATGTTTCTGTAAAACCAGGTTTACATTCTCCGCACAGAAAACCGGTGCGATTTCCGGAACACCCATTTGACAAGTATCGGTGGTTGTCGTATGGACAGCTGATGTTTTGATAAGGACAGCAGTAGTCAATTGGACACTGTTGAAAGCTGATTGATCCGCGGTCTCGCAAAGAAGGAAATCCCCAGTATGTAGGTTTGGCGGCAATGTTGCTTGTACAGTTACCACCATACGGGCAAGGTCGGCACGTATCCCCAAGCGATTTAATACTGTAGAATCCTGGTGGGCATCGTTTACAAGAGAAGGTAAAGGATTGCCACCTGGAGATGTATAATCCACCAGGACAGGCCTCATTTTCAACAAAGTGAACATGGGAGAAGTTTGAAAGCGTACGTAACGTTCCAACAGGACATCGAATGACCGACGAGTTGTCAATATCTGTTTTGCTAGATGCTGTAACTGTTAAATAGGAGTCAATGTCTTGAAATTCCTTGACCGAAAGAAGCGTGTTTTTTAGTTTTATAGGTCCTGAACTAGCAATGTATATCAATCCACGGAAATTTGGAGGGATCTGGGCTTTGCGACTGGATGTAGCCACCCTGTTGTGTGTTAGCTCAAAAGACGTGTTGATAAGCTCAAGACTGGCAGAGCCTTCTCCAACAAAAAGATTCGAACCAATGTGAGTTCCAGAATTGTCAAGAAATCGGCAGTTACTTAGAATGTTCCACCCGTTTTCTAACCGTAATACAGTGGAATGTTGGTCGTTGTTCTCACGAAAGAGAACTTTCGTAATTCCTACGTAGTTTTTGTAAACCCACTTTGGAATGTCACAAGCGTAAGGATCTTTCTCATCAGGTGGCAACCGGAACAATACAATTCTACCCCTGACATGCGTATTGTTTTCAAAGGTAGAGTTTTCCATTGATATCTTGTTCCCTTCAGCTAAAACAAAGAGGAAAAACAATGCCAAACATTCGAGAACAGAACTTACAAAAGTGTTTGCTCTAAACACTAAACTTTTCATCCGGAGGAAAGAATTTGACATAACCCTAATTTCCAAAGAGAAAAACTGGTTTTTTTCAAAGTTGGTATCGTACAAGAAAAGAGTTGATTTATCTTTGACTTTGTTATTCTCTCCCAGTTGAATAAACATTCCTCCGCCTTTGTTGTTCATGTACTGTAAGCCACTAATGTTTATCTGTGCCAAATAAAGCCCTGACAGGAAAAAATGGATCGGCTGTCCGATTAGTGTGTTATTATCGGCTCGGGGCTTTGCATGATTTCCGTAAATGACAGTTCGGATAAGAGTAAAATTTAGCCGAAAGGAGTAAATCAGAAGAATTTTCCAGTCATGTGAATACCACTTGTCCTGTGAATTCCCAAGGAAAGAAGAATCTACAATTGTAATGTCTTGAAAATTCCCTTCGGAGTGCAAAGTTGACGATCCCCTGGCTGCTTTATTATACATAAACGAAATATTTCTTAGCAGGATCTTCAGGTAGCCCTCATCCATAACAACCGTTAAAGTACCTCCATTAGGAAAGTCACCGATAAAATCAGGTTCGTGTAAAACGTTTCTAAGAAACAAGACATTCTGAACCAATATTGACACCTTTGAAGAAATTCCCATTGCACACGCTGCCGAACCCCCGTTTTTGGCGCTGTTTTCAATAAAATTGCTGTCCACGATATGTAAAAGAAATTCTCGAACATCTTGAAACAACAAAGCTCCACCCACCAATGGAGAACTGTTATTGACGAAATCAGATCTTGCAATGAAAATGTTTACGACGCTAACACTGCTGAGAGTGACAGATCCTCCGAAATTATGAAAAAATTTTCCATCGGTTATATTCACGGTAACAAGTTCCTTTGGTGATTGCTTTGTGTCATGTTTACTAGAGCTGCATGACTGTGAGGCACAGCTCCTGTTTGTGATGTTTTTGAAACGTTTTACCATTTTCCTGTTTGCAATATTTTCCGAACTTGCTTGAATGTTAAAACTCCCTCCAAATGGCGCCATGTTTCTTACAAACGATGTGTTAGTTAACGTTATAGAGGATTCGGGAGACCCAGTACCTTTGATTGGTAACGCAACCATAAAAACGGCCACGTTAACTCCTGTAGTGCCTTCCCATATAGCAGTATTGTTTTGAAATACTGTGTCGTAAACTTCGATCTTGGCTCTACTCCCGACAACACGGAGGCATGGAAGAGCGTTGTTGCTAAACCTGGTATTTTGAATCGTCAGAGAAACTTGCTCTTCAAACGTCTCAAAGTTGACGACAGCAGTTGCGTTTGGAAAAGGAATGACACCTTTGAAGAGGCACCTTTCTACATACAGTGAGCATTTTTGAACAGTAATGTGACTATTCAAAAATGTGAATCCTTTAAGGCGTATTAGGACTTTTTTGGATATGTTTTTGCCATCAAAACTCATTTGCCTCTTGGAAGAGCACGAAACAAATACCTCACCCTCGCCAAATATTTCAATAGATAAACTTGTGTTGACGTAAACACCTTCCAGGTATGACGTCATTGGCGAGCAAGGGTATGGATCACGTGATGTTTCAGTTCCATCAATGTAAATGGTGTCGTTCCACTGCGCTTGCGTAATGGCAAGAGCAATTGTTTTACACGCCGTGTGGATTGTTTTACCACAAGAAGGCGAACTGTCCCCATGGTAACGTGACACATAGATTTCTTTACACCCAACCACTGTAAAATAAGAAAAAAAACAAACGAAATTATTCCAGATGAATAATGATGATGATGATGATGATGATGATGATGATGGTAATGTAGTAAGTGCACTTTCGTGATTTAGTTTGCTTTATACAACACAACTGACTCCGACTACACCAAAAGACCATGCATGTAATCCAGGTGATGTATTCATATCTGATTGATTTGAAGTATACCCACACTATACTAGAAATTTATGTACAAACGGACATGAGTCTTTGTAAATGCATTAACACTATCAAATAGTTTGCCAACTATCTTGAGTTTTCGCCTTGCCAGGTTCCCAAATAAAATTAAGGCACTTTGGACTCCTAAAAAATCTGACTGGCCTTCAGCGATCTAACACATTACTTCAGAGCGCTAAGGAACCAGAACCAAGTTTGAAAACACAATGGTAACATGAAATGCTATCTTGTGCAACCGGTACCTGGGTAAGGTAGGTTTTTCTCCCATGCTCTCCAAAAGCATTCGACCCAAATACAATTAACACGAGTGAGAGGATCCATGAGAGCGCGTGCTCAACAAAGCCCTCCGGCACGCGACTGCCGGACAGAGAAAAGCTGCAGTAAAACCTTAGCACATGCAATTCAGTTTGAAACAACTGGGCCCAGAATAATCATCATCATCATCATCATCGTCGTCGTCGTCGTCGTCATCATCATCATCCTCATCCTCATCATCACCATCATCATCATCATCATCACCAACATTGTCTTGGTTTATCCACAGAGTAACTTTCATTCTTAGAAATTCTGGTGGACTTTTATTGGGGTTTAAAAATTCAAAGTCCAAAGTTTATTACTCGATTTTATAAGTAAAATAAAAGGACTACACTATCCCGCAAATAGCAGTAGCTAGTCTGGGCGGGTAGTGTTTACATTAGTATACAACGAAAGAAGTCAAGTGACAAATATACATAATTATATAAATAAAGAAACTACAGAAAGCAAGTCAAGTAATTAATTTAAAAAATATATACATATGTGAAAAAAAAGAAAGAAATTACAATTAAATAAATAAGGATGCATGGATAAGTCTATAAATTCTTAATATATTTTAATTACTGTTAGTAGTGAGCGAACGAAAGCTTGGTATTTTTTGAATTAAGGTGTGAACATCAACATAATTCTCCTCGTGTTCTAAAAGCTGCAGTAAAATTTGCTGAAGACATTTTTTGAAGGAGGTTTTGTTTTTCGTTCGGAGGTGTTCTGGGAGTCCGTTCCATATTTTACATCCGATACGTGAAAACGAGTGGCTCTGTTGTTTTAGTCTTGAATGTTTTATGTAAAATCTACCAGCTGATATAGATCTACCAGCTGATAAAGATCTTTGGAATGATCTCACTCCTAGACTAAGAAATTTACCCTCTTTGAAGCAATTTAAGAACGTTATACGTGATCGGGACCTCACTGCGCTGGCTGCAAATGTCAGTGATTGTCGAGGCTGCAACCTATGCCAAGAATGACTGGCCGCCAACATTACATAACATAATTTTTATTTTTAACATAATTTTTATTTTTATATTTTAATATAGTTGAAGAAACAGAATTTTAATATATTTTTACAGTTTTTTTAGCTTAGTTAATTGTTGTAATTAGGCTTTTTAAATGTATATAAATATTTTCCATTTTATATATATTAATTACGTTTTTAGTTAGGCAGGTTAGGTGTCCACAATTAGTAGAGGGGACTTTTCCCCTCAGCTACTACAGTTTTGACACGTTAATAAAGTTATTATTATTATTATAGTTATTATTATCACTATGACTATCAATAAAGGTTTTAATTCTTAAAAAAAAAAAAAAAAAAAAAAAAATTATTATTATTATTATTATTATTGTTATTATTATTATCTAGTATTATAGGAATGAACAGAATCTGCGCGAGGAAAAAGATCTATCAATTTCGAAGGAGCAGTTTTACAGTTTATGTCATGCAATAAGATAGACATGGATTTATAATAAAGCATATCCACAGGAAGAATATTAGCACGTACGAATAATGGAATGGCATGCTCCCTCTTATTTACGAAAAAAATCAAACGCAGAACTCGTTTCATTCATTTTATAGCACATGTTCTTCCAGAAACACGATAAATTTTTTGGTCAGGTTTTGTGTCTTTACTCATGGAACGTTAAAATACTCAACTAGGATTCATCGAAGCTAAAATCAGCCCCGTTGGCGAAAGGCAACATTGTGCACGCGACACGTAGAACTCAATCCACCGGCCCTTGGTTGGAAATTGGCAACTAACAGCGCGGGGAATTACAACGTTTGTGTAGAAACTGAATTTTAAACACTTCGATCAAAATAATTATAACTGTATAATCCGATATAATATATAGTCACACAACGTTGGCAACTTTCCATTCTTTGTACGAAAGATGCTTGCAATTTTAATATCGTGTTGGATGACTGTATTGTTACTGTTATACTACCCTGTACATTGTCCTGGGTATTACACGGCTGTAGAGACACCGACGGTTGTTGAAGTGCCGTATTGCATGTCTGACATTATTATTAGCTTGTTATTGCTGATATGCCCTATATACGAAGTAATAAGGACGGAAGTCAAACAAGTCGATTCTAACGCCAAAGGGAAGTTTGCTACTCTATTTTGATATTTTGATAAGAAACAAAGAAATGTAAAATTGATGGGCACATTTTAGCGAGTAAGATTACGCGTCTTTTGCGGCTCAATTGCTCACTTATACTTAAAATATTCGTTTCTGGATTGAAACGTTATTCACGGTATTCCAAAGACAAATACAAGATTTAACAGGACGTTTCAGTTTCACTCACCTCTATAACCGCATGCACATAAAAGTAGCAAAGTACTGATGAATATCCCCATTTCTAGGTCTAACCTGAGCTGAATAAAATTTGACTTGTACCGTAATCGATTGCGAGTTTAGCGGAGTGTCCCAGGATCCCTCGTAATAAAAATGGTTTCAGGGTCACGAACTCCGATCAGTTAACTGACTTCCGGTGTTCCTGTTATATAATTATCGAGGGAACTGAAGCTTGACACTTGAGTTGTCCCGGGTAGTAGGGTTGAGCCCTATCTGAAAAAAGTTGCATGTAATACAATACAATACAATACAATACAATACAATACACTTTATTTAACGAGGGTGAAGATATTAACCTTTTACAGTTTTCTAACATATGGCCCTCAAAATAAACATTAAACATTACAAAATAATAGAAAATCTAAACTAAACTATAAGTAAGAGAAGTAATAAGCTAAGAAACATGAAGTAGTCACATACTAAAAAAAAACAGCGACTCCTCAAGATGGGAGACAGTATTGAGGTTTTGCAGGAACAGGCCACGAAGTTTATACTTTAGCGAAAACGAAAAGGAAGACAAAGCACTAGACGAGGCAAGGGGGTGCGCAGCAAGTATCTTTAAATCAACCTCAAGGGCATTAAAGAGAACAGTGGCGGAATACGAGAAGGTGCGCTTACCCAAATTTGTTCTAGGCTGGGGGATAACTAAATTATGAGAAGTAGTACCTCTAGTTATACGAGTAGTCCGTGTAGTGGATAGAAAGGAGAACTTCTGTTTAAGACAAAGAGGAGCTTCAGGATTAGCCATAATAGAGAAAAGTAGCTGCAGTTTCCTACATTTTATCATTTCATTTACTGGGATCCATTGAAGTTTAGAAAAAACGGCAACGGAAGGTGTAGAAAAGTCAGCGCCCAGAATTATACGAGCAGCATGTTTCTGCACGCGAAGGAGACGAAGGAGTAGTGTCTGGGAGCAGGTGCCCCAGGCGCTAGAACAATAAACTACAGCACCGGGACAACCTTGACTCGGCTGCTAAGGTAACCCTTGCACCCCTACCTCCTTGAGAACAGGCCCCTTAGTCAGCAAAGGCAACATTGTGAGACATTGTCATCACGTGTTGTGTACAAAGAGGAAGAACGGTTATTCCCCAGTGTGAGTGATCAGCTTGTAGTCTGCTTGTGTTGGTCAACCGAGGTTAGAAATTTCTGAAGTACTCTTGGCAGCTCTTCATACAAGAAAGAACTTTGCGAGACATTGCGTCACTCGGTAATAACACTTCTTAGTATCCTGTATGAAAGAGCTTCCAAGAGTTCTTCAAAAGAGCTGATCTCACTACCCCAGCACTTACACCGGGGAATAACCATTCTTCCTCTTCGTACAAAACGTGAAATGACAATGTCTCACAGTGTTGCCTTTGTTGACTAACGAGTTGCAAGAGTACATTTAGGACTGAAGGCAGTTTTTTCCTGAAGGATTGGATTCGTGGATCCTCAAAGACAAAACACTCATTCTCTCGAAACCGTCAAGACGTCTGGAGATGAATTCTGCGGAATCAAATGACGAGTCACGGTCGAAAGAGAGGACTGGTAAGTCTTGCAAGAACCGAAAAAAAAAAGCTTACAAGCCTCGTCTCCTTGTCTCTGTATCCTCGTCTACCGGCTTTTTAAGCATCACAGTCATTTCCCTACAATATTTCCGGTAAGCGACCTCCGATACCTTGGTGATGGTCGATTATACGAGACCCCGGAAACGAGGTTGGATTCATTTCTGTGCGTTTCGATTCACTTTCGTGTGTTCGATTAACTTTTGGCCGCCTCGATCTTTTGAGTTTTGTTGATATATTTCGCTCCTTCTGTAATCGTTTTAAGTTGTTATTTGTACTTCAATGCTTTCAAAATAAATTCAATACTTTTCAATACTATTCGTTTTGTCTACGGATTTTTGGAACTAATTTGAGGCTCAGTTCGATGTAAATGTCAAGGAGTTCGACTGTTGCAATGCGGTTTCGACATAAAAGTTTAATTTTTCGACTTGTGTGTGTAAAGAAAGACCATCTTTTAAGAGAAAGCATTTTTGCTTATATGTTTCTGTGGAGATTTTGTCCGTAACGGAACGCCATAATTTTCTGTATCGTGTTCATACGAACTTCGTGTTTGAACTGATTCAAACTTCAAGGCTCTGAGCTGAGAGACCAAAAGTGACGTACGTAGCTTTTTCCGTTTCGTTCCAAGAGTCCGCGGGGTCCATGGTCAGCAGAGAGTAGTCAAGCGGAACTCTGGCATAGTGGGACAGAGCTGAATAACGCACTGCGCATGTTCGTTACGTCACTGCTCCACTCTCTTCCCCAGAACTGCGATCCTTTCGGCCAGCGCCACGGATCGCAGCTCTGAGTTGTGGGAAATTTGTGAGTTAATTGTGTTCGAAACGGACAATAAATTGTGGAATATTTTGTTCTTAATGCCGATTTAGGGCTGGGAGATGTTAAAAGAAGAATTCGGTGTCTTTGGCGATATCATTAAGGTAAGTAAAGTTTTCGTTCAAAAGAAATTGTGGTTGAAAGCTTTTTATTTAAAGCTGTATTGCGTCAAGTCGAAGTGTCGTAAAGCGGCTGTGTCACTGTTCATAAAGATACCTTATTCTCTTACAATGAACTTTTAACATTTTATAATTGGAAATTTTTAAACTTGTAATGAAGCAAGTTGAAAGTTACACTAATACAAACGTGTACTTAGCCGGTTTTAATATTTATTCAACTAACACCGACCATAGTTTTTGTTCAATGGCGGTGTTGCCCCGTAAAAACCAAAATCTTAATTTAAGACGTTTCTATTGAACGAAAGCTTTACTTACCTCGGCGATAATAATGTTGAGTTGGAATTTTTGACAGTTTACTCTTGTCTGAAGCGGTGCCATGCGTATGACACGAACACCTGCTGTTGTCTTTCTCGAGTTGTTTTCTGTGGCGTTGACAAGCGAGCAATTCAGCATTTACTTGACCAACACGACAAAGTTTACCCTTTCTGGGAGAAAGTCGTCATAAATCGCCTTGGAATTCACTTGCCCGTGAACTTCCACATTTAAAGCAATTTTCTTGGGTCGACACGAAAACAGAGGAAAAAATAAAAGTCCCACAACCAATACAACACCACTTGCAACTTTCGCGATAAAATAAAGCGACTGGGACATGTAAGCACAGTTCGTAAAATCTCGTTTAAGCCAAAACTTCACAATTTTACCGATGAAAACAAAATTTTTTCAAACCGAAATAAGGTACAATATGGAATTGGCTGTCCAAAAACACACAGACTTTTCTTAACCACGCAACACTGTGCTTAACCAAAGGGTTTGTTTACCGTACGGGAAAATCCTACAAATACCGGCCATTTTGAATAGCCCGCCAGGCGTGCCAAGTCGCCAAGTCGGGTTCGCGCGCGGTCGCCGGCGTTTCACACCGCTGACCGCTCAACGTTATTCAGCTCTGTCGCATGGTGGAGGTATTATACGGGCCAAAATTTGGGTATATAACCACGCAAAGTAACCATGGAGTACGCATGTGCAGAGCTACAAGGCAACATCTTGGCGGATAATTCAAAATGGCGGACAGTAGTCGATTTCGTGATTCTATCGGTTTACTATAATAGCAGAAAGCTCTACCATTTTTCCCAGCCGTAAGGGCAAAAGACAAGTCAAAGATGAGGAAACGGAGATCACGTACATTATATATGCTGTTGACGCCAACGATAAAGGACGTGACGATGACACTGATCTTGCTGTGGAGCAAGACACTGTTCGAATTCAATAACCCAGACTGGAACCTCGACGATCCGTGTGTTAAAGAGTTCAGTTTAGAAGTTTAGTGTATTATCGGGTATCACCATTAGAGTCCATTCGTGTATGGAATAAATATTCTCAGAAACGGTTGTAAATTCGGCCAGTATAAAACACGGACAGTATAAAACGTGGTCAGTATAAAACATGGAGTACGGACTGCGGACTGCGGACTGCGGACTGCGGACTGCGGACTGCGGACTGCGGACTGCGGACTGCGGACTGCGGACTGTAGACTGTGGACTGCGGACTGCGGACTGCGAACTGCTGACTGCGGACTGCGGACTGCTGACTGCGGACTGCGGACTGCGGACTGCGGACTGCGGACTGCGGACTGCGGACTGCGGACTGCGGACTGCGGACTGCCGACTGCGGACTGCCGACTGCGGACTGCGGACTGCGGACTGCGGACTGCAGACTGTGGACTGCGGACTGCGGACTACGGACTGCAGACTGAGGACTGCGGACTACGGACTACGGACTGGGTATAAAACACGGTCTGGGAATAAAACGCAGATTGAGTTTAAAACAATAAAGACTTCAGTTTAGTTGTGTGTGGTTATCCCGTTTGAGTCTATTAGTGTACAGAATAATTCTCTGAATGGGTTGTAATGTGCCAAGGTTAACCTATGCTCAAAATTTAGTTGTGTGTGGTTATCGCATTTGAGTCTAATAGTGTACAGAATAATTATCTCAGAGGCTTGGGTAGTGCCATGGTTAACCTATGCCCAAAATTTGGGTATAGAGTAACCACGGGGAACTAAAAATAGTTTAATGAAGAAAATTCCATGTAATGAGCCCGAGTAATAAATAGATCAGTTTAGTTGTGTGTGGTTATCGCATTGGAGTTCTTTCATGAACAAAATAATTCTCAGAATAAGTTCTAAGGTGTCATGGTTAGCCTATGCCCAAAATTTGGGTATAGGTTAACCACGAGGAACCGAAAACAGTTTTGCGAAGAAAACTCCTTGCAAGGAGCCCGTGTATTGAAGAGTTCAGTTAAGTTTATTGTATTAGGACCATTACAGTCTTCGTGTACAGAATAATGCTCAGAAAGGGTTCATGTGTAAAGTGCCACGGTTAACCTATGCCCAAAATTTGGTTTAGGTTTGCCACGAGGGACTAAAGACTGTTTTATGAATAGAAACCCAAGTAATGACCCCGTGTAATAAAGAGTTCGATAATGCAGTTTAGTTGTGTGTAGTTTTCCCATTTGAGTTTATCCACGTACAGAATAACTATCCGAGAGGTTTGTAAACTGCCATGGTTAAGCTATGCCCAAAATTTGGGTATAGGTTAACCACGAGGACCTGAATGAAGAAAATTCCGTGTAGTGAGCCTGCGTACTAAAGAAATCAGTTAAGCTGTGTGTGGCTATCCCATTTGAGTTCATTAGTGTGCAGAATAATTTTCTGAATGGGTTGTAATGTGCCATAGTTAACCTGTGCTCAAAATTTGGGTATAGTTAACCACGAAAGACTGAAAACAGTTTTGCGAAGGATATCTTCAATTTATATTAGTCTATCAAAATATTTTAGTTTCTGTCTTAACGCTTTTGTTAGCAGGCGAGTGTGATCGTGTGCCACACTTAACACAAGTGTGCGTGTGTGTATATTGGAAAGGGGGTGGGCTGGGGGGTCGTTAAGTTAAGTTTAGTGTATTAACGCTATTTGAATCCATTCACTCCGGTACAGAATAATTATGTCAATTAAAGGCGGGTTGTAAATGCCATTGTGAACCTATATGCGTGTTCAATGCACGCGTCTGGCGGCCCGTGCTTTTCTTATTTTACAACAAAAAATGAACTAAAGCAACATTCTTTGACTCCCCGTTGAACTGAAGAGCTTTTACCCTTTAACCCGGTAGAAAAATGCGGTACATTTCTCATGGAACTATTAAAGAGAATTTGTCAAAATATCAAGATGTCTCATCCTCTGTGATAATTGTCTTTATTCTTATCACTTAAATGTTTGAACAAGTAGAGATAATGTTAAGAGAAAATTCATTTTCGTCATTTTTGCACTTAAAGGGTTAATCGAAGTTCAATGCTATTAGCACACTAGCCAAATTTTTTTGTATTTTATATTTTCGAGAATCAAGAAAACGTAATTCTTTTCCTTTGATTCGAGAAAAAGAAGACTGTTTCGTGAACTAGGAACAAGACACCATATTGCCCCCTCCTCACGTTACCCACAATATACTCTTCATAAAAGTGTCTTCACTTCATTGTGGTTAACCCATACCCAAAGATTGGGCACAGCTTAACCATGACCCTATCTGGGAATTACTGTACATGAATAGACTCTGATGGTGTCATTACACTAAACTTACCTTAACTTCTTATTACAGGGGCTCATTACAAGCAACAATCTTCATAAAACTGTCTTTAATCCCTCGTGGTTAACCTATACCCAAATTTTGGGCATAGTTTAACCATGGCACTTTATAACCCATTCTGAGAACTGTTCTATACATGAATGAACTCAAATGGGATAACCACACACAACTAAACTGATCTGTTTAGTACGCAAGCCCATTACATAAAGTTTCTTCCTAAGCATCGTCCGTTCCTCGTGGTTAACCTATACTTAAATTTTCGGCGTAGGCTAACCATGGTACTATGCAACCTTCTCGGATAGTTATTCTGTACACGATTAGACTCAGATGGGATAACCACACACAATTAAACTGAACTCTTTATTACACGGGCTCATTACATGGAATTCTCTTAAACTGTCCTTCTGTTAGTTCCCCGTGGTTACTTTATACCCAAGTTTTGGGCATAGGTTAACCATGGCACTATACAAACCTCTCTCGAAAAGTTATTCTGTACACAAATAGACTCAAATGCGATAACCACACACAACTAAATCGAACTGTTTATTGCGCGGCTCATTATATGGAATTTTCTGTATAAAACTGTCTTTAGTTCCCCGTGGTTAGCCTATACTCAAATTTTGGGCATAGGTTAACCTTGGCACATTACAACCCATTCAGAGAATCATTCTGTACACTAATAGACTCAAACAGGATAACCACACACAACTAAACTGAAGTCTTTATTTTTTAAACTCAATCCGCGTTTTATTCCCAGACCATGTTTTATTCCCATTCCGCAGTCCGCAGTCCGCAGTCCGTAGTCCATGTTTTATATTGACCATGTTTTATGTGACCGTGTTTTATACTGACCGAATTTACAACCGTTTCTGAGAATATTTATTCCGTATACGAATAGACTCTAATGGTGTTACCCGGTAATACACTAAACTTCTAAACTGAACTCTTTAATGCACGGATCATTGAGGTTCCAACCTGGGTTATTGAATTCGAACAGTGTCTTGCTCGACAGCAAGATCAGTGTCATCGTCACGTCCTTCATCGTCGGCGTCAACAGCATATATAATGTACGTGATCTCCGTTTCCTCATCTTTGACTTGTCTTTTGCTCTTAACTGGGAAAAATTGTATAGCTTTCTGCCATTATAGTAAACCGATCGAATCACGAAATCGACTACTGTCCGCCATTTTGAATTATCCGCCAAGATGTTGCCTTGCAGCTCTGCACATGCGTACTCCATGGTTACTCTGCGTGACACAGCGGCAAAATGAGTGCGCATGCTCGGCTTTTTGGCGGGCTTCCGGTCATTATCTTGTTTCCGGTTATGATCAGAAAGCTAATATAACAATATAACAGAGAAAGTTCTAGTTTTGTGTAGTTTGTAACCAGAAAGCAAGAGTCAGCGAGCTAAGGTGGTTTTTGAAACTTGTTGTACTCATACACCTTGCATAAAGGGTTTGGTGCTTGCAACAAAAGTGAACATTATTTCGGAGCCACTAGTGTTTGATTGTTAAAGCTTATTGTGTGGCTGGTGTTGGATGCAGCGCGTTGATAAAAATGCATGAAGAGAGAGAAGTCCGAGACTAAAACTGTATTTTGTCTCCAGAGATTATTCCTTTAATATATAAGAAGAGTTCACTCGGGCTGCTCAACTTCCAATGGACCGCACTGAAATCAAATTCGGTAAAACAACAACAGTCGCTCCGTCTTCCAAAAACTTGTTCACGATCACGAGCGCTGCGAAAAGAGCCAATTCCATCAAGACTTTTCGCTGTTTTGGGATGACCTGGCAAATTCAAGTTGAGGTTACATTAGCGCCGATACAAGGTAGATGGTGTTACGAGCGCTTGCTAACAGAGAAAAATTGTCACGCATCAGTTTAAATAAACAGCTGGATCACAATTTTTTGAATCGCCTTCTTTCGGCTTGTATGAAATAAACCTTCAGCGCGCTTTCAGCTCTTAGAATCATGTGTGATTATAGTTTCTTTCTTTTTGCAACGAATTTATTTCTAAAACCATTTAAATTTAAATTTATAGATTTTAGAAAACTCTCCCAGTACTGCGGTCTGATTGCCAGAACGCCGTGATCGAAGATTATATTTTGCACATTTATTTAATTACTTTAACTTCTCCAATTATATAAACCATTTCCGTTCGGTGATTCTAGAGTAATTGTCGCTTTTATTTCTTTATCAAAAAAGTTTCTTGAAATAACAAACTTTCCTCTCTTTGCTCTCTGTCTGTAAAAAGTCGATTGATTGTAAGTTTGCGGAAGTTTGAGTTGTGACTAAGGACACCTTGTCTAGCATGGAAACTGAACCTAGGAAAAATACGACTTCCCAATATTTGCCTAAAGGTTTAGGAATTTTATTCCTGCAGCTATCATGCCAATCCAAGTTAATTAAGCACTTTAGAGAAACGTATAAGTAAGAATCAATTCTATTCTTCGTGATGAATAAAGCAAGCAAAAGTGTCGTTTCTCGGCGGTCCGCATGTTGTTTTCGCTTTATAGCCTGAATTTCAGGCGAGTTTTTCTGTGGCTTGATTTTGACTACCAGCTTTTGCAATCATCTCTTTCTCGCAAACGGACTTATCCCCAGTTTTAGCCCTCAAACAACAGCTAGGTAATTTACCTTTAGAAAAGGCGAAAGCTAGCACTGCTACGACAAAAGTATGAGCTTACCTGACACAATTCATGTTTCTCTTACGAGCCATTGACTTCGAGCGAAAAATTCACTATGGCGGCCAAGACAATTAGTTTCATAGCGTAGAATGCCTATTGTTCTCGGGACATTTACTTACAGTTGGAAAAAGTGTATACGTCTGTCATGACGCTTGTTAATATTCATAGATGCTTCGAACGAGCTGTTTTCATTGGTTGCTATGAACGCGCGACAATACTCATTAGCTCATGACGAGGCAGTAAACTAAACAATGAACTCAGCGCCTATTGTTTCTTTCTTTGTTTCAATGAACTCAACGCGCTTTTGTTATTTAAATATCAATATAACTCACTGCACGAGTGTCTTTTGGTTCGTTTCGCGAAAGTCAAACATCCACGCATTAACACATTTTCGCTTAATGGATTTGCATTTGCTTTAAGGGGTTTTGTTTTGTCGAATGTGAACTTGTAACACCGGAAACAAAGCTCATTTCATTGATCTTCATTGTATCTGCGCGAGCAAGACGATTGTGTCGTAAATAAAACAATTCTTTCGCTGTGTGCAGTTTGCGCGCGGAAGCGACAACGAACTATAAACAACCTTTCTAGTTCTGTCTTCGGGTGCTTAACTGTCGTGTATCCAAAACAGCCGGTAAGTGAATTTAAAGGATGGTTACCAAATGCATGACCGCTCACAAGTGAGCGGTGAGTGATTCACTGACAGGTGAATGTATCCGAGCTGGTTCAGTGGGATGTACGGGGAAAATTAATCAGAGTAGATCACAGTTCCAGGAAGGATGTTTGTTGTCATCAGACGGTGAACAAGTGTTTCTCTTGTTTTTGCCGATGTGTTGGCCGACGCGTCGGCAGTGTGTCTGCCGACACACTACCGACGCGTTGTTTGGATCGGATTCTTTACCTTCCCGGGTCTGCGCGTTCAAACTGAATTACGAACATACGCCAGTCTTGATAAGCGAGATCACGAAGAGTCAAAATCGCCTTATGCTTTCGCCGAGTGCATTTCCAATTCTCTCTTGACCTGACGCCTTCAATTCGTATCCAATCGGCAAGATGCTCCGTTGAAGCAGGTCGAACACTGTCTGTGGACGGCCATAAACTTCTCGCCATTTCAACACTGCTTCGCCGTTTATTTGCAAGTGAAACATCGGACTGTTTTCGCCGACAAATGGGGGAACCATATTGAGAAACAACGGATTGATCAGGTTGTCAAAGAGCTCTGAAAAGAGCTCCCGATCACTAAACTTTTGGATGTTATCCATTGCGGTCGGCGGTTCGATTAAGTCAGCTGGTACACTACGGTAAGCTCAGTTTTAAAATTCGCGGCAAGCGTAAACTATTTTTCAATTGCGTGGCTTTTTTGAATTGGTATTGTTTTAGTCTTGGTGACCATTGTTATTCAGTCGAAGTCTTAAAACAATAGCTCGCTCACTCGAAACGCGCCATTTTTAAACGCAAATCCAACTAGCAGTTTTCAAACCGAAAAGAACAATGGTTCCCGTTCACCAATTCTTAAACTTTCAACGGATTCTTGTTAATAAAAGATCAATTTTTCATTTTCCGTTAGTGGGTTTTTAAAATTCAGTAAACATCCTCAGAAATTCGCTTTTGAAAACGCCCCCCCCCCCCCCCCCATACAAAAAAGGCCAATTTTACTGTATTTTCAAGTGCAAAAGAACATCCCTTGTGCTTGTTAAATCTTCTTCGTTTTAGCCTTAAAATGTAGCTACAACATTCGTCTTCAAAAATCCGCGCGTGGATTGTTAGATTTTTACTTATTGAAATCAGAGGAGCAAGTTTTATCAACGCTACTGGGCCGATTTTGGCCTTTTCTTCTCTTATTGTAGCAGCGCTCGGGTTCAAATTTGCCGCTTCGCTGATTATGAATAATTAATGATGTCCATGCATTCTGCCCTATGGCTAAAAAAGAAATGTGGAAGAAGAGTCTCTCTAGGAACTGTCTTCAAGGTGAAAACCTTATCTGTTTCGTGATGGCCTTATCTCCGCGAAATGAAAACATATGACGGGAATTTTTAAATTGCCACCACCTTCCCCTGAATGGTTTCTCTTGAATCCAGTCTCTCTGCTTGCGCCCGCCCGCGAAAATGGCGGGAACGAGTTAGCGCACGCGCACAGATTTTGCCGCTGTGTCACTCTGCGTGGTAAAATGCCCAAATTTTTGCCCGTATAATACCTCCATAGTGGGAACAACTATTCTTACTTTTTTTTTCTTGATTCGCTGTTATTAAAACAAAGGAAGGTTGACAACTTTAACAATATCTACAATATGTGAGATTCCTGTACAATGACTGAAAGTTTTAAGAGAACCATCGTGGATCGAAGTTCCTCGCAAACAGTACTTTCCCTTTCAGTTTTACCTGCTTTGAAAGGGAGGGAAACTGAAAACGCGCACAGAACAGCAACGAGAGTCTCTTTTTTAAACCAATCTTCTGAAGCCCCTAGAAGACCTGTAGACCCGGAAAAAACTTGTGAGAGAGTGGAGGTAAATCCATCCAGACATCAAAAAAATATATCTAAAAATATTTTTAATTAAATTAATTTCTAAACAAAAGTTTGAACTTTCTCTTAACTTGGGCCATTTTCCGGTACAATATAATAAAGTTCGACATACTGCTGGGGATAAACCCTGCGAAAGACTGGCATCTCATCCAGGGGGGAGTAGCAATACTCTTAGTTGCTTCATGCTACAGAAACTGGGATAAGCTCAGGCCGTGTGTGTGCAACTTTACCTCCTCGTACTTCCACACGGCAAACATGTAAACCAGTTATTGCTATCTTCTTTTTACGGATTTTTTAATCGTGTTTTAAATAAAGTACAAGTATGTAATACATGTAGCTAGAGTGCAAGGAGGTGGTGGAGGGGTGGGGGGGGGGGGAGCAAAGGAAAGAAAAAGAATCTGGAAGGCTGGCATAAAGATAGAAGAATTCTAGTACCCCCTATTCCTCTTCCAAAAAATGGTTTAAATTAGTTGTGCACGTTTTTTAAAAAAGGGGCAAGACCAGCATTAATGAACTTCACGTGGGTCAGGAGTTCGAGTTTTTCATCGAACGTTGTTTCATGCAAGCAAGCAGCGGTGAAATCTGTCGACACTTCGGTAAATTTATCACCTTCCCGTCAGTTCTGATGTCTTGTGTCTTTGATTTCCACATCTTCCGCAAATATCCCTGTTTCCCTCTGATTCTTGCCGAGTGAGTTTGATATCTTTGCTTTACCGCCGGCCGACTTAGGTCTTTAATCGATATACTCTTGGTTTATCTCAGCCCTGTGACATACTGAAACATGCGACAGCTTAGTGGATCCAGGGCCGTAGCTAGCATGAGGCAAAACGAGGCACTTGCCTCGTCTAGGTTTTATGCCAAAATAAAAAAAAATACTGTTGGAAGAATAATCCCTAGAAAGTATTTGCTGCTGAGTGATAAAAGATTAACCCAAGTAAGGTGTGCGAAAAAGGCTTTGAAAAGACTCAAGTGGTTTGTATTCCCACTATCAGCTTCATTTGTGTCGTAAGCCACATTCATAGGCAGCTTGTCGACCCTAATCCACAGGCAGCTCATCCAGAGAATCAGGGCTTACAAAAGTCAAACCTTTAAGAGAATCACACGTTTTGATATACATTGCCTAAAAACTGTATAAATCATCAATTCATAAGTTAAAATAAAAGATTAGAAAGCCGGTGCTGGTCAAGACTTTCACTTTTGTGATGGCTACCAAAAGACTCATTGGCTGGCTCAAAGTTTTTTCGTAAGAGGTCTTTCTTTAGAACATCCATGCTGTTTACTGATGAGATCAGGAGATGAAGTTTTCTCTCAGGCCACAGTAGAGATGTACAGTTCGCAGCTGCAACTGAATTTGATAATCTTGAAGCAGCACGGTATTTGCATGAGTTAGAAATTGGAAACCAGCCATTGCTGGCGAGGGAGCAGGAAGGTGGGGATGGGGGGTATATAAGAGTAATGCGAAATCTACTTGGTGCCAGTCAGGTACACGCCCTAATAGTGGGTATAAAAAATGTTGAAAGCACAAAAAATCTTGCCTTTTTACACTTGAACGATATTGAATTTTGAAGAAAAATCTCAAGAAAAGATGCTGAAAATAGCATTTCAGAGAGAGTAGATTTTAAAATTTTCTGGGGGAGCATGCCCCCAGACCCCCCATAGAAGCTCGCACTTTTGGTGCTCGCGACACTTGCCTCGTCCGTTCTGGAAGTCTGGCTACGGCCCTGGGATCATGTGAGAAAGAAAGTTCAAGAGGGACATGAGTTAAGAGTGACATTTGGCAACTTTCACTTAAGCATTTTGACCAAAATCATTGTCAAAGCCTACCAAAATTGTAGTGATTTACCGTGGCTTCAAATAATAAGCTTATTTAATCGTTTGTCTCAAGTTTTGTCACTTTGATGTGGATCGATGCAACGTTTCCACCGCTAAACTGTCGGTCTTTATCAGGCGATGGTGTCGAATGACTGTGTGTATAAAGTAGCACCGTAGTTGTTGCTGATTGGTGCAAGTCGAACCTCCCCATTGCTCTGACTAGACGCTGTTTCCTTAGCGGTCCGCTGTACTACCGATCGGCTGTTGTGGGGATTGATCGTGGACATCAGCCTGTGATTTCTATTTCATCATCCCTATTGATGTTGCTAGGTCTTACGTGAATGGCCTCTTTAATGAACGCTACGGGCGTTCAATGCGGGTCGCGATCAATAAACTAAATCTTGTCCTAAAGCGGATAGTGTCCGGTCTCATTAGCAAGTTCAGGTACGTTTTACGAAACCATACTGTCCCCTTGAGAACTTCGGGTCTGGTCGCAGTTCCAGCCAAAGCTAAGGCGCTTGCATAGTAGCCGTACTGGTATCCTTAATATTCCTAAGACCAAAATTCCCACTCACTCGGAGATACTGAGTCTACAGTGCAGGGTATAACAGTCACTCTTTCGCCTATAGATGTTCCTAGCCTGCGGTACTTGACTAAACGATCAGGTGGAATACACAACGACTGTCCGACAGAAACTCTAGTTTGATAACCTTTTGCTCGAGAAACAGACTTCTGTTTCATCAACCAAAACACCTCATGTTGAAAAAGCCCTCAATAAGTTGAGAAAACTTTAAATTAGATTTGAATTCTTCCTTTTAAATTCTTTTCAGCTCAGTAACGTCAACGGGGTACATGTTTCCAAGATTCGCCATACAAGTAGTTTGGCATGTTTGGTCGAGATTTTGTCTCGCGTGGATCTTAGAACTACAGCGTGCAGCCACAAATGCGTACCGCAAACAAAGGCGTTGGAAGAGCAGAATTCTGTGCCAGATTACCTGGGAGATTACTAACCACAAGGCATACCGTAGACAGAGCAGAATTCTTTACCTGATCGCCGTAGAGTGTAAAAGAGGAGGAAAGGCTAATTGCGTTCGACGATAGGAGAACGCAACCCTAATCCCCGCCGGAGTGAAATCGAGATTTTCTCTGTAGTGGACGAACACCAATTGAGCCCCCCCGAAGATTTTTGCAGGGGCATAACCTCGGCCGGGAACTGGTGTACACTTTGACTCGCTTTCATGACTCCGCTTTCACGTCCGCGGAGGCGTCTGTGTTGCGAAGAAGCTTGTTTCGAGTGAGGAAAGTTTCAGGCTCGAAAAAGCAGCCTTTCGCCCAAGGAGTTATTGTAAATCCTTGATCGAAGTCTTAGAGAAGTATGTACGACTCCTTGGTACATATGTCAACCTGCAGTTCACCGTTCAGTTGGCAAACCTTCTCGCCTTCGATGAAGAACCACTCGGCATACAACATTCAAATTTATATGTCCGTGAAAGAAAAGGCACGCTATTTAAATTTACTTGATACTTAAATCATTTCTCTCGAACAATGCTTTGGCGAGTCACTTTCGAAGTTTTGTTTAATGTCCACGCTGCGACTTTTAAATTTAGAAATCGTGTTGTCTGCCTATTTCGGAAATCGACGTTTATCAACGAAGCCACGAACTAAAAGAGGTTGAAAGGACCATTGCAGGAATATTTTTTCGGGTTTTTAAAGCTAAAGAGTTCAATGGTAGTTGTTACCTTTCAGTTTAATTCTGTATTCTGTAGGTGTATTCTGTAGGTGAAACTTGCGACGAGTATATACAAGCGGTCAAGTAAATAAAGATGTCCCCTGAAAAATTTAAAAACTAAACGAGACTTACCTGTAAGGTGAAGTTTGATTGGAATTCTATGAGTCATTGGTCAGGAGCTAGGGAGTCACGTGAGATAGAGCGCGGGAACCTGAGCATTCAGTCTTTAAATCCTGTGAGTGGACACATACTCACATGTATAGGGAGGGCTGATAATATATGCCCAATACTGAGTATTTATAGGGTGGGCCGTGACTCCCTAGCTCCTGACCAATGACTCATAGAATTCCAATCAAACTTCACCTTACAGGTAAGTCTCGTTTAATTTTTAAATTCTATTTCGTCATTGGTCTAAGTCGCTAGTGAGTCACGTGAGACTTTAAAGCAATGTGGCCACGAACAGATATAACAGGAAGACCATTTATTGCTTGTTTGAACCGTCATGTGCTGAGACAAGTTCGTCCCCAAAATTTACATTTACTTGAACTGGTTTGTCATAAAACTCCCTAAAAGTACTCTCTCTGGACCATCCAGCTGCATCCGTAATGGTATTTATTGAGACATTATTTGCGTTTGCAGCTGAGGTAGCAGCAGCTCGGGTACTATGGGCAGAGAAAATCTTGGTGTCTATCCCAGCTTTCTCCATCACATTTTTGATCCATCGACTAACAATGTCTCGACTGACTGTTTTGAAAGGTTTAGTAAAACTTAGCCAGAAAGGATCATGTCCATCTCTAACTGGCTCCGTTAGTTCTACATACCGCTTGAGACAGGTCACAACACACAGACTACGGTCAGCTGGGTACGATTTAAACTCCAAGTGTCCCTGGTGCTTGCCAGGTTTAGATGTCTTCAGAAGTTTAGTAATGTCAAAGTAAACAGTATCATTTGTGGTCCGCATATCACTAATTGTAAGTGCATGAACAGTTTGGCATCGCTGGCCAGATAACAATGCAACTAACATAACAATTTTATGTGAAATGTCCTTGAGGTTTGACTCCTCAAGTGAAGGTAATGTTTTTAAGTAATCTAAAACAACAGAAACATCCCATATGTCCTTGTAACGTGGCAAAGAAGGCCTGGACTCAAAAACTCCTTTAAGGAAGCGGGAAACTAAAGGGTGATTTCCAAAAGAGCTACCATCTGGAAGGAAGATCACTGTTGATAAAGCACTTCTAGCTGTGTTAATACCACTGTACGATACACCATTTTCATACTGATGATGAAGGAATTCCAGGCCATCCTCTAGAGAAGCTGAAATGGGATTAATACCCCTTGAATGACAGAACACTCTCCATCTCTGGTGGTAAGTGTGGTACTGCTTTTGTGTACCCGCTCGCCACGATTGCATGATGATCTTTGCAGCGCCAGCCGAAACTCCTCTGCTCGTGAGGAGATCCCTGACAAGTGGCAGACCAGTAGTTGAAGTTTCTTGTGCAGTGGGTGCAGCAGCTGAGGATGTGCTGGTAGGTACAGAGTGTCTTCCTTCCTAGGAAGGATCAGAGGAAAATCAATGAGCATATTCATTAAATATGGCCACCAAATTTGAGGTGGCCAATTTGGCACAACTAACAAGCCTGTAGCTTCCTCTTCAGAAATTTTTTGTAATACCCGTTGTAAAATGCTAAACGGGTGGAATGCATAAAACGTATAGCCCTTCCATGAGACATGAAATGCATTGATGGCATGTGCCTCAGGGTCAGGTTTGTATGCAACATAGGGTTTAAGCTGGAAATTTAATCTAGAGGCAAATAAATCCACATCAGGTGTAACACCTAGTTTTTTAATGGCGGCATTGAAGGGTGGCTTCTGTAAAGTCCATTCTGTTTCTCTTCGGGAAAACCGCGACTCTCTATCTGCCTCAGTGTTTTGTTTCCCAGGGATATGTGTGACTGTTAGCCAAACTCTACGGTCTATGCACCACAACCAGATTTTGTGTGCGAGTTGATTGTTCAACCGGGAATGGCATGTGCCCATCTGGTTTACTGTGGTCACAGCAGTAGTGTTATCAACCAGGAGTTTAACATGCTTCCCTGAGATTGTATTTGAAAAGGATTTTAAGGCAAGGAAAACAGCAAGCATTTCCAAATAATTAATGTCATGCAGGGCTTCTTCTGGAGTCCAGTTTCCTCCAGAAGTAACTGTTTCCATACAGCACCCCCATCCAATCAGAGAGGCATCTGTTGTCATAGTAACCTGGGGGTCCCCATGATTTATGAGGTTATATGTTGTCTCTAGCTCACTGACCCACCATTTAAGGTCAGTTGTGGCTTCTGGGGATAAAGACATATTCTTATCAAAATTCCCTTTATTTATTTTCAAAGCTTGTGTTTTGTCCATTTCAAGAAACTTATGGTGCAATGGACCATACATCACCCCTGGAAAGCTAGAGGTCATAAGCCCTAGTACCTGGGCCACATCCCTAATACATGGGGAGGCAGTAGCTAGCAAATTCTCACAGGCATTTTTTAATTTAAGAGCCCTTTCTGGAGTCAGTGACACCTGCATCAAAACGGAATCAAGAACAAACCCCAAGAAAGTTATCCTTTGAGTTGGAAGTAGGACAGACTTTTCAGGATGGACAATAAAACCTACTTTGTCAAGCAAGGTGGTAGTATCAATGACATTCCACAGACATAGGGTAAAATTCTCTGCTGTCAACCAAGAATCATCTATATATGCAACTGATATGTGCCCTTGTTGCCTTAAGCATGAAAATATCGGCTTTAGCAGCTTTGTAAATTTTCGAGGGCAAAGTGCTAGCCCATTAGGAAAACACACAAATTGGTACAAGCTTCCTTTCCATTTAAATTTGAGAAATTTCTGGTGCTCCTTGCATATTGGTACTGTGTAATATGCATCTTTCAAGTCTATGGATGCCATGTAACATCCAGGCTTCATTAGTCTGATAGCAGACCAAATATTTTCCATTTTGAAGTGGTAGTGAGTTACATTTGCATTAAAAGACTTCAGATTTAAAATCATACGATGGAAACCATCTTTTTTGGGTCTTGTAAATATGATTGATATGAATTCCCCGGCTTCATGTTTGCTGGGTTGAATAACACCTTTTTTAAGGAGTTGAGCTATTTCCAGGTCAACAGATTCTGTTTGTATGTCGGATAGCTTAGTTTGCATAAAGGGTTTTCCCTGCATAGGCACTGTGTCAAGCTCAATATGCTGACCAGTAACCGTCTCTAAAATTTCAGGATCAGAAGTCAATTCATGCCATATGTGAGAATAAGCAGCTAAACTGCCCGCTTTGAACGTTCGTGTTCTCTCCTGAAAATATTCTAAAAGTGATGGCAAAATAGCCTCATACTCGCTTACCTGAGTGGTGCTAAGTTTCGTAATTATGTCACTGGCTATTTCCGGTCCGCTGTCTGGCCGGTTCGTTTCTTCCAGTGAGGTTGAAATGGAGTCGACTTCTTGAACGACTGGTTGCCCGAGGGCGTTTTGCCTAAAAAAGGCTTCCAGTGTTGATCACTAGTCGCTGTATGCGATTTAGCGTAGGATCGCTTATGAGCAAAGTTGGATGGGCTTGCCGTGCTGCTTATCTTGTTTGAGGCACGAATGTGATTTAGCTGCGTTTGCAGTTCGTCACCAAACAACATGGTGGTTATGGGCACGTGTGAAGCACACAACGTGGCATAATCTTTATGCAGAGTCGGTCGAATAACATCACGTCTCCGTTGTGATACTTCGAAACTTATATGCCCAAGAAGTGCCAGTGCGTCAGTATTCATTCGTATCATACTTTCGAGATCAAGTTTGCTGTTCTCGGCACGAGCCTTCAACAACAGATTCGTTGTTTGTACGGTAATATTGCCAACTTTTGTAAGAGTGGCTTGTAAGCTGGACAACCTAAGGTCCTTGCCCCTCGTTTGTCGATCGAGGCGCCCCCAAATTTCAGGGTTTACTTTCGGAGTGATTAGCCGATCACAGTTTAACGGCCGCAGATATTTCTCCGATTTTTCCTTGAGGTGTGTATCGTCTAGCTTATTAAGCCACCTCAAGTTGACGATTTTGGCACGTTTCTCCGATACTTTCGGGGCAGTTTTCTCCGTGTCAGTGAGCGACTGCGCAATTTCATCTAGCAAGGAATCGCCTTCGTCATCTCCTGTACTGTCTTCGCACGTGGAGCCATTGCTCTCGTTGCCGGCAACTTTTGGCCGTTTGTTTGCGGCAAGAAGTTTATCTGCATCTGATTTCTCTGTCTCAGAGTCATCCCTTGTTGATGGGGATTTTCGTTTCCTGGCAGATTCTGCCGTTGTGGGGGCCAGAGTTTCCCCTTTGGTGTGCAGTAATTTGAGCGATTCGCCCA
The DNA here is from genome assembly GCA_964030785.1 of Siderastrea siderea. Classification (NCBI taxonomy): domain Eukaryota; kingdom Metazoa; phylum Cnidaria; class Anthozoa; order Scleractinia; family Rhizangiidae; genus Siderastrea; species Siderastrea siderea. The sequence continues at coordinate 21,675,681 of OZ034972.1, forward strand.
TGGCTGCCATGCTTGTATTCAGCTGGTTCAGCGACTGTAGGATAGAAGCAGTGACATTATCACTGCCGCTCGTAGTTCCTGCAATTATATCTTCATGTTCTTCACTTAATAAAGCGTCCTCTTGAAGAGAAACGTCTTCTCCGTTGTCTGTTTTTGACATTTTCTGTGGATCGCTCGATCACACACCTGAGTGCTCAAAGGTCAACGCTCAAAACTGAATGCTCAGGTTCCCGCGCTCTATCTCACGTGACTCACTAGCGACTTAGACCAATGACGAAATAGAATAACATGTGTCGCGCAACTTTGTTATTTTAAGATTTATTTCACATCTGACAATGTTCGATTGCTTTAAATCGTTAAATATCAACTGATAACAACCCAGGGGAAGGGTCAAGAAAGATTAGAAAGCTGAGGAGACTCTTTCTTTCCCTAATTTCGGTGTCGACAAGGGTTGCAGTCGAACGCACTCCACTGATCTGTGATTACTACTAGTTTAATTTGTTAAGTCCCAAGAAGGGGGCTATTTTGGAGGGGAGCTTACTTAATTCATAAACATTAGAGAACACTCAAATTATTTTTTCACCTTTTTTCACCTTTCAATTATTTTCACCTTTCAATTATTTTTTCACCTTTTTATTTTTTCACCTTATTTTTTCACCTTATACGGCGACAAGGTCATTATATACTGAACAAAAGACTTTGCAATTAAGAATTTTTCACAAGTTTTTTTGAACAATAGCTCTCAATAGCAAAAGCAATTCGATTCAACTAACGAGTCTGCATAAGGTGATATATATTTTTTTTGAGGTGTAAGATTTTATGGCAGTATTCGTCCGCGATCGTGAGAGTGTAAAGTTGGAAGATGAGTCAGTAAATTAAAAAGTGTTCAACCGTTCGTTTTTGAGTATTTTTTTTGGCATTTCGTCCGGCCATATACTCTACCTAAATGTTAGTTGTGAATATTGCAAATTGTTTCCTCAAATCGACTAATACTTACTCAGTAGGTAAGCCAATCAAATCAAAGTTTGATCAGTTTTGCCCATTTGCCCTTCTCTCTATTAATTTTTGGCGTGTTTTCCTCACACCGGAACATTTCAACCAGTACTAGCTGGGGGAGGGGAAGGTGGATAGAGGTAGGAGAGGAGTAAAGCTGGTTCGTCGCGTCGCAGTTATCGGGTTTCATCCTTTGACCTGGTGCCTTAGCATTTGTGTACATCGTCTCGCGTCTCTCTTCTTTTTATCTTTATGTAAGAGAAGAATAATGATTTTAAAATACAGGGGGGGGAGGTAATACAGCTTTTTCAACTTTTATAGTGCAATTATTTTACGAACGCGTTTCTGGCTCTGGTGAAGGACTTGTAACATGCACGTCCGCCAGGACAATAGATTAAGCTACTTCGATGGATCACTACCGAGTCACGTTTGATTTGACCCGGCTTTGACCCCCAAGTTTACCGCAGCTCAAGTGTGACTGAACGCATATCATCACTTTCACTCCACTGTAGGCGTGCTATGTTTTTCATCAAGCGTCTTCATAGGACACAGATGTTGTTGTGGAAAGCTGTCAGCTTGTTTACCCTGGTACACAGTTTGGCATCCTCAGGTACACATATTCAGTTTGCATTTTCGTGCGGCGGGCTTGTCACAATTCGAGCTCCAGCTTCGAGTTTGAAGGTCCTGTGAAGCTTCGAAATAGCACTGCAGATTCGGTGAGCAGCAAATGCAGACTGCAGACTGGCACTCCAGTTAGCCTAAATAGCGCTTTGGTTAGCCTAAATAACGTTCCGGTTAGGCTGAATAGCGCTCCGGTTGGCCCGAATAGCGTTCTGGTTAGCCTGTTTACAGTTAGCTCTCAATAATAGTAATGGTGACACAATATATACTGAAAAAGTGCCAGTCTGCAGTCTGCATTTGTCGCACACCGCTGCAGATTTATCGTTCCCTTTGCTATTCTTCTGTCCTCTTTGGTGACTAAAAATAAAATCCTAAACTGTGGCCATTCAAATAAAAGCCATCGAGCAGCACTTGCGCGAGTCCGGAACACCAGAACAAGCTATTTAATACTAAACAGATTCCTATCTTGGTGCTGTTTATTATGCTGTACGAGGTCGTTCCATATTTTGAGTGTGTGGATGAAATCGTAACGTGTGAACATTTCAATGCAAGTTAATAATGAGTGTTTTTCGTTTTCTTATTTTCCTTGCGTGCTTTTAAAAATTAAATCTGAGAAATGTCAGACTCGCCGATGCCTATTTCCCTTTCGTATACGGTCGTTGCCATTTTTGACGGTCGATGCCATCATTGGTAACCAAGCCTTTAAATATGGTAGATGTAATATATGCTCTGGATTAAGTTACAATAAGGCAACAAATACATTGTTAAATAGTCTTAGAAAGAATGAAGTTTAAGCCCACATTGAATTTACGTTAAAAATTCAGGAAAGGGCTAGGGTCACATATTATAGATGTATCAGTTATGAAAGACAGTTAATTGTAATATATACCTTAATTTTTCGGAATTGTGGTTGATTGGCGTGGTAGTGTAGTGGTAAGGGAGAGAGGTTAGCATACGAAAGGACCGGGTTCGATTCTGGGTTGCGAATGTCTTTCTTTTTAGTAGAAAATGGTTCAAAAATTTTCGAAATGGCAACGACCGTTTACGAAAGGGAAATTTGCCTCGCCGATTTTGTTTACAGCATGTTTTACATCTGCATGTAGAACTCTCTGGAACTGTTTAAGTTCTATGTTGTTAGTTCAAGCTTAAGACTCGATTTAGTGGCCGGATGGATCATGGATTCTACAACAAATATGGAATACCGCAAGGTATTGAGGGGAAGGCTAGGTTGGAGAAGGGAAGAAGGGAAGGCCGTGCTATTCGGCCCGAGGTCAAAGCCCTTAACCTAGACCAAAGTATATGGTTTCACATTCCCTCTTTCAGTTCAGACCATAGAAATATTTTCCCACGTTAACGATGTAGGGCAAAAAAAAAAACTGCAACCATTGTTTAGATGGACGCTATTCATGAATTTTTACACGCCGTAGCTATTCCCCGGAAGTGTTCAATTTTCCTGTCAAGCATCACTCGAGACAGACAACATATATCGTGAATTCTGATCTGGGATATATTTGCCGAATTCATATTAGAACGGGAAAATCGTCTCAGGACGAAAATCTCGTCTAACAAATTCGAGATGCTGGAATGGGCGGGGACCGCATATGCGAACTGAGGCACCAAACTGCCAGAACACTGTTTTTTGTATGTCAACGATAAAAATTTCGTCGTGAACTTTACTGGGCTGAATTTTTACCTATTATTTTTGTTTTATTTAAAATCTAGTATACATTGTAACACTTAACTGTAATTTCTTAAAATATCAGGTAACATAAATATTTTGAAAAAAAAATTGTCGCGCCCTTAGCACATGACAGTACGCGCTATCTAGTTTCCCATATTCCCGTCTAAAACAACGGGAAAATCAGACGAAAAACTAGTCTTAGACGCAAAACTCGGGGAACCGTCCTAAGCAAACACTCAGTCGCGGCCTCAGGCACAAAAAACACTGCAATTGTAACCTCTAGCAAGAGGACCCCTTTTCCAATTAACGCTTTAAGCCTCATAGTGGGAGGCATCAAATTTCTCCGTACAATATCACTACTTGACCAAACATACAGGTCATGAGAATAAAGGAAATCATCACCAAAGGTGAAATGCCTTGATGTTTAAGCAGTCTCCCAACTAGTACCATAAGAAATATACGAAGAACAAATAGGGGACATGCATGTTAGTACTTGGGCCTAAATGGTTCAGAGGACATTTGAATGTAGTCCAGGGGTGTCCATTCACATGCTGGATGTTTTCCAATGTTTCCAAGACAGAATTTGAGCCAAAATTTCTGTAAAAGGCTAAAACAACATCAGTATTTGAGAGCGTGAAACTGTTTTTTTTTCCTTAGGATGCGATGCTTGCAACGAAACCCTTCATGCAGAAAACGGGGTCTTTAACTCTCCAAATTATCCACATAAGTACCCGGATGAACAGTACTGCTCCTGGAAAATCACGGTCAGACAATCTCAGCAAGTGTACTTAATGTTCACGAGCTTCAGTTTGCAAGCCGAAAACAACACGGATGTGGTTTATGTGTACGATGGAGAGAATGCCACTGGGAAGGTTTTAGGAGTGTTTTATGGAGGTCACCCTCCTCCCAAGAATGGAATCTACTCTTCATCAGACCACATGTTTGTAATATTCAAATCAGATAGAAATGGCTCCTACGCTGGTTTCCAGGCCTCTTATCATGCTCTTAATTGTTCTCGTAAGTGTTTCAACCTTTTTGTCCTGCTACAATTTCTTACTAGATTTTACTACGAAACCGAGTTTTCTAAGGAGCTTAAGAGTAAAAACAACGAGAAATGCTGTTTTTCAGAGAATGGAAAACGATAATTGAGCCAAAAACTGTATCATAAAGACTTTTGTTCCTGGGCCATCGTAGCTTGATCAAAAATAAAACACAAACAGCGGTAATAAACATTATAAACTTACGCATTTTTATATAAACTTGACGTTTCGTATGCTAGTCAACATACATTTTCAAAAGTGACCGTTACAATTTTGACAAACCTTTTATACAATAGTGATAAGGGGTCTGGAACCAAGATTAAGAAAACAATCTTAACAGTGAATCTATAAAAAGCTACGGCTAATTAATAAAGTATCAGCTTCTCACTGCTAACGAAACCAGACAAAGGAAATGGCGTTGTCATAGTTAGCAGACTTGATTGCCTCAACAAAATGAAGCAGCTGATTTCTGATAACACCAAATTCAAGCAATTAAAGCAAAATCCAACTAAATCCAGAGAAGAAAGTCTGTCTGCATTTCCGCAGTCCGCAAACTTAGCAATGAGAAAATTATTGATGATGCAACATTCCACAAGATTTTACCCAGTGGATCGTCTCCTGGTGTTTTGTATGGCCTTCCAAAGGTTCATAAAGCCAGTTGCGCGTTCCGTCCTATCGTTTCATCTGTTAACACCTACAACTACAATCTTGCTTCCTACCTTGTCGGTGTACTTCAGCCAATTTCGACCAACCAACACTCTGTTAAGGACTCCTTTAGTTTTGCGGACTGGGCCAAAAAGTACCGCAAACATAATAACAGAATAATGTGCTCTTTGGATGTCTGCTCACTATTTACAAATGTGCCACTTGATGAAGCAATAGATGTTGCTCTTGACAAACTGTATTCTCTTTGTGATCCTCCTACATTACCTCGTTCTGTTTTACGGAAATTGTTAGAATTTGCCACTAAGAAAAGCCATTTTCTTTTTGATGGCCAATACTACGACCAAATTGATGGCGTAGCTATGGGTTCGCCATTAGGCCCAGTGTTGGCTAACATCTTCCTGTGTCACTTTGAAGAAAAATGGGTCATGAGCGGTCAAGTTTGTCCTTCATTTTGGTACAGGTACAGGTACGTTGGTGACAGTTTCACCATGTTTGAAAACAAAGACACTGCTAATGGGTTCTTGCAGTATTTAAACAGTCGTCACAACAGTATCAAATTTACCATTGAATTTGAACAGGACAATGAGATTCCATTTTTAGACATCCTTGTGAAACGCTGCCCGAACAACACTTTCGTGACATCCATCTACCGGAAGAAGACATTCACTGGCCTTTACACCAAATGGGATTCGTTTACTCCGCGCAAGTACAAAATAAATCTCATACGCACTCTCACTTATCGTTACTACCGAATTTACTCCTCTGCTTCCTTGCTGCAATCTGCTCTTGGCGATCTTCGAAAGTTTCTGCTTCAAAATGGTTACCCCCAAGGGATAATCACCTACAACATTAACGATGTTCTAAACAGGAACAGAAACAAGCCAAGGAGCCCTGTCTCCACGGTTGCTAAGAAAGATATCATTATTCTGTTACCTTACTTAGGTCTGCAGAGCAACCAAATCTCTCAACGCCTCAAATCATGTGTATGCAATTTCTATTCTTTTGTCAACCTCAAGATAATTTTTCAAAATAATTGCCGCATCAAATCTTTCTTTCCATACAAGGACCGCTTGAATCGTTCTCAAAAATCTAAAGTAATTTACAGAGCCAGTTGCTGGGACTGCAATGATTTCTACATCGGTAAAACAAAACGACGACTTCATGACAGAAAAACTGAACACTTCAAGGCCCTCGTTAAAAATGACCACACGTCTGCCATTGCAGACCATGTCAAAACCACCGGACACAACATCAAGTGGGATCATTTGCTGGGACTGCAATGATTTCTACATCGGTAAAACAAAACGACGACTTCATGACAGAAAAACTGAACACTTCAAGGCCCTCGTTAAAAATGACCACACGTCTGCCATTGCAGACCATGTCAAAACCACCGGACACAACATCAAGTGGGATCATTTTGACATTTTAGCATCGGGCAAAACTGATTACCACTGCAAAATCAAAGAAACATTGTTGATCCAAGAACTGAAGCCAGCTTTTAATATCAACGTCAGCAGTGAGAAGCTGATACTTTATTAATTAGCTGTAGCTTTTACAGATTCACTGTTAAGATTGTTTTCTTAATCTTGGTTCCAGACCCCTTATCACTACTGTATAGAAGGTTTGTCAAAATTGTAACGGTCACTTTTGAAAATGTATGTTGACTAGCATACGAAACGTCAAGTTTATATAAAAATGGGTAAGTTTATAATGTTTATTACCGCTGTTTGTGTTTTATTTTTGATAATTGAGCCAATTTTGTTTTAAACCTTGGAGCAAGAAGGATCAAATAATCTGTTACCTAATTATTTGCATGTACTTCCAGTACTAAGTATACCATTAACTGTAACTAACAAACAAACAACTAGAGCCACACAAACAAAATCTCTGCAGTCTTGCAGCTCCAAGTGCAAAAATCAACGATACCAATCAGATCTAAGTGGGAAATGAATTAAGATAGGTTAGCTTCTAACACATTCGTCCTTAAGGCTTGTCACGCAATCAAATAATGTCTATGTTGGAAGCTAGATAAAGATGGATGAAAAAGCGATTTGGTAAACATTCAATATGGTCTAGGACAAAAATGCTAATATGATTGGTTCAATCACCGTTGTCTGTTCGCTAAAAGACACCGTTGAATCGTTGGACATCCTTGGAAAATAAAGCTTTGCGCGAGTTTCTTATTTTTTTGTTTGTTTGTTTGTTTTTGGTTTTTTTTTTCTTTCTCTAAATCCCACCTAAGTTAATATCGCCGTTTTCCTACTCGTCCATGTTTTATACGAGCGATGGCCAACTCAGTTAAACCTAGGTGTCTATTCACGTATGGAAAATTCCACCCCGTCAATCAGATAGACTCCAGTGTATCCAAACAATTTCCTTACTTTTTTCTTTATTTCCACCCACCTTCAAACGCGAAGACCCGCTTGGTATGGAAAGTGGAGCAATCTCCGATTCCCAGATAAGCGCCTCCTCACAATGGGATAACAATCACGCCGCAAAACAGAGCAGGTTAAACTTTAAACCCCAGGGACGTACGCAAGGAGCATGGTCATCTCGTAAAAACGATCTCAACCAATGGCTTCAGGTGGATCTTGGCACTTACACCAAAGTGACACGTGTAGCGACTCAGGGGAGACTTTCTCGTCGATGGCCACAGTGGGTCACTAAGTATAAAATACAGTACAGCGTTGATCGTGTTATCTTCCAAGACTACAGAGAACCAGGAAACGATTCAGCAAAGGTATTCTGAAGTTATTTTTATCGACTGAAGGAAACCACAACGGCAACGCCAACGAAAACGTCATAACTATCTTTAACCCACCTTTCCTGGTTAGTCCAAATAATTCAATACATATATAATGTGGCCGAATTACTTCCGGGAGATAAATTTGCATAGACGGCGTTTGCCTGCATGCAATTTCAACCCCTCGCGGCCGGGAGGGATGGGAGTCAGCTGTATTTGCAGGCTGAGAAGGCCTTCAACTTAGAATAGGAAGGGAAAATTCACCATCGCTTGTCGGGTTGACCAGAATGTGCAGGGCCGTCCTTTTGCACATGACGTTCTGGTTGCTGTTGCCCTCGTGGTTTCTTAACTTCCCTATTACTGATCACTACGTCCGTGAGATCCTGGGGGTACTCAATGAAGTTCCGTATAGAGAGGCTCTATACCCTTTAACCCTATTCAGACCGGGGGGGGTGGATTCTGCCCCTACTGACTTTGGACGTTTATAACGTTTTTAACGATCAAGCAAAAACCTCCAAACTTGGCCACTTTTCCAAACAATTAACTGGAAACAATTTGGTATAGACAGTCCTTGTCCATCAAATTTGACGTTACCCGCATGACAACTACTTTTTGACAGGCGGTTTTTTTCATAATTTTAAATTTTCCTGGCTTTTTAATGGAAAATTGTTTTCTTCGTGAAGTAACTTTAACACTTTTAGATCATATTCGTGTTCTTTTATTGATTTTGATTACTTTTTGATCTATTTTTGTGCTTTTTGGAAGTTTTGGAAAAATCAAGAAATCCAAAATGGCCGATCCAAGATGGCCGCCATTTGAGAACATGTCGTAATTCTAACGTCATCGTCAACTCATGTTGCGAACCTCAAAGGAAACATTTTCGGATCTACTATCTATTCTCTACGTTTTGTTGCCATAGCTTTTATATTCACGGAGTTAAGGAGCCCCCAGGTCCCAGAAGACCAAGAAAAGCCCGGTCTGATGGTTCCTACAACAAAAATTCCACTTGTTTATACTTCAAAAACAAGCCGAAAACGGTAGATCATTGCTGGATCGTAGTCGCATATTTTTACGTTTTGATTTCTGCCCAAATTTGGCAAACATCTTTATTAAGAAAATTAACCACTTTTTTAAAAAGTACGCTTTTGTCATTTTCAGATAGGCATTATTCAAACCTCTCCTTTACAAAAAGTTTCAGAAAAAAAAGATTGTTTCTACGCAAAGTTATGGACGAAAAAAGGTTGTTAACAGAAATCTTTCAACAACGCCAAAGAAATCATGTGACATAAGAGGGCCCTGATGTTTAGACATGAGATCAATTGCGTACCAATTCCCGCGTTATGGAAGGGTCTGTTGTGTAGAAATCATGAGATTTAGAAGGAAGAGATCCTGCCTGTTTGCCTCTGCCAAAAAAGCGGCAAAGCGTAAGCATACAAAAGAATTTTGCTCGGTGTGGGCCCTAAAACCTTTCCGCGAGTGACAAAAGCTCGTATATTTATAATAACCTAGAGAAGAACGAGAACGCCGTGTCTGCGAGCCGCTTAAAGATACTGGCAAAGTTGTTGCAACACGCGAAGAGAGAAGATGATGGAGAATGCTGTGAAGAATCGTGGCAACGATAGAAAGGCACAACAATCATGTCAGGCGAAACGCTCGTAGAAAAGCCCTAGCAGTTTGTTGTCGAGTTTTTTACCCTGACGTGACCTTCCTCGAAAACGTAAATTGCAACAGCAGTTTCTCGAGTGAAAAAAGAAGTTTATTGTTTTCCAACTGTTTGCATTTGTGAAAGGACGTTCTCTCTTAGATCTTGAGCCGAGCACGCGGCGGCTTCTTCGCGAGTTTCACATTGCTTACCCTTTGTTCTTGTTGATGTCTTCTGCATTGGACAGCCGACGTGAATTCCGAAATTATGAGGGTAAAATTTCCAGTGCGTTAAGACGCTTTACACGGAACGCGAACACGAACCTGTTGTTCAAATTGAGGGAATGAATTATAGCTCTGACTAGAGAGTCTTTGAGCGATTTGTCCCTCTTATAAGCGACAATATAAGTGTAAGAGAAATTTTTATATCTCTTAGTTTTCAGTGCGAGTATGGCCATAGTGTTCGTCTTGATAAGAAGAATGCTTATCAAAATGAGTGGTTTCCTTCTTCAGTTGCTTTGGTGCTCATGTGAGTGTGAGCTGATGTGGCCAAACGATCACAGAGTTGCTATTTATAATTATATAGTTCAGCGTGTGCGTCATGTTAATCGAGTGACCAATTAAAAGCGCCAATGCGTATGCAGATGCAGATCAACCAGCAAAACGCTTAGTGATGGTCGAAAAAAAAAACTACAAAAGATAACCTCTTTAGAACTGATGTCGCAGAATACGAACAATTTTAGCGGCTAAAAGTTTTATCCTGTTGGCCAGATAGTGGAGTCTGCTTCATACTGTATCGGAAGAAAGAAAAAAAGAAAGAAAGAAAGAAGAAAGAGAAGGGCTGTTTTCTCAAACTTCAAAGCTTAACTGAGTGCAGAAAACAAACCAGGCCAGATTAAAAAATTCCTAAACATTGTTTTGGAGACAAAGATGTGAAGAATTCGGCGTGATGTTCGTCTTACTCTCCAGACCATTTTCGAGTGGAGCGGAACCGATTTTGTGAACGATGTACTTTTGAAAAACGTTAGCTATATTTTCAACAGGATTGTCTTTTTTCTTTATGTAAACACGTTTTCGTAATCTTCAATTATTAAGCTTTCAGAAAATATATAGTTTGTCAGGATTTGTGTGAAACGCCTGAGGCTCAAAACGGTGATAACGCAATGTTGTCATTTGGGTTACCCTGATACCTTAATTGGACTCGGCTGCTATCTCTTTCGGTATAAAGTGTATTTCGGCGATCCCTTTATCATACTAAACAGTAAATGTTTCGACCCTTTAGTATACTTTTTAGATAAAAAAAGACACTCCTCTCGAGTAGAACCTCCCCGACTCCCCGCATAGTCCACTATAGGGAATGTCCCACCCTTCCTTCCCCGAGTGTGAGTTCCCATGACAATTCACGAATACCTTCTAGGATCAGATCCCAGGATACCACCTCAAATTCTCCTGATCTTGCAAACCTACTTCAATTTGCACAGTATAAAAAAGACCCCAGGAAAGTAGTCTCATTATCCTCAACCATCATCGTCATCATCATCATCATCATCATCATCATCATCATCATCATCATCATCATCATCATCATCATCATCATCATCATCACAACAATAAGCAATTTATGGGAAAGAGTTCTCTTTCCAGTCAACCGGAGTACGTGAACATATTTTGTTTTATGCACTAAATTTATATGCAAAGCCCTTTTGAATGTTTTATAAGTAATGCTTTATGGATTATAGGTGTTTGATGGAAATCAGGACACTGATTCCGTCGTGTACAACAGATTAAGTCCTCCAATCACAGCTCGCTACATTCGGATATTGCCAGTGCAGTGGTACAAACATATATCGATGAGGATGGAACTTTACGGCTGTCAAGGTAATCGTAATAATAATAATAATAATAATAATAATAATAATAATAATAATAACAATAATAATAATAATAATAATAGACACGACCACGACCACATCAGCTCTGCTGTAACTAGTTTTTATCGTGTATAAATAAATGCTTATTATTATTATTATTATTATTATTATTATTATTATTATTATTGATGTATATACAAGGCTAAAAAAGATAAAAATGGGGGGGGGGTATAAACAATTAAAAGGAACCAAACGTTTTCGACAAGTATGTCATCATCAGGGTTAAAAGGCCGTTCGTGATTTGCATTTTTTTATACTCAGGTTATTCCCGAAGGGAACAACTGCGCAACATAGCAATTAACTTGTTTGTTCAAAGTTGGGCTCCTTTGTTGGATAATTAGGCCCTCGATGATCTTTCTCTTAAAATAAGATCTTGCTGAACAAAGGAATCTCCACTGGAATGAGTGACTTGGGTTTTCCAAAAGGTGACGTGCTGGTTCCGAGGTGTGGCAGATATTTGAATGTTCAGTTATTTGCACTTCAAAATTTCGCATTGTTTCACCTATATAGTTTTCTCCGCATGAGCATTCTCCTTCGTAAATAACGTGGGACTTGTGAAGGTTTTTGTCCTTGAGGCTTAATAGACTTTTGATTTGTCTAGTTTGCCACAGACAGATGGTTGTGGCATGGGCAACCCACTATCCCCGGTCCTCGCCAACATCTTTATGTCGAAACTTGAAGCAGATGTAGTCCGCCCCTTTAATCCCACTTTTTACGATCGCTACGTGGATGACTGTTTCTCGAAAAAACGAAAAGACGAACCAGACCAACTCCTCGACCGCTTAAACAATTATCATCCTAACATCAAGTTCACTGTTGAAGAAAACCCTGATCACTTTCTGGACACTGCGTTAAGCTACGGCAACGACGGTTTTGACTGTAAAGTCTACAAAAAACCGGGAAAATTACCCACACACTGGTCATCAGAAGTACCCACCAAATGGAAGAGAAATTGCATTACAGGACCCCTACACAGAGCCAAAAACATCTCCACAAATCTTGATCGCCACATAAAAGAAATCAAGACCACTTTCTCAAATGCTGGTTACCCCAAGAAATTTGTATCCTGCACCATCGACAATTTCACATCGAACAATTCATCTGAAGATGAACCCTTAATCCCGCATTTTCTCTTCGAAGAACGGAAAAAGATTTGCATCAAACTCCCCTACTGCAAGAAGAATGAAATCGCAAGCAAAAAGTTTATTTCAAAACTGAACTCCTTCACTAATTTCAAGTATATTTTCATCATTCTGTGGCAAACTAGACAAATCAAAAGTCTATTCAGCCTCAAGGACAGAAACCTTCACAAGTCCCACGTTATTTATGAAGGAGAATGCTCATGCGGAGAAAACTATGTAAGTGAAACAATGCGAAATTTTGAAGTGCGAATAACTGAACATTCAAATATCTGCCACACCTCGGAACCAGCACGTCACCTTTTGGAAAACCCAAGTCACTCATTCCAGTGGAGATTCCTTTGTTCAGCAAGATCTTATTTTAAGAGAAAGATCATCGAGGGCCTAATTATCCAACAAAGGAGCCCAACTTTGAACAAACAAGTTAATTGCTATGTTGCGCAGTTGTTCCCTTCGGGAATAACCTGAGTATAAAAACATGCAAATCACGAACGGCCTTTTAACCCTGATGATGACATACTTGTCGAAAACGTTTGGTTCCTTTTCAGTTGTTTATACCCCCCTTTTTATCTTTTTTAGCTTTGTATATACATCATTTTACCTTTTAGCGAATATTATGTCAACATTATTATTATTATTATTATTATTATTATTATTATTATTATTGTAACACTCCTCCAAATTCCGTCTTGCGAATTTGTTGAGCATCCCTCTGCGAACGCAACAGCAGTTACTCGTAGTTCTGGCAATTCCAAAGTTGTCACTGAAGATTTTGTTCAAATATTGCATCAAAATCTCACCAGACTTGTAGATCAAGCTTTATTGTAATTTCATCACAACGGTTCAACCTCGTTTCCAGGGGCCTTTCGCTTCCTTCTCGAGGGAGAGAGATAAAGGAAAGAGGTTGCGCTCGATTTTTAAGCAAGTCGGGCTTCTAACGGGGTTTTCTGATTTAAAAATGGAACATTTTATCGACTGAGCTTGTTCAGCCCAGATGTAGAAATACTGTCCTTGTTTTCTCGGTTTAAATGTGAACTTTGATTTCGTTTCGTTCCAAATGTAGACGAAGAAAAGTTATTTCATTTGTTCCTTTCCATATCATGACTTCATCTCTAGTCAATAACGACAATTTCTTTGTTAATCAGTGTGTGCTCTCTGACACTATGCTTGAACGAGGCCTCGCCACATTAATGCGTTCAAAACACTCCATTTTCATTTGCCTAAAAAAAAGCAATAATTATGTTTCCCTCCACGCAACCCTTGTTTTCAATTTTCTCATTAGTTTTCACCTGTACACACCAATAGGTTTTCTTTCGCAAAGTGAATAACGTTTTATGTGTTTTTGCCTATTGTCACTATAAAGTCATGAAAAACGACGTCAGCTTTTTTAAAACTACACGTTTCACTCATCCACATCGTAACTCGCTGTTTTCGTCGGCGTAGCCAGTCAAATTCAGTCTGTACGCTCCAAAAATTGACGCGACGGTGGAAAACCACTTTTGGCGTAGACGAAGGACAAAAACGCATTAACAATTATGATTACGAAAAGGCATAAGTGTAGGCGGACGGCCTAAGATCCCATAAAATTTCAAACCAAACGCAGTTTCGTTCCCCGTCGTCCTCGGTGCGTAATCAAATGTGAAGTCACCCGACCAGCGCATCGGGAAAAATTTGTGCTCGGCCCTAAGCCTCTTACTGTCGTAAGAGCCTGGGGAGGACACTGAGCCAAATGGTAATTAAAATTCAGGTTGTGCAGCACCTCTTGGGATGGAAAGTGGAGCAATTACAGATGTTCAGCTAACTGCTTCTTCACAATGGAGCGACAGCCTATCCGCGAGGCAATCTAGGCTGTTTACTAGAGGATTCAAGGCAGGAGGTTGGGCGGCTCGTAAAAGTGACCTCAATCAGTGGCTACAGGTGAATCTTGGAGGATACACCACAGTAACTCGTGTAGCGACCAAGGGGACTAGGGCAGCTAACAGTCAGTGGGTTACCAAGTTCAGGTTACGGTACAGTGATGATGGAGTGAACTTCCATTTTTATAAAGAACCAACGGAAACTTCAGCAAAGGTACTTTGAGATCTTAAAGGGGCTACGTCACAGGTATTTTATGTCTTGGGTTGAAAATTAGGTTAATCAAAACTAATAGCACTCTCCTAAAAACAGAATAGTCCTTGAACTCCAAGACGAAGACGAGGGCAAAACATAATCAGTTTACAATAGTTTTTGCCAGATGTGAGGCGGGCCGATTTTTTTTTCAAATGCAATCCGTTTCCAACCTGACCATATGCATCCCTGCCCAAAGGCACTTATCTACAAGTTTAGTGTACTAGTATAGTAGTTTTAAGCAAAACTGGACCATTATTTGGAGTTTCCATCAATACAAACAAAGTTAATACTAAGAATTGGTGACATAGCCGCTTAAATCGTCCACTCTGAGGGTACAACCGCGCTATATTGGTGAACTGGAGACCCTGAAAAAAGTTGTCTTTTTACTGTAGTTCCTCGACGAAGAACCTGGGAGGCTTATTCAAACTTTGAATTTTTGCCTTTTCAGCATCAACAAATTAACTGACTTCAGTTTTTGACATTTATAGTCCTTGACAGCAAACTTTGGCCAAAATCAACTTTCTATAGCCCACTTCCAATTTCTTTTCATCGCTGAGAGGTTGGCGCTTAGTTGAGTGTGGGCGGTTAATCGAGAAAATACGGTGTACGATATGTGTATTCCTCCCGAGTACTCTTACGCTTGCAATACAATGCAATGCAATGCAATACAATACATACAATGCAATGCAATGTAATGCAATGCAATGCAATGCAGACTTGTGAGACATAGAGCTTAAATTTTAATCGAATCTATTTTTCGGACTTACGCAGCCTCCTGCCACATCACCAGGATCCCTTTATACTGTTCTGGCCACTGAGCATCAACGGTTCTTTTGACTGTTGGGGCCTTATGTGCCACATGCTCAAATATGACCTCCGAAGCATCACAAAGACACTTTTTCAGCCTTTCTCGATCTCAAAGCTTGTCAAAGGGGCTCCGTCATGGGAACGTTTACTTTTTGGGGGCAACTCTGTACTAAAATGGAAGCTATGTACATTTTGTTGAGCAAGAAATGCTCCTGAGGACAACCACAATCGGTTTTCTCAAAGGGAGAACAATCATAACCAGCTTTGAGCGATTTTTCCGAGAGACAAGGGAAAAATTTCCATCCTGGCATATCCGTAAACACATTTATTTATAATACCAGAAAACTAGTTGGGTAATTTTAAACAAAACTGAAGCATTAATTTTTGGCTTTTGTTTTATTCCAATATGTCTTTTGCAGTAGCTTTTTAAAGCAATAATAAAATAGGTCACATAGCCGCTTTAACTATTATTAGTGATTCCTTTTGGAATAAAGGTGTCGAATTCTCTGCCATTACATTACATGTTGTTTGTTGTTAGGTATTCGATGGAAATCGAGACACTGAGACAATTGTATACAACCAATTGAATCGACCAATCACAACACGGTATATCCGGATTCAACCAGTGGCGTGGCAAAGACACATTAGCATGAGGGTAGAGCTCTATGGCTGCCCAGGTATGTTCAACGACTTTCTCATAAAGCTGAATAGGTACACGACAAATACAAATACCTAGATCGGTTGCCTGAAGGTCCGGCGATTGCAATACCGACTGCTGAGGACGAACCATTTATGAATTAACTCTAGTGATTACAATGTAATAAATGTAAAGAAGATCCTCGCAGTTATTAACGCAACTTATGCAGTTGCGACAGATCCCAATAACAATGTGTTATCCAAAAAAAAAAAAAATCCGCAAAAGTGTCCTAAGCTTAGTAGGAAAGTTTTAAGTTATGAATAACTTGTAAATCTCGCATGAAAGCTTTATCCGTCATGATATAGCTTAGACTTTACCATTTTTCTTTATATATTAACTCGCAGACGCTTTCGAAATTGATCATCCTTGCAGTACATGAGGCCTGACGCATGTCACAGTGAGCCTAGGAAATATGACCTAAGCTTTTTTAGCTCGCTACGAGTCTCTAACTAGCTCCGTGGTTAGAACATCTGACAGGTGGTGTGCCACGTAGGGTACTGGGTTCAACTCCCACGCGTGTGACAGGTTGAAAATTGCATCTTTCTTACCTGTTTTGCGAGCAGTTGCTAACAGCAGAGGTGTTATTTATTTTAACTGGAAGTCATAAAACCAGCTTTTCTGACTGTAAATGTAGGTCTTAGCTTGTCGTTATTTTACCACGTTAAAGAACTTTAAAAGGGCCAAAATATGTGAAATTGTCGTCGTTTTTATCTCGTGGTTGCGATAGCAACTACAAGATATTGTAGTGAAGTTGAGCGCATACCTGAGCACATATCTGTGATTATTTTTGTGAGCTCACGCGTAAAATTTTGGTTGGGTGAGATTTGCAAATCTTCGGCTGATGTTCGGTTATTATGGGTTCTTAAGGTCGCCATTTCTTTTTAGGCAAAATACGCAAATTCCAGTGCGATGTTGTTCCTGTATAATTTTACACATCATAGGCGAATACATAATCAGTTCTAATAGCTCCTCGTTTGATTACGAGTATAATGTCTTTGTTAAGGGATGATTCTTGAAGTAAAAGATTACCGGCGTTGAACAGAAAAAGTAATAAATAATTTGGGAAAATGTCCGAGAATACCCGAACATCAGCCGAAGATTTGCAAACCTCACCAATAAACTTCCAAAATTTAAAAAAAATAATAATCCCAAATAAACTGTTAATTCAGATTTGTATATATTTAAATGATGACTTACGTGTTTGTTTACTGTGTTCATTTTCACTGGCCTCCAGGTAAAGAAAAGATTAACTTCAAGAAACTTCTTTTGACATTTGAAACAATAACTTTCACCTTTTTATCACATATATTTTTAATTAGCCCCTTATGCGCCTACTCGTTCATCACGTTTTAGTAGTAGGAATTTGCTACAGTGATTGCTCCTAAGTATAACTTGAAATTGGATGTATTAGTGCTCCTACTTTATGGAATAGCTAGATATAGCACGTCTTCATATATGTTTAAGAATAAGGGTAGAACATTTCTGTTAAGGTGTTCGTATTGAACGTTATCATTTTTTGTATTAATTATCAATAACTTCTCCTCGTATTGTTATGGTAAAGTGCTTTTGGATAATAAATCGAAATAGCGTTATATAAAAACAAATTTTTATTGCCATTATCATTATCAAAGTCATTATTATGATACAGGATGTACTGAACCTCTTGGAATGGAGAGTAAAACTATCACCGATGCCCAGATAAGCGCTTCTTCACAGCTGGATAACAATCACTCTGCCATACAAGCCAGGTTGCATTTCAAAGCTAAAGGAGGCAACGCCGGAGGTTGGTCAGCTCTCAGAAATGATGCAAACCAATGGCTTCAGGTGGATCTAAGTAGCTACACCAGAGTGACACGTGTAGCGACTCAGGGAAGAAATGCTTACGATGAGTGGGTTACTAAGTACAGGTTACAGTACAGTGATGATGGAGTGACTTTCCAGTATTTTAAAGAGGTTGGAGACACCTCAGCAAAGGTATGCGTTTTCTTCCGACGGTAACCTTTTCTTTTCTGATTTCAGAGATTGAATCAATGTAGGTAAGAGATAAAGGTTGTTGAATAGCAAAAGAAAATGTGTGAATCATGAAATTACTATAATTATAAATGCTGTGAATAAAATCAGGGTCCCAAAGGCGCTTAGGGTTCCGGGGCTCAGGGCAAATAAACGCAAGGCTGTAGGACTCCAAGGGAGAAAATGGGGCTCTAGGGCTCCATTTCTTCGTTCCGCGGCTCCATTAGCCACAATCAGCATTCTTTCCGGGCGCCAGGTAGCTGAATGTTTCGGACTCCGGGCTCCACACAAAAATTTCGGACCCCAGGGCTTCAAGAGACCCCCTTCCTCTTCGAGAAGCTAATAAAATCATAAAGAATGTCCACTTAATAAAAGCTATTTCACAGCTAAACGTTCCTGTGATACGCATTTGTGAATGTATCTGTGAATGGACCCTGAAGTGTGAGCATTCAAATGAACACTATTAAGAAGAATATCCATTCTAAATTTTAAGGTCTGCGGAATAAATCCTTTTAAGGATAGCAACACCACCATTCAATCAAAGTTGATGATTAAAAGTTTTTTCCAAGTATAATTGTCGAGTTGTTTCGCTAGGCATGTATATCCAACTTCAAAAACCTACACAGGAAAAACAAATTTTCTTGCCTTAATTTATTCCTCTGTTAATGAAAAAGAAGAAGAAGAAAAAGAAGAAGAAGGACTTTATCTTATTTATTTATTTATTTAGGCCTATTACTTCGCAATTATACTAAATGTCTTCATTCCATTATATTCGTAATTTGAAGTTAAGCCTGACACGTGTATGCCCTACGTACTAATCTTTTTAGATCAATAGCGTAAAATGCCTTATTTTGTTTTGTTGCTTTTAGGTCTTTAATGGCAATCAAGACAGTGATACAGTTATTTACAATAAACTCCGTCCTCCAATTGTTGCACGCTACGTCCGACTTCAGCCCACGCAGTGGAACAGTCATATTTCAATGAGGATTGAAATCTTTGGCTGTCCCGGTATTTTCCAGTAGTTTTAAAATTCTGTGGACTGTTGTTGTTGGAAGTTTGAATGTAATTCGCATTGGTCCATGCTAAAGTAGGCTTCCAACAATCTTCTGTGATAACAACGTTGACATGATAATCCATTTTCCACTTCACTATTTACTGAAGACGGATTTGTACAGGGTCAGATTGATGGAAATTATTCACAAATACCAATGGAAAGGAGCAAAATCCTAAAATGATTCAAACACATATAGTTGTGAACAGGTTATTTTTTTCACTGGTATTTGCGATTATTTTCCATCAGATTGAGGCTAACCTGATCGATATGCGTCTCTTATTTCGAAACTGGACCACTGTCGAGAATTTGCCATCTGCTTTAGTAATGTGCACATTCTGAAATTTTAGCACTCATATTGAAAAAAGGTGGGTTGCTTTGCACAGGTGGGTGCTTTTAAAAGCTCACAGAACAAGAGTTAAATCAAGTTGATGATGAAGTAGTGCCGATTCGCCCTTTACTCCAAGAGTTAACGAAGATATATGTAAGATGGCTTTTACTTTTTATGTGTGTGAAATGCTTTCAGTGCGTTCCAATGGAAGTTACAGGGAAGTATTTTCATGTGGCGCCTTCTATTTTACATATTCGTCGAGTAAAAATGAAATGTTGGTTTTTGAACTGTTGCACTTTTGTAAAAATGAGTTAAAGCTTCTTGTGAGGTAGCTCTTTTACATCCTTTTTTTTTTCATTATTGAACCAATTTAGATTGCGTATCGCCTGTTGGCATGGAAAGCGGAGTCATCTCTGATGCCCAATTAAGCGCTTCCTCACAATGGGATGACAATTATGCTGCAAGCCGGGCCAGATTGAACATCAAGGTGAACGGAATCAAGCAAGGGGGTTGGTTACCTCTGAAAAACGATCCAAATCAATGGATTCAAGTGGATCTTGGCAGTTACACCACAGTAACGCGTGTAGCGACTCAGGGTAGGGATGCATACGAACAATGGGTAACCAAGTACAGATTGAAGTACAGTTATGACGGAGTCACATACCACTTTTACAAAGAAAGAGGACGAAGCTCAGCGAAGGTATCTCTTATCTTTCTAAATGCTTTGTACGTTGTACAAAACCTCGATCCCGTTTATCACAAAATATGACATTTACCCCACCCATTGATCGGCTACGGGCGATAATCAAATATGCTGTATAAAAGCGATTTAAATCGAACCTGCTCCAAATCAACTCAAACTGCATACGTTCGTGAAATCGACTATCCAATCCGAATTGAAGAGTAGCTCGCAGGAAACCAACTCAAGTTCACTTTTGACTTTAATCCTATTCAGACCGGGCTGTTTTTGGTCTTCTGGGACCGCCCCATCCTTAACTCGGGCAATAATGAGGCTATGACAACGACACTTAGATGGCACTAGGTAGAACGTGCGAAATTGTTACAGCCTCCTAAAAGCATTAAAATTGACCAAAAAAAGCAATCACAATCGATAAAAGAACACTAACATGACCTAAAAATGTAAAACGTTACCTCAAGATAAAAGTTTAGAAGCTACCTTAAGAGGAAAATTCAAAATTGTGAAAAAACTCCCTATCAAAATGTGATTGCCAAGGAAACGTCAAATTTGTTGAACAAGGACTTGCTATACCAATTTGTTTCCAATTTGTTCCCGCTTTTGCACATCGCACTGTAAGCAGATGGTTTTATCCCTATGTCTTGGTAGCTGCTTAAACAGACAAATGAACGTGATTAGAAACTCGACTCCTAGCCAAATTTTTTCGGAACGATAATACTCCAAAACTGAATCTTCGAAAATGTTTCCAATGCGTGACCTTCGGAAATCTTGTTGCGATATTTTCTTATCTTTAGATGTTTTTTGATGAGAGGGCCATCAAAGCTGCCCACATTCCAACTTCGTCGGTCAGACTTTGTTAGTCAGTCAGATTTCGTACTACAAACTTTGGCAGGAGTGAACATTGTGATATTTTTACTTTCCTTTTTTTTTTGTTTAGATATTTGATGCAAATCAAGACAGTGACACCGCTGTGTACAACAGTTTGAATCCACCAATCACTGCACGTTTTGTGCGGTTATTACCAGTAGAATGGCACGATCAGATATCAATGAGACTAGAGCTATATGGTTGTCCAGGTATCCGTAGAAATCCGTAGGACCAAAGCAAACCACTTTAGCCATCAGGAGAAATAGTCTCTTCTTATGGATTGAACTATAATAGTAATTTGACTGAGAGGATCTTGGTTCCTTAGAAAAATATGAGCTTAAGAAGAGGCACCAATTGCAAACTAAAGATGTTTGGCCAAGGAACGCGAGGGCAGACTGCACTGTTAGACCATCAGACTTTTAGACCATCAGTACGCGAAACTAACAAAAACTGACCAATTGAAATTGCATCACGAAGAACTGAAAATTAGCCAATCAGCGTATTAACCACATTTCCAATTTATCATACACTTTTCACGTGACCCTCGATATAAGCGGCTCTTCGGGGCCTACTCTTCGCATGTTATGTCCGAGATGTACACTCGAAATGCTGATCTTAATGAAAGAACAGCATGGAAAGCTGAAAATGGCCTGTCTTCGAATTATACCAGACAGCGAGAGAAGAAGGGATAAATTTTACTGCTACTCAGAAAGTGACTATATAGGACTCTTCAGTTACAAGGAAGATTCCTTTAAACGGGCTTTTTGTATTTTCAATCATTTCAGGTTGCATTTCACCTCTTGGTATGGAAAATGGAGCAATCTCTGACTCTCAAATAACTGCCTCTTCACAGTGGGACAAAAACCACGCGGCAACCCGGGCCAGGTTGAATATAAAGATGAGTGGGAATATGAAGGGAGGCTGGTCAGCTCGTTTGTTGAATCTCAAGCAATGGATTCAGGTGGATCTTGGTAGATACACCACAGTAACACGTGTGGCGACCCAGGGGAGGAATGGACTTGATCAGTGGGTGACAAAATACAGGTTACTGTATAGCGATCATGGGGTCAACTTCCATTCATACAAAGAGTTAGGTGACACTTCAGCAAAGGTATGTTTTCTCAATATTAACCCTTTACCTCGTGCGACAACTTACCATATCATTACTCCATTACTGCAATTCCAAGGGCACCCACGAAAACGAGAACTTTTAAGCAAAGTACCCGAGATGTCGTTCTCTTTCTTTTCAGATTGTGTCAGGGTTTTTTAGAGGAATATTTGTTTAAGCTAACACAGGTTGATATGTTTGGATTGTTTAGCTGAAAATTAAGGCCACAGAACATTTTAGAGAACGAAATCTTATCCCCCGAATTTCCCACCTGCTGCTAGATTCCCGAAAATGCTAGCTGACCTTATTTCGCCCAGTAAATGACACATTTTACGCCGAATGCAAAAGAAATTAAATTTGTAATGTAAAGAAAGAGACATTCGCTAAGTTGAACTTAACTTTTTATCGCATGAGAACCCGTATTCAATATTGCAGGCGATTAATGGGTCTTCCGAACAGATATTCCCCAGAAATGAACCAAATTGAGCAGTTCACAGCTGAACATAGAAGCTTAATCACAGGGAGACTGAAGGGGAAAAAATACTTTTTGGATGGTTTTACAGATAATACTTGCAGAGATTTTACTCCTTGCTGTCATTTATGCTCCCCCTAATGTGGTGCTAAGAGTGATACTCGACTAGTAAAAAGTCTGCTCGTTTTAACTGTAAAAACATCGAACATAATTACGTCGGACCTTCCCTCCTCCCGGAGAGTAGGCCGTTTACAAACAAACAAACAAACGAACAAAAAGACATCAATCAAACCCTGTTCGGGCTAAACCCGCTAGCACTCCCAAGGTTACAGCGTGATGCCATTAAGTCATCACCGTTCTTTTCCCTAGATCCCTTTCTGGAGGATACCAGTTGAAATCCTACTCTAGATCTCATCTGACAGCACCCTTCATAAGGAGCTAGACCTTGAGTAAGGTTTTGATCAGTCTCGACGAAGCTTATCAGGGCTGGAAAACAAACAGAACTAGTGGAAAATAATGGCCACTGACTTCCCGTTGAACTGGCTCATACGTATTCTGAAGTCATCCACCCATTCAAAACGTAGAATGACCTTCTTGCCTGTACAGAGAAAAAGAAAAACTACTACACAGTATTAATAGCTTTATCTTAACATGATTTTATCCACAGAACCACATTAATTTGTTGCTTAAAAGCTTTTCATTTGAATGGTCACACGTTAGGATTTTATCCTTCGCACTCAAAAGTTAGTAGGCATAACTTTGTTTGTATGATGAGAAGTTAAAAAGGAAGCACTGCTGTAGAGCTTTAATTTAAATTTCTATTCTAGAGGACTTATCAAAAGACTCAAAGGTCAACGTAAAAAGGTATAATGCAAAACCACACTTCTGGCACATGTGGCCAACATGGCTGGAGCTTAACCCTGCTTGAGAAGCGTTGGGCGGGGTGACCCAAGCTTTTCTTAGGTTTGCTTAATGCTTCGCTGGTATCTATTTATGCACTTGTGTGGAGCAGTTTGCTGAATAATTCTTTACTGTTACTCTCACTGGTCAGGTGTTTGACGGAAATCTTGACACTGACTCCACTGTCTACAACAAACTAAAGCAGCCAATTACAGCACGCTATATCCGGATACAGCCAGTGGCGTGGCGTGCCCACATATCAATGAGAATAGAACTCTATGGTTGTCCAGGTATTTGCAATGGTATCTTTTTGATCGTTATAAAGTTAAGCCGTTACAGCGAACTCTCTTTGGCCAACGAGAGTTGACCAGAGAGAACGCGAGGCTAGAACAGAGCGCATCAGCTAGAGTTCGCGCCAAAATCAAAACAACAGTTTTAACATTCCTAATTTATTTTCATAAAAAATCGAGAAGATCCGATCTTCATCATCAGTAGTCGACGTCCTCGATGAGATATAACATATAGGTTTAGCCAAGCCTAAAAGCGGTGCCCCGCTTTTTTTTTAATTGTTGGAAGTTATTCATTTTTTTAAAATGATTACCAAAAAAAAAAAAAGAAAAACTGGAAAAAAAGTACATTGCTTCCCATAGGGGTTGAACCGCCGAATAGCCTAACCACCGGCATGATAAAGGAGAATGCTTACCGCTGTTCAACTTCAGCTACGTTGTCAAAAAAGGAATTTAGTTTAATACTTAAACAGTTGTTTATTGATTGCAGCTGGATTGACGTAAACACGGGTGTTTTTCTTAGGGAAATGTGTTCGGACCGCTGCAAAAACCATGGTTGTAGACAGAAAATACCGGAAGGCAATAGCCCTGCCATGTTTGATGTCCGAACCATTGCCAAATACTGCGAATTCAAGCGATGTACTTCGACTCGATTCGATGTTGCGTGAGTTACGCAACTAACTGTGTTACGATAAATACGGGTGTTTTTCTTGGGAAAATGTGTTCGGACCTCATCAAAAACCATGGTTGTGGACAGAAGAAACCAGAAGGCACTAGCTCTGCTAGGTTTGGCCTCAGGACCGCTGCCAAATGCGGTGAACTCAAGCGTTGTGCCGACCGAGTTGGCAGCAGAACCGACAATAAAGATGTCAAAGTGGTCGAAGGCAAATTAGTAACTTGAACTTTTTGCCTTCCACCAAAAAGACAACTGAGTATTCTTTTGAATTGTTCTTTCCATTTGTAGATATTTGATATTTTTTCTCAGGTTCTAAAAATTACTTCTGTCGAACTGAATCGTTTTGCTAAACAAGCTAAGCTTTTTAAAAAAAACCTCTTTTTCAAAAGCGACGGTGGTCATGCGATTTCCCGGCAAGAAAAACACCGGTTGCCCAAAAGCACCGCGGGGTTTCCCGCCAAGAAAAGATGGCATTCTCCACCCCCTCACCGTCGGGTTGTCTTGGAACTCCCCCCCCCCACTCCCCCAGAATCTGTACGGACGGGTGGGTGGGCGGGCGGGCGTACGCTGACGTCACAGCCAAAATTTCTCGGATCGATAGGTTACCAAATTTGCTTAGCAATGGTGCTCCGCTGGCGCGCTAGCGCGCGGGCTCCGCTATAAACAGTAAGTGAAAGTACATGCACATGAAAGTTGTTTTTTTTTTTAATGAGAGCGTGAGTGTAGAATTTTCCTTGATTTTCATGCATAATCGTTTGAGATCAGAGCTCATGATCACGAGATTAATCAAGAGTATCACGATTCTCAGTTTTTTTCGATTGTTTTTGAGACGTCAATATAACTATATCGACGTCTCAAAAGCGAGCCAGTGATTGGTTGAGAATTTCGTGCCGTTTTTGTTGGGCTCCTTCCATTCAAAACAGAAATTCAAAGTTTCTCGTCAAAAAGCGGCCAGAAATGTAAATTACTTTGCCGTTTGAAATTAAAAAGGAAAGCGATATTCAACTTTAGGGTCCATGTTATCGAAAAGGCAAGGTAAGACGAGAATTAAAACGTGTTCTCATTTGCTTTCAACAGTTTGTTTTTGTCGAGGTGTTGTTGTGCGTGCTCTTATCACGCAATCATG
Source organism: Siderastrea siderea (assembly GCA_964030785.1). NCBI lineage: Eukaryota > Metazoa > Cnidaria > Anthozoa > Scleractinia > Rhizangiidae > Siderastrea > Siderastrea siderea. The sequence continues at coordinate 21,701,277 of OZ034972.1, forward strand.
TTTATGGAAAAGTTTGAACGAAAGGGTTGTCGAGTTTGCGTTATTTTTCCTATTTTGTCGACTTTTGTTACCTAACAAAACTACATAAAGATGCTACTTTGAATTTGTTTATGTGAAGCCCGATTTATGGCGAGAAAAGTCCATATTTTGATAATTTTTCTGCAAAACAAAGATTTGATAGCGCGTACAAGTATTCGTGTTCAACACTTGACAAGTTGTAAGAATTTATCTTTCAATCCGTGCAGAAAATTCTCAGTTTTCATTTGTTTTGCCCGAAAAAACGATTGAATCGTGATACGAAACTAATTGCGATTTTGAGACGGCAATTCTGCAATGTATTGACGTCGTTGGAAGAAAATGTATTCTCCGTATTGGGGTCCGTCGCTTGGCGACTCCACCCAATGCGGAATATATTTTCTTCCAACTAGCCGTCAATGTAATGTAGAATTGCCGTCTCAAAATCGCAATTAGTTTATAGAGTTGGCAGTTTAACCATTGAATAGCTTACAACTTATCCGTTGAATGAAGACCATAGCAAATATTGCCATTTCTATAAGTATAGGCGAATCGCGCTTTCCGGGCACACACAGTTTTCTGTAAAATGCCTTTCATACGGACACTTATTGATACGGACAACGGACACATTTTTGGCTCCCCTAACACACTCTCGTACAAAAGTCAATCTCGCTACTACGAATGCTGTTTGTTCACGTTTATTTCGAAAGAGTTGTAGTAACGGAGTGTAAGAGGTCGTGGACATTCTTCAAAATTGTGTGGCAAATTAAATAATTTTGGCCCAAACGTGAAACCGTGATTCCAAGCGTCAATGAAGTAGCTTTAGATTGTGTACATACACACTGTAGTACTATACACATTTACTAACGGTTTTGTTCTTTACTTGGCTTTACTTTGTTTTGCTGTTACAGCTACACTGCACGCATCTAGTAGTTTATTCACACACAATTCACAAAAATACAAAATTATTAAATGCAAAAGAATTGTAAACTAAGATACGAATAATTAAGGTTCGGTTCCGCCCGCAAATAGCAGAAGCTAATCGAGACGGACGGAGCTACAAGGGTACAGCAGTCACAATAACATAAGGATAATTAAGTAATCACAGTTACAATTACAATTAAATAAGGATACTAAGGGTGCTTGGTTTTATTTGCAGCATACGCGTATTGCAAAAAATGCAACAACTTGTTTGTTTGCATCACATTTAGGTTACGCGTATGGGGTAGGCGATAAATCAATCGCACAATCCAGCGTGAGCTTGTACCTCATTGGCTATTTTGGCGCTGTCAACTCTGATTACTTTTCCCAAAGGAGGAAAATGCCTGCTCAAATACTTGCGAAAGGATTGTATTTTCCCTTGCGGCTAAAATGCAAGTAAATCTTCATTGAATGCATAAATCGATACGCCATTGATTAATCGCATACACTATACGCGTATCCCGAATGCGATGCAAATAAACAGTCTGTCGAATTTCCCACCCTTTCAGCGTTTTAATTATCACAGTGTTGCAGATAACCTTAATACGTTTGCTGGCACCATAGGTTAATCAGAAGTATCAATTGAACCTATCAGTTGAATATTTCACCTTGGCAAAATAGCAAAAAAGTACATAGTCATCTTCACTTTGTACTATTATTCCATCTTCCCCTCTACCTGTGCCTGCCACATTCTTATTGCTACTTCCACCACAACTAACTAAATTATAATAGGGTATCACGCTCCACAGCATTGAAAGCCAAGTAAACCACTCAAGAAATAGAATTTTTGACGCTTTCCTTTCTTTTCACCCTGACGCTGAACGTCATTGTTTTCAAGCTGAAAACAATAGGGCCGTTTCGCACGGGTAGTTTTCTGGTGGTTATCGACACGTTTATATACAACAGGGTACGCGTTAAGAATGCGACAAGTATACGCGTATGCTGCAAATGAATCCACCCTAAATACTAAATAACTATATACATTAATTGGCAACTTTTAGGAATTTGTATTCAAGAATTACACGAATTACAGAAAACAAAATTAATAGAGGAGAGGAAGAAAGGATACGAAAAATAGGAAAATTGGTCAGTTATACTACATACTTTGCAATTTTTTGCAAAAACAAAAAAACTTTGAAAGCACACGTCATTCCTGTGAACGAACCAGCTATATACGGACACCCTGTTATTATGGACACTTTTTCTCGTTTTAAGAGGGTTTTCCGAATGCGTGAGCATAATGATTAGAGCGTTATTCCATAAATTTCTTAGATTTTTTGTACGATTCACATAAATGACTTGTCTTTATCCATTCCAAACACATCAGCTTGTGTTGCACCTCTTGGCATGGAAAGTGAAGCGATATCTGATGCCCAAATTAGGGCATCTTCTCAGCTGGATGACAACCATTCTGCAGGAAAAGCCAGGTTACATCTCGAAACAAATGGCAACGTAACTGGAGGCTGGTCAGCTCTTCAAAACGATCTGGATCAATGGCTTCAGGTGGATCTTGGCAGTTACACAACAGTGACACGTATAGCAACTCAGGGAAGAAATGCGTACAACGAGTGGGTAACCACGTACATGTTACAATACAATGACGATGGAGCGATCTTCCACTGGTTTAAGGAGCCAGGCTCTAGCATAGCGAAGGTATAGGTTATCGAAATTATTTTGTTAGAAGGAAGCCAATCATCACCTCTTAGGAACATTGCGAAGTGCACGTCTTTTGGTTCTTAATTGCGTAGTGCATGCCATTTGGTGTTTATTACCCTGTGCTAGGTGGCTCTACCATCTTTTAAATATGTATAAAATGTGGCAGTAAAAATGAAATGTTATCACTGAACTGAACGCTAAATGAAAGCCGCGCATGGTGGCTCAAAACTATGGGTCTGTCTACGTTTTTTGTACGCTACTGTAGACTGCGTTTTCGATATTTTGTGGCACACAACTGGGAAGAAGTAAAGGGAGCCACCCTTTACTTGAAGGACAGTTGTCGAGGTCCCGGCGGGGTCCCGGCAGTTTTCCAAATTAATAGTTGCGCGTACCATCTAGTAAGCCGGCCAATCAGAGTCAAACTCGAAGATAGTCAACGCTTTTAACATGGACAACAGCTTTTGTTGGAGCGAGATATAGTGGACAGAACCATTAAAACCCATCCTTTTGTCTTAATATACGGTCTTACCAATTTCCTCATGTCTAGATCTTCGATGGAAATCAAGACAGTGATTCAGTTGTGTACAACAAATTGAATCAACCAATCACTGCACGCTTTGTTAGGATATTACCAGTGAAGTGGCACAATCATATATCGTTAAGAATGGAGATCTACGGGTGTCCAGGTATTTTTTATAACCTCTGTGGTTTGTCTTAATTGGAAAATATTCAACTAGTTTATGCCATGACGTGTTCTATGCGGCATTTTTCTTTTAAAATAAGAAAAGCTATGTCGTTAGACTTTACGGTTGATATGATGCCATAGCGCGTGTTGTCTGTAAACTATAACAAAATTGGGTGAAACACTTATTTTAACTTCATAATGGTATAGAATGCGAGAACATTTGTTTACTTTAGTAGAACTACGTCTGATAAAATTATGGTATTTTTCTACCCTTTTACTTGAGTAGGGTACCATAGGATAATTAACAAGTATTCCACGAGCGCACATCGGACATTAGGTGATAAATAACGCGCCGAGTACGTTGCTCATATCCACATCATATTTAACAAGCGCGAGTGGAATATATGTCTTATTAAATTCCCAAATTCAGTGATCATTGCTGAATATTTTGGCCATATTTTTGTTCAAAACTTTTCATTTGCAGTGAAAACGTTTGCACGCCGCTGCACTTCGACATGGCATGCTGAGGCAAAAGTACGGTTATTCGATGATAACCTGTGTGCGGGAAACCAATCAGAATGCTAGAAATTCAACAACCGAGGTTAAAAATTTATTAAAAGCTGATAGTCTCACAGCAGGGAATCAATGAGAACAGACGATTCAGTGCTAGTATCCAGGAGCTCTCGATGTTATTACTGATAGAAGTGAAGTGAAGTAAAATTAACTATGTTTTGCATCAATTTTTCTTTAAAACAAATAAAGCTTGCATTGGGCCACTTGGTATGGAAAGCGAAGCAATCTCTGACGCCCAAATAAGCGCGTCCTCACAGTGGGACGACAACCACGCTGCTCCGCAAGCCAGGTTGCACTTTAAGATAAGTGGGAACAAGCGAGGAGGTTGGTCTGCTCTTAAGAACGACCTTAACCAATGGCTTCAGGTTGATCTTGGTACTTACACCAGAGTGACACGTGTAGCGACTCAGGGACGAAATGCTTACAATGAGTGGGTGACTAGGTACAGGTTACAGTACAGTGATGATGGGCTGATCTTTCTGTGGTACAAGAAAGCAGCTAACAGCTCAGCGTGGGTAAGTTTCCGCTGGTAATTGAGAGAACGCGTTGTCAGAGTTTGTAAACTTCCTTTAACTTCCATTACCATTGACATTACCATTACCATTGCCATTGCCATTAACATTTCCGTTGTCATTTTTATTGCCATTGCTATTCTCATTCTAATCTTCATTACCAGTGCTATTGCCATTACTATCTAAAACATAGGCCCGCAATGCGTGCAGAAGCGACGAAGTGTTGGTTCATCTCGAAAACAAAGTGAGCGAGGCGTGCGTGACTGTACATTCGATAACATTAAAGCGTCTGTAGCAGCAAGTTGCAGCAAATCCGCGATTCCTTACGATTAATCAGTATGGGCATCTTAACAGCCCTAACGAATTTAACTCCTTCCCATTCCTGGGAACCACGCTTTGTGCACAGTTCCCTTTAATCATGTCAAAGGCTCCTTTGAGCCAACTCGTGAATGCAAATACGAAATAAATCATTGCTTTGTCATCAGGTGTATTTTTCACGAAACAGAGGCTTCGTTCAGAAACTATAGGCCCTCTTAAATGTATTTTCGCCTCTATCGTACAGGTTACAAGAAAGCGCGTTATAGGCATTTATCAGTCGTTTTGACCCACTCCACCCTCGATAAATATTTTTACTTGGCTCAACGTGCTAACCGGCGTGACGAAAATTGTGACAATATTTTGCCTTTTGCGATACCGAAGGACGTAATGTTTAACATATGGTGACTCAGCTCATCTGTCTTATCGCTTTGAATGTTGAATTTTGTTGAATTAAACTAACAAGTTAAATGTCGATATGAATTTGTCCACAACTGAACATGATTTTACCGAGAGTTGTGAACGATATATTTATATACAATAGTCACTGAATATAGTACTATCAAAACATGATTATCGATAAAGACAAACACATCGTCAGAATCTGGAGAAATTATTAAAAATCGGAGTCGTCGCTCCATCTCAAACACGTTAAAGCATGTCTTATGACGTAATCGTTAAATCCGGTTTGTTCTTCCGGGACTCCCTGTAAAAGTTAGTAATTTGTATCGAAATCTAAAATCGAACAAATCGGTTCAAAATCAAAAGTAAAGCAGAAAAATTAAAAAGACTAACTGGTATATCCTTCTGTACTGCTTATACTATCCAAGAAGATCCAGCTGAACCTGTTCATTTCGCTTTCCCTGAGTCCTCTCTCAGTTAATTTCCAGTCACTGACCTCCACCATTCTCGACTGTAGTGTCTTCGGTCGTTGTTTTTTGGCCGTGCAGGACCAAAACTAGAAGAGCTCTGGGTCGGAATGGGATATCCACGTCTTCCCGACGCCGACACATTCTTTCCCGAGGTTACATTAGATCCCATCAGCCTGAGCCCCATTGGACACCTTATGAGGTTTACACAGCGTATTTTTACCGACGCCGACACTCGTACCAGGCCTAATCTGATAACGGACCTGCCCTACCACTTTTCCGCTTTCCCTCCCTACATAATCCGTCTTCGTCCGTTAAAAAGTGTTTTGTTGAAACTGATGTTCCCAATATTTTTCCCTTGACTATCTTAATTTCTTTGTAATTGTTTCCTACTTTATCTTTAGATATTTGATGGAAACAAAGACAGTGACACTGTTGTGTACAGCCTGTTGAATCCACCAATCAGAGCACGTTATATCCGAATAGACCCTGTTGAGTGGCACAATCACATATCAATGAGGATGGAGATCTACGGTTGTCCAGGTGTTCAAAAATTAATCTAAGCATGTGTGAAAATGAGTCTGAACTACTTGATTATGAAAACTGGGAACTGTCGAAAACAACTTAGGTCAAAATGCGACCTACCAGTTATTTAGTAGATTTGTTATATTTGTTAGAGTTTTGTAATTGATTTTTTGTCAAGATTCGGGAAGTTTTCCTCTTAAAACATTCGAGAAAACGATCACTCATGGATACTATGGTCTACCTAGTGTACATTCCAAATTAATGTATAACTGATAAGCCAACGTATGAGCCAAATGTTAAATGATTTAGAATTAGAAAACGATCAATGTGAGGGTTTGCACGAAAGGCACATCGACTCGGGTGGGAGAAATTATTCTGGGATTCTGTGGTGTAGCTTTAGGAGATAAACATAGTAATTGTTTCACTTAACTCAATTTTTGGACTGTTTAAACAGTTCTTGTATCTTTCTGGTCAACAATTCAATGCCGTCATCTTTAAGTGGCATTAAAAAATGAAAAGAAAAATAAAAACATCACGGCGAAGTTAAAACTACGCTTCCAGCACATAGATGTTTGGAATATACAACGAACAAGCATTGGTCTTCTCCCCGTTTTGTTGCAATCACAGCAAGGTAATCAGACAATGCAAACAAATAAATAGGAACACAGCTGAACAACTTTTTCTTAAATCATCCAGGTTGCATTGCTCCTCTTGGAATGGAGAACAGAGGAATTTCTGATGGCCAAATAACCGCCTCTTCGCAGTGGGATGAAACTCTTTCAGCGAGACAAGCCAGACTGCATAGCAAGTCAGATGGAAGCAAAAGAGGAGGTTGGGTGCCTCTTGAAAGCGATCTCAATCAATGGCTTCAGGTGGATCTTGGTGCTTACACTAGGGTGACACGTGTAGCGACTCAGGGGAGAAATGGACACGACCAGTGGGTAACCACGTACAGGTTACAGTACAGCGATGATGGCGACACATTTCACTTTTTCGAGGAGGCAGGAGGAAGTTCGGCAAAGGTATAACAATATAGCTGTTAAGATTACTCTAGGAACTTAACTCTAGGACCTAACGAGTGTAGTCCTCTCTATGTGATATTCTGTCTGGCTTCACTGTACACTTGTTTCGGGAGGAAACACTGGCTTTCCGTAAACCATCTTTCGTAACAAATGAATAAAGGGGTCAGGTTCCTAAAGAAACTGTGGTGCTGCGTCGGTAAGGAAGTGAAACAGAAAATTTTGGATTTATCACCTTAGTTGATAAGGTAAATTGGCCATCGTACAGAAATTCAAAGCTGACGTTTCGAGCGTGGAGTGAGGTGTCGAGCGACTAGTTTGAATGCGTCCTCGTCGCTTATTTCGACGTCTCGCAGGTGTTTACGGAAACGTTCACCTAGTCTCTCCCCCCTGTTTACCTCCCTTATCAACTCAGTTGATAAATCTAAATTCCGCCTTTCGTAACAAATGGTAATTTAATGCTTGTAACTTCCTCTTTTATTAGTATTTATCTGTTTGAAATATATAATTACTGTTGGTAATATATAATTAGCCGATAGTGATGTATAAAATTAAACCCACATGGTAGCGACAATTCTCTCGCTTCTATTTTGTCGGCCGCAGTATAGTCCTCGCCCCCCCTCCCCCCTCCCCCGTAGGAAACAAATGCTTACTACTTTTTATTTGAATGGTCACACTTTAGAATTTCAAGCATGGACTCAGTAGTTGGAATTAGCCAGTGGCCTTGAACAGCATTGAGTCAGTTGAGACATCCTCACGAGACAGAACTACTTGAAAAATAGCTTTTTTTGAATACTTCTCTTGGCCTAAAATTTGGTAGACATATTTCCTTTAAGATTATGTTTTAGCTGTAAAAGCCTCAGAACAATCCAAGAAATGCCTTAATCCACTGAGCCCTTTCGACACATCGTTGCACTTTGTCTTCTCCAAATAGACATTAGTGGGGAGACGAGAGAATTAACTGTGCTTTGGATTAGCATCCATTGAGAGGGGAGTAGTTATATTCTCAGTTACTTCATGTTTTAAAAACCGGAGATAAACACACCCTGATGAACCATTAGGCCAGAAGAAAAACCCTACTCTTGATCGAGTCTTGTGAGGCCCGTATTTAGGCGAAGGACGGGTGTAATAAAACCACTATCTGACACCAACCCTTACATATTTATTGCCACATATTGTTGACTTATTGTTGCTGTTTCATTAAATTTCTTGCATTATTTAGGTGTTCGTTGGGAATAAGGACAATGATACTGTTGTGTATAACACCCTGACCCCACCAATCACCACACGCTTCATTCGGCTAATACCGGTGGAGTGGCACAATCATATATCAATGAGGATGGAGATCTACGGCTGTCCAGGTATTGTAGAATGATTTCACTATTATCACCATCACCACCACCACCATCATCATTATCATCACCAGCAGCAGCAGCAGCAGCAGCAACATCGTCATCGTCATCGTCATCACCATCATCATCTTCACCACCATCACTGTCACCATCACATCACCATCACTATCACCACCACCACCATCATCATCACCCTCATCGTCATCATCACTATCACCACAATCATCTTCATCATTATCATTATCACTAACATCATCATCAACACATCACCATCATCACTACTGCCATCTTCATCACCATCACCATCATCATCATCACCATCACCGTCACCATCAACATTATCATCGTTATCGTCGTCGTCATCATCTTCATCATCGTCATCATCATCGTCGTCGTCGTCGTCACCACCCTCACTATAACCATCATCATTTATCACTATCACATCGCAACATCACCATCACTGTCAACATCATCATCACTAATTACTATATATACCCGTACCCATCGCCATTGTCATTGCCATCCCATCATCATCACCATCACCATCACTGCCACGAACGTAACATAAAATTACAATAATTATTGCCAATTCAGGTTGCATAGGCCCTCTTGGAATGACATTTGGAGGAACAATCTCTGATGCCCAGATAAGCGCGTCTTCACAGCTGGATGACAATCACTCTGCAGTACAAGCCAGGTTGCATTTCAAAGCTGATGGAAGCAAAGCTGGAGGTTGGTCACCTCTCAGAAATGATACAAGTCAATGGATTCAGGTGGACCTAGGTAGTTACACCAAAGTGACTCGTGTAGCGACTCAGGGAAGAAATGGAAATGACCAGTGGGTGACCAAGTACAGGTTACAGTACAGCGATGATGGAGTGTCCTTTCACATATACAGGATGGCAAGGGAGAAAACGGCGAAGGTACGTCAACACTGAGCCGGCAGTATTCGCGGTTCACCTTTCCCACACAAAATCTGAAAGGACAAGTACATTGCGAGGTTCGTTTTCTCATTTTAATTAAAAATCGAAAGAGCCGCGGGAGTTCGCTGGTATTCTGAGCATTGTCACTTCAGCAGACCACACTGTACACTGATAGAAATCTCTTAAAGGCCCTCTGAGTCTATGCATGCCAATTATAGTATATTACTTGTCATGCTGCATTTTTTTTATTTCTTAGTAACGCTAATTCCTAGTAACTGTTTTCTTTTACTATGCTTAGGTCTTTGATGGAAATCAAGACAGGGATACTGTTGTATACAACAAATTGATCTTACCTATCACAACACGCTTCGTGCGGTTACTGCCAGTAGAGTGGCACAATTATATATCCATGAGAATGGAGATCTATGGCTGTCCAGGTAAATCACAAATAATTTTGATTGCAAAACATCACAATTCTTAAAAAACATTTCAGTAACATAATACTTATGTTTTCCACTCATTGCTTTCACAGCATTGTATTAACTGACACTGAAAAATCAATGCAAAAGACTCATAAGAAATAAACTCCCTTAACGTTACAAAAAAAGAAAACAAACCATCACGGCAATAAAAATATATACAGTGGCAAGAAACAACTTAAGGCCCGTGGAGTTTTGGATAAAACGAAATCTAGCGAATACCAGGGAAAAAATAGGGTTGTCATGAAAGCGACTCACATGTTGTATAATTGGATACCATACATACCACACAGTTTTAGAATCAATGCGGGCTTATTGCTTAAAATCCACCGTGAAATGACATAAAGGTGATGATGACGCTTAGATCAGGGGTTTTTTTTCTTTCACGAATGTAGGTTGCATTGCACCTCTTGGCATGGATAGTGGAGCGATAGCTGATTCTCAAATAAGCGCCTCTTCACAGTGGGATAACAATCATGCCGCACAGCAGTCAAGGTTGCATTTTAAGATAAGTGGAAACAAACGGGGAGCCTGGTCCTCTTTTAAGAACGATCTTGACCAGTGGCTTCAGGTAGATTTTGGTAGTTACACCACAGTGACACAGGTAGCGACTCAGGGAAGAAATGGATACGCTCAATGGGTGACTAAATACAGATTACAGTACAGTGATGACGGAGTGATATTCGAATTTTTCAAGGAGCCTCATCGTACCTCAGCAAAGGTATCGTTATGTTGTTAGTAGGATCCTGAAATCACTCACGTCACTCCATTTCAATTGGTGCTAGTCTCCATATTTTCGGTCATTAAAGCTGTCATTTACATTTTCCTTTGCGTTTTCGATTCTTTTTGGTAACCCCCTACAATTTTTGGCAATCTTTGACAAAACGTATAATCTTTGGGCAAACCTAACATAAATGCCAGTAATCTTTGGGAATTTTTAGCAAATGGCGCATTGTTATTTACACCTACTGACAGGCTTTAGCGCGCGTCCGCCGCAAACTTATATAATATATCTTATATTTATAACGTTTTCGCTGATCAACCTCCGCCAGACAAAGTTTTTGAAAAGCGTGCGAGGAAACCTCTGGTGCCCAAAGAAAACTTATCGGAAAACATTTCAGATGCTTCATCATATGGTTGGTAAAAGAAACGTAATATTGATTCGCTTTATCGTTTGCCTTTTTTCCTAATACCTTTTAGGTGTTCCTTGGAAATCAAGACACTGATTCCGTTGTATACAACAGAGTAAGCCCTCCAATCACATCTCGCTACATTCGGATTTTGCCGGTAGAGTGGTACGGACATATATCAATGAGGATGGAACTCTATGGCTGTCCAGGTATTTCAAGATAAGTCTTTTATTTCTTCCCCTTGGAAAGATAAGAAAAGAAAATTAAGACCATGCTGGCTGTGTCTCGATTCAGATGACCGCACTGGGCGGTGACGCCACGAGTTCTGAAGCCGTCGGCTGGGATAAAAAAGTGTTGTATCTTAATTTAAAATGTCGGGCCAACTTTTTCAAGTTCTTCTCTTGTGTTTGGAAAAGTGGCGAAAACCTGATTATAATTTGTTCTTCTTTTGATAATTTAATTGATTGCGTCTTCTTACACCACAATCTTGACTTCACAAATAAAAAATAAAAACACGAAGATCCCTGTCGCGTAGTTCCTATATATTTGACGTCCCTAAACTGACTTGTCGGTAATGGAAATCACAGGAGTTATATGTAGGTTATATATAGCTTATATGTTTCAGTTTGTTAGAAACGCGCTAGCCTGGCATGCTTAACCTATTTCTTTTGTCAGATATTCGTCTTTTGTCGAGTTTCTGTTGGCATCTCTCGCAAGCTGTTCCGGCAATGATATGCTCAGGTTGCTTTGTTTGTTTCTGACGTTCGCTCATACCACTCTCCCCGTGTGTTTGGTGTCCGCTTATTGCCGGATTAGCTTGCTAGAAACAAATAACACAGGTAAGGTTAAGGATAACATTAATCCTTAATTTACAAATTCAGGATGCACTGCAGCTCTTGGTATGGAGAACAGAGCGATCGCTGATGGCCAAATTAGCGCTTCTTCAGAAAGGGATGACAATCATGCAGCGAAACGTGCAAGGCTGCGTACAAAAGCTGATGGAGAAAAGAGCGGTGGGTGGTTAGCTCATCTTGATGACTTTAATCAATGGCTTCAGGTGGATCTTGGTAGTTATACCACAGTAACACGTGTAGCGACTCAGGGAAGGAATGGACGTGACGAGTGGGTGTCCAAGTACAGGTTACAGTACAGTTACGCTGGGGTGACCTTCAAGTTTTATAGGATGAGAGAAAACAGTTCAGCAAAGGTACTTCCTGTTAGACATCAGCTGAGAGATTTGTGCATGTTATGATCATGATTTAAGCTAGTTACACACGCATTTTTCCTTAAAACGTTGTCACAAATTTTATTTTCTGGTTTTTACCACAAATATTTGGCAATACTTTCCTGAAAAATCACCTTGAGCAAAAACTGGCGTACCAGGTTTTAAAGAAGGAGACTTTTCAAGAAATAATGGTAAGGAAAACTTGGTTGCAAAAGGCTGTGTGGCGTTCACCGAAGAATACTTGCCAAGGAAGATCGTTAACGATAACTCTTCAAGGAAAACTAATTCATTGCCAGTAAACTTGTCATGTGCAATCAAACCTGGCGAAAGCCAGAAAGCCGTGAACTGATTTGTGTTCAAACTGCCGTTATCATTTGACATGCAACCCATGCATGCACTCTCTTGACTTTTGTGTTCTCTAAATAACCTAACTTTGCCTGCGTGAGAGTTCAAACCTCTTGCTCTCGTCTACCATTGCGCTCTCTATAAAGTACACATTTTATAAATGGTCATCTTATTTTGAAGACCGCTTATTCTAATGCCCTTTAGCCGACTCCCCTGCGCTCTAAAATTCATTTGAGTGATCGTTTTTATTCACGGAAACGCACTAAAACACACCAACAGGGTCACGGGAACGTACTACTTAGTTGAGGGTTGAATGAAAATCAGTGCGCAAGCGCAGACAGCAACTTCTGCCACGACTAGGACAACGCTCTCACGACGTCAGCCTAAAGAGGATTTTCGAGATACAAACTTACCACGGTCATTAGAAATTGTTGTCCTCACGTTTGACGTGCTCTTAAAAGTTCCTTATTGAAAATACCTTAGACAACTGTAAAAATGCCAAAACCATTTTGCCATAAATGTGCCTTTATCTGTTGTTCATTGTCTTTTGTTTGTTTGTTTGTTTGTTTGTTTGGCGTTTAGATATTTGATGGAAACACAGACAGTGACACCATTGTATTGAACAAGTTAAACAAGCCCATCACTGCACGCTTCGTGCGGCTATTGCCGGTAGAGTGGCACAAGCACATATCAATGAGGATGGAGATTTACGGCTGTCCAGGTATATGTCGTGTCATTCAGCCTCCAGTTATTCCCACCATAGTTTTTATGTGGGTGCAGGCTGGAGCTCACCCACTGTCGTTACCTGTGATATTAGTTATTTGCCGTACCGCTCACTAGTAATCCAAAAGTGGACGTCCGGGAATCGAAGCTTACACGAAACAGATGAAGTAGCAGAAACAATTTGAATGGCTATGCTGTATAATTTCATGCACGTAGTCTAATATTAATAAAACCTTATACAGCTCAAGAAATAGGTACCACGTGGAGCTACTGCTCAGTAGCTTCCATTTGAAGAGTCACACTCTTGGTTTTAATCTGTTTATTTATCATATACAGTGAATGGGCTTGAACCTAGAGTATCAGTTGTCTATCAAGTATGATAGTGTATGTGAGAGTAGTCCTGAGAGAGGCTGTTGCAGGTGACATTTACTGGTCGATGTCTAGTCAATGGTCACCTTCAGTCCTCAGGACTACTCTCACCCCGAGGATCACACTTGACAGACTACACACCAAGAATAATGATAACAACAACAATATCGAGTTTTGGATACTTTTTTTTCCGTAGCCCTTTACCCGTCAAATCAATCTACATTACACTAGCTTAGTTTAAAAAAAAAAACTATAAAATTATGAGAGGTTTAATTTGGCCTTCTTTTTCATGCTCAAACTCTTTAGGTTGCATAGCACCTGTAGGCATGGAAAGTGAAAAGATCGCTGATACCCAAATTACTGCATCTACAATGCGAGATGTCAACAGCTCTCCAAGTCTAGCAAGGCTTCGCTTAAAAGTAGATGGTATCAAGCAAGGTGGATGGTCCGCTCTTGACAATGATCTCAGTCAATGGCTTCAAGTGAATCTTGGCAGTTACACCACGATAACAAGTGTAGCGACTCAGGGAAGGAATGGTTTCAGCGAGTGGGTGACCAAATACATATTGCAATACAGTAATGACGGAGTGACCTTTCAGGTTTATAGGGAACCAGGCACAAGAGGACCGAAGGTTTTGGAGATAATTCTTGTTACTTTATTTTTAATTGAGAATAACTCATGTGCGCGTAGAAGATATGAAATGTCTTTTCCGGTGTACAAAAATCGGGCAGGGTAAGGGGTCGAATTCAGCACAATATTCAGTCAGTTAACCAACCAACTAACCAAACCAACCAACCAGCCATCCAATCAAAAAACTAATCAACCGTCTAACCAACCAAACAACCAACCAGCCAGCCAGCCAGTCGACCAACTTACCAACCAAACAACCGACAGACCGAACGGCCGACTGTCGGAATGACCGACAAACCAATCAACCAACCAGCAAGCCAGCCAGCCAGCCAACCAACCAACCGACAGATCGACCGACCAACCAACCAACCGACCGACCGTTCAGCGAACCAATCAATTTTTACGAGACATACTTACACCTGCTGTTACATTGTTATACAGCAGATATAGTAAACTAGATTATAGGGATTCAAAAAAATTTAGGTTTTTGATAACTGTTGTTTTCTTTTCTTTTATGTCAAGGTGTTTGATGGAAACCAAGACAGAGACACTGTTGTGTACAACAGATTGAGTTCGCCAGTTACAACTCTCTTCATCCGGGTTTGGCCGACAGAGTGGCACAATCACATATCAATGAGAATGGAGATCTATGGTTGCCCAGGTACTTTCAAAAAGTTCAAATGAGGTTAGATCGTTTTAAAGGATCCCAGCCGGAGGAGTGGGAAGACAAAGGGTTCCCTTGAAATTTTTTTATAGCAACAACAAACCATTCAAAGTTTTAAACATACCAAAACAAATGGGAAATAAAAAGAAATTTGCAACGAAGAAGACCGTTATCGCCCTCTGCTTGAACCTCAAACATACACAAATTGAATTTTAATTATTATAAAGAGAGTGCAAAGCGAGGGCTATACGAAGCAGTCACTGTACAACATATCTTACCGGATGTCTGGAAAATTGCGGAGCTGACCGTTCGAAAGAACATGTGAATGGGAATGGGAATGATAGCGAACTGAAAAACTGACACGAAATGACAAACGGTACGCATATTAACAAACAGCTGGGAACTACTCCCCGGGAGCTTTTGAAATTTAAACTTAAATATTAATTGAATATCTGACTAGCTAACTAATTGAATATCTGGTCAGGAATAGGTCAGATAACTGATGCAATGTTAATGAACTGTACAAAACGAAACACATTTTGAAGGCGAGGAGAATTTGTTGGATCTGAGTCGAGTGACCTAGGATTAAACCGCATAGTGGCGCAAAGTTAACTTAAAAACAAATGTTTAAAATGAAAGAAAAAAACGCTTTATAGGTTTCTCTCTATCGTTTTCCTTTTCTCATAAACACATCTTAGGTTGCGTTGCAGCACTTGGCATGGAAAACGAAGAAATCTCAGATACTCAAATCAGTGCGTCTTCGCAACTGGATGAAAACAATGCTGCAGTACAAGCGAGATTGAACTTGAAAGAGGATGGCAGTAAGCAAGGAGGTTGGTCAGCCCTTATCAACGATTTTAACCAATGGCTTCAGGTAGATCTTGGTAGATACACCACAGTAACACGTGTAGCGACTCAGGGGAAGAGTGGACACGACCAATGGGTGTCGAGATACAGGTTTCAGTACAGCCATGATGGTATGACCTTTACTTACGTCAAGAAGACAGAAAACAGTTCAGCAAAGGTATGTCTCTTCCCTTATGTATTGTATCCTAGGGATTCTGCCTTGACCTGCAAAGTGTGTGACTAGTCTAGTATTAGAATAAAGGCGCTAGTTTGTAAAGAAACTGTGTTGGGGAAGTCAGAGACAAGACATTTTGGATCAACTCAATTTATAAATCCAAATTTTCGTAATCTGATGTATGGATTTTTAAGCGATAACTTTCAGCACAACATACAGTTAAGACCCGCTTTTAAGAACCTATCTTGTCAAAACTAGTAGAATAAAAATCTGTAAGCTGAAGTTCGACAGTTAAACCCCTAGAAATACAAGAATCTGTCAGGCTGACATTTCATATGTACTCTTGTTATTTGAAGACCTTTATTTTCCATACCTTTAATTTCTTATGTGCAATGCTCAGTTGCCTGCGAGCAGGCCTCGTTATTCCAAATATTCTGTTTTCGTGTTTCAAGCGCTCGGCGGTACGCTCGAATGTTCCAGTGTCTCGCGGGTTTGCCGCTCGCAAGAGGCTAAGTGCTCATCGTTTTACTAATGTATTTGTCACGTTCAGGTATTTTATGGAAATCAAGACAGCGACACTGTTGTGTACAACATTTTGAGTCCGCCCATCACGGCACGCTTCGTGCGGTTATTGCCAGTGGAATGGCACAATCACATATCAATAAGGATGGAGATCTACGGCTGTGCAGGTACTTTGCAATCATTTGGATCATAGAACCCAAAAGAGTACGTTGATGGGGGTATGGCATGGACAATTTCTCCTTACAATGACGCTACTTGGTCAAATTATACCGGTCACGAGAATAAAGGAAATGGTCACCAAATATAAAATGTCTTGAGGTTCAAGCAAATTCTCTTAACTAGTACCATTGGAAATATATGGAGCTCAGTGAGGCGATATTGGATCGCAAAGGGTGAAGTTCCAGTCACTGGGTCCTTGACGGATAAACACCGTTTTAGGCCAAATGTTCACGGGTAATTGACGCTTGCCGGCAAAAATCGACTTATGTTTTGGTTGATGGTTGAAATCTTAGCCTTTTGACGATTAACGCTATTTCTTAAAATTGTTATTGTTTAAGCTCTTTCTGTTGCTCCAACTTCACGATCACCAGAAGCAACAACAACAAAAGCCATCTCAAGTGAAACAAGAATAAGTACTCCAACAGCTGATTTCAATCTGAGAGAGAAAAGAATTGGAATGCGGCAAGAAAAAGGTAACACTATAATTAGCTGAGCGTTCGTTTGGGTAACTTTAATAACATATAGAATAAGAATAGAATAAAGTTTATTGAGTTCCCCAGAGGGATCTTCATACTCAATTTACAAGATTTAAAAATAGAAAAATGTTAATAATTTACATGGTAAAAAATTAAAATAAAAAAATACAATAAAACCTTACTATAACTACAATTCAATATAAAGTACCATTAAACGTTTCCAAGGAGTTTAAACTAGTCGTTTAGCCACTTGCTCAAGAGCTCGGATTTCAGCTGATTTTTGAAGGAAACTATAGAACTACAGTTTCTTAACTCTTCTGGAAGAGTGGCGGGGCGGTGACGCGCAATGACGTGGTGTGCGCGTTGGACATTCGAACGCACTATTGAT
The DNA here is from genome assembly GCA_964030785.1 of Siderastrea siderea. Classification (NCBI taxonomy): domain Eukaryota; kingdom Metazoa; phylum Cnidaria; class Anthozoa; order Scleractinia; family Rhizangiidae; genus Siderastrea; species Siderastrea siderea. The sequence continues at coordinate 21,718,894 of OZ034972.1, forward strand.
CAGAATATTGGAGGGTCGCTGGCACAATGCTGGTCCCTGTTTCGTGTCGTGTAGTTTCCTTTCCCTTACACTAAGAACCTGGTCAAGTCTGGTTCAAAACTTATCAGGGCTTTTGTGAAGACAAGTCCTTTAAGATTAAGGTTTCCTCACACACCTTTGTCTCCTATGGCTCTTAACTCTTGCCTTTTAAACGCTTTACAGGTTCTAACGTCGCTGCTGTTGTCGGGCCCGTGGTGGCGTTCATTGTGATAGCCGCCATCGTATTGGCTGGATTCCTTTACTGGCGAAGGTGAGTCTTGAAGTGTTGAGGACGTTATTCAGTTTCCTCTTTTCAATATGAAATTCTAGAATACTAAGGCACTGTTCGTTATTTATGGCCAACGGGGGGGGGGGACGGTGTTGAGATAAGGGGGTAAATAATCGCAATCATTGAAAACTGGGAACGAGGACTATATTTTTAAAAACAAAAGCAGAAAATCTGTCCTTTAAACCTCTTTGTTGCTGTTTGGATTTCAACCTTTAAATGGATCTGAGATGAACGTTCTCAATTTGTCCGCAGCACACATACTGCATGATCGTTGCTCCTTGTCTCGAGACTCAGCCGTTATGGTGGTCAACGGCGTTGTAGTGATTTTCTCACGAACTTTCTTACCGTTGATTTCTCTCTCAAATGGGGTCTTCTCATGGGTTCCTGCTCTGGGTTAGCGTCAAGTTTATCGGCACCTCGAGAGTATTCCTTGCTGATGTTTCCACCTATTTCTTTTTATATAAGTGGTTCAAATTCGTTTTTATAATCGAGCTGGGTCAGAGCGAGTCACGTACATCCCAGCGGCAGATATTAATAGATTCTGACTGGCTGCATGCAGCGAATTGTCACTTGGTAACAAGTATCGACTACAAGTTATTTTACCGCAAATTAGCCTTGGAAATTATGTGAAAGGATTACAAGCTGCCCCGTGAAACACTCCTTACCGTTTATCGTGCTTTAATACAGCCTCATTTTAATTATTGCAGCGTGGTTTGGGGAAACTGTAATGGGGGCCTTTCTCTTAAACTCCAGAAACTACAGAACCGAGTCACAAGTGTAATTACATCTTCAAAGTATGATGTAAGCCTTTCAATTGCTTATCTGGAATAAACTAGAGCAACAAGGTAAACCGTTACCAGAAACTCATAAGGACTTGAAACGTGTAACTCGCATATATAGGTTTTGAACGATGCTCGTAATTATTCATTTTCGCAAGTACTATATTTGGAACATGAAGAGAGAGAAAACTGACCAATCAATCTTCGTGAACGACGTGACGTAATTTTACACCAAGTTCCCGCACTTGTTCATAGATTAATGGCCGACAAACTGGGGAAAATGAAGCCGAAAAACTTTCAAACGTAGGAACGACAAAGCGAAAAGAAATACCGGTTTCGAAGACCGAGCAGGAAATTTTTGAGGCGAAAAAAAAATTAGTAATTGAAACAACATGGAGCAAAGCGCTGGAGTAAGAACTAAATCGGACTGTGAAACCAAACCAAAATAGTTTAGCGTTGTTTTTATGATTTCAATCCGGCTTCTTTCACCGTCGCACTATCAACAAATGTTCACAAAAGGTAGATTTTATACGGAAAACTTTTGACACCGAAATATCAAGAATAACACAAAAAAAAACAGTAAAATTGAAGAGAACCGTTTAATAATATTGAAGTGTCGTACGTTTTCAGTGATTCGCTACAAAATCAAACTAAATAAGCTGAATAAGAAAGGACGACTTTTTCTTCGGCTATATAAGCTTACTACAAAAATAACTGAGACATCGTTTTACCTGCAGTCGTTCAAGCAGCTCCAAATGTTCAAATAAAGAGAACGTAATGCAAAATAAGTTGAATGATCGCTTTCCCGGTTGTTTGATTCATTGTTAACATGTTTTTTTCCCACATCCCGTCCGCGGCCTCTGAACCTGGAACCACTACGTTTTGTCTTCGTTTCAACTCTCCGAGCTTCAATCCGCTTTGGGCGATGAACACAACAATTTTTTTCAGGAAACATCAAACCTGTACCACATTTTAAAGCCAATAATTGTACGACTTTTGCGAAAAAACTTATTCACGGACGTTCACTTCGAAGCAGTTTCATTGATCCATTCAGGTTTGCAAAGAAACGCTGCAACACTTCGCAAGGTTTTGGCGCCTTAAACTCGTGCGTGGACTGGAGCGAGGGGTTTCCAAATATGGTACTTAGAAAAATGAATATTTTCGAGCATCGAACGCGAGTTACACGTTTCAACTCCTTATGAGTTTCTGCCGTTACCTATTGCTCTTAACAATGAAATTCCTGAATACTTGGCTCAAAATTAATCAACCGAATGGACATGACGTCCAATAACTTAAGAAATACAGAAAAAAAAATTGGCAGTGCCGCTTCCACGTACCGAATATTTCATAAGGAGCTTCAGTTATAGTGGAGCGCTAATGTGGAATAGCTTGCCGGGGCATCTAAGATAGGCATCGTCACTGAGAAGTTTTAAGTCTCAAATCCGTTGCCACATTTCCCCAGAATAAGTTGATTTCTCACACTGCGTCCTTGTAAGGCAGGATGTTTTAATTATTTATTTGCTTGTATTTATGATATATATTTATATCTTTAGTTGTACCTTAAAGTTTAACTTGTAGTTATTCTCTTTTCTCTATTTGAATGCATTAATTAATATATCAGTAGACATCCTCAGACCCCCAGGGGCAGATGGTGGGGCGAGGGAAAGTTGGAACGGGCAAAAATAAAAGTGGGCGAAGAAAAGTCAAGGGCAAAACGGGAAGCCCCTGGGAAAAATGTTTCTCCAGAGTAGTTCCTAACGGTCAAGCCCGTTCTGGCTCCTGATTGGGTCCAGAAAACTTTTGTATTTTTCTGGCCAATCAGCGAGCGGCAAATCTCTGAGTCCGTTTCGTGTGTTCTGACACAGAGTAGTACACGAGGGCCATTTGTCCGCCATGTTGCTTCGCTTGTTCATCGAAAATGCAAGGCTCTTTTTATGGAGAATCTTACTGTAAATGTTCCACGAAGCTTAGGAACACGGAGAAGAATTTGTCACGTTCAAGTGAAGAATCAATTCAGCGGAAAATTTGTGCTGGTAGAACGAATCGTACTACTGTTTACAATTCCCGTGTGCTCCTTCTGATTCGGGAACCGAAAGATCGCAGTCTCTTCTCTAGTTGCTCGTGACTTATAAAAGGTAAGATAGTATTGAGCTCTAGTTTCCATTAAAGCAATAGAAGACTTTTTCCGTGTTTACATAGCCTCATCTAAACACAAGGGGGGGGGGGGGGGTTGGGAGAATTCGAGACACTTATGCAAATTTTATTTACTTCTTGATTCAAATAGATTTTCTTAATACACGCTCTGGACAATCATATTTCCTACTAGCGAATCAAAACGTACATCTGACAACACATGAACCAATCAAAATTCGCGTTATAAAAGTCAACATCAAGTTGAAATTTGTGGCAAGCACCAGCGTAGGAGCGCCATGTAGATGAAAGCGATTTCAGCTTTGAAACTTCGTAAATCTTGCAGATAAACACCAAAAGTTCGGCGAAAATTAGAAGAACTGTCCCCCTCTTGTTTAGATGAGGCTTTGCAAACACTGAAGAAGTCCTCTATTGCTTAAACGCAATCCTGTCCGGGGCCGTGGATAAATTTTGTGAACTGAGTCTGTTGCCTTGGCGGTTCCTAAAATTTAAGTGACAAACTACGGCAATTCTGGAAATATTCATTGAGGACACAATCGTCAATCTGTAATTTTTGACTTTTAATTGACTGAACTTCTCAGAAACCATCTGCGAGGGAGAAAGAAGAGATTATTTGTTATAGTCTGACAGCATATATTTTTGAACGGCGAGAATCTGATTTGCTGATCTACCGTCTCTACAAAGCCAAAGGAATGAAAATGGCTTTCCACGAACTCAGAGAAGTAATTCAGTGGATTTGAGCACTTCGTCGAATGAAATAAAGGTCAGTTTTATACAAATTTGCTTCCAAAGTTTACTTTCGTTAAAACAAGCACAGGCTTACCATCCTCTGTTTGTGTGGTGGGCTGTGCATTTATAATGGCTGTGTCGGTTTATCAAATTAGCAAAACTAAAGCCGAAATTTAGGAGTTTTAAAACTGAGGAAAATGAAATAAAAACTCATAAAATTGATGCCATGGTGTTTTGATTTGTGTTTCTGTGTTTATTTTGGGGATTTAAGGCTCGCGAAAGCGATGTTCTCAAAATAACGGTCAGACTCGCTCAAAAGTAGAGAAAGAGAACAAGGCATGCAACTAGGTGACCCGCAAATTACACTACCCAGTTGAACATTTCGCCAAAAAAGTCGTGTTTGCCCGATTCCCTCACACAAAAAAATCTTAGCCCTCGAAAGAATAGTCTTGGAACAAAATTTTGGCCAAATTTGAATTAGATTCGATCGCGGATAGACCTTTAGAATCTAGCCTAGACCTTCGAATACGACCGTCAATTTGCTTTCTCCCTATGATCTGCAAGAAATTCGAACTCAAAGAAATTCGAAGAATGCATTTTTCCGTTAAAATTTGAATTCGCGGGCGACAAACTGCCGTCCCTGGCCTCCCCACGCGAAACTTTTAGTCCGTGACAAAATCTTCTCTGTGGTCACCCAAGTGGCGAGTTTTACCGACAAAGGAACCCAGTTGAAAGACACGCGATTTTATAAATTCCCCCTGCACGTAGACTGAGGGTCGCTGGGTGCAAAAATTCAAAACAAAACAAAATGGAAGACGCGGACTCAGGCCAGCCTAAGGCCAAGAAGAAAAGACCGAAAAGGGAAATGAAAAACGGTGGTGGTATGTTGAATTGTTTTTTCTTCTTTATCATCTGTGTGTGTGCCATTTACCATTGCCAAACAAAAGCAGCTATTAAGATCATGCGTAGTCGTTTCGTTACGTTTAACTGGCTTGCATTTTTCCGTTTTCATGAAAGGTTAACACAGAATTATGAGTTAAAATTCGGAGAAAAAATTTCCTCCGATGAGATTTTGGAGGTTACACTAGCATTGAATTGAACATCATAAACGGAACATCAGCTTGAAACGCAGCTTCATTGATCAGCTCACCACAGCTCAGCCCACAAAATTTGCTGACTATCGCGTCTTTTTTCCCGCGAACTGAAGGTATAGCAAGGAGACCTGTTGTCACGCACTGTTTCATAGAAAACGGCAAAGTGACATTTAACTTAACATTTCTCGTACATTTTCTTTATTCTGAGTTACTGTAAAATAACATATTTGCCGTTCTATGCTAGGCAATGTTTCGTACATCTTGTCAGACTCCCAAATTTTGGTGGAACTTTTAAAAATGAGAGACAAGTTGGAAGAAAAATTGCTTTTTGTAACAGCGCCCTTAGGGACTTCGACCAAAACAGCAAAGGCGATTAATGAACATTGAATTAATTTTTTTTTCAACGAAAACATTTGATCAAAACGAACTGCTGAAAAAGTAGGGGATCCATAACTCAACTTTTTGGATTTTGTCTGTGGCTAGGTTTAGGAAATAATAATGAAAGTAGTCAATGGCATGGTAATGAATTGTTGAGTATTTTATTCCCGTTCAATGTAGTAGAAGCTCGAAAATGTATTTTCATCTCACAGAATTCTTTACCCTGAAAAAAATCAGTCTTCTTCCCCCACAAATGTAAGAATTCTAAGTACTTGAATTTTTCCGGAACCACCACCGTTTTTCATTTCCCTTTTCGGTCTTTTTCTTCTTGGCCTTAGGCTGGCCTGAGTCCGCGTCTTCCATTTTGTTTTGTTTTGAATTTTTGCGCCCAGCGACCCTCAGTCTACGCGCAGGGGAAATTTAAAAAATCGCGTGTCTTTCAACTGGGTTCCTTTGTCGGTCAAACTCGCCACTTGGGTGACCACAGAGAAGATTTTGTCACGGACCAAAAGTGTCGCTCGCGAATTCAAATTTTAACGGAAAAATGCATTCTTCGAATTTCTTTGAGTTCGGATTTCTTGCAGATCATAGGGAGAAAGCAAATTGACGGTCGTATTCGAAAGTCTAGGCTCGATTCTAAAGGTCTATCCGCGATCGAATCTAACTCAAATTTGGCCAAAATTTTGTTCCAAGACTATTCTTTCGAGGGCTAAGATTTTTTTGTGTGAGGGAATCGGGCAAACACGACTTTTTTGGCGAAATGTTCAACTGGGTAGTGTAATTTGCGGGTCACCTAGTTGCATGCCTTGTTCTCTTTCTCTACTTTTGAGCGAGTCTGACCGTTATTTTGAAAACATCGCTTTCGCGAGCCTTAAATCGCCAAAATAAACACAGAAGCACAAATCAAAACACCATGGCAGCAATTTTATGAGTTTTTATTTCATTTTCCTCAGTTTTAAAACTCCTAAATTTCGGCTTTAGTTTTGCTAATTTGATAAACCGACACAGCCATTATAAATGCACAGCCCATCACACAAACAGAGGATGGTAAGCCTGTGAAACAAGTTTGCTGTGCGTGTTTTGAACGCATTTGTGAAGCCATGCTCGAGTCAATGAAACCTTTGCCGAGCGATTCGTTAAAACAAGTTTTAACGTTTTGGTACTTTTTCAGGTAATATATCAGAGTCTGGTAAATTTTGCTGTCGGTTACAAATACACAAATTTGTCAAAGCGTGGCAAATATTTTTCGCGCAAGATTTTTTTCTTTAGTTCGCTCAGCGCTAAGTTAAAGTTATGCCGAGTTGTGATTTTCATTCAGCGTGCGTCTTTCTTTTGCTTTTATTCCTCGGGCTCAGGGGGGAAGAGATAGCCAAACCCCAGATCAAAATTTGGCACATTTTTCTCCGTTTCCTTAATATTTGTACTCGAAATTACTTTACGAGTCTTGCCATAGCTTTGAAAATGTTTTCAAATTGTGCCGCGAAACACAGACAATTGTAAACCGTGTTTACATACTCTCATCTAAACACACCTATCAACCAATGAGAGCGCGCGTACTATCTTAAATATTTTATAAAACAAAATGAAGGACCTTTTCCGATGCATTTACTGTTCCAGTGTTTATTTTTGTCTTTCCTAATTTCTTTCTTTCTTTTTTTTGTCTTTGGCCATTAAAAAAAATTGTGATTATATGTAAGCTTACTTGTTTGTTTATAATCCGTGGTATATGCTCCGCAAAGGCTTAAGCTTAACCCTTGTTTCGGATTCTTTTACACGTTATTTCACCAAACAACGTCATAATTTTGTTGTAAATGAAGGCAGAGAATAAAATAAATTGCAAATAAAGTTTATTAAATACTGAGTGAATGCTTTGTTCTTTATTTTTATATAAGCTTGTATCGAACCATGCTTAATTCTAGGGACAGCTGTGAAAGCAATCAAAAGGGGAAAGTGTAGAGATCAGCGAGTGATCCAGAAGGAAATTTTAAAAATCCATGTAACTACTGAGGTTGAGCCTCGGAAGTTGTCCATTTTTGAACTCTCATGGCTAGTTTTAAGTGCACATATCGGACACTTAATTTCAAACTGTTTGTTTCTTCAACCTGAAAATACCAGCAGCTAAACCCCAAATTAATGCATTTGCAATAAACCTTCATTATTGATACAACAATTTTCTTTCCAAAACCTAGAGCACTGTCAGTACAATGCTCGAATTGGATAAATATTCAACAGATGTACATGAATAGGTGCCTCACTTCAACTGAGGTACTACTTCCTTAATGAAAGGAGATTATTTTAATTATATAGCCAAGGGGTTATTAGAGCCTTTCTATATATGAAGGTGTACAATAGAGGAAATCCAAAATGTCTCTTAACAACATTATTTTTTGATTCCATATTTATCAATTTGGCTGTCGCTTGATGCACTACGATTTTCCAACTTGAACAGTTTCTTTCACTTAAACAGTTTTAAGTGGGTAAATGGGTAAACATATGGAGGTCAATATCGGTACATATAGGGCTGTATGTTTTGGTTCTTATTTAAAAAATAATATTAAAATAAAATAAAGTCTTATTCTAGTAACACACTTTCAGTTTTCAAATTAACACTCAAAAGACAACTGCCCATGACAATTTATTTAACTCAAATTATGTCCCCTCCAAAGGAAAGGGCATTTATCAGCTATTAAAGGCGAGGTCAGTTGGAAGGGCATGTGGTCAGTGAAAAAAATAATAGTAATAAATAAATAAATAAATAAATAGAATGTAATTGGGAGGTCTTCAAATAGGGAGAATCGGGAGATGCCATAGCCCATGCCCATAATTACAAACAGTGTGGTTGGAACCTATCCCTAGCTAACCATAATTAACCACACAAAAACAACTGGAATTTTGAAAACGAACACAATGATATCATCATTTTTTTTGGGGGGGGGGGAGTTGGGTAATGTACGATTCTTATTTAATTTTTGTATGATTTGGTTAAGACAATTTGTATGAATTCCCATTCTAAACTTCCCTGCTAGCAGAGGCCCCTTTTCCTTTGTATTCGCTGAGCTGACGGGCGGGACGAAAAGGGACCTCTGCCATGGGTCGAAACTCCCTTTGATCCAACCGCCGTCCATGGTCGTGGACGGCGGTTTCCGAAACGCATGCTCCCTGTATTGTTTGCTGACCGTGACGTGAGCCCACCGTATCTCGCGCATTCCTTTACAGTTATTCCGCTGTCATTTAGTGAGCCTGCATAGTAACTTGCCGTCCTGGAAAGAGAACTAAACTCGTGAAGAGTTACAACGTTTACTTTCTCTCGTTTTTGTTAACATGGACGACGGAAAGATAAACAATCGAAAGAAGAAGCTCTAAGAAACACTCGACAAGTCAAGGAATGGAATTTAGAGCGAAGAAAACATCTGTCAAGGCGAAGGACAACCTTCCACCTCCAAAGATTTTTCGAGCTGCGACTTTCTGTGAAATGCGCCGGCGCCGGAGTAAATTACACATTTGATTGTAAATTTATATCGAAATCGCTTTTTAATTGAGGGATTCTTCATATTCCTTACAGTTTTCGTAAAAGCTTTGAAAAATGTGCACAGTTCGCATCACCAAATGCTCTTCAAAATAACTTGCACATCGAGCGAAATCGCTTGCGCGTAGCTTCCCTCGAAGAAAGAATTGAACGCGTTTGGTCTTCAGAAACAAGTAAAGGCGTGTTTTAGTAAATGTATTATTTAGAAAAGCTTACTGTCTCTTCTTCTGTGTACTTTCATTCAAAAAAATTCGAAAAGTAGTAATCTGACCTAAACAGACACAAATGCTCTTTTGTGGTTTGATTTCACGCGCGAGACAACATGAGAAGTCTCTTGCGGAAATTTTCAAAATTTTGACTTTGAGAATGTATTTTTGGCTAATTCTTAATTGACAGCTGGTGTAATTTATTTAAAAGTAAGAAATTTTAACTATTCTAGATCAAGTGAGTTTTGTTTTTTCGAACCTATAAATTGTCCTTTCGTAATGCAACTGCTAATTTAGTGAAGCGATCATAAAACACGCAGCCTTCAATGGGTTAAATTCTCTTTGATTCCTGGAGTTGTGGTCATGTTAAAAAAGCTTCCTTGTCCAGATAACTTGAAATTAATACCGTAGATGAGACAACAACTATCTCTAGACGAACTGCCTACTTTAGGGTTTTGGTGAACTCGCCATTCACGACGACAAAACTGTGCAGCTGTTTTTTGGCGCGCTAGTTGAGAAAGGTGGGAGTCGTCAGCTGATCACGTGCTGAAAGCATCACGTGACGTTTCGGTCGCTAAGTAACCGTGGCGCATGCTCAACACAGTTCATTTCGACCCATGGCAGAGGTCCCTTTTCGTCCCGTCCGTCAGCTCAGCGAATACAAAGGAAAAGGGGCCTCTGCTAGCAGGGAAATTCTAAACATACAGTAATGGCAATTAAAGTAATTCTGCAGTCTAAATAAGCAACAGATCACTAGGCTATTCAGATTAAGGGGCAAGTGCATAAAAATGCCCTGGGATACCACTCTAACCACACGGTTATGTACCGGTCAAATTGAAGGTTCAACATCCCCCCCCCCGGGCAACCCCCGGGGCATTTGAACTTTCGGAATTTGTGTTGGTCAAATTCCCCTCCCCCGGGCCAAAAAGGCGTTCAAATGCACCACTATAGGTCCATTTTAGGTGATCAAATGCCCCCACCCCCGGGAGATATTTGATGCAAGACCATATTTTTCAACTGTTGTAGCTTTCAAATGCACTTAAACTCAAGCCCGAAAAAAACTGAATAATACGACTGGTTTCTTGTTCAGCAGACAGTTCTGCGTTCTTAAGATAGTTTTTATTCCATATGTTAAAGCACTATAAAGAGAACCAAACTTTGATCACAAAAACCTAGATGGTATATACATGATGGCAAACGTCATAATTTCAATATAGCAAACACAACTTTTGGTCTATTTCAATAGATCGATATAGATCAATATAAGTTAGATCAGCACCGAGGCCATTATTCCATTTTGTACTTATTCTTTTCTGACCTCAAGGTCGATTAACACTTCGTAATAAATACGGAGCAAAGCTTTTGCAGCCCTCTCTTTTGCAGCCAGTTGCAAACAAAGGCGCAATTTTGTCCCCTAAAATCCTCCAATGTAAGACGCTCTGTAAACTCCGCCATGTTTTCGTCACGTACAGGCGCTGAGGCAGGTAACATGACACCGAGGCAATTTGTTCAAATTCCCCACCCATCCCATGCGGTTTTCAAATTCCCCACCCCCGCGAAGACTTAAACTGTCAAATTCCCTACTCCCCGGGCACAGCAAAGAGTCAAATTCCCGGGGTATGCCCGGGGGGGGGGATGTTGAAGCTTGAATTTGACCGGTACATTAGAGATTTCATAGCCAATCTACTTCTTTTTGCTACAAATCTGGCTTTTATTTAATAACCAGATTGCAAGAGTGTTGAGCGAAGGGTGACTCAGACAAGTATAAAACAACCAGCATTTGTAATCCATACTACATAATTTTGCTAGGCATAAAATAGCTGACAGAGTTCACTTAAATTGTGGTTATCACCTCAACATTAAAATCTGATCTTTCAGCCAGTAATTTAGCCTTGAAGAGAGCTTATCCAGAACAATTATCTTCTGCAATGAATAAATGAATTCTTTTGCTACAAGCATCAGATGATTAATTCCCTTCTAGGTCATTGGCTGATCACGTACACTCCAGCATTTAGTTGATTTCCAGTCCATAACGGTTTGTTTTGGTTTTTTGTTTTGAAAACTACTTAAGTCATGTACGACTTTATGAAATGTACCAATTCGTGGCGTCTTACATAAGGTGAAATTACAACTTTTGTCTCCCGCCATCATGGATGTGAGCTTTACTTTCGATAAAATTGAAGAAAGAGACATTGAGGAGACCGCGCGGCCAAGACAAGATAACATCTCGGTGTGTACATGTACTAGGTTTTGTTTACGGGAAGCAGGAAGAAATGCCTGCCCGTGTCGTAGCGCCCAGCAGTTGCCATCGAGCACGAGGAACCGCAAGCTTGTTTATGAACACAAGGTGTGTGTTGCAGGAAGATTCTTCCGAAAATGATGAGGTATTTAAGTCTACTTTATTTTTCCCATGTAGAAAAATTTTCGTACTGCTCCAAACATGCACTCTATTTCATAAATTATCGATGTTTTTCCCTTACATTCCATCATGTGAGGCTCACAAACAATTCGGACTGAGCCTGCGCAGTACAGACTGGAAATCAACTTAAAGTATCAAGGTATATAGATAACGAACAAAGCATTCACTCAGAATTTAATAAACTTAATTCAATTTATTTTTATTCTCTGCGTTGATTTACAACAAAATTTTGAAGTTGTCTGGCGACGTGACACGTAAGAACACGTAAAAGAATCCGAAACAAGGGTTAAACTTAAACCTTTGCAGAGCATATACCTCGGATTATAATCCGACAAGTAAGCTTAAATATTTTATGTAATCACTAAATTTTTTATATGGCCAAAAGAAATTAGGAGATACAAAAATAAACACTGGAACAGTCGGTAAGTGGACACTCCGGTTGTAAAAGCATCAGAAAAGGTTCTTCCTTTTGTTATAGAAACTCCTTCTTCCTTTTCTTTTCTTCCTTTTCTTTTCTTCCTCTTCTTCCTTTTGTTATAGAAACTCGAAATTAATTGTTTTCGGGAGCCGACAGATGACTTCGAAGCTCCATGATTTTCGTTTGTCTTTGTTGGGAAAAACATCTCCCCTGTACAATCAGCCAAAGATCTCGGCGTGATTTTGGATTCGAACTTGACTTTTGATGATCATATTAAGACCACAGTATCGGAATGTATCGCACGCCTCGCGCAAATTAGCCGTGTCAAACATTGTCTTGACAGAACGTCGTTGTTAACCGTGATAAATGCCTTGGTTTTCAGCAAGTTGTATTACTGCTCGAACGTCTGGGCAAATACCACAGAGAAAAATATAAGGAAATTGCAGGCTGGGCAGAACTATGCATGTCGAATCGTTAGTGGCGCGAGAAAGTACTATCATGTAACTCCCCACTTAAAAAGTTTGTCTTGGTTACCCGTTAAGGACCAATTATACTATCGCCAAGCTACCATGGCTTTTAAATGCATTTCCGGACACGCCCCCAAATATCCGTCGTCACAATTCATTACTCGCGAGCAAGTTACCAAGCGTACAACCAGGAGTGGCCAAAAGCTTGATATACCTCTTTTTAAAACAACCTCAGGACAAAGAACATTTTAGAACAGAACTATTGGACTTTGGAACAATTTAGATCCCTTTTTAAAATCAAGCTGTTCAGTTCAAGTCTTTAAACGTATCTTAAAGAATAAGCTTTTAGACAATTTTGTAAATACTCCCTAAATTTTATTCATTTTTAGTATTTTGGTGACTACAAGTTTAGATAATGTTGTAAATGTTTCTTAAATTTGATTAATTTTGTTTGTATAGTTATTAGTAACTTAGTAATTTAAGTAATTGTTCCTGAAAAGCCCCATTGGGGAGGTAACAATAAAGTATGTATGTATGTATGTATGTATGTATGTATGTATGTATGTATGTATGTATGTATGTATGTATGTATGTATGTATGTATGTATGTATGTATGTATGTATGTATGTATGTATGTATGTATGTATGTAAACTCGAGCGCAATTCTATCCTTCACGAGCAACTAGACAAGAGACTGCGATCTTTCGGTTCCCGAATCAGAAGGAGCACACGGGAATTGTAAACAGTAGTACGATTCGTTCGAACAACACAAATTTTCTGGTGAACTCGTTCTTCACTTGAACGTGACAAATTCTTCTCCGTGTTCCTAAGCTTCGTGGAACATTTACGGTAAGATTCTCCATAAAAAGAGCCTTGCATTTTCGATGAACAAGCGAAGCAATGTGGCGGACAAATGACCCTCGTGTACTACTCTGTGTCAGAACACACGAAACGGACTCAGAGATTTGCTGCTCGCTGATTGGCCAGAAAAATACAAAAGTTTTCTGGATCCAAAAAGGAGCCAGAACGGGCTTGACCGTTACGAGCTACTCTGGAGAAACATTTTTCCCAGGGGCTTCTCGTTTTGCCCTTGACTTTTCTTTGCCCACTTTTTTTTTTGCCCGTTCCGAACTTCCCTCGCCCCACTATCTGCCCCCGGGTCTCTCTAATCGGTATATCAGTAGCTTTTGTACCTCTTGAATTCACTTGAAGGAGTTACCGTGTTTAAATAAAGTTGTCTTTCCTTATTTTGTCCAACTAATCGTTTTCATTGTGGAACACTTGAGTTGGGGGTGGGATACACAAAATAGAGGCGTAATTTTTTATATATGTCCATTTTCGGGGAGGAACTAAGAACCACCGACCCCCTTAGCCATAAAAAAAGAACAGTCCCTGAGTTTTTTAATATCTAAACATTTTAAAAGAGGTCTTTTAGTAAGATAAGAAAGTTCTATGCCAAGCAAAAAAGCATTACTGAATTAACTTATGAGTAGAGATATTCGGTTTTTCCTTCTGATTGATATTCAGAAGAAGAGGTTTAATTTTCTATTACTTTAGTATTAGGCGATCACTAAAGAAAACAAGGTAATTACGTTTTTTTTTATTACCCTTTATTTACTTGCATTACGTCTAACATACTAACTTCCAGACATAACTTACATAATATTTACATACTAACTTACATGACATCATATTCACATGATACATACAATACATACTACACTTCACTTAAAGAACATTAGTTACATACTAACTTAATAGCAAGGTAATTACTTACAAAGCTGAGCACAAAACGACAGTTTAGTGAGTTGTTATTTCTGCAATAAGTTTGCACTCAATCAAAGTTTCTCTATTTTCCTCTAGGAGAAGAGCTAAAATGAATGAGAACACAAATACGGTCAGATATGAGAGGTTAGTTCAAATAAACACTTTCTCGCTACGATCAGCTTGTGTGGTTTCACAACTCGTAAACTCACGAATTTAATAAGCCACTTACTTAATCAGTGAAAACAAATACATCATCGTAGGTTGAAACGGGGTGTCCGAGCCACCAAGATAAGCAAGATTTAGGTGAATGAGCTGATGAATAATTGGCAAAACGAGAAAAAATCAAGTGACCTGAGATAACCTCACTGGAACCTCACCGGCGTCCACCAGAAGAGCTCTGTTTATCTTTCGTCGTGTTTTGATGTCACCAGCTTATGGGGCACTGTCGCCTATTTTTAGGATTTCCCTTAAAAGTTAAATGACGAATTGCAATCAGAGGAAAGCCAAAAATGTACTGATCCTACTTCGTTTAGAATTTCTCTACCAGTTCAATGCATTGCAACTTGAAAACATGTGGGTGATATGTTTTCAAGTTTCTTCTTTGTTTCTTAAAAAAACAAAAACGCCAGAAACTGACAATCAATGGTTTGTTCTTCCTCTGAGAAAATCATTCAATATTTTTTTCTCTTGGTGTTCTAGAAGCATCTTGTGTACGAGAAAACGGTATTTAATTTGAATTTCAGCACATTTTTCACCCAAAAATGTAAAAATCCTTGTGACAGAGCCCCTTTAATTCACAGAGGATAGGAAAATGGTTTTCCTGGCTAGCAAGAGAACACAAGTCTTCCGGTTACAAATGAATGGACGTCTGGGAAGTCGAAGTCAGTTCTCTTTGCTTGAGCTCCCTAATAACGCAAGCGATATTGAAGTGTGATGAAGCCACACAATAATACCACATTTGCTTATAACTAATATTCAGCCCTCGGAAGTCTCAAAATCCGCCAGCGGAATAGCAGTGGCTTCCAGCAATGCAGTTTTAAGGTTATCAACAGGCACGTTGTTTCACAACGATGAGATTTGTAGTGAGCTAGTGAAGTTGAAACAGGGAATCCCACAAAGTAAAATACTCAGAGTATAAAAAACCTCCTGTGTGCCAGAGGCTTCTCTCGCACGCCGGAACACGCCCGAACTTAGGGTCTCAGGTTTTGTTTTGAAGGCGCTGCTCTTCTCTTTTCTCTTCTCTTGCCGCTTCTCGATCGGCCGATAAGGGACACGTCTCCTTCACGATGAAAGCACGCAAGAGAAGCTTCTGGTAAGCACAAAGATCCGGGACGCAGTGCAAACAGAAAAAGAAAAAGCCAAACTAATGAAAATTTAGATTTGTTACAGGGCGGTATTTATGTCGCAGCTCTTCTGAAAAACCAGGAGTTTGAAATGAGAAATAGAAAAAAAATAAAAAAAGCTCAACGAAGCACCTTTTTGCATTTGAAATTACCCAGTGTTATCAAGGCCGCTCAAGATATAAAACAAGAAAGCCCAATGGGCATCTTAGCCGGCTGTTCTGACCCACCTCAGCCCCAGGTTAACAAATGTTAGCGCGATCCCGTATTTATACGAACTATCGTGACGAAAGGTGTTACTGTGTGACACAATATTTTGACTATAGCGTTAATCGAAGACGTAATGTTTTAACTATGATGACTCAGCTTATCTTTGTTATCGCTTTTTATTTATTATGCTGAAAAAAGCAAATTTAACTCAAACGTTGAACGCCGGTATAAATTCGCCCACAACTGAATATGCTTACACACAGACGAGAAAATATTTACTGTTGTGCCTAGACCGTGAATACAAACGTAACAGTGACGATAGCAGTAAAATCAAAATATAATGGTTGATAAACACGAGCAGATCATCAGAGTCTGGGGAAAACGAAATCGCCGCTTCACGGTCAAACACGTTCAGTCATATCTCATGACGTGATGTTTAAATCCGGATTGCTAACCCGGGAATCCCCTTGCAAAAGTAAACAAGTTGACTCAGAATTCGTAATGATTTAGGTAAATTGAAAATCGAAAGGATCTTTTCTAAACGAACAAAGGTTTTGGAAACGAAAAAAGGTAAAACGAAACAAACTAAATATGTGCTAGAATTGCAAAATGGGACACACTTCAGTTTTGTTTACCTTGCGTGACGAAATCATGACGTAACGTCTGCGTGACCTCATAACTGGAACCCGAAGTTTATGGTAATCTTCAGGAGAAAATCAGAAGTTTATGGAGACTGTGTTGGCCGAGTCAAAACCGGATGACTTAGGCAAGTGATCACAAAAAACCCTGCCCAATTTATAAACCGGCGGTCACTATGGCGACAGCCGGTTAAAAAGTTTACTGACTCGACTACTCCAAAGAATCTCTGAGAGTATTAAGGGAGAGACCCTTAACTTCAGATCTGGCGTTGTTGCTAGGTTTTTTTGCGGGTGGCCATACGCTGTTTAGCAGTGTTTTGTGCCGCTAGATTGGTAAAATGTATGAGCATGACCAACTGACTTTTAAAGATCAACATTGCGCGTGCGTAGGTAGTGCCAGTCCCCAACCGCACAAAAGAAAGAAAAATCCCTAAAACTCGAAGGAAAAGAGCTAAGGTTCCGATTTTTCTCATGATCAGGAATGAGAGATAAATCGGCTATCTTTATGATCTGATATAAGCAATTACTTTTAACATAAATAACAGAATAACTGCAACAGAATATGTATAAATTTATATACTTATGACGTCATAACTTCTATAATAATGTAAATTTCAAAAAACCGATACATCAGGTTTCTGGCACCGTTTTCATTGACGAAAACTGTACACCTTTTGTGTTTTAGGCTTTTTTCTGTGCAGGTCACGTGACCTACCAAATATGGTTGTGACTCAAGAATCTTGAAACCCTTTCCTATTTAGCAAATGTGGCCAAGCAGCTTATCTGGGGAAGCTAGGGCTTTCAAGATATGATGGTTTGTTACTTTTCATAGCAACAATATGGTAGTTAAGAGTCTCCCCCCTTAAATGCCTTTGCATTGAATTTTGCTAACTCTGTTTAATTTTTAGGTCAAGCAGTGAGACAGTCATGGGAGTAGAAAACCCTATTAATGACAGGTAATAATAAATTAAAACCCTCTTTGCACCACCTTCCGTGAATGCTCACGGTTTTCTGGGCTTAATACTCAAGCTCAATAGTTCCAAAGTAGATGGAAGAAAGAATTTCTAGAGAAAAATATCATTGTTGTTCTATCAAGGAATTGCCTATATGTACACGAACAATTATTTGCTAAATGCAAAAGCAATAAAAATATCATGACTTTTAGAAGTACCTGATTTCATGCAAAGCCATGCTTGTAGGTCACCAAGCACTCAACTGTAAAATAGCTCGGGATTTGAGTGGACGTGAGGCTTGATTTGAGTTCGTTTTATTACAAACCTTCTCCCTTCTCATATGCAGATCGTGTTGTTATTGTGGTAACCTGCAAGCTTCTAGTCTCCTTCGCAGCCGCTCGGGCCGAAGTCACGTAACGCTCCCCGCCCCTACGCGACTGCTTCAAACCGACATACATTCCTTTCCCATTGTTTGCGATATTTTACTTCGACCAATCAGCGCCTTGCTATTGTATACGCTCCACCAATCACATCATAGCTTGGGGTCTTGATGTTTTCTTTCGCGGGAAAAACCCTTACCGCTTGCGACGTGTTATGGAAGAAACTTACAATGAAAATCGCGGGAAAGCACTAAGTGTTATATTTGTTCATTCATTTCTCTAAGTAAAAATAAGGTTTACATATTTGGAAAAACGTCTGCTGATTTAGCTGGGATCATTCGATTGTCGCTGAAAATCGACGTAAATAAATACTCTGAGGACAGCAAATTGTTTGTTTGTCGAGAGTGTTTTCAGCTGTTGACGAAGTACGAAAGGGCAGCGAATAAATTTCAAGAAATCAAACAAGAACTTCTCAGTACTTTTAGAAATGCCAAAAGGTCTTGGTAGCAGGAAACAAGTTAATATTTTAAAGAACAACACAACACTTTTAAGTTTCAAAGACATGTTTCGGCATCCCTGATGCCATCCTCAGTTGAAGGAAAAAGTTACAACAAAGCTATTTATATGCAATAGTGGTTAGAATTGTAAATGAAAATGTATAAGCAAGAGTGACAAGAAAAAAGCGTGATTACGTAAAATCTAAACAAACAACTTTAAATTAACATGTTTAACCTGTTGATTTAAAGTGGGCTTTTCCCAGTGGATATGTAAGGATCCTTTGATCTTTAGTTGAAAGCTTGTAGTGGCGCAGTCTAAAATGCTGAAGCAATTGGTCGAACACAAATCGCGGCAATTTTCAGATTGTTGCAAGTGTTTGTACACGTGAGAGGCCCTATCCGTAGCTGAATGCTCACGTACGCGCCACTACTGCTATCCTGCCGGTTGTACTTTTTAATCTTATCTACGCTTTCTCAAAAGTCCTTCGCGTTTCCGAAAAAAAACTCTGAGCACGGCTTGTGGGCAAGTCTAATTCTTATCTTATTACGTGGGCTTCGTCGATGACCAAAGCACATAATTTATTTGAATAAACAGAATTTCCAAGCATTGCTCTCCGACGTTTGTTTTTGATCCATGGTTCTGGGAAGCCAACGAGCACAGAAACCTTTTCGTTTTCAATCAATATCGCCTTCTCTTCAATACAAGAGCTAATGCTCGCCGCAGTTGCTTCTTTTCCTCTCTTATAACATAGAGGGCAAAATTACTGATTGGCTGAGCGCGAGAGCGCACCATTTGCATTTTGTAAGCGTCTTGAAACGAAAAGCAGATTTTGAATCGGATTTTGAGTTGTTCAACACAAGAATATCGTTTCAGAGTTTAAATTTAACCGAGTTGGTTGGCAAAAATGGTTGGAAATCAGGTGATAGCTCGAAGAGAAATTCCAGAAGGTGAACCTGAATGTTTTACGGGAAACAGCAAATGGTTATTTGTTTTAAAACTACCGAAAACCTTGGTTAATTCAGCGAGCGAGAGGTCGCTTCGCAACTCAGGTAAATAAATTAAGTCTTACTTAGTTTGAGTTTTGAGTGTGAGTTTGTCAATGAACTAGAACTGTAATTATCTCAAAAGATGAACATATGCATAAAAGACAGCTTTCTTTTTGTTCTGGACGCTGAGTAGCAGTTTAATAAACTGCTTGTGTGGAGAATTGTTTATTCTGAGGGCCGGCTGCGGATTGTGTTTTGATGTGCATAGAAAGTTTTCAGAAAATTTTGCCCTCTATGTTATAAACAAGTAATCGCATTGAGTCCTCGTAGAATTAAGGATAAATTTTCACTTGTATTTTCAAAGTTTTCACAAATTGCCCTCGTCGCTACGCGACTCGGGCAATTTTGCGAAAACTTTGAAAATACGCGTGAAAATTTATCCTTAATTCTACTCGGCCTCATGCGATTACATGTACAAATACGCCTCTTGATCGTCCACTAGACTATTAAAACAATGGAGACAGATGTGGCCTTGATGTTTTCCTATATGGTCGATGACTAAAGGCAAAGCTTGAAATATCACAGATTTTCCTCAGCCAGTCGGCAAATTACAGCCATGCTCCGTCACGCGTGAACAGGATTCCTTAAAATTTGAACGGAGTTTTCAATTTAACGCGTCGGTTTTGTAATTCTTCCCCAGATTCGGAATTCCCGTGAGAATTTTACCACATTTACGGGAAAAAAGAGCTCCAAAAGATCATTTCATTTGAAATGTTACATATCCGAACAATATTAGGTTTTTTATGCGTGTAGCGAAGTTATTTTCCGTTAACTCGTGTCTTTCAAAGCGTTTTCCAGAGAGATCTTTAACGTTTCATTCAAATCTCGGACGTTACAAAGAAACATTCAAATGTTTCAGTCTTGTGGATTACTGGTCACGCGTGACGGAGCACGGCTACAATGGAAATATCCTTTCTCCCTCATTTGTCCCTTCATTAACTTCGATATTGCTAACTTCTGATGCGAATTTAAAGCCGGTGTACTGATTTTTTTTACTTTTTTTGCTACAAGATTGAACGCCAGCTTTCACGATCCGCCATTTGCTACTCAAAGAACTCGGTTACTTAGGCGAATAAAAGGAGCCATGTGATTGGTGGACATTTCTGGCGCGAACCTCCGCAAGAAAATGAAAGCCGCACTGTGATTGGTTTATTCCGAGAAAGGAATGTATGTCGGTTTGAAGCAGCCGCGTGGGGACGGGGAGCGTTGCGTCACTTCGGCCCGAACGGCTGCAAAGGAGACTAGCAGGCTTCAGGTCACCATTTGCTTGTGAAAAAAGAAAAAATTACCCCAAAACAAAGTCAACTCCAGCTTCGCTTCTACTCAAAGGCCAGGGCGCTGAGCACACAACTGTGGCCCTAAATCTAATGGATTAACGTCAAAAATTGAACATAACTGAGAACGAGGGGATCAAAATTTGGTTCCTGCGACATGGGCTTGCTAGCGACCCAATGAAAAAATAAACCAATCGCAAACCCAAATCAAGACTTTCATGCAACAAGTCTCCTCTAATTATAACCTGCAATGAATCAGTCCCTTCCCCTAGATCCCTCATGTTAACATTGACAGGGGACTTGTATGTAGGAGCACACCTTGGGACTGATTAGTCTCTTGATGGTCAAATGGCATGATTATTTCCTTTTATCGTTGTTCAACATTGTTGAATACCGCAAATTAGTTAACCTCGTTTGGACTTCCTGTTAGACTAGGAGCAGTCTCTCTGTCAGGGATAGTCGAGCGAAAAGAACAAACTCAGGCCACTTAAGTCATGGTTTGAGCCTAATTTGCATAAAATTTACCCAAAAGTCATAAATCTGCGGAAATCTGCCGGAAAACTCTCAGACTTGGCAACTGTGAAAAAACTGATGACCCTAACTCAGTTTTGACTTGAAGTGTAAACCATTTGGGACACGTGACCAGAAAGGGCTTAACAACGGTTAAAAGAAATGGGGAATATAAAATGAAATAGAATTAAATCTTTTCGGGTGTCATTCTTTAATGTGCTAAGGGGTCATCCTAAATTAGCCTTTTAAACGTGTCCATACTGAGTAGAAATCCTACAAATGAAGAAAATAAGTCACGTGACTTAATTAATGCTTTAATATTTTCTAATATAAATAAAAGAGACAACCTCAGAAGGCAAATTCATTGTAAGCTCTTTGGATGTAAAAGAATGACACCCAAAAAGATTTAGTTCTGTTTCATTTTATATTCCCCATTTAACTCTAATTTTAGGGACGACTCAATACCACTGTTTGAGTCATTAAGAGCCGACGTCTGCAACTATCGAGAATCGGGCGTCAGACGTGAAATTTCGAATTTCTTTTTATTTTGTCCATGAAACCTCTATAGTGAAGTATTATCAAAAATAACATTAAAAGTTTCAACAGCTTTTTTTGTTTTTTCGCAATCGGGCAAAGTTTGAAAATACGGCATATCGGCCACCTTCGAATAGTGAAATTGGCGAAAAATTACACATTTTTATCTCGCTCGTACGTTAAAACGCGGTGCCGTCTGCTAACGAAACACAAACACAGTATAAACACACTTAAGCACTTTATAACACTGTAATTTTCTTTGGATAAGCTGTTGAAGTAAGAATGTTTCGGCCGGCTCTTAAAAATATTAGATATCTATAAACCAGAAACTCGTAAAGACTTGAAACGTGTAACTCGCATATGTAGGTTTTGAACGATGCTCGTGATTATTCATTTTCGCAAGTACCATATTTGGAACATGAAGAGAGAGAGAGAACTGACCAATCAATCTTCGTGAACGACGTGACGTAATTTTACACCAAGTTCGCGCACTTGTTCATAGATTAATTGCCAACAAACCGGGGAAAATGAAGCCGAAAAAGCTTTCAAACGTTGGAACGACAAAGCGAAAAGAAATACCGGTTTCGAAGAGCGAGCAGGAAATTTTTGAGGCAGCAAAATTAGCAATTGAAACAACATGGAGCAAAGCGCTGGAGTAAGAACTAAGTCACACTGTGAAACCAAACCAAAATCAGTAGTCTAGCGTTGTTTTTATAATTTCAGTCCGGCTTCTTTCACCGTGGCACTGACAACAAATGTTCACAAAAGGTAGGCTTTATACGGAAAACTTTTGACACCGAAATATCAAGGCATGATACAAAAATAAAACAGTAAAATTGAAGAGAACCGTTAAATAATATTGAAGTGCCATACGTTTTCAGTGATTCGCTATCAAAATCAAGCTAAATAAGCTGAATAAGAAAGGACGACTTTTTCCTCGGCTATATACTACAAAAATAACATCGTTTTACCCGCAGTCGATGTAGCTCTGAGTTCAAGCAGCTCCAAATGTTCAAATAAAGAGAACGTAATGCAAAATAAGTTGAATGATCAGTTGTTTGATTCATTGTTAACATGTTTTTTTGCCACATCCCGTCCGCGGCCTCTGAACCTGGAACAACTACGTTTTGTGTTCGTTTCAACTCTCCATCTACAATGTTAAAATCATACAGCTTCACTCCGCTTTGGGCGATGAATACAACAATTTTTTTCAGGAAACATCAAACCTGTACCACATTTTAGAGCCAATAATTGTACGACTTTTGCGAAAAATATCATCCCCAGACGTTCACTTCGGAGCAGTTTCATTGATCCATTGAGGTTTGCAAAGAAACGCTGCAACACTTCGCAAGGGTTTGGCACCTTAAACTCTTGCGTGGACTGGAGCGAGGGGTTTCCAAATATGGTACTTAGAAAAATGAATATTTACGAGCATCGAACGCGAGTTACACGTTTCAACTCCTTTATATGAGTTTCTGTATAAACTAATTACATATCTGACTGAACTCTTCATGCATTCTTACCACCATAATAAGTTTCCAACGTTTTTCAACAACTTTTTTTATAACCAACGAAAATATGCATTCTTGCAAGACACGATCAAAATCAAAGATACACCTTGAATTTAGAAGAACTACTTATGGTCAATTTTCTATGAGGTACAAGGGAGCAATTATATGGAACAACTTACCTAACGATCTAAAGATCATTAATTCATACAATCACTTCAAAGAGTCACTGAAATTATACGTACAAAATTAATTTAATAGAAAGTAATCATATAGACAAGAATTAGTGGAATTTTAATTTGCTAGTTGTCATATTTCTGATTTACGTATGGCTTGCTAATTATCCCACCTTCTGTAATTACTTATATATTTATCCAATACAATATTCAGGGGGATCTTTTAAAAACCTCAAAAGAGCTTGCTGGATCTCCTGCCATGTAAGTGCAATAGAATTGTAATGGATAGTTGAGGGCGAATAAAGATTACTTAATCATCCTTCACTGGTCACGGTGACACAATTATTGGGCACTCAAGTCAAGACCATCAAGTTTTAAAGGGGTGCCAAGTGTAAATGTCCCCAAAGTTATGATCAGTTGAGTAGATCTTACGCAAGTTAGGCTCAAATCATGCGTTTTAAAGTGGCCCGAGAAGCGTGCAAACCATCAAACCGGTTCGTACATGTAAAACGTAAAACAAAGTTGTATTCAGCAGTGGTGGATGATATCGAACTATCCGTTTGACCGAACCTTAACCAGTTGCCAGCTTACAAGCGTGGCCCTGAAAGGAGTTCAATGCGGGAATCTCCGGTTAACTCCGCGAATACGCCGAACCACAATGTCCCTCTGCAGCCAAGCTAAAAGATTTCTAGTTCAGTAGTGTAGCACCTCTCAAAAGCTTGTATGTTCATTGGACCGCTATATGTAGCAGCTCTATTGTTTTTACGCCTCGTTCTTTGTTTCTTTTGTTTGTTCTATTGTTTAGCGGACCAGTCGTGGAAGACCTTGCGTTAGCTGCTACACCACCCTTCTAGTTGGCCGAATTTAAAGTCTCCAGCTTTCTGGTTATTTTTCTTTCTTTTCTGACAGTGTGGAGCTGCTGTGCCAAGATGGCAAAGACGCTTAGACAGTGCAGGGGAGCTATAACCTTAATTTTTTTTTTTTTGTCTCAAAACCACGACAAAATTATTTCATCGCAAAATAGTGATTACTGTGGCGTTTTCCTAGTTTTTGATCCTTGCCATCAAAATTTCGATTAATCATACTAGCCTAAGGTGGATTTCATTTTAGACAATCGAAATCTGGATTTTGCACTCAGGCTCCGTGCACACTAATGCGTTATTGTTTAAAAACGTTTCCTTTGTTCTGCGTTCGAACGTCCACACTAAAACGATCGGAAACGGAGATGTTTATCAACAAAAGCGGAGATTTTCGAAGGTAGAGGCTTTTGAAAACGAAGGCCTATCTTTTTTTTTGGGGGGGGGGGGGAGCAAATCGTAGCTTTAAAAAAAACGCTGACGTCACAACTTGTTATGAAGTCCCGGTAGTATCGCGGGTGCCATTGAAGTGTGGGAACGCAACGGCATTCTTCGACATCTGTGTTTCATTTCTAAGTGTGGACGCAGATTTTTCTCTTTCCGTATCCGACACACTATAAACGGACATTCTCGCAACTGCATTAGTGTGGACGGAGCCCAAAAACTAATATATTTTTATCAAAACTTTAACCTTTTCAGTAAAGAGTAAAAAAATGTCCAAAAATAGGAAAGAAATCAAGTAACAGGTTGTTTTTTAGTTTTGCACTCAGGCAGTTAGCTATTGTTCACTTCCCTAGTTCTGCAATGCCCTCTTTAATAGCAATAATTAACAATTACTTTACGAGTACACGTTACATAACTGGTGATAAATAACCAGTAAGGCGGGTTGAGCGTCAAACTGGTTATAACAACCGCATGTCCAACAAGTGGGATTAAGGAATAGGTTGCTTCATTAAATTCTCAACTTTGGAAATCGTCGCTGGACTATTTTGGTCATACTTTTGGACAGACCTTTTGCCTGGCACTTGACAGGGTATGCAACTTCTTTACATAAAACAAGAAAACCTGTGGTTTATCAAAGACGGGCCCTTACAAGCTGGAGCAAGTTAATTTGTGAGCCACTAAGTTCAATGCCTACTGAATTCTTGACATTTTTCCGTCTTTGAAATAGCAAAAAATATATATAGCAAAAATGTCGCACAAGGTCTTTGTTAGCCTGCGTCGCAGACGTAATATAACGCTGGTATATAAGCTATTTACAAGGTTAAACTTCGTCTGCGACGCAGGTTAGGTCTTTGTAGACGTCCTTAGAAGAGTGATTTTTGACAGCCACTGTACAAAGGACTACAAAGTAAGTTAAAATCTAAAACACACGAGAAAAGGGAGGGCGCAATGGATCAGAAGTCTTTTCTTTCCTTTTTTTTCCCCGAAAAAGTTGGATCGGTCGAGCGATAGGAAACGGGGCATTTCATATGAATGGCCTAAAAGAATAAGCTTTGCCTAAATGCTGAACACGCACGGTTATTCCAGAATCAACACAGTGTTTAAAAATATTACACTTTATTGACAAATCGACTAAATGCACCCTTTAAATACAGACTATGGTGCTTAAATAGTGCATGCACGTATAACAGATCGCACTGGTCAGCCAAAAAATACTGTTTTCGCCTGTGCGTTTACAAAAATATCCTCTAGATTACATTGTTAAAGCTACAAAAATATATTCATAGCCAGGACAAAATGTTTTAACCTATCAAGTACGTTATAACAAAAATATGTCATGGATTTTTGCGCCTCCCAACTCTGAAAATATATTCTAAAAAATATTAGTTGTTACAGTGTCTCCTGCAAAAAAAAGCCAAATCCACATACAATAGATTTTAGGTGAGTATTGAGAGTAAAAATTCGAGTTTATTGGTGGAACTAGTCGCATCTTCGTCAGAAAATAAAGAGCCGTTTCCTCTTAAAATATTGTGTGATGTAACGAATTCGCTGTTATTCTGTTACACTATTTTGCTCAGCACAGCATTTTCATAAAATACAGGCTCTAGTTGTCTTCAGAGCCAGGAATCAGAGTGTACAAAAATACCTGTTGTCGCCACAAAATATACAAAACATTTAATGTTGTAGAAAATCCTGTGAATTGACAAGAAAAACGCTGGTGGAAAATTACACTTCCTGGACGGGTACAAAAAATATGCCTACGAAAACAGCTAAATAGTGTACAAAAGTATGTCAAAAAACATATGCGCAGCAATTCTCAATAGATGCTCAAACATTTCCCTTTTTTCGTACTAAGTCCAACTATTGTTAGCACTGCTCTCACGATTTACTGAACAAATTCATTATATACATAGATTGAAGAAAATAGAAGAGAAAATATTTTAAATGGTCTGCTGTTTCTGAGAAAAATAGCAAGTGTCATGACAACCTTTGGCAAGAAAGAGATATTCAGAAAATATAGTACACAAATGACCATGCATTCAGCAAACGTACATTATAAACGTAGAAACTCCCCCCCCCCCCCACCTACACACACACACACACACACACCCCTCCGTTCCCACCCCACTCCTCCCTAAAGTTGCTTTGAAATTTTAATGTCGCATTATTGCTACGAATAGCAAATGGTTCAAAGTATATTCATCTACATACGGTCTTCTACAAGAATATGCTTTCAGTTCAGTAATAAAATTTGAATTAAACAGTTTTAATTAGTGTTAGGCATGTTTTCAGAAATTTAGAAGAAAAAGGACAAAATTAAATGTGTTCAACTGACCTTTCATCTTTAACTGACGCTGGAAAGCTTGTTCTGTTTTATGACCATTTTCATACACGCTAGTGTGTCTATACAGGGGCTATGACACCCGGGTGAAAAGGAGACTTTGTAATGTAAAAATACAGAAACTCCCTTCATAGGAGAGAAAACAAAATACTTGTTTTGTAAGGTAAAGGAAAAGACAAATGGTACATCATCTAGCTATATATAACCATTGATAGATAAATATGATACAGAGAGATAAATTTGATACAGATTACGTCGGTTCAGTACCATTTCGTTTCACCAGGTAAAAGCTCGTTTTTGTTAACATGAAATAACCCTCAGGAAAATACCATGTGATATATCCCCTACAAATTAAAGATACTGAGTAAATGTTAACAAGTGCCTTCCTACAAAACTGTCATTTTTACACTACTACCTGGTAAAAGCAGCATTTGTAGTATCAAAGCGACAACATGGTAAAAGCGGCATTTTCAGTATCAACAAGGCACAAATTGGCAGGGCCAGTGGGGATTATGATTCCTTTATCGCTTTGAACCAAAATAGATATACTTTCTAGGAAGAAATGTAAATTAGGTCTCCAAAATAGACTTCTACATGTATAAAACCTAAGTCCAAGATGTAGGTTAACACCCTGAAACCCTAATAAAAAGTACTTCATACTATGGGAAATAATTATTGGAATAACTTCTAAACATATAACAAACACTAAGTACAAACAGATTGATTACATCAATCATCAAAAAATTCACAAGTCTTGTTTCCAAAAACATACTAACTTCTAACATTGAGTCTAGCACACAAAACTCTCACGAATCAAAATACCATGGCTATTTTAATAGCCACTATCAAAAATACTTTCAAAGTTCCAAAGTACTTGGGCACTCAGTGACGACAGTGTGATGATGACGATTGCAGTGAATGTGTCAGACCATAATCAAGATTCATTTTACGCAGAGGTGCTCAGTTTTGCAGCAGGCACTCTCGCTGGAGGTGGGGCTGGAGCCGTCCTAGTGGAAAGGAAACAAAATGATGTCAAATATGAACCATTTCTACTGTACAGACCAGCTGTTTATTTATTGGTGGTTAGGACTACAATGTTGTTATGTGTATTTACCATAAAAATTTAATAACACGGTATTCATTTCTTTGTTTGCCAAGATTTTTGTAAAACATGTACACAATTTCCCCCTGAAATAGGCCCTAATTTGCATAACTGTGTCACGTTACCTCGTCAATCATAAAAAATGGTAATAGTATGAAACAGATCTCAGAAATGGAAAGAGCATGATGAAATTAGTAAGATTTTAATTTTGAGGTCACTGACGTTAAACTGCGACATCTTACGGTTATTTTAATGCTCAAAAAATTACCAAAACTGATAGGGAAAAAAGCTACTGGATGGCAAGCTTTGCCATCCGGCATACAAATTTTTTATAATTTTCAAACTTTCAAACTGTCCTAAAATCTTGCACTTAAATGTTAGTGGCCTCAAAATTGGAAATCCTAGTAATTTCATGACGTCCTTTCCATTTCAACCATCTATTTCCAACCACGACCATTTATTATGATTGACAAGGTCACGTGACACGGTTATGCAAACAGCCTATTTCTGTCAGATTGAGTCATGTACATGTAGAGAGCCAAAACTGTAGGGCCTATTTCATGTTACTTGCCTCAATGTTAAACCCTGCCCTCCTGCAGGAGGGTAGGGTTGCCTCAATGTGAAACCCTGCCCTCTCGCTGAAGGGGAGGGTTGCCTCGATGTGTAATCCTCCCCTCTCGCTTGAGGTGGGGCAGGAGGAGTCCTAATGAAGGGAAATAAAATGATGTCAAATATGAATCGTTCTACTGTTAGAAACCAGCTGCTTATTTGTTGTTGGTTAGGGCCACCACGTTTCTAATGTAAATGTGATTACAGGGTATTGATTTCTTTGTTTACCAGATTTTCATATAGACATAGTTACATATGGACAATTGCACCCTGAAACTGCTGTCAGACTGAGTCACATACATGTAAAGAGCAAAACCCGTAAGGCCTCTTTCATTTTACATTACTTGCCTCAATGTAAAGCTCTGTCCTGATTAAGATGCAAATTAACAGAGCCATTGAGAAGAACAGTCTAACACCATAATTAAAGTACTTCGGCCAAAAATGACAAACTTGTTTTGGGCGATGTAAAAAAAATTGTTAAAGAATAGACAACTCAACCAATTCCCTTCATATAATGTAATATATACAAACAAAAATTAAACCAGTCTTACCAGTTGGCAGGCAGAAAGACAGTTGGTCTGCCAATGAATCCCTGAGGGGCATATGGAATCCACTGATCAGGGTACGGTGGCTGCACCTGAGCATAACTCGCTGGTGGAAACTGGCCAGTCATGTCCGCTGGAAGCTGACCCTTGGTGAGTGTGCTCACTGGTGGGAGTACATAACCGGGGGCAGGATTTGCTGCAGGGGGGGAGGTTGCCTGACCAATGTCGCCTCCTGTAAGGGGAAAGGTTCAAGATTAGACTTGGGCATACAATAGCAACATCACTGAAATCACAATTAAGTTACAGCAGATCTGTTAGGGTTACAATGAGTGTAGATTGAAGAGTTACTATCACCATGAAGGCCTGGTTTGACTCCCCCCCCCCACCCCACCCCACCCAAATCACAGTTTCATCTGGAAAACAGTTGTTTTCCACAGTCTTGAACTAGCAACAGGGACCTTAGCAACCATGGCAGCAACTGACAACAGGAAAACTCCATTTTAAAACTCACGTTCCATTTCCAACTAAAGAAGCCCCAACACACATTTATGTCAACTATCAATCACCTGAATTGATCCACATTTAGAAAAAAGAACAAAAAATCCACCCTCGAGATTTCATGCTCAAAATAGGAACTTAAGTCTCATTTGTGGTTTTACAAGGATGCACAAAAAATGTATGACGTCAAGTTTTCTTACCACTAGTAATGACCCTCTGATATTGAATTGGGCTACCTATAAACAAACAAAACAAGACACAAATTAATATTATTCTGACAAGTTTGTTTACCTCAGAATTACAGGGTAAAGTTTCAAAATGCATAGGAATCCACAATTAATTATTTCCCTTGTCAAATCTATGTACACAATTCAATTTGATTTTGATGTTAATCCTAGGTAACTTAGTTTTATTAAGCTTAAAGCAACCCACTAAGATGTTTGAACTGTTACACATGGAGGATTTTGTAGAAGAAGGTCATTTCCAAATCTGTGCTTTGAGATCATTGGGTGGAAAAATGTTAACTAAAAGTTCATGCCCATGTAAAATTTTAGATAATTCTTTTAGATATTTGTAACGTAAATAAGTCTTTTTTTTCTACTTTCTTTGTTTCACTTCTTTTGTTACACAGAGATATTAGCCTTTATGGCTACTTAAAATTCGTGTTTAAATAAAGTTCATGTATGTATGTAGGGAGCCTTAATCTTTCTTGGCTACAAAAACACTTACGTGTAGCATAAGAGGGTGAAGTCGTCATCACAGATTGCCCAACAGAGGAGTATGCATATCCGGCAGAAGAACTATTGCTGGACACTGCTGACTGGGTGTGGTCACTAAGGCGCACTGTATAGCCCTGTCCACCAACAACAGGATGGGAGGCTTGGACCAGGTTAGCGCTTGGCACAGCAATGAAAGTTTGGCTTGGTGCACTGGCTGACGGTCGCATCATCTCATAAGGAGGCTGCTGAAGTTGAGGTGGCGGAGCCAGGTTGGGTATTCCCATGGTCGTATGCATGGTCAAGCTGGTGTCAGAAACTGGTTTTAGTTCTGTCAACTCTGCTTTTACTGGAGTGTCCTGCTGAAGGAAGAAATTGCACACTCTCAACTAGGTTGTATGTTTAAAAATCTTCTCTCCCTAGATGGGATGCAGGCATAGGCATGTCCTCCTCAGTATTATGTTTGGTGTCCCTAATAGTTGAGTGGTATCTCTTCATACAACTGAGCAGAAAGAAAATGTGGAGGAATTTTT
This sequence comes from Siderastrea siderea, assembly GCA_964030785.1. Lineage (NCBI taxonomy): Eukaryota > Metazoa > Cnidaria > Anthozoa > Scleractinia > Rhizangiidae > Siderastrea > Siderastrea siderea. The sequence goes on from OZ034972.1 coordinate 21,749,848, forward strand.
TTTTGGGCAGGAAAAAACGATGAAGGTGGACACCAGGCCTGTTCACCACGTGATGGTGCAGAACAACTTTTAGACCTACTGCTGTATAATTTATCGTAAACATTGTTACACTTGTAGCCATGTGAATCAATTAAAAAGAAAAAAACTTTTAGACCCAAGTTTATCAGTTTAAAGGTTGGTATGCCCCTGTAATAATATCCTTGCTGAATTTCCCTACACCCGAATTCTCTCATGGCTACAACCTTGACATAGATTACAATAATCAGAATACAGCAGAAAAGGTCACACAACTCACATCATTGGACTGGTTAGGGTAATGACTTGTTGGAATGTTCTCCTCGTGCACTGGGGTAGGGTGATTAGCTGGAGGGCTTATTTCTGTCGTGGGGTACCCTGTAGCTGTATTAATGAAGGTAGTTGGTACTGATTGTGCCGGGCTTGCCGCTGTGGGGCTGCTCATAGGAGGCACTTTTTCTTGCTTCCTCCATTTGGCCCGTCGATTAGAGAACCATACCTATGGACAGGAACACAAGGATAAACATTTGAAAGGGACTTCTAATTTGACAGCTTGATGAGTCAAGTTTTATTCAAACACACAAAAAATACTGTGTCTTTTGAGCCACCAGTAACCTCTCTCTCTGAAATATTTATATCAAGCAATTTTCATGAAACAACTCAAAAAGTCTTTGTCCACTGTACAGTGGCTTAGGAAAACTTAGCTTTCGTAGTATTTCAATTTCTTTTGTTTTTTGGCACCCCTGCAAAAGGTATAGCACATCTATGTCAAAATCTTGAACATGTTGTGGCAGTGTACACAGCTTAATGACCACTTTGTTAACTTAAAGCCAGGTTTCATTTTTCATTTGGTTTCAGGCAACCACATGACAAAATCTTAATAAATAATGCTTACGTAGAGCAATGCATTATGAACTATTAGTTCTCTAACTTGAAGAACTAGGATTAAAGAAACCACACTGACATGAATATCAGTAGTACTAGTTACAATGCACAAACTCAGTTACGCAATTACTACTTATACAGAAACATAAAGGAATTAGACCAGGTTAAATCCATCACTGTTAAGCTGGAAGGAAAAGCAAATTGAGAGAAACGGCATTACGTACACTGAGGGTTAATTGCATGTGTTATTGATGAATGGGCCAGTTACAAATGCAAAACAATTGCAAGCTGAATGTTTCTCAAAAGAAGGCTTAGCCAAAAATATAATAACAAAAAAATATATTAACAACAAAAATAATAATTTTAGTAACAGTTTTAAAAGCCTCTTAAATGGGAAAGAATGAAAATTGTTGTTACAACAAAACCTTGGAAAAAAAATTAATAAATAAATAAAAAATGACAAAGCACTCAAGTGTTGTTCCCACAAAAGCAGTATTAAACTATTACAGAGAATATTCTCATATCAAGGAAATCTCTCACAAAAAACACCTTTTACTTCCTTTTTTTTCACATTTTTGGTATTAGTCAGTTTTTTTTCTGTGAGGAAAGTGAGGGTATTTACAGTTGACCGTACTTATTGTTGCACTTGTAACCCCATTCATTGCAAAAACCAACAAGAACTGAATTTCAGCACATTCAAGCTTTGTTGCATCATTAATAGAATGCACAACAACAGGTTACTGTTAGTGGCAATTAGGCTGCATTTTCTTAACTGCCATTTGAAAGTTCATTAATCAGAGTTTTTCTTGTACAGTGATAGACAATCCCTGTTCGTTAAATGGCAAAAAAGCTCCTTTTCCAGCATTAACAGCAATGCTACCTGAATTCTTGCCTCAGAAAGATCAACATCCTGTGCAAGCTTTTCCCGTGTGAACACATCAGGGTAGTGGGTCTTCTCAAATGTCTTTTCCAGCTGCTCTATCTGCTCCCCAGTGAATGTAGTGCGCTGGCGGCGCACTATCTTGTGGCCACGAATGTCTGTTGGCGATGTGGCATCCCCTTCAGCTTGCACCTCTTCTTCAGAGTGACTCCCTTAAGAATTTCAAAAAGTCAGGCGTCACAAAATGAAACTCTCGTTTAAATTTTCAACATTATCAGGTTTTCGCACATGAAATCACATGCTACAAAACAAACAGATCAGCTTGACCATTTACACGAGACAAAAATACAAAACTCGAATAAATTGAGGATTACCTAAATTAAATAGTAAATTTAAGAGGATAGAACTATGTGCCTTCTCAGTACTAGTAGTACTCTTAAAACATTTTGTAGCTATTGACCACAAGGGCAGGTTCCCTAACCTACTGGGGAGGGGAGTGTAGGGGGTCAAAAAGTCCAGTGTGATGAGACAGATGGATCAACAATGTCAGAATGTGGGTGGAAAAATCACTGGCTACTGGCTTAAGCACTAGCTTTGACGGAGACACTACACATTTTTCATACAGCATATTTAATGGTTGCTAAAGACAGCAACACTGATCACAAACTAAATATTTTGCTAAACTCACAAACACTAAAAGATAACTTTCCTCAATTTGTTTAATTTCTGGCAAATTCAATTTCCTAGAAAAACATACTCACGCAATCTCATCTCACGCCTGAAATTTGTAAGAAGTCACTTATTTTTCTTCTTATGATTATATTTTTTGTTTTGCTTACCACGGCCTAGTCAAAAAGCCAGTTCATTGTTAAAGCAAATTTAACTCTTACTAATATTAAAATAATAAAAGCCTACTTCAAATACAAGAAACAAGCCTCCTTGGTACAAAATATAATTTGTAATTTACCTATCCCAAGTCGGAAAATTTAAAGTATCTAGAGCATATATTTCATGTAGCGACTCCTAGCCACATTGTGACTTTTAACTTTTGATAATTTAGTTAATACGTAAACAACAATTTTCGCGCGCGCGGCAACGAATTGAATTACCAAATGCCCCAACGCATGAGCAGAAGAGTCAAGAGTATAAAGCAAGGGTTTGCGACAACTAAAAAATTCCATCGCACATGCAAGTTTGAAATTAAAATACCTGTACTCTCTGCGCTTTCAATGGAGTGTTTTCTCTTGCTAGGCGGAACAGAATGTGCAGGATGGGCTCCCATTCCTAGTATGCCACTGATAGAATATGAATTCCGTGGCATGTGGACATTGGACGGCTCAACTTTCATAGCTTCGCCGGGACCACTGTTTGTAAAGTCTTCGTTCTTTCCCGGGCTGATTTTGCTGTCCCCGCTGTTGATGCGATTTCTGACAATTCTATTGATAGAACTCACACTGGGTACATTGTCACTTGAACAAACTCCTTCGCTCAGAAGCCGGTCTCGAATCTCCCAAGCAAACATGGTCGGGTTTGCACGCTTGTAATCCGCGATTTTATTTACAACAGGACCTGTTGCTACCTTCGGCTTGCTTCCGCCGATTACCCCCGGTTTAATGGAACCAGTCTCGTAGAACCGGCACAAAATCTTGCTCACACAACCATGGGAGACCCTCAACTGGCGTGAAATGTCACATGGCCGTACTCCGCTTTGAGCCAACTCAACAATTCTTGATCGAACAACATCGGGAAGAGGTCTTCCATTCACGAACAAGCCTCCGAGTTGGTTTACTCCGCCGTGTCCTACGAGGCAGTAAATTCACTCTTAGATTTGCGTTTTCGCGTTTGTTTTGCTACTACACACTAACTCATTTAGCTACCTTGTTTCGTCGTGTGAGACATTCCGGTGGACCTGTTGATCCGTGTGTATTTTGCCTTTCCAAAAATCACTCAGGCGCTACGGCCGTTCGAGCTCAGTCAGGCGTTACTAAACACTGTCAGTGGGCCGTAAGCGAAAACCTGTGAAAATCAAATAAAGAGCACAAATACTATCAAGTTTCTGCTGCAGATCAGTGAAGCGTTTCAAGCACGGAAGAGAAAAGAAACAGAGGAAAGCCTTGCCAAGTTTGCATTCCTTCGTAACACCTCGTGGCCGTGGACTGCAAATGATCGCGCCCTTGATTTCTTGGGCAGTTCTTGGGCCGGAATATTGCATTTGAACCCAACGCAAGACTGATTGACAGATTTTTCTGATCGAAATTTCTGATTGGCTCCCGGAGAAAGGTATTGTTCACGAAACCTAATTTGGTGAGCGGAAGACAATTGAACAACGGCTGATCTGTCATTCAAATTAGGCTAATAAAAGATTATCGCTCAATAGCCAATTTCTTCCCCCGGGATTGTAGACTAGTTTCGCAAGGTCGACCACCAAAGAGACAGTTACATCGATTCGATTCCCGCAGCTCGCTTTCATATCGGTGTTAGGTAGCGCAACGCTGCGTAACGCTTACCACTGACTTTGATACCTGAGTCAGAGGACACACGAATTTCCTGTTTGTGTTGCATCGAGATTGCGCGCAAAACACGACATTAGCATAATTAAGCTTCGCAGTTTATTGTCCCTTTATTTTGGCGCGCATTTTTTTCTCACAGCAAAGGAATCTACGCTGAAAAGAAAAGAAATAAAGAGGGGATGCTGCCAGAAGCGTTTAAGTGTGACTGATTTTTAGTTAGAGAACAGAAATTCACTCTACCGTGTCACTGGACGCCTTAACTACAACAGAAACGCACGGGACGGAAGGAAAACCCTTTTCACTACAACGCAAACGGAAAACTATCGAGTGACAGAATGAATATTATCTCAAGCCCTATTGAAAACCGGTCTTTGTGTTGTGGACAGTGAAATAGCGCCCCACAAAGCATATTTTGCTTCGAAGCTCGGCAACCGGATTTGCATATTTTTAAGCCAAAAGGCTTCTGTTGTTTTCCGAAGAAAGGAAGGCGGAAAAAATGTTATTCTAATAACGGGCGCTAGAAGCTGCTTAGTACCCACTGTTGTGTTCTACTTATTTGTTTTTCGCGCAGTGATCTATTGGCCCACTTTCGCCAATTTCATGCTAGAATGCGGCTGGGCAAAGTCTCGTCGAGTAATCTCTGTAATCTGCAAATAGTGCGTACCATTTGCGGCGCGAGAAATGTTGGCCGAGAATGTAACTTAATGATATCAACGTTCAATATTAGCGCCCCTTATTGATTGTTTTGCCATTTGCCTCGGAGCGTATACAAGGCCTTTTGACTTCTAATTATGAAAAGCGCTAGTTATGGGCTCAAGATGAATATTTATAATGAGAGGGCGTGAGATGAATTTTTAAGGAGCTGTTGATGTGTTAACACGGGAAGCCAAACACTTAATTGTAATACTCCGTTAAACAGGCGCGAATTGGTTAAGTAGGTTTTAGACAGTAATTTGTCCGTTTGAGAATAAGCCCGAAGGAACCTGCGGTTTTCCGTTTGTATCAATCGTGATCAGCTTTCTTAAGGCCTTTTCAACACAGAAAATTACTGCTCGAGGCTATTTATCGGTAATTATTTTAAAATCACATGATCAGAAAGAAAGACGGAAAGTTTTTCTCTTTCATGCAACATTTTGCTTGATTTTTACACTGTCTTCACGACGTAAAAATTGACCCACGTTTGCGCAGTGTATTTTTCTCCTCAATGCGAGCACAGTCAAGTTCGACTCTCAGTGGAATCTGTGACGTCATCAGAATGGAATTCCCGTCTTCTTTCACTGGTAAACTAACTGCCTTGGGGAACCTTACTTTTTCGAAGTGACCTTCAACGTTGCTCTGCGCAAAAAAAATGGCAGCTTACCATTAATTTGTCCACGTGTGCATTTCGTGGACGATCGTTTCAACTAATCCTTGTGAGATTAAATGGTGCGTCGATAGTTTTTTTACTACAAAAAAGCGATATTAGATGCTGGCCTTAGCCGCTCATTAACGTGTCTATATTTTATGCTTGTTTTGGTCTAAAGGAACTGCACTTATTCAGAGCTTTTCCTTGAAAAACTCTAGACGCTTCCTGACTCCTTCTTTGAAGTCATACAGACGTGACATTAGCCGTTCATTATTAGCATAAAATATTGGAATTTTCAAACGGCTGACAGTTCATCAATTAAGCCCCTGGGCAAAATGGGCTCTAAATTCTTTGATTCTCCAGGACTTAACACTGCGAGCTGCTGACATTTTTTTAAGTGATGCGCTCCTTAACGAAAACGTACTGTGTTTCGAATGTTTAGCTTTCGCTCAAAGTTTTCAACACCCGCAGTATAGGCGGCGAATAGTTTTGACCTTTGAAATAGAGTGTTTAAGTGGGTGCTTGATAGAACGGAAAGGCATCAAGAAATTTTGCATGCTCCAGCGAACGGCGTAAGGCACGAAACCAGATAACTCGCGTCACTGCTTCAAACTAACTATTCCGGTTCGTGGCGCTTGATAACTAACGCTGAAATTTTGAAAGCACTTTCTCCTAAACACAGCCCATGTACTAAAGGCGAAGCCATTCACTCAGCAGCACATCCTTAGCAATTTTCTTTTTATTGTAAAGCTTTCCTTTAATTAACGTTGAGGCAAGGGAGGGATTTTTGCATGAAGATTAAGATGACCTGGCCTTACAACTTTCTGCTGATTTTGAATAACATCATGTTTTACTCACGTGCGCAACAGCATGGTTAAAACTTTTAAAGCTCCATATTTCACCCTTCGTATGTTATCGCTTCATCTTTTTTATTCATACTTGAGACTATAAGATAAGCATCTAAATTTTTATGCCCCTTGTTAAGCCGTGTACCATTCCTCGAGCGAATGCGGAGCAGACAACGGTTTTTGATTTGTGAAAAAGCTTTGTGAAACATCATGGGAACTTTATCACCCTTTAACCAACTCAAACCAAGCGTTTTCTGAGTGTTATATAGGGTAGTTTTCCTGTAAGTTTTTAAGAAAAAAACTGTTTATGATACGTTTGATTAAAATACAACAGCTTTGATGAGAATATGTATGTTACGCTGAATTTCCAATTTCAAACCTCATTTCACCCTCTAAGTTTCAAACACCGAAGCAATTATAGCGACTCCAGCGCCGACAGCGAATTTGAGTTAACGGACGTAATTCAAGTTCAAGTTCAAGTTTATTTCCTTCTAATCTCTAAGTTGAATGAGCTGTGGTTTTATCTTCGTGATATTCTTAGCAGCTTCCTATCTCACGCGATTCTGATAATTCGACGCAGTTCAGCAGAGAGAGACGAAATGCTTGCTGGGTCTTAGCAGAATTGCATGCTCTAGAATTCTAGATTACTGATGTGTGTCAACTAAACTCGCACACTACGAGATCCATTAACGTCTCTGTTGAGACACCCTGCTCTGTGATCTTTAGGTTCTTCAAGAAACTACTTGCAGCCTTATCAACCGCTAACAATTTGCTTGGAAAGTTAAGGCTGAAGAAGATAACTTGAATTGCGCGCACGAAAAATTCCGTGAGTCAGCCCAGCTTTATTACGTCTTGTCCTTCCCTTGAGAGAGCTAACAGACGACTGATTCTTCTTAATCTAGCCTCAATGTTTCTCGAAAGCGTTAACATCGATTGCCAAGAGATGCGATTCAATCTTTGCGCACACTGAATATCTATGACACTCCTCGCTGTTTGAAGAGATAATCGAATTAAAAGCTATTTACTCCGCCATCACAGATCACTGGTCCGTTCTATCCTAACTTCACACCTCACTCGACTGAATTCGAGTCGTCCGTGTTAAACCAATGAACCAGAAATGTAAAACAAAATCGTCCCCCGTTTCACCGCAGCACTGCAAGTGGTACGGCCATCGAATATCGAATCGCGATACGGAACGACGGTTTAGCCGTCCCTATCTCAATCGGAACGAAACGCAACCTATTGCTCCTCGTTGGAAATATTTGCGCAGTAAACAAGAGCTCGTGGCCAGGCGTCATGAAGGATTTGTGCACGAAATTGTTTGTTTGTCAACGATTTAACACCACTGTAGTCAAGCATGAGATAGCAGGAAAATTTCCCAAGCAAATCATTGAAAGCGCAAAGCGAAAATAAGCACGCGCTATGGCTTGTTAACTTATGAAACGCTTCGAAACTAGGCGAGCCAAAACAAGCAAATTCCTTCACATGTGCACAAAAAAATTCCATTTACCCACAGAAATAGAAGTAAAATAGCCTCAATTATAATTATCTAAGGGCGTTAAGTGAAAAGGAACACAACAAGCTATATTTCAAGAGGACAAAAAATAGAAAGTCACTTTACCTTCTCAAGCGAGTGTGATCAACCCGCTTGCGTCCGTCGAATATACTTCACAAAGGTATAAAAAGTTTGTAAAGGGTTTGCCAATAAATAAGGAGTCCTAGAGTGCCTTACCTTTTGTTATGTATATGAGTTGCTTGATTAACTAGTTCGTAATATACTCCACTAATGTTTTTTGCCTGGAGCTATCTGTCAAAATGTCCAGCTCAGACCACGATAAGTTCAGTAAGGGGCAATCTCGAGGCGAAAAAGATCTCAAGATCTTTCGAACTCAAGAATTACTTTCTTTCTGCTTTTTAACAATCTCTGATTAAGAAAATGCCGATGTACTACTGTGCAAGGTCATTCAACTTTCATTTGGTTTCGTGCAGTCGGATGTCGAGTTTTACAAGCTATTTTTGTGGAAGTTGAATAATGTTTTCAACGTCAATTGACGTAGTTGTGACCGCTGTTGTTTTGCGGAACAAAAGACGAAACATTGCGTCGATTGTGCGCATTCCTCGCTTTTAGCATGGACTGACCGTTTCTCTTTCAGTTGCCTTACAATAAAACGCAAGGTGTTTCGAGCCTACCACATCAGCTACAGATCGACTTTGCTAAGCTTGTGATGAATAAGAAAAAGGAGCACATTGTTTATTTCTTTAAAGAGCGTTTACGCCTCACTTGCAACACTGAATCAGGCCAACAGATTACCCAATATTACAACTAAGTCGAGATCCCAATTCAATTTGCGAGGAGGATTTTGATTGGCTGAGAGATCAATCATGAATTAACAAAAAGCCGACTCTACCTTCGCTGTAGACAATTTAACGTGTTTTTATCTTATTATATTTGCTTCTGAACGTTTGCCGAAAAGTCAGTGCTAGAAGATAGCTTGTTTGAAGCAGTTAGACATCAAATTTCTCTTGCTTTACGTTAACATGACCTCTCCTTTGTCTTCGATGGTTAAATCAGGTCAAAACCAGCCTATAACATTTCAGTTGCCTAGTGCGATTGGAGCATAATTCGAAAAGATACGTGAGGCTTTGTGAGGACAACTTTCCGGGGTGGTTTTTCTAGAAAGAAATATTAAAGATTTTCCTTTCCCAAAACCTGCAAAAATCTGTGCCATAAGGCAAGCACGAATCACGAACAAGTGCTACCTTAATCCACAAAAACAAGCTCAAGTGTTTGTGGATAAAATTAGCGAGTTACCGCATTCTCGTAATAGCTACTAATACATTAGTGTGTTTCTTCAAAACCTAGAAATTAATCGCTTACCAAGTTGCTATAACTAGACAGAAAAACATCAAAATTGTCCTATACTTAGTTATGTTCTTTATGGTTGTATTCAGACACGGATAAATAGAAAGCAATCTGAAAGCAATTGAAAATAACTGCCATTCGTTAGAGCTAAGATGGCACAGAAGACAGGTTTAGTTACGTGTTGTTCGATTTCATTGCAAATCATTTTCACTAGTTTCAAACATCCGGTAGAAACATAGCTCGATACCAAACATGATCTGAAATCGCAGTTAGTTCACACATACATGGCGAGTTTTACGCGACGCGTCTGTTATAGATCTAGAAGTTTGAAACTGTAGAGACTCTCAAGATGTTGGCCACCTTAAGCTTCGTTAAACATAAGAGTTGTAAACTTAGTGAAGAACACACGCTTTAAAATCTCTCCACGCTTCGCTCCGCTCTACTCTTTCTGTGCGCAAACATTAACAGTATTTATAAATCCTTTGTATAAACAAACACGAACTGATTTAAACTCGCTGAAGGATCTATTTGTACGGATTTACGCTTAACTAGTGGACCTTGCACCAGATTTTATACGCCATTGACTGTAACATATCGAGCGCAACTCAACGTACTAAAGCATGACAAAGAACCTCTAACCAATACTACAATACATAATCAAGCAATTGCGCTCAAAACCAAACAAAGTTTTAATTTTCTGCGAACACCAGTGTAGTTTTGGCTTTAGCTGCTGATTTCTTCATGACTAAACATTTGAAAGGTTTAACCGAGACAAACACTCGATTGCTCAAGGAGCCTGACCGACAGGCCTCATTGCGCATGCCACAATACGTAGTCTTGCTTCCATGATTTTAATTGCGCGTAGCTTCGTTGCAGTTGAAGAACAAACGACGCAATAAAACAGATTAAGACAGGATTGGTTAAAAGAATACAGCGATTTACACAAAGCGAGATTTTCAGTCATACATCACGCAATAAAGTTTCTCGAAATTTGTTTACGACGGAACCGGTAAAATGGAAGGGACGCGATTTTCCACAAGTACTCCATTCTCATTCCTGCCTTCATAGCTGACATTTGACATGACAATTCATGAAGTTGTCTTGTAATGAACATTTCGCGCGTCAAACAACCGCAGTAATTGTAGCCGTCGTCATAGTTATTATTTTTAGGCGGGACAAACGTCATACGCACGAGACAACGTGACGGCATCTTAATTTAAACGAAAAAAATGCAAGATCAACAAGTTGGCCTCTTCAAGCACGTAATTGGCAGAAGGAATGTGCGGTTGTTGAAGAGGAGGCTTCTCGAATACCGCCTTCTTTCTTTATTCCTGTTTACAAAATCTTCGAAAATTAGCCGTTTCTCGTGGATTAACTGACTCCGCTGACTTCCTCTGTGAACTTGAACTTGGCTCAGTAAATGAACGCGATCTAAAGAAATCATGGGTTACATTCGACATCCTTGATCGAAAGTCGTAGCCGCCGCCTTTTGTTACATAAGGTCACCCACTCTCTTGAAACATGATGTTAATATGTCAAATAGAAATAATGGATCATAGATTTAATAGCCATATTTATACACCCTTATAGACCACCGCAAGGTATTATATCATAGTATGCCAATATCGTATAGCACAGTTTATGTTTAAAGAAAACACTAACAAATAGTGTTAGTGTTATTTTTTCTCTGGAAATCAGTATCAATCAATACAACCCAGACAAACGTTTTTGGGAACACCAAGCAAACCCTGCGCAAATGTTACACATTGGTAAAACGGTGGTAAGATAGTCACACGACCCAATCGCTGGAAACCCACGCAATGCGGCGTCGCAATTAAAGTGCTCAGAAAAATAGTAGTCCTCCTCCTCGCCAAACAATGCTGACAGCAGTAAGAAAGATAATGTAAAAGATGCTTGAAAGCAACGCTGTACAGGCGAGGGTCTGTACAGGAGATGTGTTATTTCGGAGGGATGTTACTAAGTAATCGGTCACCCAGAAATTTTTGTCTGGTATGGATTGTTGGTGATCTCACTCGATTTTTTCTTCTGCTCGATTTAAGATACTTTTTAGAGGGAGACTTCGCTTAGGTACCGTACTCACGAGAAAATAGAAACTGCTTCATTGCAGTAAAGATGGCAAAATGGACTAGAGCACAAAATCAACAAAACTAAGGCTTGGTTGGGTTTTTTCTTAAACGACCCCCAGCAGAGATTGTTCACCCTTCCGTTTTGTGTTGTTAACCCTTTCACTCCCAAGAGTGCTAAACATCAAAATTCAAGATGAATACCAAATTTCATTTTGTAAAATGCTTAAATATAAATAGTACCATGTGAAAGTACTGTTGACGAGGTTTCATTTGAATGGTCACACCATAGGATTTCATCCACAGACTCAGAAGTTAGAATCACCTAACTGACTCTGTGAGTGAAAGGGTTAAAATAATTTTTCCCGATCACAAAATTTAAATTAATAAATGATTAACTTGCGTGGTCAAACAAATTTCTTCGTAAGAGTCACGTGTCATTTTGGTTGATGACGTCGTAGAACGTGTTTTCAAAAACGGGGAACGTATTTCCGCCTCTTTAAGTGGTATCATTTATATTTAAGGATATTTTGACGTTAACTATGTCATGTAATCTATTTCTGTCTCCGTTAACATCTGGACACGATTAAAAAGGGGAATGATGAAGCCCGTCACTAAGAAACAGTCATAGAACAAGGAAGGAAAAGGATGAGTAGAAGACAGCTTTCTGTTCCCCGTTTTCGTTAACTATTATTAGTAGTTTCCGCGTCAAATGACGAGAATTAAGTATGAAAAAAGGTTATAAATTCAGCCAGAGTAGCCGAACTGCCCGCCATTTCTTGTAGAAATGTTTCCCCTTCAAATAGAAATATCGAAGTCATCAGCGTGAGAAGAATAAAGCGATAGCCCTGTAAAGGAGTGACGAAATATAATTTCTGCAATGGTCAGTACCAGAAAGAATGTTTGAATGTTTGCCCTGTGGATAAGGGTTTGAAAATGATCTTTCTAACACCAGATCAGACGCTTATTTACAAACAACAATAATTTAGATCCAGATTTAGAGAAATACACCTAAAGAAATTAGAACGAAGCCGAAACAGTTTTGGAAGTTTATACTGGTGCTTGTTTCCTCGCTGTTTCTCACCCTCGTGGCCTTCATCGGTTTAGCCATAACTGTATGAAACCACTACGCACAGGAAATGTTTTCTAATTCCTAAATATCGTATTGGAGTGTTTGTTCTTTTCTCTTTTTTCTTCAGTTTGTTAATTTTAATTTAATTTAATGCGTTTGCCACAAAAATTACAATGAGAGACACTTAACAAAAAGAATTCAATAGGGTGTCTACAAAACGAAGACCTAAGACCTAAGACCTGAGACCGAAGACCTAAGACCTAGACGAATACCCAGAAGCTAGGCCTAGGACTAACCTAAATGTCAAACTACGGAGTCTTAAGCACTTTATCAGAGGGCAAGAGACGCGAATCGATGAGGTCTTCGTTTTGTAGAAAAGGCCGGGTAAAACTACAAAACAAAGACCCTCGCTTATACGCTTCGGTGACAGGAAATCTGCACAAACGTTTTTTTAGACGTCAAGAGATGCGAAATCGATGAGGTCTTCGTCTTCAGTCTTCGGTCTTAGGTCTGAGGTCTTAGGCCTTAGGTCTTAGGTCTTAGGTCTGGGGTCTTAGGTCTTCGTTTTGTAGACACCCGAATTCGATACGTAAAAAATAGCCAAAAAAAAAACGAAAAAAAGCTAAAGGTAAGTGGGGGGGGGGGGCAGGAGAAAGGAACAGAACTTCCATCTCGAAGTTACACTAAAATTACAAACAGTAGTAAGACAGTTATCAAAATGGAGGATTGTAAGTTACACGCTTAGACGAATAAAATTGGAGAAGGCTGCATTTAACGTTAAACAGATGGCAAAGAGTTCCATAGCTCAGGTGTCCTAATAAAATGTGATTTTCTAAAGTAATCCTGCATGTATTCGTTTATTAGGTTATAATTATTGTGGTCATATTTCCGCGTTCTATAGCGTGGCTCGAAGGTGCGCAGGAATTTTCTTATGTCAGTGGATGTAAGGCTATTTCTGGACTGGAAAAAGAGTAATAGATCTGAAATTTCCCTGCGGCATTCTGGGGGTAGTAAATCAAGTTAAATTATATGTATAACATTGACAAGCTTGAGGCTTCCGACAAGCGGATCCAACATTTCCATTCAACAATTCAACATGTTACACCTGTTTGGATTTCGTGTTGAATGACACTGAGTGATATTGGATTATGTTGAAGAACTTGTAGGCTAGACTGATGCTCGCGCACCCTATTCTGCGCGCGCGATTTTTGAATTTCTCGTCTTTTATTTGCATACGACAGCAATCAAAATGACATACATAGTTTTCTGCCCTGATGGAAGCAGCGTTACCGAAAAAGTCGGTACCCTATGCAGGTCAACGACGGAACGGGTTATTACTAACGAGATTGCCATGAATCACAATGGGTACATCAATTAATTAAAGCAATTGCGTTCGCACATCCGCTCATATCCCACTACTGACTGCACAGGTAGCCAAAGCTTTAGCCGGCTATGACTGAAAATCAATAAAATTATGTGAAATTAACGGTACTTTTTTATTTATATCTTACTTACTTGCTATTTAGGGCAAAAGTTCGCTCTCCGAGAGAGAATAAGTGTCTTTCTAATTTATCTTCCCAATGAGTATCAATTATGAAAGGTGATACACAATTCACCCGCACCGAGCATACCTCTGCTCATTAAATGAGCTATATTTCTTGATATTTGCCATTTCCACTCACAACTTCCTCAAACCAGAACAAATCCATAGTGAAGAAACAACTATACGCAGGAAAAGTTCCATTTTCCCCAACGTTTGTCACCACAAAACGGCAATATTTTAAGCTTTTGCACAAGAAATCAAATGTCAGTATTCGACCGCCGACCTCTGCGCACAAAATCTACTGTGTCGGGGAGCCGTGCACGGTAAGCAAGCGCAAACGCACCCCAACGCAGTAGACTTTGTCATTTTTGCGTTATTGTGCGGATTGTCCAATGAGACGACCACACCAGGATGAAGTTAGCATATTTGCATATATTTGTGCGCAGAGGTCGGCTGTCGAATGCCGACATTTGATTTCTTGTGCAAGAAGCTCAAAGTGTTGCCATTTTATAGCAACAAACGCTAGGAAAGATGGAACTTTTCCGTAGTATAATTGTTTCTTGACTGTCGATTTTTTTCTGGTTTGACTGAAGTGGCGTATAATAAGAAATATAGCTCATTTAATGAACAGAGGTACGCTTGGTGAGTGTCAATTGTGTATCACCTTTCATAATTATAATACTCATTGGAAGGATAAATTAGAAAGACACTAATTCTCGCTCGGAAAGCGAACCTTTACCCCACATAGCAAGTAAGTAAGATATAAACAAAGCTAAAGAAGTACAGTTAATTTCACAGAATTGTTTTGATTTTCAGTCATAATTAAAGCTTTCGCTACCTGTACTGACTGTGTCAAACGCATTCCCTATAATCCATGATTACAACTAGTATTTATGGCTAATCGTGAGATTTTTTTACGGGCGTTTTATTTGTAATTACCTTCATTGATTGCATAGTTATACTCGGATTTGGAATGAAATATGTAATCATTCAGTTTTGCCTTGTAGCCTATACTAACACGATTCCTAGTTGGATCGCTGCGTGAATACCGTTGTGACGTCAAATTTACATTGTCTTGGGAAAACCTACACTCAATGCGCAGGTCAAGCACGTGAATTTAAAACTTTCTGTTTAATTTATTCATTACCATTATAATTGTCTTAATCACCGCCATTATTATTGTAATTTCTTCGCTATTTAAACTCTACCGCACCGTGATTTTGAAGTATGTTATTGGCAGTTCTGCCGTAGTTGCGGTAGTGGGGACTTCTATTATCATTTATAACTGGTGGTGACAGTGAAAGACTATAGTGCTCTAAATTTCTTTTCTAAACATGTCCACAACAAATAATCAGGTACAAAACTATATCACTGGATCTGCGGCAATAGGCCACACGCGTGTCGAACCAACATCAAACAATTCTATACTATATCAATACTATATCAATACTATATCAATACTATATCAATACTATATCAATACTATATCAATACTATATCAAGGTTTTAAGTCTTGGAACTCGCTACCTACCTCAAAAAAAAAATAAAAATAAAAATAATATAAAAAGGCTTCAACCAATCTCACCTGCCGAGTCGTAAATATAGTATATAGATTTAGCCAAGCCTAAAAGCGGAGCCCACGTTTTTTCTTTTTATTGCTGGAACTTATATATTTTGAACTTGGACTTTTTGCCTTCCACCAAAAAGACAACTGAGTATTCTTTTGAACTTTTTCTTTCCATTTATAGATATTTCATATTTTTTCTCAAGTTCTAAAGTTCACTTCTTCGGCGAACTGAATCGTTTTGCTAAACAAGCTAAGCTTTTTTTTTTTAAACCTCCTCTTTAAAAGCGACGGTGGTCATGCAATTTCCCGCCAAGAAAAATACCGGTTGCCCAAAAGCACCGCGCAGTTTCCCCTCAGGAAGAGACGGGCATTCTCCACCCCCCGTCGGGGGAATTGGAATTCCCCTTCCCCTCCCCCAGAGTCTGTATGGGAGGCGGACGTACGCTGACGTCACAACCAAAATTTCTCGGATCGATAGGTTACCAAATTTGCTTAGCAATGGTGCTCCGCTGGCGCGCTAGCGCGCGGGCTCCACTATAAATGATTTCTTATTTCGAGGGAAAACTGAATCGCTCACGATCCTTACGCTGTCCATTTGATAAATTTCCTATATAACGTCGAAGAATTCTAGTTGTAAAAACCTTGTGGTTGTTTCCTCGCCACTATATACTCAGTCCTGGCTAAATCTGTAATATTGTAATATGTATCCCTTTCTGTCTACACTCATTTTTTTATAAGAATGCGTAAATTTGGCTGAGCCTGAGGACGTTCTTATTTTAGCCCATACATTTTCTTAAATTTTGGGGCAAATCTCAGCCTCAACGTTCTTATAAAAATGGTTCTTATAAAGAAAAAAGAGTGTACTTCCTCTTATCATCGTTTTACCTGATTTGCTATTACAAAGACACAAAAAAATAAAAAAATGAAAAAAGCCAAATAGGAGTAAACTAGGCATGCAAACTGCATTCAGGGATGTTATCTGACCAAGAGTCAGCGTCCAAAATGTCGGCTTGTGAATCTATTTCAGGTGGTCTTTCTGACCTTGTATCAACTCAGCTCATAACACATGTCAAATCGAAATATTTTTACCGTAGTGCATGAGTGCTTTGAGAATTATTAAAATCTGAAAATGTAGCTTGCATGCCATGACTAATTTACTCATATTTGTCTCACTTCATTTTGTATGACAAAGTTATTGCAATTGGGTGTATATCTCTGACATCAAAGAAGCAAATAGATAATAAATATCATTTATTAAAAACTGGACTAGGTATATTGGATTTCTAGCATTTTGATTCGCTTTTCCAGTTGTTTGAATGTTGTTTTTACCATTCCGTCCGCAACCTCTAAACCGAGAAAAACTGCATTTTGCGCTTTGCGTTTAACAAACTATGATCGTGAATTCTAATGTTCCTCGCTACAGTAATCTTGCTTCTGAGCAGCATAGAAAATACCTCTTCAAGTTCAACTGTTCAAATTTGTTCTGTCTTCAGTTCGATCAAACACGCACATGATGGCTCCGTTGTGCGAACAGATTACAAACTTGTTCAGTTTCAACTCCAGCAGCTCTATGGTGAAATTGTACAGCTTCAATCCGCTTTGAACGATGATTACAACAATGTTCAGGAAAAATCAAACATGTACCATATTTCAGAGCCAATAATTAGAAGATTTTTTTCCAAAACGTGTGCTATTTTGTTCACTTTCGAGCAGTTTTCATTGATTCATTCAGCTTTGCAATGAAACGCTGCAACACTTCGCAAGGTTTTGGCGCATTTTTCGTTCAGTCAAGTGATCGATTCTTGCTCCGCTTAAATTTCTTTTCTCATTTTTCCCGTTCTTTCTTGATTTTTTTTTAAATAGTGGTTAAGTTTTTAATAAAACAATTATTCTACTCGGGCTTGCTGGATATCAAATGATTGTAACCAACTCGGCGCTACGCGCCTCGTTGGTTATCTATCATTCGATATCCAGCGCGCCCTCGTAGAATAATTGTTAAATATAATTCAGGTGATTTTCACCAGTGAAGCCAAGAGAGTGCTCTACCGTAAAGGAGCGGATATACCAGTAGATGGACAACTCAATGAGGGCATATGGATTTTAATACAAATCTGTTTCGTAGACCAACACGGAGTTGGTCCACTCATCATTTAATCTCCATATACACTGAAGTATCGTTAAGGTTTACATCAGCAATATGTTCGCGTGACAAGAAACCGTTTTTTTTAAAAAGCTGCAAATTTAAATTTTAAGCGCGCGCGTAAGGAACCGTAGAAATTTACAAATTATACTTGCGCGCGCGTAAATGTCCGCTCGATGTCTGACTAATTATTGTACTTAAGAATGTATTTTCGCCGGTGACATGGCAACCTTAAACAAGCGCAATGAGCTCATATCGACCTGCAGACACCGGCGAAAATACATTCTTAAGCACAATAATATATATATGGCTTCACTGGTGAAAATCATCTGAATTATCAGGTAACTGCCAAAATTAACTAATACATGCAAAGATATAGAAAACTTGGAACAATGCTTACAAAGATCGTGTAACATTTCTGGTTCGTTTCTATTGTTCAGAATGGACATTTCGGGTTTACAAATTATGAAATACTTTTCCCACAAACACAAGTTGCATTTCTTGGTGACATTTGAGTACGATCGCGCTTGCTTTACTTTGCGCCATTTGATGTTGTATTCGATGTTCTTATCTTTCAGGTTCCAAATGTATTTGCTGAGTTCCGTTGCGCGGTTGTACCGTTCGTTTTTGAATGAGCACACATGGTTTCTGTTGTACTGACATGCTAAGGAAAATGCCTCGCTTTGCCTAAAAGTACACTCTGCAAGCTATTTCTTACCACCTGAGGTCATCTAGTAGCCATCAAACAGCTAATCTAGTCTTGAATCAGTGCTCTGCAGCTATTTTCAGCTCTTCAAAATTAAACCACCTGCAAATCAGAGTGTCGAGCTCAGGGAGTGAACATATACAAACACTAACCTACATGTATGCTGTCCCATCCCTCCCCCACTGTCTGACATTTGCCGCCTGAGGTGTCAACTCACTGGCACGGCGACGGCTAACAGCTCCGGCAAAAAGGAGCTATTCATCTGAGTGCAAAACAGCTTAGCAAGGGGTTCGGAATTAAGTCAGTGTGCTTGACTTGCAAGAATAATAACAAAAAAATCGGTAGAGATTAAACTAAAGACCCGAGTTTTGACCAACCCTACCCCCCTGGATTGAGATGGGGGGACCCCAAATGCAGGTGGTCTGTTAGCCCTGTCCCCGTAGAGTTGCTGGGAACTAGCCTTGACAGTCCCCCCCCCCCCCCCCCTCAGTAAATAAACCGCTAGCCTAAGGTGGACTCGCTGCCGATGGCAGCGAGTCCACCCGGGGCGCGGAGTAAAATTAGTGATTCCGTTTTCAAAAATCCAGGTATATATATATATATATTTAACAATTATTCTACGAGGGCGCGCTGGATATGAAATGATAGATAACCAACGAGGCGCGTAGCGCCGAGTTGGTTATAATCATTATTTTGATATCCAGCAAGCCCGAGTAGAATAATTGTTTTATTAAAAACTTAACTACTATTTTTGTTAAAAAAAATCAAGAAAGAAAGAGAAAAATGAGAAAAGGGATAAAAAGGGAGCAAGAATCGATCATATGACTGAACGAAAAAGGCGCCAAAACCTTGCGAAGCGTTGCAGCGTTTCATTGCAAAGCTGAATGAATCAATGAAAACTGCTCGAAAGTGAACGAAGTGGCACAAGTTTGGGAAAAAAATCTTCTAATTATTGGCTCTGAAATATGGTACATGTTTGATTTTTCCCGAAACACTGTTGTAATCATCGTTCAAAGCGGATTGAAGCTGTACAATTTCACCATATTAGCTGCTGGATTTGAAACAGAACAAGTTTGTAATCTGTTCGCACAACGGAGCCATCATGTGCGTGTTTGATCGAAATGAAGACAGAACCAATTTGAACTTGAAGAAGTGATTTCTGTGCAGCTCAGAAGCAAGATTACTGTAGCGAGGAACATTAGAATTCACCATCATAGCTTGTTCAATGCAAAGCACAAAATGCAGTTGTTCTCGGTTTGGAGGTTGCGGACGGAATGGTAAAAACAACATTCAAACAACTGGAAAAGCGATTCAACTCCGTTTACATGGCATCCGATTTCTATCTGAGCATTTGGACCTGTTGGAACACAGAGCTACAGCGAGTGCAGGTAAACCAGTGTCAATTTTGCGTGTTAAGGCCGAAAAAAATTTTCGCCCTTCCTCCGGCCTTCTTGGTAGTTTGCAGCTGTAGTTTGTTTAGTACTTGTTTAGACTGCTTCATGATTTTCGCACCGAATCGTCATGAATGTGTGACAGTTGTTATTAAATGCCTCTGCCCCATTTCACTGTGTTTTATTTTGTCTTGTCTTGATTTTTTTTTTTTTCCTTAATTCTTTATTTATTTATTCGCTGATATTACATACAAACATATTACATACAAACGCTTACATTACAACCTCCCCACCCAGCCCTACTCAACCTTCTTACCTCCCTCCCCCCCCCCCCGGTCTCCCTCCCCTCACACAACAAAACAAACAAACAAACAAAGAAAAGAAAAGCGAGATAAAGAAATTACGTAAGAGGGGATAAGTTCAATTGATCAACTTAACTAGAGTCAGAGGAGTCATTTTTCATGTCTACTTTATGGCATTTTCGATTCTGTGTTTAATTATCATTTTATCAACGAAGTCTTGGAGCAGAATTGCTTTGTTGTGTAGTTTGTTGGTGTAAATGTAGTACCTCATAAATAACATGGTATAATTGAATTTCTTTACTAGTACCTTTTCGTGTAAGTCCGAAATGATACCGAACAGTCTTTCTTCACTAGATGGACTGAGTTTGATCTTATTTTCTATATTAAACCAGTTGATAACCTGTTGAATGAAAATCTTGACGAAATGACAATCTCTAAAAGTATGGTCAATAGAGTCCTTTTCACCGCAATATATGCATTCATCATCTTCCTTAATTCCATATCGGTAAAGTTCCTTTTTGGTGACTACAATTCGGTGAATTAATTTATATTGAAATTCCTTTAGTTTGGTCTCTCTACAGATGGTTTTTAGGGAGGTAAATATTTTTTCCCACGTATCTTCATCCAAGGAAAGATCCTTGCTCCACCTCCTTGGCCCAGAATGAACTGTTGTGTGGGTCTTTGTGCATAATAACCTATAGAAGTCGCTAGTTTTGATTTTATTCAAATCTAGACTTATCGATTCATTGAGTTGTAGACTAAAGTTACTATCAGAATATAACTCTTTATTAATTGGCTTCGTTGATTTTGCTTTGGCTAATAAATGCTTCGGAATAGCGCTAATAACTTGATAATATTGGAGAAAATTGGTTTTGCAGAAGTACTTATTCGTAAATTCTTGGTAGGACATTGGTTGACCGGTATTGTCCAAGAGATCTTGTATGGACAGGATACCTTTTTTGAACCATTCCCTGATAAAAACGGTAGTATTTCTTTGTTGTTGAACAAAATTATATCCTGTGCTTGATCAAAGTCATAGAGAGTTCTTAGTTCATTGAAATATACTAGAATATTTCGGTAAAACAATGGAATTGATTTTATATATTTCGCATCGTAGTTACACCTCAGTAAGAAGTTCAAACCTCCGAATTTTCTTAGGTAATAATCAGGAACCGTTTTCCAACTTTGGTTTCCTGGGATCAATAATCTTGGAATCCAGGCTAATTTTAGAGCCTTAAACATTATGTCGATGTCTACCATACGTATTCCCCCTCTTTCAAGATCCTGGTAAAGCCCGGTTCGTTTAATTTTATCCCTTTTGTTTTTCCATAAGAAACTAAAAAGCTTTGTTTTCACTGTGCGTGCGACTTCTTCGGGAACATTAAGAATTGAGGCCGAATAAATTAGTTGTGACAATCCCAAGGATTTAATTATCAGTACCTTCCCAAATAGTGTGAGGTCTCTTGATCTCCACATATCAAGGTTTGTTTGAAGTTTTCGTATTTTCAGGTTGAAATTCAGTTCATTGTTCCCCTTCTCATCATAAGAGACATGGATTCCTAAGAGGCGTACCGGACTATGCAACCATTTTAGTTGTAAAGGATAGCTTTTGTTTTTTTCCCATTTTCCCAACCAAATTGCTTTCGATTTCTTTATGTTTAACTTGAGACCTGCTAGCCTCCCAAAATCCTCCACCGTTTTCAAAGCATTTTCAACAGAGGTCAGATCTGCACAAAAAAGGTTCGTGTCGTCCGCAAATTGGCTCAATTTGATATCATGCCCGAATATTTTGATTCCTGTTATACTTGGCTCTTGTCTGATTTTGCTGGACAATACCTCCGTCGAGATCACAAATAAGTATGGAGAAAGGGGACACCCCTGTCGCACTCCTCTCGACGGTCTAAACCAGTTGGTCATGAAACCATTGTTTATCGCCGCGCTCTCAATGTTTGTGTAGAATGTGCTGATCCATCGTTTAATACTTGTTCCGAAATTGAATATATCCAGTGCTTTTATCATGAACGACCACTCTAGAGAATCAAAGGCTTTCCGAAAATCTAGAGATATTAGAATGCCAGGTATGCTTTCCGACTTCGTATGTTCCATTATGTCAATTATTAACCTAATATTTTCCCCAATATATCTTCCTTTAATAAAACCAGTTTGATCAGTGTGCACTAGATTTGGTAAAAATGGCTCCATTCTCTTTGCTATTGCCTTAGTTGCTATCTTGCAATCAACATTAAGCAGTGTTACCGGTCTCCAGTTTGATAGTTCCAGTAGCGAGCCGTCTTCTTTGGGAATTAGAGTAATAACTCCTCTTCGTTGTGAAATGGCGAGTTCATTTGCATCGTAGGCTGCATTGAAACTAGCAACAAGGTCGTGGCCTAGCAGATCGAAAAAAAACGTATAAAATTCAACCGTGAACCCATCTTCTCCTGGAGCTTTGTTGTTTTGAAAAGTGTCTAAAGCTTTTTTGCATTCTTCATAAGATAATGGACCTTCCATTCTATCTCTGTCTGCATCTGCCAGCTTTGGAATTTTTAAATATTCGATAAATTCATCAACATCATTTTCCTGCGGATTATTTACTGATGAGTACAATTCGTTATAATACTTTTCGATAGCTTCTAAGATCTGACTCTCGTTGTTTGTTGTTGTTTCACCCTCTATTCGAAGTTCACTGATGGTCTTCCTGTTGTAGTTTCTTTTCTCAAGATTGAAAAAGTATTTTGTTGGACGTTCGCCTTGTCTTGTCTTGATATTTTGAAGTGGAAAGGCTTCCTGATAAAACCTACCGTTTGTTCAATTTTAATGATCGACGCGACGATCGATGAAAGAAATTAATTGTAAACACAACGCTCAATGCTCAAATTTCTAATTTCTTTTTCTGCACAGCTTCTTCAAACAATTTTGACTTGTGTTAGACGACGCTGTTAGTGACGTTGTTGGAATTTCTGCTTAATTCAAATGCGCTGCCAAGTGATTTTTCTTGTCTATTTTTCTCGCCGGGTTGCTGGCGAGGAAAAAATTTCCAGCTCACTTTGTTCATTTTGTTGTTTAGTGTTCATTGTCCATATTTGGTCACAGCAGGTATATGAGCTGATAGCCTGGCTCCGTTCAGCCAATCAGAATGGTAGAAATTCAATATACCTTGTCCAGTTTTGAATAAATATATATATATGAATAAATAAAGTTATCCCGTTCAAGGAAAAGCAGCGCGCAAGGAAAACATAATTTCAACCCAGCGCATGAAGTTTTTGTTCAAATTATGCAGAACGAAATACAGTCGACGTAACTCCCGTTTTCATCTCTAATACACAGGAATTATGATGCAGTGACACAGGAAATGACATAGATGATGATAAAGAGAACTTCCATGAACTAAGGTATGGAGTTTACCACAATTTGCCGTTAGACGTTGTCAACTACTAAACAAAGAAAGTCTTCAGTCGAGCGAGCACCCTTCCACAGATTTTAATAACCTGGTAAATTGCATAGTCCACTTTTGTTTTATTTTATTTTATTTTATTTCATTTTATTGTTAACAATGCCTTATAAGGAGGTATGACCTTTATGCGAACGTAGAGTCGCATTAAAGTGGATTATGTCCCAACAAGTACCTTTACGAGTTGCCCCATACACCAAGTTTTCGACGAATTCCACACAGCAATTCAATATCATCTTTACTACGAGTTTATTTCTTTCTCTTTGCAAGTTATTCTTCTTCATCCATAAGCAAATTAATTCATAGTTTTCGTTTTAAATTAAGTCTATGGTGGAAGAACATTATTTTTTGACTTCTTTCGAATTCTTTTTCTTTTTTTAAAAAATTACTCTACTAAATTTATCGTCATCTTTAATTTTCCAATAGCATTTTGGCGGGAACTTCGCACGTGCCACGTGCGTGTCCGGAGGATGGCTTACAGAATGCTTACAAAAACTCGTGAATCGTCTGATTGACATCCTTCAGCGAATTTCAAGCGATATTTCTCTATTTATCAGTATACTTGGAAGAACAATGGCGTGGTCAGTGTACTGAAAAATTTGGTTTCCACTATTAACTCATGCTCGACTTTGAAAGCGGAATCGGTGCTTCGCATCTGACTGTCACGTTCAATTGTCAATTAGCTTAACGACAGAACTGTCCTCTACTAAACAAACACGACAAACATCAAGTAAATGATATTTGGCAATCTTTAAGTTTTAAACAGGTTCAAAGTCAAATTTGTTCCCCTTATCACAACACACACGTCATCGTTATTGAAACAAATAATCGAGCCTTTTGGAAAATTATTAGCACATTTCAATAAAAGGCAAAAAGGCCTACTTTCTGTCCACTGTATGGCTTACAGAATGCTCGCAAACTTCTGATTGGTCAATAAGGTTGACATCTTCCAGCGTATTTCAGGCGATGATTCTCTATTTATAAATATCGGTAAGTTAGAAAGAACAATAGCGTGTGGTCGGTGCACTGAAAGAGTTGGTTTCCATGAACTCATGCTCGACTTTGATAGTTGAATGGGTGCTTCATAGCTGACTGTCAGCTTCAGTGCAACTAATTCAATTGTCAATTAGCTTAATGACAGAACTGTCCTCTACTAAACAAACACGACAAACATCAAGTAAATAACATTTTTGCAATCGTGAAGTTTTGAAAAGCTCCACCTTCGAATTTGTTTCCTGTAACATGTCACACATGTCATCGTTACTGAACAAAATTTTAGAATTAAACACATTTCAATAAAAGGCAAAAGGACCTAATTTTTTTAATTATTAAGGTATCTGTCAGTTTGTTTGACATGCCAATGTCTCTATGTCGTGTACATGTTGTGTGTTAATTGCATTTTTACGTCTTTTTCTATGCTTCCCTGCTAGCAGAGGCCCCTTTTCCTTCGTATTCGCTGAGTTCAGCGAATACGAAGGAAAAGGGGCCTCTGCTAGCAGGGAATTTCTATGCCTACCATCCGAGAAAGCTGGGAATCAATTGTGTTTTATTCATAGAAAAGCTATTCGCTAGCCGAAAAAAAAAATCAATTCGTTTAATGTTTATTTGCCCAAAATTAACGAGCCTTACAAGTCCTGAATCTAAAAGCAAAGAGTTGCTATGGAGACCAAAGGAATATTCAAAATTGCTTTCAAAAAGCCTGGTGTTATGAATGAAATCTACGGTAGTAACCTGGATATTAAGCCTTGTTAACTTATTTATCAGTTATATTTGTTAATGTTCTCTTGTCTTGGTTCTATCCCTTTTCACGTTTCTTACATGACTTATTGCCTTATTCGTCGACCATGCAGATTTCTCTATGTTCAGGTTTGTCACCTTAAAAAGCTGACTAAACCAGCCCATGACAACTTCACTCTCAAATGTGGTCATACCACGAATTTTGCATTTAACCAGCTGCGGCGAAACGTTGACACTATTTTTATTTAAAATGCGAACAACAAACAGTCGAGACGTAAAATTTTCTTCGCCACTTGTTAAGAGTCGTTAGTTGGTAGTTATTTTTTTCTAAAGCGTTAAGGCAACGAATCGTAACAAAAGTGTGAAATAGTAGGGGCAAATGTATTTCAGCATGGTTTTCTTTCTTCGTTTTCTTTTATTCATGTTATTCTCTGTGCCAGGCTCGCCAAAAGCCGTGTCGGACCAGGCGAAGGAATTTAAACCAACACCACTGAGAAACGAAAACACGCCAACAGATCCACCTTGGATGTCGAGACCTGGTATGTTGATATTGTCCATGTTTAAACGTTACAGCGAAATAAATTTAGGGGAAAAAAAAGAACCAAAAATTTCCTGAATTCGTTATTGTGCAGCACAAAAGGAAACTAATTTCAAACGCTCTCCTGATAATAAATCTGTATTTTTGCTAAGTTTTACGGTTGCTATAACGTTACAATAGCACAACAGTTTGAGACCGGCTGGGTTCAAACCATTGACTGTGTTGCCATCACAAGAGGATCGATAAAAAGAGGAAACGTTGGTTGGTAAAGATGTGCCATATTTTCAACATCAGATTGAAACTTCACGGGGTAATGTTCGTGTATCTTGAGGACACCTCATGGCTTCTAACATAACGGCCCCATTTAGTAGAAAAACGATGTATGCTTCCGATATTTTCGTCGTCGTATTTCAGTTTGCCACGTGAGGGACGTGACTAATGCTGTTAATATAACACGCCTCAGTTTTGAAGCACTCTTCATTGTCCAACGACAGATAAAGTAGGCAAAAAATTAAAACATGTACGTAGGTGACATAATGTAACTAAAAATACTTACCAAAATACTTACTCGGCATACGCTTTTCCTTTCTAGCTTTTTGATGGGCTTAGCAGTGACACATTGTCAAAATGAAATGTAGCTCCTACCAGCTTACAGTAATTTCTTTAATATAACCACCTCACATTATTACAGCCACTTTTCTTTGGCCCGACGAGATTAGTACTCAATCACGCACTCATTGAGAACACGTACTGAAAGACGATCATAAATAGTTTCATGTGCTAGTATACCTGTAGTTATTGGTAAACCTGAAGAACTATTTCAGGTTCCTATCGATTTAAATATGTGCTTTTAAGGACGCTTATAGAAATAAACATGAATTGTAAATGGGTATTAAATCGTTGTCTTTCAGACCTTTTGGAAGGGGATATAAAGCTGGAAGATGTTGCTTCTTCTCGAGTTTCAGTCAACAAGAAAATCTACTTGTGGCCAGGAGGAATCGTTCCTTATGTCTTCGACTCTGGATTAAGTACGCACACTTTTACAATCTGCTTGTTTCATCCTTGATACTCCTCTTCCTCACAACACTGCAGATTGCACCTGAACTACATATTTAGGCTTGAACGGTCACCTTCATAGGATTCCAACCACAAACCAAACGTTGTCGCCCTGTAAGGGCCACTGGTAAAGGCGGCATAATTTAATAGTACCACAAATGTTAAATTCCTTACACGTAGTGAACGTTCAGACCGTTAGGATTTCATCGACACTACGTTTGAACTACCTAAAAACTTGGATCGACTAGTTTTTAGCAAATGTGTTTGCAAGAAATTTTGCAGCCTCCTTTTAGATTTCTTTTCCATTTACAGAATTTTACCAACGATCGGTTATAACCAGAGCAATGCAGACTTTGGAAATACTGTCATGTGTGCGGTTTAAAATTAGGACAAATGAACGGTACTACGTCAAGTTTATACGAGGAAACGGGTGAGCAACTGTCAGCTTTTTTTCGTAATTCATGGTTTCCAATGAACCATTGCATATCACAAACAGCACTTTGTAAAATGTTATTGAGTACAGCGCAGGCAGCCATTTCTACTCATTTCTACTCTGCTATACTCAACTACCTTTTCTGTAATTCGATTCTGTTTTTGATAAGCAGTGATCCTTTAAAATACGGTCAAATGTATAAACGCATGCTTGTTGCAGACTGAGCACAGGGTGCGGCTACCACGGCAGCGGGATAGAAAACGTACCTAATAATTTGGTTCACGTTCTTTTAAACTACTTTGCATTTTAGCAATCGATATCAATTCGTTCTATTTATCTAATGAAGTTTAATGTGATTGTAGTCCCGAGATGGACTGCGATGACATTGACTGACGTTTTGACGTTCTGAGCGGAAGTCATCGTCAGAGTCAAACGTCATCCTCAGGGTCACTTGGCTTGATGACGACTTCCGCTTAGTTTGTCGAAACGTCAGTCAATGTCACCACAAACAGTCCTTCTCAGCACGACACTCACCTGTACGATCACACTTCACCGACTTACGATATGATTCCAGGCTTAAAATTGTTTACAATGACTGCATTTCACAAAATGTAACAGCCAGACAATAGAACTGATATTTTGTTTTGATTCTTTTGAAGGTGCTATTCGTGTATCGGAAGAACAATGGACACCAACGGCCAGATTTTGTCTATAGGCTATGGTTGTGAGCGGGAGGGGATTGTGCTGCACGAGTTAATGCACACGTTGGGTTTCTTTCACACAAATTCGAGACCTGACAGGGATGCTTATGTAATTGTGTATACACAGAATATCAAGAGCGGTAGGTTCATATTGCTTTTAGTTGATAGTTCAAGTCGTAGCGATGTTTCTATTAGATTACGATTTACTGAAACCAAAGCCATGAACTACCCATGCCCTACAATCTCGTTCCCGGAGATGGCGTTCCTTTTGGTAAGGACCAAGGACTCGAGACAGCCGAGGGGTCTCCCCTGACCGCTGACCTAAGACGCGCGGACTCTTTGACCAAGGTTTCTAACCCAACAAACTCACACGTCCGTCAGACTTGCAACGTATGCGAAGTTCTCGCCAAAAGTTCCCAGAAAGTCTAAAAACTGCCCAAAAACTGAATCAATCCTTGACTTTGACTTTTAAGTCAGGGAATAAGGATGCTGATGCTGATGCATTTCCATGCGATAATTTATTTTTACCCCCTGTTTGACATCTCCCTGTTATTATACGATGTATAAAAGTATGACTTAAAGACTCAGAGAACTTGGGTTGAGACACCTAGTGCATATTACAGTACGTAGTCACGCATTGTCGTCAAAACATGTTGAAGTCTGCATCGAAATGAAGCAAATGTAGAGGAGACCGATACTTCTCTGGTTTTACAAGATGTAGACTGAAAGGGAATATAAAAGTTTCGACCTTCCATCAGGGTTTGAAGGCAACTTCAGAAAGTACAGCCACGGTGAAGTGGACCGCCTAGGAGCACCATATGACGTCACATCACTTATGCACCTGCCGCAAAAAAGCTGGAGCAGGAATGGAAGGAACACAATTGAGTCACGTGCTGGGGCCCATGTGGTTTTGGGTCAACAGCGAGGTTTATCGTTAGTAGATAAACAACAGCTGAATCAGTTGTACAAATGCAGCAATAATCGTGGTAAGAAAAATAAACAGAATAATAAATATTTGAGCTGTCACATCTTAGGATACTTTCCTGTAAATGAAATTTAACGTTTCCAAATATCGTGTTTTACTGGCATACGGAAACACGAAAAAACCCAGCTAAGCCATCAGATCAAAAACGGTTAATTCCATTATAAGACAACATTAGAGTCATAATTTGACATTTTAGTTAGGTTGAATACATATACGTTGGTCTTAAATTGAGTCTTGAAAGTAATTCGTGTTTACTTTCATTTTGTCTTATTTCCCTCTGATTGGTCAAAACATATCGCGCCACCTTCTCAACCAATCAGACGTAACTGAAACCAAAACCAATGTTGATTTCCCCGCACGCCCTTTCCCGCGCTTCGTGCATAAAGCATGCAATCGCTTGAAGTTCTAATTGGCACATCTTGCCCCTCGCGTCTGTAGTGAGTGGCCAGAATGATTACTTGGGTTGCGATTTCACGGCACAAACTACGGTACCTCCTAATACAAAGGTATTTTTGCGCAGTTTATGACTATGCGGGAAAAGCAGATCTTAGCAAGAGTTGTTGAAACCCAAAAAGAAAAGTTGGGGTAAACACGCATTTTCCAGAGATAATTCGGCTTAAATTTGGAAAGAAAATGTCATACGTACATTGTTACGTATTTTCAAACTTTTTAGAATTATGGTTGCTCAATTATCTCTATCCACAATTTTCTTTTTGGATTCAAATAGCCCTTGCTAAGATCTGCTTTTCCCCCATGGTCATAGACTGTCCCAAACTAGCTCTGTATTAAGAGGCACCGTCCTCAAATAACATCAAAATTAGATGTTGGCCTAAAAAGAGATCTGACCTATGACCTATGCTCACCACGAGGTTCCCAGTAGCTCAGTGATTAGAGCGTCTGACCTGTGTACGGGAGTTCATGGGTTCGATTCCCGTCGGGGACTCAGTTTTTTTCTTTGTCCCACGCTCGCGACACGTTGAATATTCCATCTTTTCTTGTTTCTTCTCCGAGCTTAAAATTCACCATATTTCTTTATATATCACCTCTAGGGCACTTCATCATTGCTGATCCTAGCAGTAAGCAGGACGCGTGTCACTACGAACTCAGTAAATATGACCTATGCCCACCACCAGTCTCCCAGTAGCTCAGTGGTTAGAGCTTCCGACCGGTTTACGGAATGTCATGGCTTTGAATCCCTTCGGGGACTTAGACTTTTTCTTTGTCCCGCGCTCGTGACATGTTGAATATTCCATCTTTTCTTATGAGTTCTGTTTTGGTCGTAGGTTGCTACTTCGCTGTAGGACTTGAGAAAGGCCAAATAACCGACTCACAACTGCGAGCCAGCTCGTCCAAACCTTTCTTCGAGCCACACCAAGCTCGGTTGCATTTGACTGCTGGGCCAAAGGGGAATGGGGCCTGGTGTGCTGCAAAGAGCGCGATAGGAGAATATCTACAGGTATATGTATTAAACATGTAATCACTTCATTATTGTTATTTTTTTTTAGTCTATAATTTTGAATTGATGCATGTGTATTTATCTTTTATTCTATCTCCTAATGTAATTCGTATGTGGTGAAATAACTAAATAAATAATAAAGCGTCGGAGCCAAATGAAAATAAGTAATTAAGTAAATGAATGTTGCGATTGCCTATCAACAGAATGGCTCATTATTCGGGCGATGTCGCAGTTCTTACAAGGTCTTCTCTGATTTGCTGAGAAAACAATACACCAAACAACAAAACAATGGACCCTAGCCCCGAAAACAATAGAGCTGCGTGATACCAAGGTCCAATGAAATTAGAGGTTGTTAAGAGCTGCGGAGCTACTCATTATTCAGTTTTTCCAGATCGAAATGGAATGTACAAATGTTTCTTCATTTACTCAACATATGGCTTCAACTCCGGTATTCATTCCCAGGTCACATTGGTTGGAGGCGAGTGCTCTCACCACTGCGCTCTCTTCACTATAGGTTCCTTGCTTGCACTTTGTTTTGATAATTTTGTTCGTTTTATCGGATTTCGCTGTATGGAGCATCTGCAACCAATCGCTAGGGATTCAAATGACCATGGCGTGGCAGCCATGTTGGTGTACCATAACAAAAGGAGCTCATGGAAAACCTTTTGTTAACGGTATACCAACAGGGCGGCGATGTCGTCAGGTGCATACTGTCTATCGCGTAAGTGCGTCGGCAGCGATCGACGTCATTGAGACCATTTCTCAAAATAACCCAATGAGCTAAATAGAACGCGAGGCAAAAACACGACCGATTCCAGGAGCATGTAAATGAGAACATGTCAAATCATGATTAACACTTTGACTCCCGAACTTTAGCCGAAAACTGCCATTTGCAGCCAAAAATGGCTGCAAAAGTGTCTGTATGGCGATGTTACAGCGAATTGCTGGTGGCTTGAATTTTTTGACTTCCTTTATTTGTTTGTTTCATTTTCTTCCCCAGATTGACTTAGGTTCGAGATTCAAGGTAACGGCAATTGCCACTCAAGGCATGGAAAGCCTCTTTAACTCATGGGTATCAGGGTACACAGTCCAGAGTAGCGACAATGGAAACATCTACAGTTGGGTCACAAACATACAGGTCAGCGGAATGGTTGTTCAGAGTCTCACTGGCCGGGAATAAGCGCGTCTTGAGCACAAATTCTTATTAAGGAGTCCCCACCGCAACAATTTTCCACTTCCTATTATCAAACGTTCCCAGAGTTTTAAGTAACTTGAAGTGAAATTGTGTGGCTTCATGTCCAGAAACCTCCACCAGAGCCCCCTTAGAAAGCTTCGGCGCAATTAGTTACGTTATGACAAAACGTCATTCGAACTCTAGCTACCAGGATAAGAGGCATCGAATAATACCCACAAGCGTCCTATGTCTAGGCTGCAAGAAGTCTCCGTTGAGCGTGTTCTTAGGGCAAACACATTCTATATACTGCAATGATCAGTCATGTCCAAAGCTTCAGTGCAGTGATTATAAGGTAGAATAAAAATGTGGAACTCGGACTGTAATAAGTAAACCAGTATTCGCGATCATGGGCTCCAATTTGTCGTGCATTGTGCGTTGTTTAGCAAGCATGTGTTTTCAAATGTACTAACACAAACTGTTGCCATTTATTAGTATTAATTTACAATGTGCCTCATTTCAATTAATCACCTCTTTTTTATATTCTTCCTTTATCACAGTTCCTAAGTGGCAACTGGGACGCGAACTCCGTTCAGTACAACTCCCTTAAGACGCCATTCACAGCTCGTTACGTCAGAATTCTTCCCACTCATTGGTATAACCAGATATGTCTACGAGTGGAGTTGTACGGGTGCAAGTGAAGAAAGGGTGAGAAAAGAAACGCGACTTTTCAAGGCAGTTATTTTATGTCATGTCATGTAATGTCATGCCGTATTATATTACGTCACATTTTCATATTCCATGTCATTGACATCATGTCATGTCATTCCATATTATAGTATGTCATGTTGTGCCCCCATTCCATGTCATTGATATCATGTGATGCTATACCATGTTATACCATACATTGTTGTTGTGACATGTAATGTCATGTCATGCCATGTTTTCCTGCAAAGGAATCACATTAGGCCAATCATTACAAACGTCAACCAATCGTATACTCTAAGCAATGACGGGAAGCCATTGCCCAAAACACTCGATCGGAGTCGCTTGCCAAAGAACCCTCCGGTAGCTGGTTAATAGGAGACATAGCCAATAGCACATTCATTTTTCGTCGCTATATAATGTACCAAACTGGATAGCTGTGCAGCTTGGATCGTAAAATTCTAAGCGGCTTAACGTATTAACTGATAGCTAAAAATGTGGCCAACATGTAACTGCTTCTGGGAAAGGAAAATGTCATTGGCGAAGGTTGGGAAAGGATTGTTTTTCAGTTTTAACGGTTTCTCGTTCTGATGTCTTGGTTTCTTTCCTTTTAAGGTTGACGAAAGATGTTTGCAATCTCCGTTTGCAAAGCAGAACGTATTGCTACGATGTGAATAGAAAAATAAATGGTGATATAAATAATCTAAATATTGCTGTTTAGTCAACGAACAGGACTTCAGGGTTGAGACTATCGAGACACGAAGAAAGTCTTACTGTATTCATTTGGTTTAATTTTAAGGAATAAATAAAGTTATATATTTTTCTTTTCATATAGGTACGGTCCATCCAAGGTTTCAGCTATTGATATTAGGGTACCAGACACTCTGGCCACACGTAATGAGTAACAAAGGAATGATACCCACCTCATTCGGTGTTTTGGTAGATAATACATATATCTTATAAGATGTTTCGGTGTGAAGTATCGCCGTATATTTTTACGAGTTGTGCTGTATTTCGACGAGCCCGCAGGGCGAGTCAAAATACAAACAAGGAGTAAAAATATACGGCGATGCTCCACACTAAAACATCTAATAAGAGATTTGTTATCCAACTTAATCTTTTTCAACCTTTTTTATTAACTTGCGAGAAAACTACAAGTGTAACAGTATAAGCGCGCGCACGGTACTGTACAATATCCACCTGCATGTACAATAACCAACTGTAGTGAAATGTCCGCCCGGATTATCGACTAAAACACCGAATAAGAGATTTATTATTTCACTCCAGCAAAAAACCGGTCAAACCGGAATTTTATAGTGTAATACGCTGGCATATTTTGCGCGTTCTCTTGCCCTTATATGGAAAAATGACACAACAGCGGAACGATAAAAGGCCATTTCCGAGTTGCCTCTAGCCTCTTTTTCAAAACGAGGCTAAGTGCAAAGTCTTTGATATGAAAATAATTTTTATTTTGCATGCAAATAAAACTCATTTTCACATGAAACGTTTTGCATTTGGCCTCGTTTTGAAAATGAAAAACTCGGAAATGGCCGAATGCTTTTATTTGCATGTTTCGTTCTGTCGTGTGCATCTTCATAGCTTGCACGTTGCACTGTTGCCACTTGCACAACTAAAGTTTTTGGTTTGGTTGTTTGTTTGTTTGTTTGTTGCTTTCATATAATGGATTCCTAAGGTCAACTGGTCAATTAAAATGAAGTTGGCGAAGTTGTTAAGTTTCACGCATACGCTCGTGACTTTCCCTTCCAAAGTTCTTGTATTTGATTGGTCAGATGAAACGAAAGCTAAGCCTTCAAAAAGTTGTCAAAGAGATGTTTTTACCACTCGAAAATAAAATTCAGATCTTCGCGCCGCCGTGTAATATCCTCTATATACATTCCTTTTGTTTTATAAGATCGACGAAATTTCGAGTTCAGGCCGGAACTCAACGTTCAGATTTTTTCCTTTCGTCCATTTGTCCCTGAAAACGTTCGTAATATGTTTCTAAGTCAGTATGTGACCAGGAAACGTTTGGACTAGCTTTAATTGTATTCCAGAATACAACACTGATTTTATCTGTATTAAAACCTTGTTGGACACGTTATTCAAAAATAGAAGCATAATTGTAGGCTTAAAAAGTAATGCAAACTATTCAGGACAAATTAAAAAAAATTGTTGCTAAATCTCGCTCTTAACATGTTATTAGTATGCTGTTTAAATTTTGGGTTTTTCGCATCGACTTTCATTAGAAGGCTCTTATGAAACAAACAGATTGTATCTTAGGTGTTTGTTGGCAATTGTAAGATATCATCAGGCACTTTTCGATTATTCAGAATAATAGTTGTGAATAAAGAAAAGTTTCAGTATGTGGCAATAAAAAAGCAATTATTTTTCTTAGTCTTGGCGTAAGACTACATGAGGACCAAACGAACAATATCGGTCTAAATGCTTATTATGACGGGCATGTAGGGCACCGTCTTATAGCAATACGAAAGTTTCGAGGCAGTAGGTTGTTCAAGGTCACGATGATTGATTGGTTGCTTGATGATATCCTGATTATTCTTTTCTACTGTGGTTTTCTTGGGGTCAGGGCTAGGTTATTGCAATGCCTCCATGACGCTTATCTGGAGGTTGTAGGGGACCCTTTGAAAAATGGTGACCCGACCGATTGCTGTACGCAACAATTTTCAAGAGGTTTTGGACATTTTACGGATCAAAATTGGCCATTTAAAAGGTGAAAACAAATGGGAAATTGCTGGAGTAAATTACACTCATGGTAATGAATTTATTTGGTTGTGAAAAGTCTGTCACAAATTGTGGCCTTTTGATTCCATCCATTCCTTTGAAATCGATGTGATTGACTAGCCTTAGCGATCGATCCACAGGCGCCTCAAAAACCGATTTTGCTCGCCGGACATTTTGCTCAATAAAACAACGATGGCGGCCACTGGGGAAACTCCGATCAAGTTCCCGCATACAGGCCAGAATTATGTCCACTGAGAGCTCAGTCAAAAGACACCTGACATATCTTTAAATTTGAACACATGCAGCGCTCCCATTAGAACCGGAGTCGTGTTTGACCTGCCATTTTAAGAACCGGAGTCGTGTCTGACCTGTCATTTTACATTCTCTCGCTACCTCACGTGCGATCTATTGACAGTATACTGAAAACAAAAAGGCGTAGACAAAAGGCTAAAACCGGTGTGGTAGGACGTATGACACATATGACTGGTGGAAATGAAATTCTCGGTACGTGCGACCATGCAGATTTTTTTCTCTTGGCGCTTCGCGCCTCGTAGTGTTGCCGCGGGTTTGCGGCTGTCGCTGCGAAGCCGCTTCAAACAAAAAGTCTAAAGAAGAAAATAACCTCTGGCACCCAGGGAAACTAGCAACATAACGGTCATAATCAGAATCTTAAGCACAAAGATAACGCTGCTTTGTCTTGCTGGGGACGCGAAAAAATGTAATCTGAACGGCTCTTGTGATCGACAAAATCAAAATCATAAGAAAACGATTGATCATTGTTTTTGTGATTAAGATTATGATTATGTCTGTGGTTGTGATTACGTCGCTCTTAATCTTAGTGCGAACGTGAAATCTTCAGCGACATAATCATAATCATAACAACGGAATTTATCTGATTGTGTTTTGACCAATGAATGCCTAGTTCCAGTATTTTCCGTTCGGAGTCATTTTATGATGGCGTCCTTGAAGGAGCTCTCACAACAGGATTTCAGTCATCTGTTCCTACTAGATCATATAAGAAGCTTCTGTTTTTGATTAAGACTATGATTAAGGTTATGACCTTTATGTCGCTAGAAGGTACCAAACCTTTAATTTAATTGCTGAATGTTGCGTGATGATCTATAGAAACTAGCACAATTACCGTTGATTTGTGATGACAATACGGCCAGCAGCTGTTATGGGCTTATTCTGCCAATGCTAAACTCCACGCTCTATTTTTTACACTTCTTGCGAGACTTTGCAAAATAAAAAAAATATATTATTCCTGAACTTAACTGAGTACCGTTCGATTAATGCATTAAACTGCTACAAAATAATATGCTGCAATGTTCGCGCAGTTAGTTTGTACAGAACCTGTACAGTAGCTGAATGGCCAAGTATTTATTAATTCGTGAATTATTTTTCGCAATTTTCGATTCTCGCTGAATTTCCAATTCTTGTTTAAAATCGGTATTTTGTAGCAGTTCTCCGTGATTTACTTTACTTGTGTTGTAAAAATTCCAAATTTTCGTCTCAGAAGATGCCTTGATCCTATTAAAGAGAATTGTGCCGGGTCATTTAAAAACAACAGGAGAGATTTATGTTCCTTGTTGGCCCATGTCGTCATTTCAGGGTCCCAAAGGGGAGTCTTTGGAGCCCTGAAATTTTTGTCGTGGACCCCGGAGCCCAGAGCCTCTCTCGACTTGGAGCCCGAACAAAAATGTTGTTTTTGGCTAAATGGATCCCTGGAGTGAAGCTATGGAGCCCTAGAGCGCCGAATTTTCCGTCTTGGAGCCCTGGATCCCTGCATTTCTTAGGCCGGAGCCCTGGAGCCCTAAACACCTTTGGGACCCTGTCATTTCATGGACAAAGTCGTTCAATCCAGGAATATGTGTTTTAGAAAATTCGTCCTCAGGTTTAATTTTATACCTTTTAAGTTCCTATCCCGTGGAGTAATTTGAAAAAGCAATGTCTTAGCTTATTGTCCACGCCGGACATACAATAAACTTTCTTGAATAACTCCTTCCATAAAAAGCTTTTTTCCGACTTATCTGACGGGTTTCAGGCGGTTTTAAAGTAGAGGACTAGAGTGATCGAGTTTCGTTTTCAGCCCTTTCTTCAAATCGTCATCAAGTGGAAAACATAAAAGAACCTTTTTTTCTTGTTTTTAAGTTATCACACGAAACAAATTACAGTCTATTTACCTCCTATTTTAGCACTATTTTGTGAACAAATGTAAAGAAGGTAATCAGTTTATTCGAAACGCCCTTTATGAAGTTATCAGTGTATGTGATTTTCATAAATGTGGGCATGAATAGGTTCA
The DNA here is from genome assembly GCA_964030785.1 of Siderastrea siderea. Taxonomy (NCBI): domain Eukaryota; kingdom Metazoa; phylum Cnidaria; class Anthozoa; order Scleractinia; family Rhizangiidae; genus Siderastrea; species Siderastrea siderea. Next base: position 21,787,273 of record OZ034972.1, read on the forward strand.
AATGGACGGGAAATTGGGCCGCGTTTCTTTGTTATCTTTGCACGCAATCATTCAACACGTTTTGCATAAAAAAGTTCAAATCAAATTGAAGGCACAGGCAGATGAGGCAAGCGACTCAAGGATAAAATCCGTTTTCGTCTGGCGTTTTTGACAACGACATGGTCGTCGATTCCAACTCTTCCTCCGAAACCAGGTCAGTCGTTCACCTTTGTTCGCACATACCAAACATTTTTTGGGAATTCAAAGACACCATTTTCTCCTTGATTTTAGTCGCCATCGCATCCATCGCCTCCCCTATTGTCATTATTTTGAACATGTTGGTGATCATAGCTGTGAAGCAAAAGAAACAGCTGCAAAAATGCTCCAACTTTCTGTTGGTTAGCCTGGCCATTGCTGACCTTCTCATTGGGGCTATATCTATGCCGTTATTTGCAGTTGTTGAAATTTTAATGGTTTGTCAAGTTTCGATTGAGCATATTTGCTTGTTGGACTCAGTCCATTTTCACTTGCTATCCATCTTCTCCTTGTCGTCTATATATCACTTAACTTTCATCGCTTGGGAGAGGTACGTCGCGGTTCGAAAATGGAGAGACTACAAGGTTATCGTGACACAAAACCTTGTCAAAATCCTTGCCATAATCGCTTGGCTGGTTGCGATATTTACTGTGGTTCCCCTCTTCACATTAACAGTGATTGATGTGGACAAAAAAATCGTAGGGAAATGGTTTGTTGTTAAGTCGGTTTGGGTAGCGTTTTGCTTAATGGTTATCGTGTTCTTTTATGCCATGGTATACCTGGGACTACGCAAAAATAACACTAACGAAATCAACAAGGTCACCACTCTAATAATGGTAAAACTCGAATCCAAAGCTGCCAAAATGACTGGTTTGGTAACAGCTGCTCTGACGTTTTCATTTGTTCCAGTGATTGTCACTGTGATCGCTGCAGACGTTACCCCAGCCGTTCGTACACGTTTGGCTTTCCGTCTGGCAGGGGTACTTGGACAATTAAACTCTGTTGTGAATCCATTGATTTACTTTTACACAAACCGCAGATTAAGGGAAGCCGTTCTAGAGCTGCTAAAAATCAGAAAACCTCACGCTGTTGAGCCATCAGTGGGATTTCACAGGCGACAGGATCCTTTTGGTTCGCCTGAACATGTCTCCGTGCATCACCAGATCGAGGAAAGACGAAGCCACTTGCCAAGGTCAGCATCTTTTGACACAGCCCTTGTTTTAGTGTTTCCTCATCTTGCGGAGGATGGAAAGATCAAGTTGAAAAGATCCTTGTCAGCTCCATCTGGTAAGGATATCAGTAGCTTCTGCGAGGATTCATGGCGGAAACAACGCTCAGCGACACTGAGACCGACTTCAACATATAATGTTGAAAGCAGGCGATGTCAAATGAAGAAGGAATGCCACAAACTTCGTAGCGCTCATGTCATAGAGCTGGAAACTGAGAATAAGCATACCACCTTAACAAGACCTACATCCTGTGTCCCAGCCGTAGTTTCAGATTGTGGCTGTCGAAAACCTCACGACATCTTGACGTTTAAAAGACCCATGCCGCAGCCATTGCCAGGAAAAGATACTGGCGTGATTGATGGCTTAAAGTTGCAGCAACCGTCGCCCACCTTGAGACTCATTACCACAACTGCAGAGTTGCATGCTGAAAGTCTTGGCCGACGTCGACTGAGTAACAGTAGTTCTGGACTGCCGACAGACAGAAATCAAGGAACGACATGCTCCACCCGAAAAGGACCAAGATCAAAGTCCTGGGATGCTGCCACCTCCGTTACATCTATCAGCCGCTGTCAAAGCTTTTAATGACGGTGCCTGCTAATTCAGATGTATTTTGGCAAAGGTTTTGACTTTGAGGGAAAAGTAGATCTTAGCAAGGGTTATTGGAATCCAAAAAGAAAAATGTGGGTAACCACGCATTCTTCAGAGATCCATAATTCTAAAAAAGCGTTAAAATACAAAGAATGTATGGCAATTCCTTTCCAAATTTAAGCTCAATTATCTCTGAAAACTGCGTGGTTACCCCCAATTTTCTTTTTGCATTCTGATAGCCCTTGCCAAGATCTGCTTTCTCCACATAGTCTTAAACTGCGCAAATATATGTTTGTATTAGTGGGCAAATTCCTTACGAAAGCCGAATATCCCGAGATGTGCAGAACGTAGGCGCAGTAACAAAAGGAGGCACCGTCCTTAAGAAGAGACTATTTGCAGGCCCAAACGGCGCTGCTCGATACCAGCTAGCGCTGTGGGTGAGGCACCAAAGTACTCGCTTTTAAGACATGGTATACAAAGTGAGTACCATCGAATCTCTTCTTACGGACACTTCTATGATACAAATATCTCTATTACGGACAGTTTGCTTCATCCGAAAGAGTTAAACCAAATTTCATACAAGCTCGACCTCAGTAATACGGACACTTATTCCTGTCTCTTTTAACAATTTAGAGGTATTTATAAATTACTGCAACTGAAGGGACTATTGTAGGTCCAGCGATATACAGTCCACCCCCTTTATAACGGGCACCATCGGGACCAAGATTTGGTGTCCCTTGTAAAGAAAGTGCGTAGTAGCGGGAGTTGTAATTTTCAGTAATTTCTTTTTCCTAGGGACTTCAGCTGCTGACCGTAATAGCGAGGTGTCCGCAAGGCGAGAGTTGACTTTAGGGTGACGAAGGCACTTGCCGGTGTCGTCAGTGTCGTTAAGGCCAAAATTTGGATTTGTCAGTGAGTTGATAAGGTAAGTTGGCCACCGCAGAGAAATTGAAAGCTGACGTTTTGAGCGTTATCCCTTCGTCAGGAGCAAATCTAAGAATTGTGGGTTGGGATTGGTTTGTATGGAGAACGGTGGAGCAATCTGGCTACCCACAATTGCTTGGTTCGCGCTGACGAAGGGCTAATGCTCGAAACGTCAGCTTTCAATTTCCCTACGGTGGCCAATTAGCCTTATCAACTCAACGGATAAATCCAAAATAATTGTGTTTCACTTCCCCACTGATTGCGATGCAGCACCACAATTTCTTTAGAAACTAACCTCCTTGTTTGAGTATCGTCAAGGGTTTAAATTGCGGTTTTGGAGCAACGTTCGGTGTTCGTTTAAATGTCCTTATATTGCTGTTATCCAGATTCCAGATACCTTATATATCTGTTGTAAGTAACACAGAGATTTAATGTAAGGCAACAACGCGTTATTAAACTTGTTCAAAGCAGCATGCGGTTGTTTAGCGAGAAAATCATTTTGCTGGAGTAAAAGGAATAAAATTAACCATATTCAGACCCGGGGGGAGGGGGGCGATTATGGGGGGGGGGGGCGATTGTGCCCCCACTGACTTTGGACTTTTATAACTTTTTTCGTAAGCAAGCTAAACCCACCAAACTTGGTGACTTTTCCTAAAATTTATCTGGCAACAATTTGGCATAGCAAATGCTTGTCCATCAAGTTTGATGTTATCATGGCAACCACTTTTTGACAGGCTTTTTTTTCAGAATTTTAAATTTTCAGCTTTTCATTGAAAAAATATAGCTTTTCTGAAGTTTTACATTTAAATATCATTTTCGTGTTTTTTTTTTTTGTATTTTTTATTGATTTTGGTTACCTTTTATGCAATTTTAAAGGTTCTGGAAAAATCAAGAAATCCAAGATGGCGGACCCAAGATGGCCGCTGTTTTAGACATGTCGTAATTGTTACGTCACACGACGTCATCAGCTTATGTTGTGGACCTCAAAGGAAACATTTTTTGATGTTCTATCTCCCTACAAGCTTTGTTGTCGTAATTTCAATATTCTCGGAGTTAAGAGGTGGGGGTTGAATCAGCCCCCCCCCCTCCCGCCCCGGTCCCAGAAGACCCAAAAAAAGCCCAGTCTGGATAGGGTCGGATAGGGTTAAAGTGTTGAATCCAAGCCCACTACACAACGTCCTAGTCCGGCTCTGTTTTTCAAAATTTCCCGAGCTCGTTTTGAAGCTCGAACAACTATTAATAGCACTTCTGACTGAGGAAAAGATTAAGGTCACTTTTTAATTAGCAGGCGATTTTAAATACCTGGTCATCCTCGGAGACCCAGGGGCAGCTAGTCGAGACAGCGGGATTTTCATGGGCGAAAGTTTACAACAAGAGCGGGAGAGCCCCTGGGCACTTACTCTTACCGAACGAGTTCCAGAAGCGTTTGAAATCCCACCTTCTGATTGGCCAGAAAAATATTTTTCTGGCCAATCAGCGAAGAGGAACAGCCGGGCGACTCTCATGTCTTCTTACACGAGGTTGTTTTCCTCATCGAACGCCGTAGCAGCGTGGCCCGTTCAACGGGAACATTTTTGAGGAGAGTTTCATTTTAGTTTCATTTTACATACATTTTGGAAATCTCCAGATTCGAGGTCCCAATCTCCAGGTTTTTCTGGGCTTTTTTGCAAAGTCTCCAGATTTGCATGTTTTGGAGGTTGGCAGGTCTGAAACTGTGTCTTGTCAACCAACTTGAAAAATTTCCCAGAAAAGTTAGCTTCTGGCTCCGAAAAGTCTCGTGAAGGCCTTTGTGGTCCTCGGCAAATCTCAAACTTTTCTCTTCAGATTCAGCAACAGGCATGGCAGTCCAAGTCCATACGAATAATTGATCTTTTCTCGACCACTAATACATTGTAGCTGCGCCGCTTGTGTTTATAAGTGAACTTCAAACTGTGGCTTGTCGGCAAACTCGAAAACTTTTCTTAAAAACTCGAAGAAAATAAACAAAATATCTCAACCAGAATCCATAAATTTCGCCCGCTCTCGTTAAGTGTTTATACGCTACATTGACCGTTTGGAACCTGGGAGTCATGAAAGCGAGGCCAAAAATCCATACCAGTTTCCGGCCGAGTGTAGGCCCCTGGAGGGGAGGGGGGGAGGGGGGGCTAAATTGGCGTCGACGACAACCGACCCATTACAAAGAAAATCTCGATCTTTTTTTCTGGCTGTATGACACAGGACACCCAGCACAAGATTAGGAGTGCGTTCTCCTTCGTCGAACGCAATTACTAGAGTGGTAAAAACGCCTGGCGGCGGCTAAATTCTTATCACGCGGTTTAAAAAAAATGTGTCGTGATTGCAATGAGAAGCACTACGTGAGGTAAAGTTCTGCACCATGTGCTTCCATTCCTTTCGGAGTGGCTTCCATCTAACGAAAAACGACTAAAACATGGATCCAGATTTCCAATTGAAAGTGCATTTCAATGCTAATGGTTCAGAGGGTACAGAAACTTTCTCTTAACCGGACCGTTCTTACAAAAGCAAAGTTAATGGCCACTTTGCAAATTGTCGGGTCTCGAATCGCATGACAATTTTTTTAGACCATGTGACCAATTTTTTTTAAAGCCACGTGATAAGAATTGAGCCGCCGCCAGTTCAAATGCGCAACGGCCTTTTTACCACTCTAGTGATTTTGATAGTAAAATCGCCTAATGTGTCGTTGGCTTTAGTTTCGACACTTGTAGACACCGAGTAGTCCTGCTGACCTATTCGACCACTCTCTTGCCTGCTTTCTCAATATAACCTGCGTTTAGACCTATTTTTTTAATCTCCATTGTCTTCTCTTTTATGCACGGCTCACCAAGAGAAAGGAAAACAGAGTCTGATCTCATGTTGTTAACAATTCCTTTGACCACTAGACAATAGAACGGTCCCTACCTTGTTCCCAGTCGTTCTATACTTAAATTGGGTGGCGGCAATTCGATGCATGTGAAATCTTCAATATCTGCTTGTCCAATCCCAGTGTGCCCTGCATGCTGCTTAAATTATATTGCTTAAACTCGTATTAGCGTCTTTGTAAGAGTTAGAATCCCACCCTACCCAAACGTACAACATGCAATACGCTTTCATTTGTAAAACGCACACTTTTTGTGCTTTTTTCCCTATTGTTCACACACGCAAAAAAATCGGAAGCGATGCCTTCAAGATAACCATTTCATTGAAAAGTGGAGACTGTTGAAAACGCACTTCCATCTTTGCATTGTGAAGAGTGAAAATGGTGACATTGAAACAGACGCAACGGGATACCATTTAGCGGTCTCATGGAAATCGTAAATTTGAGAACAGTACTACCATGCTTCTTTCAGGTAAATGAATACAGATAGTCTCAGGGAAAGTTTCTACGTATAAGCCGTTTCAAACCATTTTCAAGTGGAACAGAAGAAATAGCACCAAAAGCACTTCATAGAAAACACCACTCGTGAAAGTCCTGAGGCTGACACACACCTTAAGCTTTACTCGGTTTTATAGGATGCTGGTTATCTACGGGACTTTCATACACCATACACCCGTCTAACGAAACAAAACAACTGATCACCGAGATAAGGGGCCGGTTTCACAACGGTCAAGATGAATTGAAATTGGTGGCAAAAATTCATTAAAAAAAATTCTTTATGGCATTATGTCCCGCATGGTAATGCTAGGGATGAAATGGTTAAATGCGTACAACTAGCCTGCAATGCAGGCATTTTTTAGGGGCGCGCCATGCAGTGCCAGAATCTCGGGTAATGTGTAGTCGCCATGTTGGATCTGCAAAACCTAAAAGGGAGTTGGGGAAAGGGGGCGGGGAGCTGGGCGGGCCTCCTTCATTCCGCCTAATGCTCACCTCCCTGGGCACATTTCTACTCTCCCCAGTCTTCCTCTGCTTTCACAATCCAAGATGGCGACTATAAAGCGAATATTACGCGTTCGCTCGCCCAAAGAATACGCCTGCATTGCAGATCACGTCAAAACTCGATATTCCCCCTGCAATAATTGCCACAATAAATAAATTATGTTATCAAAAATCAAAAAACAAAACCACTGGAGATGAACCGCTCCCCAGTTGATCCATTCAAAACGATGCTGCTAATGCTGCCAACACCGAAACTCTTTGAAGGGATGAAGGGAAAGTCGTTTGAGATGTATTAAGGTCCTTACACAGTTGGCTGAAAGCCTATTAGAACCACCAATTTGCCAAATGGCTGATAGGTGTTCACAAATCCCTCGCTTCTTAACGCATTAATGGATTGTATGGCGCTGTGGAACTTCTGGACGGAAACTACTGTCACGGACCTTAGGGCAGAACTGAAAATTTGAAGGTCAGAACTTTCATTTGATAGGATTTCTAGGAGTTTTTCGTGTAGTCTGTTAATTAGGTAAGGTAATCAGTTCATTCGAAATGCCCTGAAAAAAAAAAACAAATTGTTTTTTGATTTGATACGCCCCGCTTCTCAGCAACACTTCGTAAATCGCATTTTTGTGTCCAAGTTTTCTCCACGTGGAGAAGACAACTCTTCTTGATTTTACTACTCACTGATCAGTTAATCCTCTATTGTATCACAACAGAAGCCGATTTTGTGATTTTAAGTTCCATCGAAAGTTGGAAGCTTTTAAATTGCTAAAATCTTTCTTGTTCAGAAAATTCTAGTGGATCCTTCAATATAATGACAAAAAGCTTGTTTGCAAAAAATTCTTCTGTTGTGACAATCTACATGTACAATACATATAGTTTACCTGCTTGCTGTGTCCGTTCAGGAAGTTCTATTTGGTGGGTACAATATTGTTGGTTTTAGGGCTTCCGAAGGCTTACCGGATAAACACTACTGTTCAAAGCTGTGAGTTTTTTATTATGGTGATTATAAAAATTGCAATTCGGCAGCTATTGTTAACACTCCGGGCCAGAAAACTGGACCATGCGCTGAAATTGCAAAATCGTGTGATCTCCATAGAATGCAATCACTGTGATGAAGGAAGCTGATCGACTTCCACTATGTACCGAAATGGAGAGAAAGTTTAACTACGTTTTAACTGGCGATGAACTTTTTAAATGGCAAACTTTTTCCACTTTAAAGACCAAAAGGCTAAAAATTGAATCTTTATTTCATAAAGCTAGAACAGGTAATTATCTATGAGTCTATTTGGGGGAAGCATCTGTTCATTTTGAATGCCAAAAAAGGTGAAGTGGATCGAATGAAGTCAGCGTTTCTAACGCTCTAGGATATTATGTTACAAAGACGGAGAATTGAATGCGGGTAACACATAGGGATATTAAAAACAACATTAATGAAAAACAGGGCTTCAACAGAAACTGCAAGCTAGCGTTCAATGTAAATATGTTATTGTTTTGACTAAAAAATTCTTGAAATACCCAGTTTATCCATGCCACAAGATTACAATCACGTACGATTGTTGCTGCAGAACCGAACATTTTACTAAAGAACCTAGTCATTAATATTTTGTGCAGTAGTGTCGTTACCATTCGTCGCTCTTTATGCATTAGTTAGAAAAGAAAAATAATAACAATACTAATACCTCGAGTCTCATCTGCGGCCTTTAACAGTGAAAAGAGACAGGCAGTCGCAAACAAACAACTTGACAGCATAGGCCATATTTGTCTGACTTGAAGGTTTTATCTGTTTTTTGATAACGACAAGGCCCTCGATTTCAACTCTCCCTCCGAAACCAGGGCAGTTATTCATATTTCCTCGCACATAACAAACACTTTTTGGGAAATCAGAAGCACTATTTGCCTCCTGATTTCAGTCGCCATCGTATCCATCGCCTCTCCTTTTGCCGTTATTTTGAACGTGTTGGTGATCATAGCTGTGAAGCAAAAGAAACAGCTGCAAAATTGCATTAATTTTCTGTTGGTTAGCCTGACCATTGCTGACCTTCTTGCTGGAGCGATATATGTGCCGTTATTTGCAGTTGTTGAAATTTTAATGGTTCGTCAAGTTGCTCTTGAGTACCTCTGTATGTTGGACTCAGTTCATCTTCTCTTGTTAACCATCTTCTCTTTGTCGTCTGTATATCACTTAACTTTCATTGCTTGGGAGAGGTACGTCGCGGTTCGAAAATGGATGAACTACAAGGTTATCGTGACACAAAACCTTGTCAAAATCCTTGCCTTAATCGCTTGGTTGGTTGCGATATTTACTGTGGTTCCTCTCTTTATTTTAATAGCGATTGATGTGGACAAAGAAGTCCTAAGAAAACGTTTCCTTGTTATGTCGATTTGGGTAGCGTTTTGTTTGATAGTTATCGTACTCTTTTACGTCATGGTGTACCTCGGAGTACGCAAACGTAACACAAACCAGCTAAGCAAAGTCACTGCTCTAATTAGAGGGAAACTCGAATCCAGAGCTGCCAAAATGACAGGATTGGTAACAGCTGCTTTGACTTTTTCGTTTGTTCCAGTAATTGTTATAGGGGTCACTGCTAAAGTTTTCCCAGGCGTTCGTACACGTTTGGCTTTCCTTCTGGCACGAATACTGGGACAGTTAAACTCTACTGTGAATCCACTGATTTACTTCTACTCAAACCGCCGCTTTAGGGAGGCCGTGCTAGAGCTGTTAAAAATCAGAAAACCTCAAGCTATTCAGCCAGCGGTGGGTTTTCACAGGCCAAAGGATCCGCTTGGTTCGCTTGAAGATGTCTTACATCTATAAATCGTGGAACGACGAAGCCACTTGGCAAGGTCAAGATCTTTCGACACAGCCCTCGTTTTAGATTTTCCTCATCTTCAGAAGGATGAAAAGATCAAGTTAAAAAGATCCTTGTCAGCTCTTTCTGGTAGGAATAGCAGCAGCTTCTGTGATGATTCTTGGCGGAAACAACGCTCATCGACACTGATATGAACTTCAACATATAATGTTGAAAGCGAGCGTTGTCCAATGAGGAAGGAATGCCACAAACTTCGTGGCGCTTCTGTCAAAGAGTTGGAAACTGAGAATAAGCGTACCACCTTAACAAGACCTACATCCTGTGATCCAGTCGAGGTTTCAGATTGTGGCTATGGAGGACATCGAGAAATCTTGTCGTTTTATAGGATTCGTGTCGAAGCCATTGCCTGGTACAGATAATAGCATCTTTGATGGTTTAGTAAGGTCAGCAACTCTTGAGAACCATGACGACAACTGCAACGACCCATGCTGAGAGAACTGACCGATGTAGACTGGTTAACACTAATCCTGGATCATCGACAGATGGAACTCATCAAAGGACGATATCGTTTATCCGTAAAGAGCCATGATCAAGATCCCGGGATGTTACTGCCTCCTTAAAATTTACCAACGGTTGGCACGGCTTACAAAAGGACACTGTTCGCAGCGCCATGCTTGATACCAGTAAACGCCGCCTTCCCGGGTGAAGTGCCCGAGACCAGTTCCTGGGTTTGGGACAGGGTTAAAATAGTATAGTGGAAAGTCTCTTGCAGACACTAACGGGACAGGACTCAGTGTCTGTACCACTGAGGTGTCCGTGTTACTGAGTAGAGTTTGAATGAATTTTATTAACTTGGTCTGTTTCGGATCTAGTGAAGTGCCTGCCACGTTCCTGGGAGCTTCTGGGTTCTCTGGTACAAGAGCAAAAGAATACGGAAGGCTTCAAAGAGAGTGCAATGGAAGGCTTGGCGAGATGCGGGTAGCACTCTTTGCTTTCTTCTCATGAACACTTGTGCATCCCGATCCCGATTAGAAAAAGTACTGCGCGGGAACGAGACAGGTGAATGCCGTAATAAAGATGTCCGTAAGGAGGGGTTCCACTCGATCTCCCAGTGACCGCTTCTATTACAGGTACTCACAAATTACTGCAATTAACGGACTAGATCAAGAGGGTAGGACTGCCTTATATGAGTGACGATGGTGCTCGTTGAGCCATTTTAGTCTGGAAATGAGTATGGACTTCAACCATTTTGGTCTGAACATCTGATAATGGGTATGGATTTTACAGACCAGGTCTGAATATTGTGATGGTTTTTAGAGGCACGATCTGAAAACGAATGTTGGAAAATTACATATTTTGGCTGAAATAGGGTCAGGGGTTGGAGAACCGGACGGCACACCCACAACAAAGTTAAAACTGCGAGGAAACCTTCCCCCGCCCCGGGTCCGTACCTGGATCTTTGACCGCTGATCTTGATCTTTCACAGTTTGTAACAGTGAGTCAGGGACGCTATTGCCGAGGGGTTACTGGATACCGCAGATGTCAGAACTTTGTACTTCCGTGAGTCCTATTCGTATCTGACACTGTAAACAGTACAGCTTTAAAAGCCAGCTGAAAGAGAAAAAAACTTTATCTTTCTCGTTTTTAAAGTTTTTGATGCGGACGAATACCGATCCTACAAAATTGTTTGCCCCAAGAGATGGCGCAGTAATCTCCTGCAGCTGTGCAGTCTAGCTGTACAATCTTTCTTTTAATTGTTGGCTGCGTTCGTTTAATTTCTTAGTTTGGGGGTGGGATGGGTAGATAGGGCTGATAAGGGACTCAATGTCCTCTTGTCTATTTACCTGCCTTTGGCGAATTTGTAAATAAATAAATAAATAAATAAATGACACGTTCGTTGTTCAGTAGATATTCGTATACTGCAGTTTTCGCAGTGCCTTATGTACATGTTAAAAATAAGGCAGAGATTTAAACAAATCGCATCTCTTCAAGACAGAGAATGTTAACCATTTACCAAACAAACAAACAAACAAACAAAAAACCGGCCATTTCGATTGGGCTGTAAATGGTAAGGCTATTTTGGTTTGCCTGACCGGAAAATTTCCACAGTAAATGGAACGTCTTGAGAGGTAGTCCAAAATTCACAACCGGAAACTCCAAATGGTATGTGCCACCCCTATGGGGGTTTTGAGCCGTTGTGGTCTGAAAACGGGTAAGGATTATCACCACTTTGGTTTGAACATCTGATAAAGGGTATGGATTTTACAGACCAGGTCTGAATATTGTGTATGGACTTTAGAGGAGAGGTCTGAAAACGAGAGTTGGAAAATTACTTTTTTTGGCTGAAATACGGTCAGGGTTGGAGAACTGGGCGGCACACGCATACCGAAATTAAAACTGAGAGGAAACCTTCCCCCCGCCCCGGGTCCGTACCTGGATCTTGCAGATTGCAATCTAAGATTGGTTTGCTCCTTAATGGCACGAAAAATCGTATTTCTTATCACAACATCCGGATTTAGTTTGGTTACTCCGGACCTTCGCGGGTGTCCTCCCGTGTCCTTCGGGAAAAAAATTAGTATGCGCTCCGTTTTAAAGGAAAGCACTGCAAACTATATATCGTTGGAAAGCTTAATAAATGTAGATTTCGAAAAAAAAGATGAATTGCCAGTTTTTTTTATTCCACAAAAGAAAATTGCTAAAATGACCGCCAAAATGACCATGCGTCATTCAACCAAACAAATGAATTAGTAGAGTACCAAAATTCGGCAGATTTCTGTGAAATTTGGCCTGAATATTCCTTAGATGTTGTGAAACAAAAGTGTGTCGGGGATTTTTGAAATTTATAATATTTCACCCGTGGCGATCTTCAATGCAATGCCCATCGCACATTCTTTGCTACTCGAACTTGACAGATTAATTAAAAAATAACCAGTCAGAATATCGAAAAATGCTGACACACTTTTGATGATTGATCCTTTGTAATTAACACTGTGTAGTTATTTTGCCAATGCGCTTGGATTTGATACCCTATTAATTCAATTGAATGACACATGGTCATTTCCGTGATTGTTTGCGATTTTCTTTTCCGGAATTGAAGAAACCGGCACTTTATATCTTTTTCTGAAATCTACATTTATTAAGCTTTCCAACGATATATAGTTTGCCGTGTTTTTCTTTAAAATGGCGCGCACAAGAATTTTTCCCCGAGGACACCCGCGAAGGTCCGGAGTAACCTTAAAGGAGAACGACTCAAGACAAGTCGAATTAAAAAAACTTAAAAAGGACTCCTCCCATCAGTTTTGAAACCATTTTTTAATAGCAATAAAAACAATATTTACAATGATAATAAGTTAACGACTCTTTCACCTATCAATAAATACTTCTCAACTTCTCAACGCGGTACTGCGTTTTTGTCTTGAAGATAACAACGTAGATATCATATAGATAATTATTAAGCATACATGAAAGTGACTGTGTGATTAACGTAACGCCCGGTTGTGTCACGCATACTTCTGTATACCAACAAAAGGATTATCATTTTCTATTAAAAGTAAGTTTTATAATAACTTTAAATACATATGAATCGAACGATATTTTTCTCTATTTAAAATAACACAGATAGAATTTCTAAGACGCTGATTGCAAGAACTTGAGTATTACAACTATACTACAAGTACGAAAAACAGTTAAGTGTATTCTCACTTTCTCTACGAACACGTTTCTTTTTTTTTTTCGCACGGTTTCCTTGGAACGGTTGATCAAAGCCTATCACCACAGCGTAAATACACGACACTACAACCTGATTCACACCTGCGACTAAGGAAAAGCACGCGATTGTTTACGCGTGCCGCCGCGATAAAGCCTGGTATTCACTGGCTATACAAGCACAAGAAGCCACACAAATACTGACAGGGCCGATTATTTAAACGGAGTTTAGACAGCTTTTATCAAAACCATACCTTGAATCGAAATTAAACTGGTCAAACCGCTCGTGTAAGCACTGTTTCATATTATAAACAACGTTTTGAAGGTGTGAAACACAGAGTAAAAAGCCAGCTAGTACTGACCTGGCCTGTTCCAAGCGTTCAGATAGAGGCGCTAGAAACGAAAAATATTGAAAGCGGGGAAAAAACTAGAAGAGACTGGGGAGAGAGGCGACAGAATGCTCTCAATATTTTTCGTTCGCGCGCCACCATCTGCATGAACGCCTGGAGCAGGCTAGCTGGTACCGTAGTCTACCTTCCTATTAGTAGTGTAAGACCTAAGTTAAATGCACTTAAACAGGCCTAACTTAAACCTCGTTCAAATAATCGGCCCCGAGAAACGCAAGCGCATGAACACGAAAAAAAAAAAAAAACATTTATTCCTTGCCCTTAAGTTTCCTACATGGAGACTGGTTTAACGAGATCGTAGTCCAACCTGTACAACCCGAATGTTTTAGCGTTGTATACCGTACGCCCTATATAAGGCTATGTAACACAGGCTAAGAAACATTTACCTACTTAGATCTCTTTTGAATGCTCTTAATCCAAGGAACTGTGGATGAGAACAGTCTCCGGCAGCTAGAGAGGTCTTAGTTTCAGTAGTTACAGTAGGATAACAAACCCAATTTGTGAAAGGGTGCTTTATCGATCTGAAACCTTCCTAGCAAGTTATAGCCTGCACGCAGACGTCTCTTGTTTCCTAGGAGACGTCTGCGTGCAGGGGAAACAAGTTACAGTAGGATAACTAACCCAATTTGTAAAAGGGTGCTTTATCGATCTGAAACCTTCCTAGCAAGTTATAGCCTGCACGCAGACGTCTCTTGTTTCCTAGGAGACGTCTGCGTGCAGGGGAAACAAGTTACAGTAGGATAACTAACCCAATTTGTAAAAGGGTGCTTTATCGATCTGAAACCTTCCTAGCAAGTTATAGCCTGCACGCACACGTCTCTCGTTTCCTAGGAGACGTCTGCGTGCAAGCGAAACAAGTTACAGTACGATAACTGACCCAATTTGTAAAAGAGTGCTTTTTCGATCTAAAACCTTCCTAACAATGTTCAGTTTAAATGGATCTGTTTTGTATATACATTTTGTTTACAAGCACGAGGGTCAGAGGAGTAGATCAACCTCCATTTTCTCCCTAGTGTTTTAATTTATATACTTTTCATACATCTCCTCGGGAGAATCTACTGTACTTTTGATCAAGACTTCAATCAACTTGATCAATTTAATTTTTAATAAAAGGTAAAAAGAATTAGCCATTGAAGAATGCTCACAAAAAAAAAAACTTTTAAGTTTTCGAAGTTGAAACACATAAAACGATTGAAGGGTAGAATAAATATGGCACACGGTTAAACTTCGCCTTCCAAATTTTCTGTAAAGAACAATGGCAAATGAGCAGAACGAAAACTTAAGAGTTGTTCTTACAGTTACTATACTTAAACAGTTATTAGGTTAAGACTTACATCATTCCATTACGTTACCTTAATCTCGTCAAACAGGTCTAATTACTATCTGCGTGAGTGAAAGTCCTAAGTAGTCGTAGCTGGAACAGGCTAAAGTAGTCGATCCTCCATAATACAAACACCAGTACTGGCTACGCTAAGATCTCGGCGTATCCAATCGATGGAACTGATTAACAGTCAGTGATAGTCAATAGGAGATCAAAGATGACGATTTTCAATCCAAAAGGCTTATCAGTTTTAATTGACATCGACTGTTTTTTTTTCTTTTTTTGATGTAAACACATAAAACATCCAGGTGTAAAACTGGATGATATTATTCCAGGTGTTTTTGTTTACGTTTAGAAAACGGATAATGAAACATTTTGTAACGGTTATGGTTCGAGATACCCTTCACTGGGGGCCTGTCGAGACACGTATTGGGAATCGATAATAAAAATATGGGATTGATCCATAACATTCAATATCAATGAATTAATTGATTGATCTGCTGGGTTTCTGACCATTGTCATTGATTGGATACTACGATTAAGATCCAAGTCCACAAACCTCGGTTTGGAAATTAATGTAGACGGTACATGCAAATTAACAAATTTATGCCACTTTACGTAAATTGTACATTTAAATTTACCCTGTCATTGTTGACCTAGAAAACTCTTATTACGTAAAGTTCGGTCCCCATATCAATCAAACATATACTACACAACTGGCAAATGAGGCACAAGTCTAGTTAAGTAATTGGTGTGTCCTAAGCACTTTGCACGCAGCAGAGTTGTACTGCGCTATTAAAACACGCCCTAATCCGATCAGTTGACGTATTCGTGTACGTACATGCATTGTGACAACATTATTGAACTTATTAAATGAATTTGAATGTGGTGAAAATGAAAAATTAAGAAGCAATCTTCCAACCAGAGCATATTTTTGATCTGAAACATCTTATCCTGCTATGGGAGATCAAATAATTCATGGTAAACAAATGCATAAATCAACAATAGCACTGCTTTTCTACTACTGCAGAATGCGAAAAATTTATCACTGTATTCTTGTATGTTAATGAACAGTTCATTGAACACAGCATTCTCGCCTCTCACCTTTTATTATTCTCGAATTAGTTTCAAGTCATTCAAATAGTAAGCATGCTAACTCTCTAAACCAACAACTTCAATTTGGGAGTACTGAACAAATGATTGTACTAACGCAATCATAAAAATCTTCACTAGAATAATGATAACAGAAAAATCAGTTATTGTACCTTTCCATAACATGCAACAATGTAAGTCCAAAACTTAACCAGTGTTGTGCTTTTCACTGCTGTAAATTATTGCAGCAGAAGTCTAAAAGTTCAACAGGTTCAAAAGACACATTTATGTCCTCCGACTGTCATATTTCACTCCATTTTTTGGTCTGCTGGTTGTCAATGCAGCAGTAAAAAAGACAAATCATTTCTTGGTTTTGAATTTCAGAGTTTGCATGTTACTGCAAGGCACAGTTACACTGGTTAACCTGTCCTGACCAGTAACTTTGTATTACTTGCCTCATGAAAACTGAGATGTAAGGAAATGCTGTAAGACAAAATATTGGCAAATATTTACCGAGTGCAAGGTGAGGTAAATATTTGCCAATATTTACTGAGCCTGAGGTGAATAATTGTTTTAGTATAATTTTGAGATGTGGACATCAAAAAGTAAACAAAAACCAGATAAAACTTGACAAACAACACACGAAAGAAGTAACTAAGCTTAGCAGCCGCGCCTTGAAATTTTATATTCACCGGGTAGCACGGTGAATATAGCATTAAAATTATACTAATTATATGTATTATCTGTACTGTACACTGTCCATCTCATATCTAATGAGAACTAATGTGTGCGCATCACGGTGAGAAATACACCTAGTTCATCCTTTCACTGCTAGAATCAACCCTTGTTTTATGAAGTGTAAAAAAGTTTGGAAGTAAAAAAGTTTGCAACTCACATAAAAGATATCAAACAATGCTTTTCTGTAGTGTTTTTTATTACGCTGTGCAACTAGGTGGTTCTGTGGATGAAATGCTGAAGGAAAATGAGTATGAAAATGAAATCTCTGTTAATTAATGATTATTATGTCATACAAGGTGGCTCTAATGCTTGAGTATAAGAGTGAAATCCTGAATTGTGTCTATTGAAATAAAAACTGTACTGCACAGTGATTTCCTTTGAAGCTGTCATGGTGGTTTTCAAAATTTTCCAATCTTTTTTTTTTGTTTTTAACTACAGTCGAACCTCTCTGGTCAACCAACCTCCTTTCCTTAGTGTCCATTGGTCCATGACACTAAATTTCATTTTTTCAGTCAAGTTACTATATTTGAGATCTATCAAAAGTGATCACCTTTTCTTAAAGTTTATGTGGTTGCCCACGAGAGGTTTGACTGTACTACAAACCAAGCTACACTGGAACTGCATGTGTGACACTTACTTGCTTCCCCCTCATTGCTCACTTGTCTTTTTAGGTTCCTTCATCTCTGGGTAATAATTCTTGTATCTCAGATGCCAAGCTATACTGGTGCTGGCACTTACTGTTCTAAACTGGTGAATGACATTACGAGGGATAAAGTAGATATCATTATCTCGAAGTCGGATGGCGGAGTATTTCACGCCTTCTCTTCTCAGCTGGTTAAGTTTTGCATCATCCACCCAACTTACACACTGAAATATAAAACAAATGGTGGTGTCATTAACACAGAATACTTCACCCTTCAACACTATACATTATCTTTTTGCAACATCCAGCAATGACGAAAGGGAATATTAATTTTTATGTTTGGAATGGAACTTTGTCAGTGCAAACAATTTACCATTTACCACTCATATTTTCCGACATAAAGAGCCATCAATGTGATTAATTTATTTATACTAAGATATTAAAAAACAGTAACAAAAAAATCAGTTGCTCACTTGTTGAACTGGAGGTTCATGGAGATCCAACTGCAATTTCTGTGCCAGAAAGTTAAAATTTTCAGCACTGAAGCACACCACATCTTTACAATCTCTGTTTGTTGAAGGTCTGAATAAAAATAAATAAATAAAACACTGTTAAATATGTGTATAGTGGGCATACTGGAGAATTTTGAAGGCTTGAGCTGCAGCCAAGGAAAAAATGCTTCAACTCTGATCTACATCCACCAGCCATGCCAAAACATTCTGTAACTTACATAGTAGAAAGCACAAAGGTGGTTGTTGGGTCTCTTTGTCTGCTTGGAAAGGGTGGGCAGTCCAACAAAAGTCCAGTTTGAGGTAAACAGCGAAAAATTTTCTGCAAGCAGCAAGGTCCCAAGTTGTGGTCATTTTTTTTGACAGAGATGGTGCGCGAAAGATTGCAATGTCTTTGATCTGTGCATTATCATGAATTATCAAACATTATTAAAAAAAGAAAAGAAAATATAGAAAATCTAATTGAGCTTTGCATACATGTATATGAAAAAACATAATAAATTAAACGAGAACATCACATTCAGTAAATACATTTGCAAATATGAGAGAAAAATGTTGAAAACTGAAGGAGATATGTTACTTTGTACACAATGTAAATGTATATCCATGTGGCACGCATTGCCACCAAGCCACACATATAAAAATCTCTGCAAATGTTATACTCCCTGCCCCTCCTGGAGCAAAGATGCATCTCTGACTAAAACCTAAAAAGAGTTTCCATTTAACTTTTAGTAATAATCAGGGCTGTCATTAAGTTTTGAATCACCTGTTGCCTTGATCTTTATAACCCATAATATACTCGTTGATTTGTGAGCGAATTGTACCAACAAGAGGCAAGTTCACCCATAACACTGAGGTCCCATCAGGCATACTCAGCTGTGACAGGTGTTAAGGGTTATGACCCTTAATGAAAGCCCTGATAATTTCCCACCAAAATTTCTGGAATTTTGGGGTACATGGTAAACAACCAATGATTCTCTTGGTCACCTCTCTCCAATATGAACTGCTTTCAAGAGGCCAACAGCCGCTGTGGTCTGTCTATCAAACCCGTGTCCAACGTGATCTGCATGGCAGCGCGTTCTGTCTTCAGCTAGGACTTCCCTGGGTTCTGAAGCTCTGGGAAGGTACTGCAGGTTTTGCAGTTCATTTACACCAATCCTTGCGAGAGAAACAGTAAAAGTTAAATGCCACTGTTATGAATACAGTAAGACAGTACTTGTAGACCCTGCTTCAGCCCATTAGTTTGTGTTAGCTGCCACTTTATTTGCCCTAATCCTAGGCAAGGTACAAATGTAGGACATACTGTAAGGCCCCTAAAAATGAATACTTGCACATGAAATGTTTTGCAAGACACGTATTTCCAAATTTCTTGTGTCTTCTGGGTTGTGGCAGTGCAAAAACGCCAAAGCATGGCTGGTTTCTCAAAATGATAATAAAGTTACTCAGACCAGCTCATAACACTCTACATTGTACATTTCTCATTTCTTCTGTCTCTAGAGTTCAGTCAGTTCCCTACAGTTGAATTACTTAACTTGGGACATGCGAGAAACAAGGATTGAGGAATGAAACAAGATTGTCAACTTACATGTACATAAAATTGTACATAACACAAACAGTGATTTTGTTACAATTTCCATTAGTGAGTTCCTGGGACTCACCCCATGAAAACTATCGAGTCCCAGACCAAAACCAGTGAGTCCCATCTATCGTTAATGGATCAGTGAGCTTTTTATGAAGTGCACTTTATTTCATATTTGGTACAAGCTCGTTTCCAGGTCTTCTCTACGTCAAAATACCTAACTACTCAATCACAAACAAAGATGGTGGCATTTGGAATAGAACAAATTTATTAATAAATTTGTAAGTAAAGGCTTGTATTTTTTTCCCTCAGAAATTACTTCTAGATATTATTTTAGAGCCAAACAACATAATTTTTCTTTTGAAGTAAGTTGTGTTATAGATTCTAAATTACACAAACGGGACATTTGATTGACCGTGGAACGTTAGCGTTTGTGCATCCTCATGCCATATTATTTTGTGTCTTTTAGGATTTCTATGCATCAGAGATGCAGGATGCAGGGGTAACAAAATCACTGTTGTATAACCAATACTGTACATGTACATGTGTAGTTCTTGGTTTCTATAAGGGATCTCAAAGATTAGTTTTAGACCTGATCTATGACTACTGCTTTACGAAAAGACATACCTTCTCTTTTTGTATGGTGACTTGGATTCTGCTGTAGGGACGACCTGCTCCCCCGGTCGCACCCAAAGAATAGGGCCATCATTACTCTTGCTCCGATCACTTAATTGAAGTGCAGATAAACTTCCCCAAGGCATTGTTTCCTTTAAAAACAAACACTGTTCAAGCAGGTCAAGAAATTCTGGGAAATAACCACCACTTTCCTCTTGCACTGTTCCCACTAAACTGAACTGAAGTAGTGGTCCAGATCGGTATGTCCCACTCGCATAACTGGATTGCACTCTTTGCAAGAACTCTGCCATCTTTAAAGTCTCCAAGTCTGACTTTTTATACAGAGAAGCCACCTTGACAACCAAACTTGGGTGGTTAACTCCAAAGTAATCTACAAGTTCAGGGAGATAAGCTGCAGCATTGTGAACGATTCCCATAACATTTTTAGGGACGCCTTCGCTCTTTTCAGCAAAAACTTCACGGAAAAAAAGTTTCACAAACTTCTGCATTTTTTCCTCTCTTAACCCTGCAATTTCATCCAAATAAACATGTAGGACTGATGCGCCACCATTGCAGTCGACCTCTGTATGAATGAGGTGAGATAAGCGAGTTTTTTCTTTGGGATTTAACCTTATAGTATAATCTTGGTGGTTGAAATTCTTTTCTTCTTCATGGTTGTGATGATGGTGATGGTGGTCCTTATGTTTCTTTTTCTTCTTCTTTACATCAGTGACTCCGTTGAGTTTAGCACCATTGCTTTCATGATTGGTCTCAACTATGAAACAACCAAGAACAACATGTTACCATTAGGATAATAATCAACAACTTCAAAGCCAATTCACCTCAGATATCACTCAGGTTCAAGTTCTGGGTACAGCATCAAAAATAGTATAAGCAACCTTTATACTAGTTTTGCTTGTATAAAAAAACTGTTACTACAATAACTATACATGTAATTATACATGTACAGTGGAAGATACAAATTCTGGGTTCTCATCTTTTCATACAAACGCAGTTTTATTGAGCGCAAGGTCAGCAGCATTGAAATTGCAATGAATGAATTTCAACTCGCAGTAGTGTCAAATTTCCTCAGAAAGTGCCTTGCCCTGGAGAAAACCTCTGTGCCGGACTATCTTGTACTACCTTTATGGATAAAGCTGTTAGATGGTAAAGGCATCTTTCCATACAAATTCTCTAGTTGTTGTTTTTTGTTCTAAACATTCAAAGGCCTCAAGATTTCTAGCACTCTTTAAGTGAGTGGTCAAGTAACCAAGTTATAAACTATTTATACAAAGAGCCTACCAATGTGAAGGCAAAAAAACTTGCAGCTGCCACAGAGGCAAAAGTACCTGAGTTTCTCTTGATTTTCAGTTTTAAGTCATTGTGAGAAATTATCTCTGGTGCAGATGGAGTAAATTCTGACTTTCCTGCAAACAAACACACAATCAGGATATAGTGGAATGTTGAGTGACACTGTCTTGCTCTACCCAGATCTACACTTTATAAATGGGAATTGGTTACATACTGCTGGGGGTAACCCTTCTGTTGGACAAGCATCCCAGGCAGGGGATAATAGCAATAAATACTCTCAGTTGCTTTATGCTACGGAAATTGTGTTAAGCTCTAGCCATGTCAGCCTCCTGTGATTTGGTTGTGACTTTACCTTACTTTATCATTTCCCTGACTTGAAAGCCATCCTTACAAATTCATCTCTTTGATAGCTGGCCAGATTATACAAAGAGCAATTTCGAATAACCACTAAGTAGATTAAAGATTACGAATTTATTTTTTTCTTACATGCTGTTTGCTGCTGGTTGCTTCACTAGTGACAGAGTCAGAGTTGGAGTCACAATCGGAGACATAAGAGCGATTACGATCTAGTGAAAATCAAACTGAGTTGTAAGCGAAGTCGTAAGGACAACAGAATCAGAGTTGTAAGAATCAGAATGTTTCAATTTTCTTCTGATTGCACTTATCGCTCCGTCGCTTACAATCTAGTGAAAGCCAGATTGTCAGAGTCACAAGGGGAAGTGGAAGAATAAAACAATTGCAGGGTTTGTCCTCAGGCCCTCCAGGTACAAAATTCTGCTTGACTCTAACAACCTGGTTTTCACTAAATCGAATGTGATGGAATCGTAAGCCCAATTGGAAACTCTGCTTATGTCTCCGTTGTTTGATTTTCACTGGATCGTAATGCTCTACGCTTCTGATTATGACTCCGATTCCGACTCTGTCGCTAGCAAAAACCAGCCTTAGAGTCCCTAGTAACAGGTTCTAGCTTACCAATGATATCCCTGAGGAAGACTTTTCACCCAGTACAAATATTTGACTTTGATAACATACGTTGTTTCAGCCTGGTATAACTAAGAACGTTTTTGTCTGAATACAATCATGCCTCCAAAACTTTCCTTTATCAGGGATGAAAATCATGGTTGTTGCATTTACATGCAACGATTTTTCATCCTGGGCAGGGTTGTCCCTAACAGCCAGCAGCCGGCAGAATTAACCGGCAACTTGGGTCGTTTGTGCCGGCTGCTTTGTGATTTATATATATTTTTTAAAGACAAATTATTTGTTCCTTTACTGGTGCAGATATATGAAAATGAAACTTATTTCTCATTGCAATTTATTGACTTAAAAATAATCTGGTTGGCACAGAGATACACGATTATTAGTTCACTATATTGAGCTCTGGGAATTACATGTAGAAATTCAGGGCTCGAGACTAACAGTAGCCAACTAGTCCGCAGACTAGTAGAAATTCTGTTTTGGCTAGTAAGTCGTGCGCTTTCACTAGCCATTAAATGGCTAATGAAAATTTCAAAGCAGTAAAGCACCAGATGGAAACCAAACTAAATATTGCTTCTGATGATTGGATCCCAAAAGCAAATTGAGTGAGCAGAATTTTAAACTTATTCTGTAGAAGGATATCATAATGTTCGTATGATACTTGTTTTGTCCTCTCAAAGTTTTTCCCTACTAATTCTCGTCTCAGATGGCAACATTTTCTCCATCATTTCTACGTTCAAACGAAATTAGCCGTCTTCAGAACATTTCACCATACGTTTCCTTGAAAGGTTCAGTAGTGCATTCATATGATACTTATCTACACGTTAGTAGGTTCACACAATTCTTTAATCTTCTGTTATCGACCTTTTTTTACATTAATTGCTACGTTCGTACAGTAGTTTCTCTTCCCAGCATTTCTCTCTATGTAACATCTTCACAACGTTTCGCTGTACTCTTGAGATTACATAGAGGAATATTTACAGTACTAATAACTCGGCTAAAAATTAGACATATTGAACACAGTACGAGATATTTATGCAAAAAAAGTCTGGCTAGTGAAAATTTATTTTGGCTAGGGAAGTCAAACCTCTCACTAGCCACTTGGCTACTAAGCTGAAAAGTTAGTCTCAAGCTCTGAGAAAACCACTGAAGGCAGAGTTTATACAAATAAAATTGAAAAGATACGATTACTTTTGGAACTGACATTATTGGAAATTTGTGCTCAGAATCAACGAAATTCCGTTTCTGGGGACTTAAAATGTAAAAATTTCCTGGGGAGGGGGGGGGGGCATGCCCCAGACCCCCTAGAACGAATCGCCATCGGTGCGCGATAATCACTATTTCACCTGGCTGTATATTTGCATCTTGCAAACAGTGAGGGAAAAATGACCAGGATGAATTTGTCCAGGGAAGCTGATGTAAGTGGGCCCTAAAATTATTGACTACACCATATGTTTTAAGTGAATATGCAAATTTATATAGAGATAGTACATAACATTTCACATTTATGATTATACATATTTTGCACCTAGCCGAACACCTAGCCCAAAACCACTCACAGATGAAACTTGAGGAAAACTGTAAGGCCTTACATGTACATACACCAGTATTTAAAATCCTCATTAATAAATCATGAAAGAGTGCACGTACTACGGGTTGCAGTGTTATGATCGTGCAAAACTGCACAAAATGCCCACTATTTAAAAGGACAGTTTCCTCGTTTTCCTTTTAATGCTACAGAAACTTCATTTAAAGACATGGCTTTCGCCGGGCAGCTTTTCGAGATGACACGTAATACAAAGCAGTGTTTGTCGATTACGATAAAACACGTGCACCTCTTCGTATGCCAAATTTAGGCGAAATCTCAAACGTAGTAACGCTAAAGTGTTAGATCTATAGCAAATGGGAATTTTCTCTCCCGTTTGCAATAATTTTTAGTTATACAACACCTGAAATCGCGATTTTACGGACTGAACCTTACTGTATGCAAACGCCGATTGACCTGAACGTAAACTGTAAATTGCACTGAAGTTAAGTTGGTTCATCTTCGTGCATTTTCTACATCTAAAAGTTAACGGATTTGCCAAATAAACATCGAAGATGCCTCGTTTTTACCTTACAAAAATTCAGATGCAGCTTATTAAAAAAGTTGTGAGCAAGCAGTAATTACCGGTCGGAAAGGCAAACAGTTAACCTTCTCCAACTGGAAGGCTGGACTGCAAGACCCCGGTTCAAACATGTGGTATTTTCGCATAATTATTCCTTGGTAAGCACAAATAACATTAAACACAACTCGTACCTTCTTTCTTTATCTTTTTCAAAGTTGTCTTTAAACTGTTGGGCGTCTTGGTCGGCGATGGTGAGCGAGATGGAGACGAAACCGATGTAATGTTCCAACTTTCCTCCGTAGAGCTCAATCGACGAACTTTACCCAAATGATTTTCGAGCATCAGCTCGGATTTTGTCTCTGCTTCGAAACTGATCTTTCTCTTTTTCTTGACATGTTCATCTTTCGGTAGCACAGGGCTCGCTGCTTTTTTCAGTAAAGGAGATTTACCTGGAAACGTATCGCGACCGTTGAGGGATACTTCCTTGGTCGCCATCTTGAAATCTACGATTGTAGGTAAATAGTGACGTCATTTTAGCCAGGGCTCCCACCGTTTTTTGGCGCGTTTGTTTGTTTCTTTTATTTTTTTGTAATTACTGTTTTTTCCCTCAATTTAAAACTTAAGTTAACGCCAGATATATGAAGTTCTTAAAAATTTAAAACGCAATTTCAAATTAATGTTAAAAAAGCTAACCTATTTTTTAGATCTTTTTTTTTTCATGAATCGAAGGCTATTCACAAGAAGTCAAGACTTCAGACCCATGCAATGCACTTTGTTAAATTCCCTTGATTTCTATTTCGGTGTTTTACATTTTCTTAAGGCTGGTTCACACTTGTGACATAAGCATAAGCATAAACGTAAGCATAAGCATAAGAAAGCGAAGTGTGAACCGTAGTGACATAAGCATAAGCATAAGCATAAGAAAAAGGAAACTTTTCCTTTTTCTTATGCTTATGTTTATGCTTATGTCGCGTGATCGCAAGTGTGAACCGGGACAACATAAGCATAAGCATAAGCATAACGAAACAGCAGTATTTGATGTCAGCAGAAGTTCAAGCGAAAACAGTTCCCAATCCTGCTCTGATTAGCTGTTTCAAACTGGCGTCTTCTTCTTTAAACACGCTGTATTATAATGAGAAACTGGCTGAGGCCGGCCGTATTAACTACCTGGACTACCTGAAATAAAATTCTCGGTCCACCAGTCGCATTTCAAGCACATGATTGTGATAATCTTCTTGTTGTTTTCTCTTCGTGAAGATTTCTCTTACCCAACAGGACCGCCATCTTTTTTCAGGTTGTCTTTCTTTCCGCCATCGACGATTACGGTGCAGTAACACCAAAAGGAGCGCTTCTTCGTTTTCTTCTTCGTCCACCATTTTGAAATTACAACTCGTCTCATTCCCCCAGGATTATAATTCTGAAGCCCAATGCACCTGCGTATGTCGCTTTCTTATGCTTATGTCATAAGTGTGAACATTCTTATGCTTATGCTTATGTTTATGCTTATGCTTATGTCACAAGTGTGAACCAGCCTTTATGAATTGATACACGTCAAATTTCTGTTATTGTGAGAACTTTGTTTTTAATTTGAAGATCATATTAATTTCGCCAAAATCCCAAGATTGATAAAAACGTATAAATGGTCTCCCATTTTTTCATTTTCAACTGTCAAGAGAAACTAGGATAAAATCATATTAATTATTGTAACTGAAAAACGGGCTAAACATTTGGCGGGTTTTCTCGTCTTTTCTAACGGAAAAATGACTTACTAGAGTAGGGTGAGGATTTGAAATGTTCATGTAAACGAGGCTTCCACCATGAGAAATAAACATGGCGCCGTCGTTGTGTATTCCACAATCTATACTCCGACGTCCTTAAGTAATGGATAGTTTTGCGACTAATTTTTCCTCCTGTTTCGTAAAGATAGAAATGAAATTCTGCTTTGATGGTCAACTATGAAAACATGGCTGCATGGAAAGCTACGACCGATGCAAAATATGGAGTTGGTAAGGCGGTTCATCTTCTCTTTCCATCGAACGACTTTTTTGATTACCGCTTTCGTTTTTGTCACTGATGTTTTGATTTTAAGTGCAAAAGATCTAACACTTAGTTGTTGCTTGTATCTTGTAGTTATTTACAATTTTGATGGCAATGTTACACACGGGTTAAGGTTAACCATCGGCGAAACTGTGCACATTTTGGAGGAATGTTCTGGTGAGCTGAAATCAAACGATTGACTCTTAATCGGCTCAAATATTTCCTTATTGATCCTCTTTCTTAGCGCCTTCTTCGTTTGTTGATTTTACGGTTTCCGGTAGCCACCATCTGTGGTTTCTATTCTTCTTCGATCACAAATGAATGAACTTAGTGATAAACTTTGTTACAATGTTTATTTTTGTTCTTTTTGTTCTATTACAAATAGCAAACCATTTAAATTTAGCTTAATTGATTATTTATTTTTCTATTTTAGTACCGCAAATATACATCTCGATCCTTATCATCTAAATTATCGTGAAATTATTCTCTTTATACGATCCTTTATCATTCGTGTTGACTTGTGTTTCTTCTTCTTTAGGCTGGTACCGAGGATGCACTTTACGGAACAAATCTGTAAAGGTGGGCTTCAGCACTGAAATATTTCACGCGAACGTGTGAATTACTTAACACTTAAGTCAGCTTCTTAATTAATCTAGCTAATCTATAGTATTCTAAATGATATTAAAGAATTAACCCAGTATGCCCTTTTGAAGGGCTCACCAATTGAAACATAACATCTGTAACTACAATGTGTGTCTCGACTACAGGATATCAGCTTGGCAGACAGACATGTAATCAGTTATGAATCACTGTGCCTTCACTGTATTTACTTAGGACCAAATGACACATTGAAAATTTCTCCACATAGCACCAAGGGGAGGATTAAGATGAAACTGAAAGAAGCTTGGTTTTCTTTACACTGAGAATCTGAAAGGAAAACCCACTGTGGAAACTACATGTCGAAGGTTGGCCTGTTGGGAAGGGAACATGAAGGGTGAAAGTATTATATTCATGATTGAGTACTAGTTTGACTCTCTCTCATGTTTCACTATTGTAATATAGGGGTGTCTCTACTAATTAAAGACTCTCTGTCGACTACAATGTTATGCTCGCATTTGTAATTTTTTTTGTTTTTGTTTTTGTTTTCATGCTATTTTCTTCTAGGTGATCAAAACTCCCAATACTGGACATTTTTAAGTTGTTGGCTCAATTTTATTATTAATTTTTAACAGGGTATCTTCCCAGCAACATATGTTCACATCAAGGAGTGTTCTGTGGAAAACGCAGGGTAAGAAACCCTCTTAGTGAAAGAAATCCTCTCTGTGATTTTGAAGCCTGGGCAAAATGAGAATGAGGGTCGATAGTAGTTTACTGACAAACTCTCACTCTTGTTTGGTCTGAAACTCTCACAGTTCACTCTCAGTGACTTTCATGCACACTCAAAGAGTCTGAACTGGCCCAAATTATAATAAAAATTGATGGACATTTAAGTAATGGTCCTAGTAAGAACTAGGCAACCCAACGGCAAGGAATGCAGAAAGGTGTTAATTGTGATATTGTTGAAACGGTCCACGTCATTGCCTAAAACATGAAAATCTACTATCACTTCATCAGGTAGCGCATTTATTTCTCTCTAGTTTACTTATTGATTCCCTTTTGGTAAAAACTATTCTGAGTTTTAATGCAGCAAAATTTCTATGTGGGAAACATGGAAAATTAGAAGCCTTTCTTGGCCATTGTTTTGGAGTCTCATGATTGGATAAAATCTTGTAACACAAAAGAAATATCGCTTTAAAATAAAGTTTCAGTACATTTTATTTCAAAAACGTGTTGTCCATAGGTTGATGTATTCTCAGTAAGAAAATCTAAACAATCTCATGTGGGGAAAGCAAAATGCCGCAGAACAATAGAGGATTGACTAGTTCTTACACGCATTGTTACTTAAATTCCTGGTTGCTCTCATTTGACCTTTAACTCTCACATACCGTAAAATCCAGTTTACAAGCCCTGGGCTTATACAATTTTTGTAAGGGGTTTTAGGTGGGCTTATAAGGGGGGGGGGCATATATCCAGGGGGGGCTTATGAGTGGTATAAGAAAATTGTTTTGGAATGAGCTGATAAAAAATAAATTAAGACTAACATAATAGCGCTATCCAAATGTGTTTTCCATTTACCCACACCCAGTGCTTTCAATAAACACTGACGACCAACGAAAAGCGTCAGCAAATTTGCTCAAAGATATCGGCCATTATCGTCCCTAAATTGAAGTAGTTAAAGAAAGATTCCTTTCAAACCTTGTTGATACAGTCGGCTTCTCTACTCAAACCAGCTGCCTACTTCAAATTTTATTGAAACGCCTGCATGCCTTTAGGCTTTGAAGAGTCTCAATAAATTGGGAATTAAATTCAATACCATTATTTGGAGCAAGTTTAGTTCAATACTATTTGGAACATCAGTCTGATTAAAATTGTTGTTTCATACTCTACTTGCATTATGGTAAAGTCGCACATGAGCCAAGGAAGCCCACACTTCCGGAGCTTATCCCGATTTCTGTAGCATGAAGCAACTGAGAGTATTGCTAATCCCCCCTGGATGGGATGCTAGTCCATCGCAGGGTTACCCCCAGCAGTATGTCGCGTGTTTTATACACGTGCAGAGAGACAATGTGGGGTAAAGTTTCTTGTCTAAGGAAACAACACGATGGCAGGGACTGGGTGTCAAACCACCCACCACTGTGCCCCATCTACATTATACTTTCCTAATTTTCAATTTGAACTTGTACTTTGCTCTGTAAAAGTACTTCTATTAGAGAAACAAGGAAAAATGGAGGGCAGCTTATATCCAGGGGGGAGGGGGACCTACTGTATAATTGGAATATCAGAATACATTTTTTAACAGGTAGATGGGCCTATAACTGGGGGGGGGGGGTTTATGCTGGGATTTTATGGTACATTCTTAAACAAATTTGAACTCCTGTTGACTTTGGTTCTCGTTTTGCTTGGGCGTAACGCTTTTTAAGCCCAGGCTTATAGACAGGATTTCTAATTGGCTTGATAGCTCAGTTGGTCCTATTGCAGGGCTAAAACTTAACTTCAGTGCTTGGTCGCCACTTGGGCCAGTATCCCTGAATTCTTAGTGGCCCAGGCCAAAATAAAGTGGCCCTCAAATTTTCTCTACTAACACAAAAAAATGTGAAGCCATTTTTACTTGAATAAACGCCTCACGGATGTTTCGGCCCTTGTTTTCTAGTAGGGTGCTCGACTGACACGCCAAATTAAAGAAATTTGCTTGATGTTGTCTTGAAAGCTCACATTTGCCAGTGTACTGTCAAGAAATTGGTTAAATTGCTATTATAATAAAAACTTTGTCCGGTCTGTGTTGGGAATCATTCGTCTCATTCTTCCTTACCCTACCCTTCCCTACCCTATTAACCTTTAGGTTCTGACTTGGTCCACAAACTCCCAAAGAAAAACTGGACCATTTTTTCCTAATATGGACAAAACGATCTTCTCAACGTCTATAAACTACAGTATCACGATTTCTTTCGAATGCTTTTGAATTCAGGTGAAAAGTAAGTCTATTATATCGAGCAGTGTTGAGTGACTTTGTCGATATTCATGTTTGAAAACGTACCGCATCTTGTGTCAATAAAATCAAAATGGCGTCCTCATATCGAAGCAATCTAAAAACTCGATCATGAATGGTTTGAATTTTGCACTTTAGAACGAAACTTTTACTACAATTGATGAACTTAGAGTCGGGGAAAGAAAGGAAAGAAAAGAAAGGTACTCCAAGGAAAAACATTTTATTTTATTGTTATTGTTATTCTTTTTGTACTTCTCAAATCGTAGTCGCCCTTCGGGCGATCAAACCTCGACTTTTAGTGGCCCTGGACACTTCTTAGTCGCCACGGGCAACCATGCGACCGCCAAATTTTAACCCTGCTATTGTAGCCTAAATTTTTTTTAAAAAGCTTCTTCTTCTACTTTTGAAATTGCAAAGATCTTTCACTTTAACTTAAGTCTTTCATCTGCTATCAATAGTTTATTTTACATAATATTAATCACTCTTATCCAGTTTGTATTTTTGAGATGAGCATGCTTGGTGGGCACTGTACAGTCTTATGCCATTGCTTCTGTTGTTTGAGAATGAGCTGACTTATTTTTTTTAATAATAAAATTTAATATTTCTTTTAAAGTATGCCTATTGATGATAGATTAATATTAATACTTTTATTTTCAACATTAAATTTTTCTGCGTACTTCAAGAATCAAGAATTACGCAGACTGACCTAGGCTGTGGTAATACACTCTGTACATTAGAAAGGCTTTGACTACTGTCAGTGATGAAAAATTTCCGTACATGTTATATAGAATGGTTCTTTTTACCAGCACTGAGAAAATATGTGTCTGAATTATTCAGTGACACCTTTTGCTTTTTGACAGGGTACTTAGGCCTGAAATTCAACACCCCTAAACCTAACTTACAACAGTACTAAATAATTATATTGTATGTGCCTCAATATATTAATTGAATGTGTTTTAGGACTCTAATGGAAAGTGTTGTAT
This sequence comes from Siderastrea siderea, assembly GCA_964030785.1. NCBI lineage: Eukaryota > Metazoa > Cnidaria > Anthozoa > Scleractinia > Rhizangiidae > Siderastrea > Siderastrea siderea. Next base: position 21,818,322 of record OZ034972.1, read on the forward strand.
CAAAGGAAGATGCTACTGTCAAAGAATTAACTTTGATTTTAAGAGAATGGCTTGTTATCTGGAAACAACTTTACAAGGTAATTACTTTTCATATGGTTCAAAAACCATTCTCAATTTCCACCTTATTGTGTCAGTATCATTACATAAATGGAAGACACCTGTTGAAGGAGATTAATTCAAACAAGAAAAGCCCCAGGGGCATTAGACCCCGGTCGCCGTTTTCCCGTTCCCCTCAGGATGCAAAGCACATTACGGTCACTCAAGATACGAGCCCAAGTGGTGTAAATTTATGAAGTTGGTGATTTATCGTACCTTTGACGTGTTTGCTGCCACCCCCCCCCCTCCCCACGTCTTTTCTGCACCCTCCTCCTTGTGATAACATGAATCCGTAACAGTATGAACACTTTTCCCATCCTGTTCCAGCACGCGCAAAAAAAAGAACGTGATGAAATAGTTTGACCATAGAGTGACTCAGTTATGTCACATTTTTTTAAAACGAACTGACATCTCTGCGTAAGGGCACGGAAATGAGATTTCTTGATAAAGAAAAATATCCTAAAATCTAAAGGGAACGGTTATCTACTGTAAAAAAGAAACGTACAAGTCTACTTTTAGGCCATGGTTCAATGAATGAATTGGCGAAAGCAAGGGACTTCCCCGAATCAGCTTCTGTGTTTCAGTGATGTAATGTTTACGTGCCAGGGCAAGTTAGGCAAATTCATGCCAGCTTCAAAGCTCGCTAGCACCTTCGTCCTTGCTCTCATCAAAGAGAAGTCAACTGCATTGAATTTCTTGTACTTTTCTACACAACTTTCCCTAAAGATTTTGGTGAAGCAAAGCAAAACTCCCCCAAAAAATGCTTGCATTTCACTCTTGAATTATTCAACTTGGCAAATTAAAAGCAAGGGACTTCCCCGAATCAGCTTCTGTGTTTCAGTGATGTAATGTTTACATACTGAGGCAAGTTAGGCGAATTCATGCCAGTTTCAAAGCTAGCACCTTCGTTCTTGCTTTCATCGAAGGGGTTTTTATGCCATTAAATCGCTAGTAACTTTCTACACCAACTTTCATGAAAATTCTGGCCAACAAACGCTAAAGGAATGAAGATTACCAGCAAGTATTGTTTTGACTGAGTGGAGGTCTGGGGCAAGTGACCATGAAAAAATTAATGATGAAAAAAAAATAGGTATTACTGGACCCCGTCCTGATGGCGGGGTTATAAATTTCAACATTGTGTAACATTTCTATAAACGTTCAGTGAAAGAAAGATGTGCATTTTTCTTGAAAGAGGTATAAGATGTGCATGCAGTATGAGGGAAAAAGGTCTAAAACAAGAAAAGCCCCCAGGGGCATTGGACCCCGCCGTTTCCCCCCCCCCCCCTCGGGGTGCAAATACATTACGCTCACTCAAGATATGTGCCCAAGTGGTATAAAGTTTTGAAGTTGGTGATTTTTCTAACGTTTGACGTGTGTGCTGCCATCCCCCCCCCAACGTCTTCTCTGCACCCTTCTCTTTGTGATATCATGGATCTCTTATAGTATGAATACCTTTCCCTTCCCTCATTCCTTGGTCATCCTTCTGTTCTAGCACTCGGGAAGAAGAACGTGACGAAATAGTTTTGACCGTGGTGTGACTTAGTTACGTCAATTTTTTAACGAAATGACATCTCAGCGTAATTCTAAATATTAAACAAGGGCACGGAAATTTAAATAGATTTATTGATGAAGAAAAATTATCCTTAAATTGAAAGGGAACGGTTATCTACTGAAAAATGAAACGTAAAGGTCTACTTTTAGGTCATGATTCGATAAATGCTTTAGCGAAAGCAAAACAATTCCCCGAATCGGCTTCTGTCTTTCAATGACGTAATGTTTACGTGTTACGGTAAGTTTAGGTGAATTCATGCCAGCTTCAAAGCTCGCTAGCACCTTCTTCCTTGCTCTCATCGAAGAGAAGTCAACTCCATTGAATTTCTTGTACTTTTCTACACAACTTTCCCTAAAGATTTTGGTGAAGCAAAGCAAAACTGCCAAAAAAATGCTTACATTTTACTGTTGAATTATTCAACTTGGCGAAAGCGAGGGACTTCCCCGAATCGCCTTTTGTGTTTCAGTGATGTAATGTTTACGTGCCAGGGCAAGTTTGGCAAATTCATGCCAGCTTTAAAGCTCGCTAGCACCTTCGTTCTTGCTTTCATCGAAGGGGTATTTATGCCATTAAATCGCCAGTAATTTTCCACACCAACTTTCATGAAAATTCTGGCGAAATAACGCTAAACGAACCAACATTACCGGCAAGTATTGTTTTGACCGAGCGGAGGTCTGGGGCAAGTGACCACGACGACAAAAAAAAAATAAACGGGTATTACTAGACCCCGTCCTGACGGCGGGGTAATAATGAATTACAGGTTTTACACGTAGGTGGGCATGATCATTACTCACAAACATGGTTTCCATATGCCTGGTCTGAAAACTCCTTGAAAATGATTTTCTGCTTGAACAGTCCTTGAATTTTTATCAGACATTCTTGAATGCTTGAGACTGTGGAAAAAAGCTTCATTTTGTCAACAAAAGGTTAAAGGGGCAGTATTGAACATGTGATATAATACTGTACCAGCTCAGAAAATGATGCTTCAATTCCATTTGCACAAAAATGCAATTTTATTCTTGAATTCCTTTTTGTTTTTGTTTTACAGGTTTTAATAAAATTCTTTTCACTTACATGTCTGATTGACCTTTTTTTTTATTTACACAGAAACATCAAGTTCATCTCTTTGAGGCACTGAGGAAAATTATGTGGGACTTAGTGAAGTGCCGACAAGATCTTCTATCAGGCACATTGACACAAGTATGTATCAGTAGTTATGTACTTGTCACAGGTATTAGCTGACTGCCCAGGATATTCTTGAATGTGTAATGACACACCCTGTTTGGCTCCCCCTTGCAGTAGAGAATCACCCATTGCAAATACGTGTATGTATAGTGAATGAACACTGGCATAATATTAATCATTAAATAAATGTTATGTTAAATAATAGCCAAAAATAACTTTGAAACTTGTTACGAAAACAGTAATGAAAAAGATATTGCCAAGTAAAAATTCATTATTTTGTCGGTTTTTGTTTGCTTTTGTGTAACGAGCTTGCAAAACAGCACATTTCCAATTACTAAAACTCAACAAAAGTCACAACATGAGTTCAATCACAGTTAACTCAAAGCAACTTTTCATGTGCAGTTAACTGGGGCTCAGGCCCCCATGCTACATTGTACACTATCCTCCATGACTTGAAACAAGAGAAGGATGGTAGTTTCTTTGAAAACTTCATGACAGTTAGCTTTTAACAGTGGTGACAAAGTCCTGGAGTGACGCTGGCTCTCTTATTTTACATCCTGGTCTCACTGGAGCCTGACTTAATTCAGCAGACAGCAGACTACTCATCAAAGATGCCTCATAATGATATGGGGCTTCAGTGACTGGAGAACCAAGAATTGACATGCCTCTTCCGACAATGCCCTCAGGATGATTCCAGGTTTCTCACAGTACCTGGAAACCACGACTATCCAGCCATTTCAGCTCAACCCCTCTCCTTGACTGGGGTTCTTGGTGACTGAAACGGGTCTTGCCCACCCCTTGTGGTGGCTATCGTAGAAATTGTCATTTGGGGATGAGAAAGCCAAGGTTTCATACAAGTAGTTGGCAAGGCTTCAAGTAGGCGATGCTTTCCAGGTTTTTTTGTTCTCCTCCTCAACATGAATACGGTACATGTAACATCAGACTTTAACAACCCTACATCAAGGTTTTCCCTCTCTTTGTCTTGGTCTGGTTTCTGTGCCACACCCAGTCTCCAACATGGACTACTGGTGTCATAATAGGCTTTCTGAGACTTCTGTTCTCACTTGAAGGTTTTCTTTTGTGACCTTCGTCTCTTCCGAATGCCCCTTGTGTTGCATAACTTACTGAGGGTGTGTTCGTGCCAACTGTGAAGTTGGCAGGGTCTTGAGCTCTAGGGCAATATCCAACTACAAGGTTTCTTCTGCGGTAAACATTAGGTGGTAGGTGGTGAAGCCAGTTGATTTGTACACACACTGGTATTGTAGGCCAACAGAGCCTCTGGAACATATTCTACAACATCCCGACAATAAACAGAAATCCACATTGACAAAATCTTTAATGTGGCCAAATTTCTTTAGGCAAGGTTAAACTTGAGCCAATGTGGTCACCAGCTATCCCCATTGCTGCACGTTCTCTGGGAGTTGGCCCCTTAGGGCTTTGCAGGGATGTGAAAGAAGCATTGCATAATTCTTGCATTTTGCATTTTCTGCTGATCTTTGCAGATCAACTTAGCTGTGTTCTTACAAGCAGATTCTTTTGAGCACTTGGTTGCTGGAATTGTGCCTTTGGTAATGATGCCGCACAATACTCATAATAGCTGTTTGAGATAGCTTGCAATATGTTGTTAGGGTTAATCTTCAAACCCACTTCTGCCAAGCAGGGTAGAACAAGTGACAGCCTCTCCATATGCTCCTTCAGTGAGCAACACTAGAGATACACTAGACAGTTCAATCAGCACAGAACCTTCAGGATATGATGCATAGCACACATAAAGCAAACTGCAGCATTCATAAGACCAAAGCTCAAGTTATGGAGTTGGTAGTGGCCATCTAGATTATTTTGAAAGTGCTGTTTTCGTAGGGTCTTCCATTGCAACATTTATTTTCCAGTATAATACATTAAAGTTGATCAAGGTAGGAAAACCACTGTGCCTCTGCCAAACTAGATCCAATACATCATCACACTGTGGAAATGTGTACACAAGTTGTTTTTACTGAGTTCAGAGCATGGTAGTCCACACAAAAGTGCTGGAAGCCATCAGGTTTCACTACCAACACTTTAAAATGGGGAGGACCAAACAGATTTGTGTGGCTCTACTATTGTGATTCCAGCATTTCTCTCTCTTAGTGAAGTATTTTTTCCACTCTTTTGGAAAGGGACTTAATTGGCAGGGAGGTGCCTGGACTGGTTGTGCAGAACTCATGTCAGTGGTAAGGTGCACTCCCTTTGGAGAGCTTAAATCCCTTGGACCATTCAAAACACGCTTAGCATAGGTGGACAATACCTCATGTTGCTTTTGTTTCTCCTCCTTAGGAACAGAATCACTGTTAATTGGAAACAGTTCAAAAACAGTTGCAAAATCTCTGTTGTGTACTGCACTACACTGTTTTACTTAAGCTTGAACACCAACATTGCTATTTGGAATGCTAGGAGACACAATTATGTAACTCTTAGTCACACTGTCCTCCTTGGAAAGGTCCTTGCCATTATACAGTAGGTAAAGGTCCCTTGTACTGTAGCCTGAGAAAACAGCCGACGTTTTGGGAGGTTGCCACTCTCAAAACCACTTCTGAGTAGCAAGCCCAGAAATTTCATACTGATGACGTGCACTACCCAGATCTTGGTAGTGCTTCTGATTGGTTAAAGGAAATTCCTTTGCGGCACAACCAATCAGAAGCACTATCAAAATCTGGGTAGTGCACGTTGTCAGTATAGAATTTCTGCACTTGTTACTCAGACCTTGTTTTGCGAGGGCTGAAGTGGCGTCCTCGTGAAATGTCGGCTGTTCTCTCAGTCTACTTGTACTGTTGCACCTGAGTGGTTTACAGAGTGGGTTGAAAACTGAAAATGAGACTCAGCCACCTTTGGCAGTCACTCTTGTTCAAAGAACTCCACCTGAGTATCACTCCAAGTCCATGAACTTGTCTGCTGGTTCCAGCACACCCACTAGACCATCTAAGCCATTAGCCTTGTGAACCTCACAAGGTATTTTAGCAACCATATTAGGAGATAAGCTGGTTTCATTAATTGTGACCCTACACACTTTATTGAGATGCCTAAACACCCTCTTGCTGGGTCTGTCTTTGGGTCTCTTGCTGGGTCTGTCAGTGCCAGTGTTAAACACACATTTGTAGGGCCAAAGGAAATCTTTTCCAACTAATCCTTCCTGTGCAAGGCCTCTGCACATATAAGCTGTGATGCCTCCAAGTGTCACCTCCAAGTCTCCCAAGACATTAACAAAGTGGCATGTTGTTGCCCTTGAGGACAGGCTTTGCTGAGCCTGAAGTTTCCCCCCAGGGCTGTTGACACAATGATACCAGACTTCACTGACATTTGTAGCTTCACAGTTCAAGTATGCACCTTCTTGACTCCTAGGCGGGATCACTTTTGGTTGTGCCAGGCTCTTCTTGAGTTTTCCTGATTGGGACTGATTTGCATCAGATGATTACAAATGAAGTGATTCAAGGAGGCACTTTTAAAACATGATCTGATGTCTTGCATGGATTCTGCACCTTATGGCCTCATCACATTTAATTCCTGTCTCCCTTGAGGATTATTTTTTGATCTCTGTAAAATTTCAGCTTGCTGTTGAAAGACCTTCTTTTGCCCATGGTGGTGGGTCTTGATCCTCCTGCTGAGATCCAAAGCTCGTTTGATGAGGCACTCTTTCCCTCCCCTGGGGTCATAGCAAACACTTGTGTACTTCTTTTGCCCATGAGGAGAGGATGTTTTGATTCCATTGATGTTACTTATTAAAAACAGGTGCTGCCAGGGCTTCAACAAGGATATTGGGACCAAAAACCAACACTTTCTTGCGTAAAGGTGATCGGAGTTAATGAGGCCATGTCATCACGGCATGCCAACTCCACAAGCTTATATCTCATTTTGTGTAAATGTTTGTCAGGTCTACATGATTTAGCTTGCAGAGTAGAAATGTGATTCCTTGAGATAGAAACAATCTTTTAGGGCACATTCAATGACCTCCCATACAGAGGTTTTTTCAGTGATTGGGCTATTATCCATCAGTTCGGCCAGGCCTTTCAAATATGCCAGTGAGATTTGACACTGTAGCTCATGATGCCATTTTTTCAGTTCAGGGTCATAATACTCTTGAATTTACATAACCTTACCAGACAGCTTTCACCTGAGGTACCTGAAAGCTTTCTGGTTTGATGTCAAGAGGCACCACTGACTCTAGATGTGGAAGACGCAGCACTTTTTGTTTTTATTGCATGTTTTGCTTCCAGTTGTTCCACTTTGGCTACTAGTGCTTTAATAGCCTCTTCCACCCTGGATTCCCTGGTTCAGTGCTGCTACCAAATGTGACAGGCTCACAAAGGAGAACAGTTCCAATCACTAAACTCAAGAGGCACCGCTGAGGAGCTGAGGTCACCGCTGAGGTTGCAACATGAGTAATCACAGTTCATGCAAAACTGTTGTGTGTGTCGGATTAACTGGGGCTAAGGCTGAACACTACATTTGTCCTTAATAGCACTATGAATTTTTAGCAGTAAGGGTAATTTTTACATTAAACTCATCAACAATAGATGAGCTTGGGGAAGGTGCCTGGAAAGATAGTGGAGCCTTGAGCACAAGAGCCGAGCGCATAGGGTAACCATGACAACCCTGTGAGCGGCAACCACCAGGCACCGTCACACTGAAAAAACAGTGGAACCATGATACTCACCTTATACTTACCAGAAAGGGAGGGAGGGCAGGGAGTGAAGCCGCCAAGCACAGTCGAAACGGCAAAAGTGCACGTGAGAATGAGCTGACCTCAAAAGCCGAGCTGTAAAACTACGCGACCCCCTGCAGGCCCCCAATCACTGCGCATGACCACGACGGGGGAGGCCGCTGACCGGCATTGTTTTGAGTTTAACTTAGCTTAAATTACATTTAACCACATCACAAAAAACTCTCTTGGACCCCAAAAGATGTTTTTTAATTGGATTAATGAGGTGATCAAATTTGTGACGTTTGCATTTAAGAAAAGGTTTACAAGCAGCTCTTTATGGCCACAAAAAATGGTTGTAATGACAGGTACAATAGTAGTCATTTCAGCTTGCTGGTTGTAAGGTGGATTTCTAAGTGTTCTGTATGTGCTATAAATGGAGGAGAATTTTAAATGTAACTGACCTAACTTCTTTGGAGAATATCAACAACTGTGCTGGATGTATGCTATGTTGTACTTGGTGTTTACTTCTAATATTATTGTGCAATTGTATTTTTAATAAATAATTATCATGTCTTTAATTGTGTTATCATATTATATAATACGCAATGAATTAACTGTTGTCGAACCATCACGGAAAAACGGCGAAGTTACAAAAAGCCAAAACCGTACCATTTCAGATCTATACTTTCCTGGCAAGGATGTGCGCAATTTGGTTTTTAAAAGATCCACTTTGGAGAATTTGCAGGAAATGAACACTGCACCCTGTCTGTTGATGTGTGACTAATTTCAACTGCTTAATATGCAAACTGGTGTCAGTTTTCATGTGTGACTAATTTCAACCACTTGTGCAAATTTGTGTTGGCTTTCAAAACATTGTGTTGTAGACTTGCTCCAAGTTGACCTCTTTGATTGACATTAATTTGCCCTGTGTTTTGCGAGTAAAGCGAGGGAGGTGAGCTTCAATGAGGTCGCTTTTGCGGCCGAGTGAGCGAATGATGAGAGGCCTACTAACAGGAAAAAAAAATAGGACTTGGGAAAGTCTAACTGTGTTGTTGAGTAGTGAACTAAATTGTTCACGGGTACCAGCTAGTTATGTATAATAGTTACGTATTTATTTGTGACACTTTTATGCAATTTTAAGTGTCCACAGTTACATGTAGTAGAGGGAACATTCTCTTGGCTATCACAATTGACAATAAAGTTGATTGTATTTTTAATTATTGTATGTTTTTTTGGCAGAAATGTTGATGTCGGTAAATTATCATTATTTTTATTCTGACTTATTTCTATGAGTTTTATGTCTGTTTTTTTAGGATCAAATGGATGATATTAAGAGGATAGCCATCACAAAAATTGACTGGGGAAACAGGTTTGTGTTAAACACAAAATGCAACTTAAAATTATGGTCACCCTCAATATTTCAAACTCTGGAGTTTAGGATTCAAGCAGTATTTGCATTATCACTGTCATTAGTAATTACAGCAAAGTCTTTGAAAAAAGTAATGTTCATCAGGTTCAAAAGGTCATATGGCACCGTCTTTTGGTTGATGACATAATTCCCTTCAACAGGAGCAAAAAAATAATGCAATTGTTAGTTGGGTTTCAAAGTTCAGAGTATGTATGTTATTGAAAGATGCAGTAAAGTTCACAGGTGACACTCACTTTTGCAGTCATCTGAACTTTGAATCATTATTTTCAGTGGCACTAAATTTTGACCCTGTGGATGAGAACATCAAAATTTGTGGTTTTCAACTGTGTAGGTTTTGAAAGTGTACATGTAGATGATGATCGTGAAGGCTTCTTCTAGAACCTATTAGGGTATTATTAAAGCCAGATTAAAAAAGAGATAAAAAGAAGGAATTATTAGAAAGAATTTGGGAATAATACATACTAAGGGGTATCAAGCACAGCAACAAAACAAGAGTCTGGTGCCTTTTTAGGACTTCCTTTAAAAATTTGTGATGATCTCTCCTGTCCTTTTCATGGGAGGTGTCCCCCCCCCCCCCCCCCCCTCCCGGCCCCAAGTGTTCCCATCTTAGGCTAACTAAATTGGCGGTAACGTCTACGTGCAGATTGTGGAAGTGCTGAAACTGACACTGTGTTCAGTAACTCTGTTCACTCTAAGCTTGTCTTATTATGTGATCACTGTTAACCTCTAAACATACGCATTATTTCTCTAGTTAGTACAGCCATCAACCAGTGAAAACCCAAGCATCTTTCAGGACATTTCCTGTGAGAGTTTACTGTTTTTTTTTAATTGAACATGTGTACCAATCATTTCATTTTTGCAGCAAAATGGGCTTGGATCTTATCCCCAGAGTAGATGGGGAAGTAGTGGATGCTGACTCTACAAGTGTTGTTGAGTTATACAAAGTGGTAAGGAATATACCAGTTATCTGGTTAAGTACTTTAAGCTGTTAGATGCCCCTACAATAAGATATTTGCAGATTAGTTTATATCTTCCAAAATACAGCCTCCAAACTGCATTTAAACAAAATACGAAATGTGATTGTTGTGGTTCAAATTTTTTTTTTTGGGTTTAAAATTTTTCAAACCAGTTAAATTTTTATTTTCCTTTGCCTCAGATTGATTACCATAATCTAAGAGAAAGGAAAACAAAAATTAAGCTGGATTCAAAATTTTCAAGCCAGAGAAAATTTGAACCACAATATGACGAGTGAAAGTACTCTTGACAGGCTATACAATCATGTATGTACACTGTTAACACTGCACGTAAACATTAACAAGGAGTTTTTTTTTTAAGGCCAGCGGCAAATTTTGTGATTACATTGTAGAGTTTTTGTCCACTTTTATTACTATTCCTTGAGCTTCTGGTTTTCCTCAAGCTGCAAATTGACAACCAGTAGAGCATGAAAATATTTTTATTAGTTATTCAATACAAGTCACTTTTAAGGTGATTACATTTTTAAAAGGTGTTATTATTGTGATGTTTATTTTCGTCTTTACTTCACTGACTAAATCCAAATGTTAAGTTAAGTAGTTGTAATAAATTTCAATTGCAATTGGATGTTTATAATAATTAGTAGAATAGAATGGCATGACATATTACTAATAATCTGATAATGTAATAAATACCAACTTCAATGATAAAATATATACATTGTTCCATTTTTCGTCAGCATGTGTCAAGTGCTGAAGCCAACCTCCAAGTATCGGTAGGTTTTGAATTTTAAGTCAATTGATAGTCGTGATTTTTTTCGAACATCAATAACAGTTTCGTAAATTGTGAAACTGTATTTTAATACAGACAGATCTGTGGGATTGCCCAAAAAGCTGATAGTTAGCCATTGTGTATACTCTTAGTAACAACTGTCAAATTGTCAAAGCAAGGTCAGAATAGAGTGAGAAATCACGAGGGAAGTGAGTGATTCTGTTACTGTTTTGACCATGCTTTGGTATCACGGAACTTTTTGTATAAGGGTACTTACAGTGGTTAATTATCAGCTATTTTGTTTTCTACAAAAAGCAGATGCAAGTTTATTAATTTGGCCTAAACATCCTGGTAATGATCTCGAAAAACAACATCAAACACATCCAAAAGCATTGAAGCACCACAGACTAGAATGCAAAGAAAACGTACAAATAAACGTGATAATAATAATTAAGTGTGTAATTGTTTGTCTCGCGACGTTTCGACTGCTTTCTGCTAGTCTTCATCAGACCCCGAGATCGAGTGGTTACGCATCACCATATGTATCACGATTGCTGACTGTGATTGGTGGGTTTCGATTCTCGTTGTTCTGGAGCGAAGTTGTTTCCTAAGAGGTCCGATTTGAAGTTGTTTCCTCGATAGTTTGCTTGCGTACTGGTCTCCTGTTGTGTTTCTTGATCGTTGGTATCCTGGCTTTAGGAATTTCGATACTGTTATCCGTGTTGATGTTTTCAGGGTACAGGTGTACCAATGTGAGTCTCGATCAATAAACTTTGCCTCGTTCCAAAGCGGGTGGTGGCCGATCTTATTGGCGTACTCTGAAACGGCGGAGGTCTAGGTACGGGCGAGTCATATATCCCTGTCATGCTCTTTGATCCTCTCCTGCATAGATCTTCCTGTTTCACCAAAGCAGACTTTTCCGCATTCACAGGGAATCCTGTAGATCACGCCGTCTTGTTTGGCCGGATCGACAGTGTCGCACTAAATGTGTCCTAAGTGTCGTGTCGGTCTTGAAAACAGCGCAAGTGCCTTGTTGTTGTAGGCAGCGGCGAAGTGGTTCTGACACTCCTTTGGCATACAACAAAACCGAGGTGGAATTAAACTCTGCCGCAGGCTCTAAATAAAGCATCTCTTTACCTTCCACTGCTAAGCACGATACTTTCAAGACAATGCGATGGTCATTCTGTGTATGCAGATCTCTGAGTACATTACTCAGAGATGTTAGATATTAGGTTAGACAATATCCATTGGCAACCTTAACTATTATTTCCCACGCATTAGTTTTATGTAGTCCTTTCTTTAACAGAGTTGTATTTGTACATGTTGCAGGCTTTAAATTTGTGATTATTTGGAGGTGTTGCTAAGATAGATTCTACCTTTTCCCAGGGGAGGGGCAACTTCAAGAAGAGGCCTTCACGTATAAGCACAGTGATGCACCATGCATATTTGAGTGTAAATGGCTTCATGTGTAACACTGATGAAAGATGCCAAGTGTTTTTCTCCATTTATGATGCCAGAGAAGGCCGCTTCATCAGGTGTGTTAATAACATAGTCAAGGCTAGATCTAGATGACGTTTGCTCATTAGTATGCCTAGTATGCCTTACTTATCACGACTCTGTATCGTAGTGTCTAAACGGATTGCCATGCCATTGCTCACTATGTGATAGTTAGTTAGTTAGTTAGTTAGTTAGTTAGTTTGTTTGTTTGTTAGTTTGTTAGTTAGTTAGTTAGTTAGTTAGTATTTTCATTACGATCACTTGAATTGCACAGAAAATTATTCTTTAGATATATATTGTTTAGACATAAGTGCATTTTTTAACAATTTGTAATATTATTATTATTAGTATTAGTGTGTCTCCAATTAGCACCCTGTCTTTACAGGGAGCTAGATCAATTTTGACACGTAAATAAAGTTATTATTATTACAGTGTAGATGAGATTGGAAATTGGTGCCATAAGGTTACTAGGAACCTAATTTCTGCGTAGAAGGGAGGTATCAGTGAAAGAGGGAACCATCCCTACAAGTTGCTCGAAGTGGGTATTATCATAGTGAAAAGAATTCATTAGGAAAAAATTCACCTAAAAGAATTGCAAACACATATATAAATGGATGTGAACGAGCCATTAGGGAAGAGTAAGAGTGTAGGGGTAGCTTTGTGATAGACGTCATTTATTATGTTCCCATATCTGACTGGGGTAAGGGGTATGTAGTTTAATATTTCTAATTATTTCATGCTACATGTACAAGAACAACCAGGTAAAGAACCAGCCGTCATGAGCCAGTGTGCTGTTATGTGGTGCAACTGAGAAATAACCTTTATCCTTCATCCTGCTCCTCTATGGCCTCGGTGCTCCGTCAGTAGAACATCGTGATCAAACCGGGAATCGTATGTTCTACGTGTAATCCCACTGAGTTCGAAGAAGTTTTGTTTACATCGTGTGGTCAACTTTCCCTTACTAAAGGCGCTGTTACACTAGGCAATCTTTTTTGCAACTTATCTCGCAATTTTGTTGCGATACAAGTTGCAGGAAAAATTGCCCAGTGTAACATACCCTTAAATGAACATGTCTTGCGACTTTTTTGGTGCCGCAATCGTTGCGAGAAGTAAAAGCCGGTTCTACTTTTCGCAACGATCCTTGCAACGCTACAACGAATTTTTCCAGCGTTGCGTAGAGGTGTCACGCTAGGCAACGGGGCGTGCAACTTGTCTCGCAACGGCGCAACAAAATTGCGGGACACGTTGCAAGAAAAATTGCCTAGTGGGAAGTTAATGGTGTTTTTTCTCCAGCACTTCGCTTTACACTACAGAGTTATTTCTTAGTTGTATAACCACTACCAGATGCTGTGCAGTGGCCCTTCGCATTATGTACTCTTCTCTGCAGTGATCTCTAGGTCTCTCCATTACTACATGTACACTCAAAGTCATAATACTAGCGTTTTTCCCTGTTACTTTCCTTGTGTATGCAGTGAGAGATTTCTAGTTGCTGTCAGCAAGAGTGATAGCACGCAGAGTCTAAACAAAAGCGACAGCACACAGAAAGTGAATCAAGCCCAGAAGGTTGAGAATTCCACTTGTGTTTTCACTGTAAGTACCTTAAACATCTTACTAGATGTCAGTGTCAACACAGTAGTATATTGGTATAGTTGTTGCAAGACAACATCTAAAGTAACAATAACAAGATCACACAATACATGTAGGTCGAATAGAGATGCATTTATTCAATTCGAAACAAAGACCTCTTACGTGCTCCCAACTTACTGTCAAGCTCTTTCAGTGTTGTTTTCATATTTTGATTCTTCCATTTATCGTTATTGAGAAGATAATTAGTAATTTGAAGATATACATAAGTTTTAATTAATAACGATGTTGAAGAACATTGTAGAAGGAAAGAAGACGTTGCAGCGTTGTTCGCTTTTTGTATCGCTTACATAATTAAACAAAAGAGCTCTTCTGTCGAAGGCACCATCGTGTGATAGGTTGCCCGAGGAAATTTGATGTTCACAACAAATATTTTAGGTCGAGGGCTTATATGAAGTTTGAACATCAAATTTGCGAGAAAACCTGTCACACATAGGGCCTGAGACAGAAAGACTCTATTGTTTTTATTGTACAACGCTAAATTTTGAGCGAAAATTGTCAAGAACGGACCCTATGCGCTGATAGGCGCCCGCTGAGGAGAGCCACTATCGCGTCACGTGATCCATTTCGATCACTGGGAGCACGCCAAAATTTACCGTTGTACTATAATTTTGGATAGGCTTTCCACGATACTTAATTTATTGAATGTTTAAAATTATTTTCAGGACCTTGGGAGTAAGGATATTAATGCTGATGCGTACCTCGTGGCTCACATCGTAAGAGTAGGTATGTGATGTGATATATCGTTGTTTTATTGGTTCCATGTACATGTATTATAACAGTGAGATTGGGTATGACCTGTAGCTAACTAGTCTTGTCCAAGTGAGTGGATATATCTTTGTTTTGTTGGTTTGATGAATGTCCATATGTGGTGCATGTGTGTGTCGGGATCGATGAGGGCTAATCCCAGCCTCGTCCCCAGGGCCTTCTCCTCGTTCAAAATGGCGGATTGGAGAAACTAGCCTAGGCTGCTGAAATACTCCAAGAATCGTGGAGTGTTTTGTCACGTAACTCGTGATGAAATGGCTTTTTCGGAGGCTGTTTCCAGCGTCCTGCGGCCATGTTTGTTTTCTGCAATCTGAAACTGTTGTTCAAACGAATCTTTGGAGCCATTTTGGGAGCCTTGGCCAGGGGATTTCTCCGATCCGCCATTTTGAACGAGGAGAAGGCCCTGGGGACGAGGTTTGACTAATCCTGAAATTGGGCATGCTACGTCTTTACTCGTGCCCATTTCCTCCTCCCCCTTATGTAGCATTTCTTAATATTTACCATCTTACTCACAGTATGGTATCCTAGCACTGTCCACGTTACCTAGAGTACACTATTTTAGTCATAGGGTGGAAGTTAGCTAACACTTGGCTGTTGCACTAGTTGTTACTTGTTTACGTTTATGGAACAGTAACACTTGGGCACACAACTTTCGAGCTTGTTGATGCGAGAAACTACTTAATTCCTATTCCAAACCAGTTTTGTTCATGACAAGTTTACAGTTTTTAGCGGTGTCTTGGGAGTTTGACTTGTAGTTGTTCAGGAGAACAGTGTAACATAAAGCAGAGTTATTGGAATGAATGTCAGCAGCAAAAGCGTGCGTCAAAAACGCGTTAATGCAAATAATAATTTTAAAAAAACGACAACGTGCTTGTGTTTTGCGTGTGCTTCGACGCATTTCTGAGCTGTATTGTAAGTTACGGCTATGGTAGATTTCCCTAACAAGTCTTGAGTAACAGTAAAGTATTTTTCTCTTCCAAGTTTCCAGATAATGGAGATTATCAGGTTTTTCCGTCATATGGAAAATGACCTTTTAGGTTTCCTTTTTTTCAACTTCTTTTTTCCAATTCTCTCTAAAAATCCACGTTTTTTGTATCTTTCAGGGAGAATGCTCACTGACACTTCCTCCAAGAAAGTATCCACAGCATCTTATAGAAGGCCATTCGGATGTGCTGGTAAGCTTTGCAGTTAGTGATAACTATAAATGAGGAACTTTCTGCTGGGTGAAAAGAAAATGAAATTTAAAATAGAATTCTTTTTGCGAGGTTACAGCTGCTTTCAATGCAAAATGCAAAATTTCTTCCAGTAAGCCTTCCCGAAAACATCCCCTCTCCTCCATCGTATTCAAAAATTTTGTGTACATCTAGACTTTTTCAGTTTCGATTTTTCTTTGTTTCCTTGAAATTTTTGACCTACTGCCATCAGAGTAGTATCACCTCCTGTTCAAATTGAATATTTCAGTAATAAAAATCTCTTTTAATATCATTAAGTGCTGGACATAGTTGACGTTTTAACTGGCCGGGAAGAACAGTTGGAAGAGAAAGAATTTCACATGCCAATCTTCACGTAAGTACAACACATCTCTCTTGCTTCAGTCTTGCTTCAATCTAAATGTTGAGACACAGAGGTCAAGTGTATCAGACTTGAGATAAGATACCTTGTTAAATGATGCCAGGCCGATTTACAAGCTACGATTTTTCGGCCCGATATGCGACATTATCGGCGCATGAATTGTATGTTTGTTCACACGCTACGTTTTGTCGGCTACTGGTCGGCCCGATTTGTTGGCCCGACAGTATCGGAGCGTGAATCGTACGTGTATTTTGACACCTGACTCTCTGAATTTTGATTGACATGGCCCTTTGAGAATGTCGGCCCGACATGACAAAAATCTGCTGCACTGCAACAAATTTTCTGAATCGGGCCGATTTTCATTTTCACGAATCGGCTGGGAATCGGGTGTCAAAATAAACCTACGATTCGTGCTCCGATACTGTCGGGCAGACAGAATCGGGCCGACAAATCGTAGCGTATAAACCGGCCTTAAGGTATAAGAGCCTTGGTCTGTTAGGCAGCAATTCTTTGCACGCTGGAAAAAGTATGGTTAATTTAAAGTTTAAAGTCTGCAAAGTTTTTTAAATTTAATAGCATTAGAGTGCGAATTAAGTTAATAAACTGCTGTAAAGATATCATGCTCTTGCCTTTGCCTTGTGCGGCTTTCTGCCCAAACCTTCGGCAGGGTGACATATAATAGTTTCATGTCGGGATACTGTCTGATCTTTTAGGTGTGGTGATGGTGATTTCTGGACAGTTCACGAAAGCATCATAAAGAAACAAACCAGTAAATACAGTGTTCCAAGCTCAAGTAGTGGTGAGTGTCTATTTCGCATTCACTGCCTGAGAATTAACGTTGAATTGGCAGGTTGGATTTATCGAAGGACTTGAACAGGCCATAGACCTGCACGAGTGAGCACCACACTCATAAAACTTTTTGCTTGAATGACTATACAATAATTCAGTTGGGTGTCTGTGTACTGTATGCGAGTGTAAACTGAGGTTAGTTTTGCTGTGAGTACCAACATGGTAGGTTTGAAATTGGTAGACACATTTACAATCAATAGCAATCAATAAATTGCTTATTTATTCATTTAAGTCCTTTTGTTGACGTGATGTTCAATATTAAATCGCAGTGAAAAAAACCTCTGTTGGAAAAGTTTAGACGTTTCAAGGTTCGGGTGCTTTATTAATTGGGGCGTTTCAATTTTCGGTCGTTTATTTTTTCCCCAAAATTTGAAGCATTTAGGACTTAGTACTTTAGGGGATTCGTTATAGTTATAGTACAACGCTAAATTTTAGCGTGCTTCCATCGGTCGAAATCGATCACGTGACGCGATAGTGTCTCTCATATATAAGCCGTCGAACTACGTTCTCGGGCTGATATTTGTTGTGAACATCAAACTTCCTCGGGCAAGCTATCACACGATAATGCCTTTGGCAGAAGTTCTCTATTGTTAAATTAAACTTGTGTCTTTACAAGGTTTGAATTGTTTGTACGAGGGCTACGTACTTAAGTGTTACTGCTTTGCGCCGTTTAGTGTTACACTCTTTTGAAAAGTTGGAGTGATTGTTTTTGTCTTTTTCTAGGCATATATGTTTCCATGAGGATGTTTCATGGTGACCTAGATAAGGTGAAGCAATTTCTCTTCCATTGTTAGTATTGGCTATTCACACACAACCAATTGTGCTTAATATTATCGTAGATTGCAATGCATTCATGCTTCAAATTGGCTTAAATGCGAAAGATTACAGCTGTTAACAATGATGCTACGGGATGTCAAGTTACTTAGCACCAGGCGGAGGGTTGTGGAGTATCATTTGAGGGCCGTAATGCATCACATTTGTGAAGGCTGAGAATACTTAATAGGACTTTGATATTATGGGTATTAAATCTTGAGTGCTCAGTTGGTTAATTTTTTCGCATAAATTGAACAGATCTGTTACAAGGCAATGAAAGGGTGTAGCAACGTTGCCTTCTAAAATGCATGTTCCTCTTTCTTTGTTTAAATGATTTAGGTTCAACACGAGAATCCACTTCTATTACCCAAAGGAATTCCAGTGGTCAGAAAATTAGGATTTCCTGATGTCATCATGCCAGGTTTGTAATTAAGCATGTTAAGCTGGCCTTTTGTTGTTTGGTAAGTTTAGGTATTGGTTTTGGTTTAATGTCTGATTGGTTGAGAACGTGGCGCGAGATTTTTTCACCAATCAGGGAGCACAGTAAAGCAAAACCAATTGAAAGCAAACGCAACATTACTTTCGACACTGAGTTGAAAACTGTTCTAACATAAGCTAGACTTGCGCTGTCTTGAATCCCCTGCTATTTCGATCAGATGCCTGTTTTTACTACCTGGTCTAGTTGGAGGTCAGTTTCTCAAAACCCTCACTGGCCTTCATCAACACCAGTAATCTGCAACCGTAGTATTTAATTTAACTCCATTTTTTAATTTTTCATTTTATCTCTTATTGTAGTATTCTTTTTATCCCCGTGGTGTTTTATGTCCAACTGTAGTATTTTTGTGAGACAAAAGATATCAAATTGGCACAGTTAAATTCTTGGGAATCTGCTAATTACAAGTGTGTTAAGGACGCTGTGTCCCTGCATCAAACATAATCAGCGCAATTTTCCTTGTTACAAAATCCAATATAGATCTACACCCAATTGCAATTTTTTGTCGTACAAAAATGAAAAAGAGAAAAGAAAAAGCCAAATAAAAGAAGTAAATTAGACAAGCTAACTTCATTCAGGGAATTGCTCTAAGGAACAGCTAAAGGTCAAAAGGTCTCTGCGGTGGAATTTACCTTGTATCAACGCAGCTGATACCAAGCTGAAGTATGAAATTGTAGTACACAAGTACTTTGAGAACTATGAAAATCTGAGAATGTAATTTGCATGGCTAATTAATTCCTATTTGGCTTTTTTCTTTTGTCTTTTTTTCATTTTTGTTTGACAACGCAATTAGGTGTATGCATATTTTAACAAAAGTAAGTTTTGCTACTCCTTGTACCATTTCAGGTGATATTAGAAATGACGTTTATGTTACCATGGAAAGGGGAGAATTTGAAAAAGGTAAAACGAACATCGTTTGACTGGAGTTGACAACAAAAGTGCTGCTTTAGACAGCTTGTAGAGAACTATTTATTTTGCTTCATTTGTTATAACAAAATGCAAGTGTTTAAACTATAATCAGGTTGATACAAATGTGATGGTGAATTTGAAACTTGGTGAATATATGAGAAGGATGTTTTTATTCTGTTAGTGACACAGGCGACTCGGAAAAAAAACCCTGAGTTCTCCCAACAGGAGTCGAACCTATGACCTTCTGGTTACTAGTCCAGATGCTCTACCACTGAGCTACAGGAGACTAGTCCAGATGCTCTACCACTGAGCTACAGGAGACTCGTGGGAGCTAAGCAAAAACGCAATGTGTTCGCTTAGGGATTCAGTCATTTGTTTGGCTAGCCGCTGACCAGCCATTGCCAGATTAGTGTACTAATGGCAATTATCACAATTAAAGATTAAATTAAAGGTTCCATTTCAGGGTGGAACCTTTGATCTTTCACAAGCCCTGCTGAATACTCTAACCAAGGAGATTCATGGCAAGCTCAATTATTTTACTGCACACACTCCACATAATTCTAGGGAAAAAATGTAAATTATTGTTCATAGTTTACACGTGTTCTTCTGCTATCAGTTACTCCTGTCTACATGTGTATCTGACAGGAAGGTGACCGCTAGCTATTTTGACAGCGTGGCGTAGTATTTGAAAACGCGACTAGAGGATGGCCATGATCTTCAGATTAGAATTCCAGCACTTTAACTACTAGGTCATTCCGCATTCCTTGGCCTGTTGTTAATCGCAGACTATTTTTTCATATCAGGGTCAGGCAAAACCACTTCTAGGAATGTTGAAGTTTCCATGTGCGTCATTGGACCCAAAGGAAAAGTTGTCGAGGTAACAGCAGCTATCCCTGAAAAAGAGAAACAAAAATGTTGGTTAATGCGCTTTTACACAAGGGAATTTTTTTCTGCAACTTGCAACACAATCGCATTACGCTAGACAAGTTGGGGTCGAAATTGCGCACGTAACACCCCCTCTCTGCAACCTGTCCCGCAACGAAAAATTGCGTTGCGAGTTGCAGGAAATTTTGCTATTTGGACTAGGTTTCTACTTTTTGCAACGTTGCGAGACAGGTTGCAGCGTATAACGTGTATTCTGCAGCTTCTCTCGCCATTCTGTCGTCATCTGTGGCAAAGAAAGTTGCAGGAAAAATTGCCTTGGTAGTATTTAATCCCAGGTTAACAGTATCGGCTTTCAAACAACTCCAGGCCTTGTTTGTTATTTTCTGTCTTATCAAAAACTGTGACCAATAATGATAACTTGATCTTCTCCCAGAGTAGCCTCACCCAAGGTTACTTTCACTTGATCTTTGCTTCATTTAGCATTCTCTACTAAAAAAATAGAAGTTTAATTTTCAGTAGGTTACTGCAAGAGAAGGTTCTTTGAAGAAGATTCTTCCGGAAACCGTCACCCTAACTTTTGAGTCTGTGGATAAACCACTAGTGTAGCCAATCAAATGAAAGCTATTCAAGAGCAATGCTCTACACTGCTGTTTGTTTTTCATCTTTTTACCAACATGAAATTTAAAATTGTTGTTAATTTTCATTTGTGCCCTCAGTCTTGAGGCACCCTTAAATTACCTTTCAATGAAAGGGTTACGACTGAACGTTTTTCTTTCAGGACTGTGTGTTTCTTGGTGCTGGAAAAGCTACTGTAACAGAATACCAATCCATTATCTTCTACCACAACAGCAATCCAAAGTGGAATGAAACAATAAAGGTACAGTCTTAGCAGTCTGTCGAGAACTCGAAGATTTGCTAATATAGCTGTTCCTCATAACTGTGAATATAAAAAAAAAAATTACGATCAGTTAGAACTTGTAAGAATTTTAAACCCACAGCTTTATGGTTTTATTATCTTCATTATTCCACCCGCATTCAAATTTAAATTGTGAATTCACTGTATTTTTTTTTTAAGTGGATGAATAAAGACCGTTACGTCTTGGTTTTGACCAACAGGTCCAGCTCCCATTTGACAAGTTCCTTGGTGCCCACTTGAGGTTTGGCTTCCGGCATTTATCAAAGTTTGAAGGTAGCATATGTTAGTTTTTAATTTGTTGTTTCATCACTTAAAAGGGTTATGTCTCCATCCATGTGCGCCAAAAAATATGTTCATTCATGCACAAATTGCTGCTAGAACAACGAAAGGACGATACGAGGTAAAATTGCAACAGAAGAGCAAAACAATAGATTTTAAATAGCGTTTCTTAATTAGAAGACACAAAGGCAGAAATTGTGAAAGTTGGTCCAACGGTCACGTTCCATCTCCATCTTGAGTTGTTAACTAGCGGTAACGAAAGACACGGAATTTGAATTTTTCTGGCTGGTCAAACTGCAGTTCCAAAAAGTAGTTGAAAAAGTCTCGTTACATTGCACCATCGTTTAGATTTTTTCTTTGTTAGTCCAGTATAAAACATTAGATTGTGTGATCGCAGCGTGGCTGTGTTGGCTGTGAGTTGCCGTTTTCATTAAATTTAAAACGTGCACGATGTGCACATGTTAACTTTGTAATCTTCTGAGCTTTTTTTTTTTCCTTAGCAAAGGACAAAGCTGACAAGACCTTTGGATTTTCTTATTTGAGTCTTATGCGAACTGATGGGACAACAGTTGCGGATGGAACTCATGAGCTATGTGTTTATAAGGTCAGTTTGGGAAGGGTTGACTTGGAACATTTATCTGGCCTGGATGAAAAATTTACAGTCAAGAGTATGGAGGACTAAAAAGATCTAGTCTCTGTTGTGGCTACGTTCCTCAAATTTTATCAGTTGCTGCTTTTGCTAATTAAGTTACATTTTTACAGAAGTAGTGTTCTATGGCGTTTTTTTTATTTTTGAATGCCCACCAATGTGGCGAAGAACAAAATTCAAAGGGGCTCATTAAGTAAACCGTGATTTAAGGGTGCGTTTCTTTGGGAAAATCCAAATCCGGATTCTTGTATCCAAAAACGGATTTTGCGTTTCTTTACCTAAATCCGAAAATCAGCTAGAGGTCAGAATGCGAAGCTTAACCTTTTTAAAAACCGAGCCTATTCACTCGGCCGTGCCATTTCCTTCGGTGTAGGTTCCGCGCCCCATGCAATGTTTTGTTTCATTACTGTTTTGGGGATGAGCGTGCTCGTGAGTACGGCTCAGCCATTTGTTCTGTTTTATCTATACAGTATGATGCCAGTTGTTTTTATGACTCAATGACTTATCTTCACATGCCGTCAAGCATGTCTCAGATGGCAAACCATACTAACGCAGGCTCAGATAGGCTGGTACGCAGCACCAAGGATAGCTTCTTCGTCAAAACGATAGTTTGTTCCACCAAGTTAACCCAAAATGGTGAGACTTTACAACTTTTGTGTAGGATTACTTTGGATAAATTCTGTTTAGTCAGTCCATTTCAGATTTCCAGCAATATTCACGCCAACACCTTGTAAAGATAAACTGACAACTGATTGACACCACAGATTTCAGCAGATGTTAGCCTGCCATTTTTTTTAAGTAGCCTGTGAAAAATCACCATTTTTGAAAGACAGCACGTGTTGCACTTTTTTGCTAACCTGTGAACAGGCTTTTTCCCTGCCGACCAAGTGCTCCCTCCCCCGGGGGGGGGGGGGGGCTGTTCGCAGGCTTCATTTCAGCACGTGATATAAACAACATTGCATTCATGTTGTAGTGGCGTAGAAGATTATAAAGAAATGATTCCGAGATTCAAAGTTTTTCCAATGTGTTGGATAAAATTTACCGGTTCAAATTACAATCCAGGTCTATGATTTCTTGTTTATCTGACTGTGTTTTTCTTTTAGTTCTTGGGATTTTTTGTTTGTTTGTCTGTGCTTTCTTTTTGTTTTCTTTTCTTTTGTTTTTACGGAGCACTGCAATTATCTTTGTGAGTGCTCAAGTGGTTTCCATTGTGTTTGACTGTAATTGTTAGAAGCTCCATGGTTAGTCTAGCCCAGCTATTTATTAGGGGAATGCAAGGTAGCGACTTGCCCCCACCTCTTTGCAGTTTTTTCCAGTATTTCCAACATTTTTGATAATGGCAGCTCAACAAACCCAGCCAATACAAGGGAAAATAGGGAATCACGAAAAGTCTATTCTTTCAACTGTTTGTTTAATGGTACATCATTGGTTCTCCCCCTCCTTTTTGGGCTACTGTTGTCAGGTCTTATTAGCAGACATCAAATTTGAAGCTGGGTACTTTTAAGAGGCTGCTATTCCATGTCGTTATTTTCTCTTTGAACATTAGTGGGGGCGCCTGTAAATTTAACTGTTAATTCTGATGTCTTGTTTGTAGTGGATCTTGTCGGCCTGTTGAGATGGAAAGCAAAGAAGCGTGAAATCCCATCAGTGTTAACTTCTCTGTTGAAAATTCGAGGAGAGGAAATTGTCAAGGTAATTAAGTTGTGTGCTATTTCTCAGAGAGGTTTTTGGGTTTTAGGAAAAAAGAAAATGCCAAGTTATAGATAATCGTTTAATATTTCTTCTGCAGTTTCTGCAAGACATTTTTGATGCGCTGTTTGCCATTTTAAATGAGAGCGCAGACCAGTACGGCAATCTTGTGTTTCGAGCTGTGGTAAGAACTAATTTCAAGCCGATTTACATGTGTTGGTACAGTGTTAAGCTTTTTCTGTGTCCAGGGGCCAGACTTGCGAAGCTCTCAGTGGTTATGATGTGTCTCAAGTATTGTTGGAATACAAAAGCCTGTTGTCACGAAACAATACCTTGGTTCCAAGTTAACTTCAAAGAGCTGAGTGAACACTCTGGGAAATCTTTAAAACAAGGCAAAAGAAAATTAAAGTAACGTTGTGTAATGGAAAAACATCTCATCCAGTGGAAAGTAAAAATTAGTTCTTCCAGTTGCTTCGTACTTGGAAGCAAGTGAGAGATTAGCAACATCAGGCTGTGGTTGTAAAATCTAGGCACTTAAGACTTATCTCAGACAGTCAAACAGTAACATAGGTTTAGGATGTTTTATGGGATGGTAGCGAGCTTTTAAGAATATTGCGAATTCAAGGCAAGTTAGTTGCCAAACTAGGCGACCCATTTTTAATTGTTAATTTGTAAAAATTTGTCCTTCTGTTAAACGTTAGAGTCTCTTGTGTATCCAAATTGTTATCCATTTCCATTCTGGCCATCATTCATCATCCCAACAACCTCATTGTTTCTATTTACCGCGTGCTGCTGTACAAAGTCAGGCAATTGTTGTTGGATTACCAATGATCTAGGTATGTTCTAAGCCTCTTAAAGTTTACTTTCGATCTTGTTTCGCAGGTTTTTATAATTTGTATCCTTTCTGCTGAGAAGTATCAACACTTCCAAGGCGTGTTGACGACGTACATTGAAAAGCACTTCAGTGCAGCCATGGCGCACAAGTATGTTTGGATAAAAATAAGCTTTTAGTGGTGAAAATAATTCAAGTAATGGTTAGTGATTTTAAGCGGTGTTCAGTTTGAGGGCAAAGATGATTTAAGACAATTTTGTATTCGATTATGTTAGTTTCTTGCCAAAAAAAAATTCCCAAAAAATTCCTAACCAAAGGTTTTCCTCGTAACGAGAATAAGAGCTATAGTTTACTATGTAATAACTCTAGCCGGACAGACGATACGATATTCATGATATGTTCTTTTCTTTTTTCTATTTCTTTCTGACTTTTTTTTTCAAACACGTTTTTGGGGTGGTGAGAAGGCTTTCAAACGGGGAGAGGTATAACTGGAGGGTGTGTCCTGGAAGTTGGAATTTAAAAGAAAAGGAAGGCAACAACAAAATAATTGCATGATGATATAACTATGATGGTGAATTTAAAGCCTGGTGAATATATGAGAAAGATATTTATTCAGTCAGTGACACAGGCAACTCGGACAAAATCTTAGGAAAACAATCATTCTAAAAAGAGTAATTCGATATTCTATGATAAAAAGGTTTTGCGTCGCTACAGGAGAGCTGATTGGATTAAAAAACCCAAAATGGGTCGGAATTCGCAGGAAGGGAAAGAAAGCTTGACTTTTTTTTTTTTTGCTTCTTTTGCTGTAGGAAGTTAATAAGCTGTTTAAGACAGGCGTTGGTTTACACTGGAGAAAATGACAAGTTGGAAAACCTCAGAAACACCATGACAGTAAGTACATTGCGTTTTCGGTGTTTTTTTTCTTTGAATTACAAAAAGTAAACTTCATCATCTTTTTCCTTTTCGCGTGAAGTCTCTTCTCTGCAGCAGGTTTTCATGGAACTGTTCATTAACCCTTTAGGCCCCAATAGTGACAAGCATCTAATTTCTCCTTACATTATTACTACTTGATCAAACATACAGGTCATGAGAATCAAGGAAATGATCACTAAAGATGAGGTGTCTTGATGTGTAAGCAAATTCTCCCAACTAGTACCATAAGAAATATATGGAGAACAGTAAGGAGAACATGCATGCTGATATTGGGGATTAAAGAGTTAACACTGGTTATTGTGCAGATCATGGCCACAGTCATGGGATCCTTTCCCTTTGACCATAACTTTCTGTATTGACTAAATAGTAGTTTCTTGTCTTAATTTTTTGTCCCTGTTTTTGTTTTTCAGGCCTTAGAGTATCTTTTTAAATTTATTATTCAATCAAGAATGATGTTGATCAGGTGCGTAGCTTGCATTACTACATGTGGTTAGAACAGTTGCTAAAATGAAATAAAACACAACCGCCCGGCCCAAAGTCGTCGCATCTGTCTGATCACAACAAATGCAAACAGTGCAGTGAGCCATGAATCGCAACTCAAAACAAAAACATTACGGATCACCGATGGCACAGATGCCCTTGAGGGCATTGCCTCTTTTTGTTACTGTGCATACGTTCTGCGCCTCTCGGGATGGTCCGAAAAAAAACACGATGGTTCCCACTAATAGGAAGGTATTTTTGCGCGGTTGATGATTACGCGGGAATAGCAGATCTTAGCAAGGGCTGTTGGAATCCAAAAAGAAAATGGGGGCAACCACTTATTTTTAAGGGATAATTGAGCTTAAATTTAGAAAGAAAATGCCATACGTTGTTACGTATTTTCAAGCTTTTTAGAGTTATGGTTCATTTATTATCTCTGAAAGTCGTGTAGTGGTTAGCGCGTTGGACTTCAGATGTAAAGATCGCTGGTTCAAGGCCCAGTCCATGCTATGGTGTTGTTTCCTTACTCAAGAAACTTTGCCCCACATTATCTCTCTCCATCCAGGTCCAGGTGTATAAATGGGTACAGGCGACATACTGTTGGGAGTAGCCCTGCAAATGACTCGCATCCTATCCAGCGGGGAGTAGCAATACTCGCAGTTGCTTCCTGCTACAGAAACCAGGATAAGCTCCCTGCCGTGTGGGCCTCCTTGGCTCGTGTGCGACTTAACCTTTACGTAATATCTCTTTTTTAGTGTTTTATTCTAGCGTCTTTTAAACTTATTTTAGTCGAAAATTTGTCAGTGCAATTGTATATCCTTTACCCGACCCCTCAAGCTACTAAGCTTTAAATGTCATCGTGTATAAAAAAGGGCTTGATTGATTGATTGATTGATTGATTGATTGATTGATTGGTTGATTGATTGATTGATTGACTGATTGATTGAAAAATACGTGGTTACCTACAATTTTATTTTTGGATTCCAATAGCCCTTGCTATGATCTACTTTTACCGCATTGTCATAAGCTGTGTAAAAATACATCTATATTAGAAGGCACCGTCCTTAAAGCGGCTACGCCGTGGTGATTTCTGCGTTTTGGTGTCAAAACTTTGTTGAAATTTAAAGTAGACGCTTTTTGTGGTGCCAAAAATGTTCTTAGAACAACAAGAAAAAATACCGAGTGATTTGTCAAAGGGAGAACAAATCATATTCTATTAAGCGATTTTCCCTTGTCACAAAGGAACAACTTGAAAAATTGGCTCAGTTGGCTGCAATCCATTTTCATGCGTCCTAGCCTTTCGGAACATATCGCGCTGATTTATAGTTTCACAAAACTAGTGAAGGTTTTTTAAACAAAACTGAAGCATCATTTTTGTGTTTCCTATGATTAATTGTGTGTTTTAGCTGATAACCCTTTAAGCCCTAATACTGACCAGCAACTAATTTCCCCTCACAATATCACTACTTGACAAAAGAGCAGGTCTTAAGAATAAAGGAAAGAATCATCAAAGACAAAACGTCTCGATGTAGAACCAATTTCTCGTAATGTGAATCAAAAATAATGTATGGAGAATAGTGAGGAGAACACGCAGATTGATTGGATATTGGGGCTTCAAGGGTTAAAGTAACAACAAAAAAAGGGGACGTAGTCCTTTTAAGGATAGTCAGGGTTGAATGTGATTGGCTGTCGATGAGTTTGTAAAGAAGATGTTGGCACTGATCTGTCAAAGCAAATTGGAGGAGTTTCTGGACCACTTCTAGCGTTGATTACTGTTGAATAACAAACAAATAAATAAGTTAACATTTTGCTAGCCAAAACTGCTCATCAAGATCACCAAGAGTTTGTACTGTTATTCAATTTTCCGCTTTTTTTCGTTTCCAGCATGCACAGAGGACGAGATGAATCGTATCAAGAGGCATTTAGGAAAGATCTCTACTCTGTGTTTACTGATCTTAATGAATTGATGTCTTCACGTCTGACTGACGTTACAGTACAGGTATGATTACGTGTTTGTGCACGTGGTCAAGCGGTCGCTCACATGGGCCGGTACCAGCGAACCGAGACGGGGAAAGCAGTGATACTCCTCACTTTATTCCACTCCTAGCTGTATACTTACGATAGTCACGAGCAGAGTTAATCGTCACCTTTGTGGACCTTTTACGAAGTTCTACTAAAAAAGAAATAGATACTCCTTCATTTTACACCCTTGGACTGCGAAATGTAAATTAAGACTTTTTTCATCTTCTTTAAAAATTGACAAGTTTTAAGACGTACAACGTACCGATATGGGAGCTAGTCTATTTCAGGGGAAACTCATTGCATCAGGTTGTACCTTTTGTTCAGGCAAAGGAGAATGTAACCCCTAGCTAACTGTCACTTTGGTTTTATCAACAGTCCTTAGCAATGCAGCATTTTGCTGGAATTTATCAAGAGGCTTTAAAAGTTTTTAGTGTTGAAGAACTGAGGTAAGCCTATGATTGATTTCCATTAGTATCGCAGCCAGTTAGCACTTCAGCCAATCGCACATGCTGCAACAGTTGGTCACACAACAAATGTGTGACCTTTGTCGAAAAGTCGGCCGTTCAACATGTTGCATAGTGAAAGAAAACATAAATTCGCCTTTCAATAACACGCGAACACTGAAGACTCAACCGCTACCGTCAGTCATCATAGGGGAAGTCTAAAAATACGCAAGATTAGTTCAGCGGTTTCAAAAGGTGAGGTTTATGAGCTCTAATTTTCGTCCACTTGTTTTTCACTGTCCATTGGTTGTCGACGTAGTTAAGATCCATGATAGTAAAAAAAATAATGCAATCGTTTGTCGGGTTTTTGCGTAAAGCACAATAAGCAATTTGTCATGGGGTCAACAAATCACATCATTCATCATTTGTCGAGTAAGGAATAGTCTGAAAATTTTGAAGCGTGTGTCAACCGCTTGGTTGACCATCCAGCCCTACCCTCCAAAACAGTCAGTCCATTTTACCCATGCCTGTCACTCGATATCAGTACCAATATAACCCTACACTACCCGGCTGAGGAATTTGACAAAACCTGATTGTTCAAGAATAGAGCTATTATGATAACTGGCTTGATGTTTGTGTTAAAATGGGTTTTCTATCGTTTTAATATTTCATCTTAACCTGAAACAGTTATTTTTTGTTTCTGTTTCTTGTAGTGTAATTGCCAAGCAATTCCTTCTCAGTGCTGCTGGAGATCAGAAGGCTCTGGTCAGCAGTAAACTACAGTTTATAGATGCCACTGTGAAGAGCAAGCTGTTTGTGCACCAGGGTAATTGACTTTTCCAATAGCTTTTATACCATTTCACTCCCAGAGTTGCCGAGATCAAAGCAAGAAAAATTCCCAATTTCCAATTCTCATTGCAAAACGAAATTGTCACCGTAAAGTACTATTCAATAGCTTTCATTGAAATGGTCGCACTTTATGACTTCACGCATAAAATCGTTAGTTAGAGTGACCTTATGATTAACAGTACTACGGCAAAATTCAGATTCAAAATTGAGAAACACCTTTCACAGCATAACAAAGTTCACCACAGGAAAGTTCTACTCAATAACTTTAATTTAAATGGTCCGGCACACTTAAGGTTTTTATTCGCTGTTTCGTAAGCTAAAGGCACATAAGCTCAATCAAGGTTAAACTCGGGAAGTGAACTTTAGCTATCTTTGTTTTAAAAAATGGGTCCGTAAGAGCGTACTTGTGTGACTTCTGTATTAATGATGGATGCCAAA
This sequence comes from Siderastrea siderea, assembly GCA_964030785.1. NCBI lineage: Eukaryota > Metazoa > Cnidaria > Anthozoa > Scleractinia > Rhizangiidae > Siderastrea > Siderastrea siderea. The sequence goes on from OZ034972.1 coordinate 21,847,962, forward strand.
GTAGTATTATATCCGAACGCCATAGGCCACAGAAAGAACAAATCACCCAACAGTTTGAACTGCCGGGTTCAAGCCAGTAACTACGTTGTTGAATTTGTTGACCTCACTTAGAAAAATTCTCTTTTTTTTTTTTCAGAATCAAGAAAAATCCTGATTCCAGTTTTGGTAGCTTCTCTTCAGAAACAGCTGGCACAAAAACAAGACATGAGAACATGTGCAGATATACTGGGATCAATGCTGACATCTTTGCAGACAGGCACCACAGTAAGTCAAATTCAAATTCAAACACTCAATCTCATGTTATTTGTTAACACCAATTTTACGTTGTTCACCGAAGAAATGTCATGAATACTATCCTTATTGTTTGTAACATGATTAATAGTTGAAAGTTCAGGGGCGCCACCGTCAGAGAAAAGACGGAGGATTTTTGTTTTCAACTTTTCAAGGTCAGGGAGGTTTGCATCAAATACGAGTTTTATTCTGCTCTTTCATCGCCAGATGAGATTTCTTGAACCATCAAACGAAGAGTTCTCTAAACAATACTGCTATGTGTGCAGGACTTTTCATCCGGGAACAGTGTCATTCAGTCACATTATCAAAGTTAAAACTGCCGTGCGGTGCGGGAAAACCCAGTTCTTAGAGTATACGAGTGTCAGATTTTTTGACATTTGCTTGCAACTGTTTTAATTAAAGTTAGCTTTGGCCTTGATTGCCTTTAGGCAGTTCCCTCTTATATTCCTTGTTTCAACCTTTTTTAGCAGGGACCAATTGAAGAAGATGTGTATCTCATTGCAAAAACACTGTTAAAACCCGTGTTTCAAACGGTAATGACCGTGGACAGAACAAGCGAACTAGCGGTAAGTAGACTTTTCAGTTAAGTATCTCCTAAAACTGGTTCCTTACCAGTGAATATGACCCCACGGCTCGCTCTACCCGCTGAGGTTCTTTGCGCCCTATTCCCCAGTATAAGTTTGCCCAGTGGCAAGGCTTTGTATAAGTTCCACGTAAAAAAAAGTTAATTTGTTTCAAGGTAGGTAAATAGATCGTGCGCAGTTTAGCCCTCGAACGGACAAGCAAACTCATACCCTCACCTTGGTACAACCAGGATGGGGGAGTTGATGGATCACATTGCGTTTGTTTGTTTGTTTTGTTTGTTTGTTTGTTTGTTTTGCTTGTTTTTTTGTGGTACAATATTTCGAAAAGGTTTTGCCTTCGGTAGATAGCCTGTGATGTGCTCTACAAGAAGGGGTAAATATTATGGGTTGTGGCGCTGCTGGGAGACTGCAAAGTCATCCAAAATGGCGGCCAAGATGAATTTTACGGCCATCTTGGATTTTACTCAAATTAGGAATTATCAAAAACGGCAGAAATTTAGTTCTTTTCGCTCTAGACAGGTAGAGTATGATATCATTAAACACTGCTGCTTTTGTTTATGTTTTGCACTTTTTTAGCCGAAAAAAGGTGAAAAACACGTATTTTTGTTCAAAAATGGCTTGACCCGCCTGATACTTGTAACGTCATTTCTCGTAACCACAGCAACCGATTCTCACGAAACTTTGCCAAAGTGTGTCTAAGGGATATACGTGCAACTACTAAAAAGAAGAGTTGCTGACAAAAAAATCGTCTTTAAAAAATTGAAGAAAAACCTTGGGGGTAGGGGTTGGCATTCCCCCCCCCCCCCTCGACCTTGTACGTCCAAGAAACATGGACTGAAAGTCTTTTAGACTTATGTCTACTCATTTTCATTGTATCATTTCCTGAATCCATTTAGAGGAATTTCCTGGCGGTGTTGACAAACTTGCTATGGATCATGACGGAAGAACATTACCAACGTTATCTGAAGGAGTTCAGCAGCAACAAAGAACTCAAGGACTTCCTAGTCAACGTGTTTGTGGTGTTTACTGAGATAGTCAAGCGTGGAATCTTCCTTAAAGACTGGATTGTCATCATCATGTTGGGAAACAGGTGGGTAACTACAGGCCTGGATGTAATGATTCTTGCTCAGCAGCAATTAGTTTTTATTCTTTTTAATATTTTCACCATTGAGCATTGTGCATAACAAACGGATCTGGCGCAGGGTTCTGAGAGTTCATGGAAATCCTGGGAAGTCTTAGTATGTTTGCAGCATTTCTCATTTCTTGTGAACAGATGTGGTACGTATTAAGAAATCAATAACATACAGAGTTATATACCGAAAAAAGTTACAAAAAAAAACAACAACAACAACAACTTAGAACTCAAACATGTCCTTAGTGTTTTTCGCACACCGGATGTTGACAGTACTTTTTTTTTTCTTTCAGTGTAATTCTTAGAGCCATTCAAAATTTTTCACAAGCTCTAGCGGACAACTTTTCGGGAGAAGACAACTTTGATTACCAGGTGAGGGTGTTTTCCGATGAAATATTATGTACGTGCTCATGGACTTAGAGGAAGGGGGGGGGGGGGGCGGACAGATAGTTATTTGTCCCTCGGTCGTAACGTACAGACCTTGCAGCGAATCCGTACGCCATGACCGAGGGACAATTACCTTTGGGCCGAACAAACTTTCTTTTTCCGCCCACTTCAAAATGGCGGACACTTGCGTTTTTACTTCCTTAAACAACCGTTTACTTTTCCGGCCTATTAAGTGTCCAGCGTTTAAGATTAAGCTCTGTTCTGCTGTTTGGCTTCATGAGTAAATCCCAAGTTATATTAAAGCGAATATTTAGCGAATTGGTACGATTGGTATGATTTCAAAAAGAACAGTGTTCGTATAATGCCAGTATGTCATCTTGAAGTGGGAGTACAAAGCAAAATAAAGCATGATTGAGACACTAAGACAACTGGCCGTAGATTGCAAACGTAAAATGTATTTTCACTTCCGGTCGTACGCAATTCAGCGGCTATCGTCTATTCAGTTTGAAGTTAATTGAGAGGCTCTGTGGCAAAATTGTCGAATGACGCGGGTCGATGCACATTTTTAGCAGGGCCAGCCCTGGTTGCGCTCATTCCTTCAACCCTCATAGAGGGGAGTTTACTCGTAGCACGAGTCAAGTTCGAGCCCGAGTCAAGTTCGAGCCCGAGTCAAGTTCGAGCCCGAGTTAAGTTCGACTCACGAGTCAAGTTCGAGTCAGGTTAAAAAGCATTGTTTTTTTTTAATTTGTCTTAATTTCTTTTGATTATGATCCTTGCTTTCATAATGATGTGCCAGTGGTAAACAGTACTGATTATTAAACAGTCCGGTCTGAGATCGCTCGAACGATCGATCACCTGATCACGGGCGTCATTCGAGCTACCGTCCGCAGCCCGCTTTCCAAAGATATGACATCTCATAGTATTTATAAAGAGTTTCATGAAAGAATATGACCGCTATTTGCATACAGCTGAAGAAGAAATCCCATTTTCACGATGCACCGAGCGAGAAAGAATGACTGCGTCCACAGGGTACCCAAGATATAGAACCTATTCCCTTCGCGGACAAAATGTTGGAGGACACATTGTTTACCAGTGCCCGATTGTTCAAAAGCCGGTTAACGCTACGTTGGGATTAAAATTTAACCAAGGTTCCTGTTTCGCTTATTGAAAAGAGTTTTCACAGCAAATTCCAAGTGGCAGTTTGAAAGCAACCAAAGTCAAAATGTAGGGCAAAAAAAGATTTACAGGAAACTGTATCCTTTTCCTATAAAAACGAATTCAAAATTGAAGGTAATCCCGGGTTAACTTAATCCTGCTTTGAACAACCGGGCCCAGTATTTTAGCGGGATACATATACGAACCTTAATTTTCTCCTTGTTTTCGGGGTTTCGAGGTAAAATTATCTCAACAGTTTTAGAATTATTTTGTCTGTCTTGGGCCATAACCGTGAGAAGAGACGCTAGCGAAAGAGCCTCTTCGGAAGCTTTGACGATAAAAAGTTTACTTACCGTTATAGGTAAGTTACGTATCTTGGACTATTGATGTTTCGAGCAGCAGTTGGTGCAACATTATGAAAGCAAGAATCGCAATCATAAGAACTTAAAATAAAATTTTAAAAAACGTACTATTTTTTTTAACCTGACTCGAACTTGACTCGTGACTCGAACTTGACTCGGGCTCGAACTTGACTCGTGCTACGAGTAAACTCCATAGAGGGATTTTGTAAGTGTCATGAAAAGGTGCACATATCATATAATAATAGACTTTATCATGGGAATTTGTGTTTTTTTTTATCTTGTTAGTTGTGGCACAAATTGGGGCAGTCAAATAGGACTTTTCGGATTCGAACAGTTTTTGTTTGTTTGTTCGTGTGTTTAAAGGGGTGAAATAGTAACTTTTAAACAATCTTAACCATTAAAACTGACGAACAATCTATTTTTTTTTTCGCAGATGTGGAACAACTACTTCAATTTGTCAGTCTCCTTTCTTACTCAATCACATCTGCAATTGGAAAACTTCACAGAAGTAAAGAAACACAAGATCATTGACAGGTAATTACGTGAAGAATGCCTGTGTAAAGGAGACTTTCCTAAACAGAGGCAAACGAGCAATAGATTACAACTGAACGATCAGCCTATAGGGTTTGATCCACAGTACTAAAAGTTAGAAATCCCTTTTACAGCTTAATAAACAGTACCGCAGGAGAATACTAGGGTTTACTGAGCAAAACTTAACAAAATGAACCAAGAGAAAAAAACCTGCCAAGGGAAATTGCTCATTATATCTTCGTTAAAAAAATAATTTACACATCATTATCTCCGTATGTTTGTTTCAATTCTGAAATCTTTTTGTAGGTATGGCGACATGAGGCAAGTCATGGGTTTTGAGATTGTTAATATGTGGCAAAGCCTTGGTAAGTTTTTGAAGTGCTTTAATTTAAGACGTGTTTTGACTTGTTGCAAGGTAAAGGAAAACATCGTAACCTAATTGTACAGTGTTCTAGATTTAATGTAGCGTGAATTCAGCCATCTCCTCTGATCGTTTACTCTCTCAAGCGACTAAAGGTAACGGTTGAAATTCAGGCCAATGAAAAAGAAAAGGAGAGAAACTTAAGGCCAATTGCTTAAACAAGTTGGACGTTGTTTAAGGCTAAGTTGAGATGAATATTGGGTCTGCATAAGTTTTATTAAGCATTACTTTATTAGAACTTGGACGATCGACAGATACGAAGGCCGCTTCTTTACAGAGTCCAACAAATTGTGCTTGTCATTCTAACCTTTCTTAAAACTGATTTAGATCGTGTTTTTCCTAAACTGTGCCAAAACTTCGTTTATGCAATTGGGCCTCGGACGTTATGCAATTGACATACTATTTAAATAAATTTGCATTATGTATGAATTGTTTTTACTAGTAGCCATCCATCCAACCCTCCCCACTAAAGGTAGCGTGCCCTCGAGCATAACATAAAATTGGTCTTTGCCGAAAATCTTCGAACTAGCTTCCTTCCACCCCTCCCCACTTCTCCGAATGTAACGACCCTACGAACAAAAACTTATCTCAATCGTCTGTCTAAACAGCTTTCAATTGATAAAATGTCCAAATTTCTTTTGCATTTCTTTCAATTTTATACTGTTCACCCTTTTAGCTAACGGTATAAAAAGACTGTTACACCCGAAGCAGAGGTTAATGGTATGTGTGTGTGTTTGTTTATACGACCAACAGGTTCCTTTCAGAGGCATTTTATGCTCAGTCTTGTCTGCCCTTTTTTGGAGATGACTCTTGTACCAGAGACGGGTGAGGGAATTCTTTCTATTAGGCATTCTTTTTTTATCGCAACCATGAGATGCTGAGTTGCACGTTCTTGTGGTTATTTTCGTGAGCGCAAGTGAAGATTCGCTGATGTTTGCAGTCTGCGAGCCCTTCGGTATTCCCAAGAGAGAAACTTCACTGAATCATCGGGTTATGTCGGAGACACTTTCGTTATTTTTAGGCGCTGATTATCTGATAACTAGGATGTCTGGGGATCCTGCCATTCAGAGTGAAACTAGGATGTTTGGGGATCCTGACGTTCAGAATGAAACTAGGATGTCTTTGGATCCTGCCGTTCAGAGTGATAAATTGAGTCGTTTATCAATGATTACACGTTCAGTGATATTCAATATGTTGCAATAAAATTTAAGAGTAATAGCGTTAGATCACAGCGAACAGCGGTGCGTTCTTAGAATAGGTTTTTGTCTGGAGCATATCGTGATTATTTTCGTGTTGATTGTGAAGCATACATAGTCGATGAGAACAGTCGATTTCCGGTTTTGATTACATAATATCTTGTCATTCTCGTCCCCAGAGCCCACGATCCTTTTGGTCTGCACCAGGGATCGAGACCTCTGGCAGGGACCAGGTAACGCGCAAGCGCAATAGCTGCCCATTTTTGTCACCGATAGTAACCGTTATTGTTTCAAATTTCTGAGGCTGCGCACAAAAGCCGGAAGTCCGTGATTCGCGGACTTCCTGCTTCGGTCCCTGCCAGAGGTCTCGATCCCTGGCGCAGACCAAAAGGATCGCAGCTCTGGGGACGAGAATGAATATCTTGTATGGTGCAATGTTTGAAAAAAAGTTTGGTAATGTGACTGAAAGTGGAATTCTGTGTTGGAACATTCAATTTACCTTTTGCGCCTTCTGTGCATTGGCGATTGTCATTCAAGAGATACATAGAAAAGATTAACAAAAGAAACCAGGAAACACGAATGGAATAAATTGTTCTTTTAGAAGAGACGAATAGGGACGGGGGGGGGGGGGGTACCCTTAACCCGTTCCCTTTAATTCCGGTTCCCGCCTCTTTGGTTTTTCGATTGCAAAATATTACGGAATGTTGTGTTTTTCTTCCTATTTATTCCGCTCTCCGCAACCTCGAGGATCCCGCCCGCTCTTTTTCTGCCTCCCTTACACCCCCCCTCCCCCCCTTCCCCTTTCTTCTGGTTTCCCGCCAAAGAGGCGAGAATAGGGATTAAAGGGTACGGGTGGCGGGAAGTTTTTTACCCCCTGTCTGTCGCGTCCTCCTCCTTCCCACTCGGAAATGTCAAATGTACGGTCTGGTCTCCATGCAGAAACGGTCTATTTGCCGTTAAATAGTGATCATTTGATAAAATTACGTCATTATGACATCGGCAAGATATTTTGACGCATTTTCACTCGTGGTCACTTGTGGTCACTTGTGGCCACTCGTGTGTACTGTTAGACTCCATCGAAACTACTGATCATCTCTACCTCTCCGATACATATATAAATCTTTATCCAGCAAATGAAAAACTACCCAAATCTGCATGTTCGAGTGGACAACATGATAGTCTAACATAAAGAGATTGAAAGCTGACGTTTCGAGCTTCAGTCCTTCGTCAGGACGAATCGCTCGGCCAATTTACCTTATCAACTTAGTTGATAAATCCAAAGCACGATAGTCTGTCTGCCATCACCAGTAAGCCGCCAAGCACCGTCCGTTGTACAAGAGATATGTGGGAGAATTTGTCTGCATTTTCACCCCACCCTTTGCAGAAATGAGCCCTGTCAGACACATTGCTGATCGATTGTAATCGCATTAGGGTATTTCTTTTACTCTTTCACGAAGTTTGTACAGTTCATAACTCAGCAATTGTTCACACTTCATTTAACAGAATTGCGCAAAGCTACCTTACCGATATTCTTTGACATGGTGCAATGTGAACTCCAGAGTAAAGGCGTCGCAACCATGGTATGGTAATCAATCTTGCCTATTAGACAGACAGGGAAGCTTTTTTAATTAATCAACCAAATAGTTAATATGTAAATATATTAATTAATTAATTAACTTATTTATTAATTCATTTGACGTAATGTAAGTATTTTTCGAAATAAACCTTGTTAGTGGTGGAAATAAAAAGAAACATAGTTTATCTTGTTTCTTTCGATTAATTTCCTTGTTGGTTATACATGCATTGCATTTTCAGAAGAACAGCCGCGTGCTTGAGCTTCAACACTGGAGAAACAATTCTGCAGTTTGCAATTTATTTCTTACTTACATGATTTTAATGAGAACGTCATTGTTTGCCCATCCTAATAGAATTAGGATTGATCGGCTGTCTTGGTGAGATAATGTTATTGAACAGGTCAAAATTTATTTGAACGCTCATTTTTGGAGACCACTTTTTCATTACTATACTATGTTCAAGGTGGAACCTTTTTTTTTCTATGAGATCGTGTGCTTAATTTATAACTGTCTTGAAACGCTTTCGATAGAAAAAAAATCTTGAACAGGGCCACAAATTGGCTTTCGAAAATACTTACTGGTTTTGGAAGTGAACGGATTTCAAGACTGATAGTCTTAACACGGCCACTCCAACCCGTACGTCAATTTCGGATCCTTCTCTCACCTTAGCGTTCGCTCCCCCCCCCCCCCTCCCCCTCCCGCTTTCCCCCAAACTTTGGAATTGTGACTTATACCTGTTCACTTCAGTCATTTATTTTTACTGTTTTGTTTCAGGTTGAAACTAAAATAGTAAACGAACTCGACAGACTAGTGAGTGTGGACAAGAAGGGCGACAAAGAATACAAGAAACTCTTCAAGCAAATGTAAGATTCTAAGATAGTGTTCACGTTATAGAAGATTGTTGTTTTTTTTTTTGTGTCGGTAAAGAAATCCATCCGTCATAATGTGCAATGAACAAAACAGCAGTCACAACGACAGAAAAGGACACAGTTGTTCACGCTATATCGAAACAAGTTCCGTGTCAACAGCCAAGGCAAATTCGTAAGAGACAACATATGGCCTGCTGATCGGTTTAGATGTTGACATTACGCTTCGGAGTGACACAGAACTTTATCCGGTTGAAAGTGCTCCACTTCCAAGATTGGAGCGGCCGAGAGGCCCACTAGCCCAGATATTGTTCAGAAATCTGTGTTTCATTTGTGAACAAAAGATCTGTCCTTTGCGGTTTACGTGCCGACAAAAAAATCGTTTTGGAATAGTGAGATAATCCATTCTGCATTTTCTTGTTTGGGTATGACCCCGCCACATGTATGTCAACTGCTTCGCTATCATGAACTGAAGCTCCTTCCCATGGTTGATGTTGCCCACTTATGTCCTATTAGCTATCTCGAACCCCCGTTATCTTGAACAATATTTGGTTTCCCTTCCTTGCTTATTGGAGATAGTGGGAGCGGGAGTTACAAGTGTATCACAAAAGTTTTAGTCCCAGGGCAGGCCCGTAGCAAGGCTGAAATAACTGAGAGGGCCGAGCAAATTGGCCAAGTCAAAGCCCCCCCCCCCCCCCCCCACTCCCCCCTCCCTCGTCAAAATACAGACGTTAACAAATAGGTCAAAAGGCATACAAAAATTCGTGTCAGATAGATACTAACACTGTTCGCAGTACCACAGTTTGTGTCGCTTCCTTCAAATAGGACACCTTTATAGGGACAAATTTGCCAAAAAGCTGCTTCCTGTTTGCTTTTTCGCTGACAAAGTTGTTGGCAACATCCGCCAGATTTATAGCATCGCTTTTAAAAAAGTATACAAAAAAAGTTACAAGGTTTGTTAAAATTCAAACATTTCGACAGCTAAGCTACGAATTTCGGACCTGTTTTACCTAACTCTCGTAAACGTTTACGTTACGTTTGTCACTCGATTGGTGTTCCTTAGACTTGTTTTACAACAATGGGCTTAAAGCGTGCAGCAAATACAAAGCAGTCGCTTAGCTATTAAAGGTATTAAGGTCCTTCACAGTCTTAAGCTAAACTGCCATGGTCAAGGTGATATGGGTCAAGAAAGACATGTGCGGTGGGCTAGTAGATTTTTGAAGCCCACTTGCCCGGTGTCCATTGACTCTACAGATGTTGAACCCCGTTAAAGGTTGTGAAAATATTAAAGACACTTTTAGTATAAGCATTCAAGACATTCATAATTTGTTTTAATTATATATTTTAATTATATATTTTTGGTACATTAATTGTGATGTTTTTTAAATTCCAAATATTCTGGGGGGGGGGGGCTCGAGCCCCCCCCTGCCCCTCCCCCTGCTACGGGCCTGCAGGGATATGTCTTTCGTATTTCCAGTTCTGTCCTCAGCTTTTAATCTTACACGGGTCTTCACAGTCCAATATGCAAGATTTGAATGCGACAGTCACAAATAAATAGATTGTCGTGCAGGACAATCGATGAGTGATTTCTGTCGTTTTGCCGCCATTTTGAAAACAATGTTTTACTTACAATTACTTTCGAACTCATGTTGGCTTTAGGCAACTCTTTGTGCTTGTTTGCGATATACCCGACCAAACTTGTCTTAGGAAGCTGCCATAAAAGATAAGACCTCCCCGCTTTGCAGCTTAAAGTGGTACTACGATCAAAAAATCACTTTGATTTTTTCTTCGAATTTCGAAACTTTGTTTACTAAACACTCCCCAAGCGAAATTTTAAGCCTTAATTTCGACAAGAAGACTGTTTATTTAAACTGCAATTTTCCGATTTAATAGTCCGCCATTATACACCAGAAAGGACAGAATGACATCATTCACACACGAGTTTTAGAATGCAGTGTGTGTGAAAGTGCCTTATTTAGTATGCAGCACGGGAGTTTTGAGCTTTCACACTCTCAAACTTGTGTTTTGCATAATTTGTAAGCCGCGTTCACACACTACATTCTACAGCTCTTGAGTGTATGACGTCATTGTATCCTTTCTGGTGTAATAATGGCGGACCATTAAAACGGAAAAGTGCAGTTTAAATTAACGGTCTTCTTCTCAAAATTAAGGCTTATAATTTCGCTTGGGGAGTGTTTAACAAACATAGTTTCGAAATCCGAAGAAAAAATTAAAGTGATTTTTTGATCATAGTACCACTTTAACGGCTGCAAAGATATGACTCGTTAATACAATTTTCTCCTTTAATGGCAGAAAATAAATTTTTCAGTTTCATGTATTATCATTCAACATTTATAGAACTTCATTTTCGCGACGGAATTTGAAAGTTGTTATTCCTTGTTTCATTATTAAAATCTAAATATATGTGAAGCGACATTCAGCAGCGTGATTAGAGTTTCATTTTAACGTCTTGCATACTCTATTGTGTCTTAGGTGAATCAATAACACGCATTGCGTAATCGATTGCGTTACCACGATGATTTATCCTTAAGGACAGTGAAAATGTGATGGGATTTTGGAATAATTACAACTGAAATCACTTAATTGTAATCATTATTGCAATGTCGATTATGTGTGTTAACTATTTTCTACGATTAAGAAAATGTTGTAAAGAAAATTTTGTATTCAAGTCCCTTGTTTAAATTTCAGTCTGACAGAAAAGTTTGAAAGTGAACTGCTGTTCCGTGATGAAGGTATAGCGTTTGTCAACCGTGTAACAGATCTTCTACAGTTACTACTGGAATACAGGTAAGCGTGCAGAAGTACTATTAATGGAGTCTATGCAAATTGTTAATCTCAAATCCCGCAGACTGTTGCGCTCTTTCGGTTTCTGTCAGTCATAATTACGAAGGCGATATTCGGTAATCGTCAGCTTTCGTGAGGATGATTGAGAGAGGTTTGAAGACCAACTTGTTGTAAGCGTTTCATTTCACTTGTAACCCACCGCCTCCTCCCCACCCCATAAAAAGAAGACAAAAAAAACAAAAACCAAAGAAAAACTAATTAGGATACAAAGTAAATGCGACATTTAACGCAAATCAGCCAACGAAGGGGATAAGGTTTTTTTTTTCAATTCCTCTATAAGCATTTAGCACATTTTCTTTCTGCAATCGCCCATTCGTTTTTAGCTCAAAACCTCTTGAGGAAAATTCTGTTTACTTTTCCGATTGAAGGAAACTTAATTTGTACATGCAAATCTGTTCTTTCAAAGGAGAGTATCAGACGACAGAGAAGACGACAAAGACCAGAAGATGAGCTGTCTTGTAAATCTACTGGTAAAATACAGTTTATCATAACATGCACTAATCACAAACTAACTCGAAAACTCCAGCTACTGAAGCTTAGTCAGCTTGAGAAGACTTTTGGTGTTCGTTACTTGACGCTTCGGAATGAGTGAGAACCTCGACGGTGAAAATCCCTTAGTTTCTTGGACTATCTTCCCCCTCTCCTTCTTAGCCATGTGGCTTTGCCGCCAGAAAAAGCCTGATGAATCATCAGTCCTTCCATACAACATTAAGTAAGGGGAGGGATGGAAGCATTTTTGCCATCTGGTCTGCGTCCGTGCAGGAAAATCGAGAAGTATTCGCGTAAATTATGTTTGTCTCAACTTGTCTTGTCCAGGATTGTAGTATTGATGCAGCACTTTTGATTTGCCTTTTCTTGTCTAATATGATAACGGAATTCGAGGTATGACCCATTCCTTGGGTTTGCATTCCAATTGAATTACCTTTTTAGCAAAGTAATTGGTGATGTTTCCATTTGCAGGAGTTTTACAAGGAGATCGAACGTGAGGACATGTACATCAGGTTTGTGAACCTTGGAAATTATTTTCACAAGAATCCTACTAATGGTTATATTCTGCCTCGTTCTCATAACGGAAGGTCTTCTGCCCTGTCTGAGGAAAGCTGATGCTTGCTCTTTATTTGCATTTTTTAAAATTATTTATTCATTATTTATTTTCACCAGATGTATCAACAGACTGTGCGACCTTCACATTGCCTCGTCGAATTTTACGGAGGCTGGATTTACAGTGCTTAAACACGCTGACCTTCTAGAGGTGATAACAACTGACTACAGAGCGGTTTTCTCAAATGAGTGTCGTTAAACCAAAACCAAAGTATTTTTTCTCTGACCAATCACAACAGGAACTAAAATCAAAATGAACCAATCAGAAATCGAAGCAAATACAAGTAATTAGCGTTTAGCGCGGGAAAACGCGTGCGAGCAAGTCACGATTGGTTTGGGTTTTACTTCTGATTGGTTGACAAAGTGGCGCGAGCTTTTTTATCCAATCAGAGAGCGAAGTGAAGCAAGACTAAAGCAAACACAACATTACTTTCGACACACAGTTGAAAACTGCACTAATTTGAATTCAAAACCAAGTACCCTGTCCATGTTTTATCCATTTTTGTTCAGTAACATGGGGAAAAGTATAAAAGAAGGATTCTTGTTGGATAATCTTACGAAAATTCTAATATCCAAAATTCTCTTTAATCTTTCGTTGCTGCGATTCTTGTGAAGTTAAACTTATTATAGAGGTATGTTAGTCACCTAGCCCTTGATGCCCCCAGTTTTGACCATGATTAAATTTGGTTCTCCCTCCCTTCCACCTTTTTATAATAAATGTAAGTTGACATACCACATGCAAAAAACGTAACAATGCGTACAAAACTGAATACTTTTGTCGCTTACTGAAGAGAAAGTCCTAGTTAGCTACGAGGTTCTTTTGGTTCTTTGAGGTATCCATAGACGCGTACAGCAGTAAATTAACATCGTTAAAGAGAGGTCACACACGCAAATATACTTTTACCGTGTTAGAAGGGCTTTGCAACTGCGGCTAACGTGTTGATATTGCAGTTACAAATTACTGCCGTGTCAATCCCTCTTGAAAACTGAATGAATAACTTTGGTTTCTTCTTAACAGTGGTCTGATTTGCCTGTGAAAGATTCCCCCGACTCCCTGACTCAGTTCCAACTCAAGGAAAAGTTGTATTTGGATGCGATTGAGTTTCTGGACAAGGGAAAGGTTTAAAAAAATATCTTTGATTCTATTTTACTTACGGTTTATACGTTTAAAATGTTTGTCATACAGCAGAGTAATTTAAACTTGGTATAATCTCTCCGCTTTACGTATCACAGAAACGTTTTACACGACATCGAATTGTTTTAGTTTTCCCGATTTATTTCAAAACGCAAAAATTAGAAGAAAAAATGCGCGCTCCGTAGTGACGAGAACGGTTCAACAAATTGTCCAAATTCGCGAAAAATCATCTTCGCGAAATGTTGCCCTTCCTAATTCGGGACTTAAGGAAAATTTCTTGTCTCAATAAGGCAGTAGGTGAGGCGTGAGAGATTTGCTGAATGAGCATTGTTTTTTGTGTTTTTAGACATGGGAGAAAGCTATTGAGCTGTGCAAAGAGCTTGCTGAACAATACGAATCATACCTGTATGATTACGTCAAGCTTGGTGACATCTTGGTAAGAAATTGGTTTCTCTAGAGTTGTAACAAGTGGGCATCACTTTCACTGTGACCTTGTAACGTAGTAGGGAAACGAACCAAGTAACTACAAGGCGAAGAAAAAAATGTTTTGATGACGGTGGGATTTGCACGTACGTCCTCTGGACCAAGTGGTGCTGATAAAGCTTCTCTAAACAAGGTACTCATCTCCGACCTAGGACAAACCCGGGACGGAGAGCAAAAGATAGGTTGTGTAAGGTCCAACCTGGCTTCAAGTTTAGCGGTGGGATCTCCTAAATGTCTTGTTTTAAAATGCGTTTTGCAGTAAGTAAATACTAATGGGTGTTGCTACTCATCTGACCATCAAACAAACCTTAGAAGACCTCATTACCAATTCAAATTGACTTTGAAGAGATCATCCTTCTAAATCATTGAAGTGGCCGCTGTATATTAGTAAGGGCTATTGGAACTGTGTTTGCCAATAAGCGTGACATCTAAATAGTTAGCGTTTCTTAATTACCTCTTTAGAAAAAGCAAGCCACGTTTTTCGACAACATCATGAAACAAGTTCGAGCAGAATCCGAATACTTCAGAGTTGGCTTCTACGGCAAGGGCTTTCCCTCCTCTGTTAGGGTAAGTGTTCAGGTAAAAACTGACCTCAGCAACTGGGTGAGAATGTCTCTTGTGGGGCCGGTTCCGCAGAAGGTTAAAGCCAGCAGCACACTCACGATTTTATTCTATGAGGGTTACCCTTGTCCCAGCAAAATGTGTAGCACATAAAACCAGCAGCACACTAGATAATTTTGCGAGCTTGTCGCGACGGAATGTGCAACACCTAAAATCAGTACACTACACGATTTTATATGTTCGTCGCAGCAAAGTGCACTGCATGCAAAACTGGCAGCACATTAGACGATTTATACGCCTGTCGCAGCGATTGCAAGCGATCCTTGGGAATTTTCATTTCCATTTTCTGCTCCCAGAAGCTGTGACCGAAGCTTCGAGCCAAATAAAGGTTACTGGAGCTTAAAGCCATGTGTGCGTCAAAAACGTTTACGTTGTAATATTTTCAATTTTTGTGCTTTCCTTGTCTGTTACAACAACAAAACGCTCTTCCGTTTTGAAATTTTCAAATTATCGTCCTAAAACCCAAGTTCTGAAATTTTGGGGATATCAGTTTGGGAACATAATTAGATATGTTCCAGGTTTAGATGGGGTATATTGCGTGACATGACGCATTTTGACCAATCACACGCAAGCGAAAGTGAGCAAAAATGGGACTGCGAGGTTGCTTGCCTTTTGACTTAATGGCCTAAAACTCATATTCAAATGAAAGCTGTTAAATATCACTTTCTTGTAGCACTACTTGTCTTTCACCGTTCTGCAACGGAAAATTGAGATTCCTGAAATTCAATCCTCCCTGGATGGTGTATTTTAATTGTAGTACTTGGGTAGAGGAGGGTTTTTTCACTTTCTCACAGTAATTCCACTTGTCTGTTTTGCCTTTAAGAACAAAGCCTTTGTTTATCGAGGTCAGGAGTACGAAAAAATTGGATCTTTCAACCAGAGAATACAATCTCAGTTCCCGGACGCACAGGTGTGTATGTTAACGTAGATTTCACTAACAACGCAAGCGCATGCGCATTTGCAAGCATAACCTTGAAGACTGGCTCGACGCACAGGTACAAGGATTTATTTCCCGTCGCTTTTACTGCTACTTCGAAAGTTGAGCCTGCGTGGCGGGTGAAGCCAGGCACAGCTATGTGCAGAAAATTGTTCAAACTATTGTTTGTTCTTGCTTGTAAATTCCGAACGTAAACCGTAAAGTATTAATCAAAGAACAAAAACTGTACCTGTTAACAACGTTTTCATGTACTGAACTGAACTGAACAACTTTAATAACGTATCACGTCTCCTAGCTGGCTTCGTGTAGCTAGTTATCCTGAGTAAACATTACCTATTTTTGTATTAATATATTATATTGTAAAGTTTAACTTTTTTTTTTCCTTTTTCTATTTGGTAATAAAAAGCTTGTTGTTGTTGTAGCCTACTTAAACTACTTAATCATGATTTCTTTTGGTTCAGCTTGACTCTCTGAATTACTTTACGGGTTTATATAATATTCCCTAAAACTACTTTAGCTGCTTCCTTCAATTTAACGATTATTTTGTGACAAACAGTGACCTACTCCCAAAAAACGCCCTGAGTTTCCACGCTCGGGCTTATTGGCTGAGATGAGAACTTTCCAAGTCTTGCCATACTAGTAGAAAAGTTCACAAGGTGATCATTATGGGGAACCCGGAGTTTTGATTCTCGTTATTTTCTCGTCGACTTCACTGATAACAGAGGCACCAAGCCGACTTTGTTTCTTGGATTTATTTCATGTTTTTGTGTCTCGACCCAGAGTGGAATGCCCTTCTTTGAGTCACAAGTGTCAGGCTGGTACAAATTTATTGCTCAGGCACACCAGTTGACGCTAGTGGTTGTTTTTTTTTTTTCAGATGATGGACAAGAACGCTCCTCCAGAGGATGATATACTGGAATCTGATAGACAATGTATCCTTTTTATTACCGTCAAATCATTGCCCAGTTCCATTTTGACAAGACCGCTATAAATACAACGAAGTATTCAGTCAGTCAGCTCTCTCAACTGCTTAACAAATACGGCAAAATTGAAAGTATTAAGGTGGTTGCAGGTTCTTCTTAATCTTACACAAATCTTTTGCTAGGCGGAAGGAGTGAAATCCGACCAACTTCCCTTCTATACGTCTTAACTTCATGATGATGATGATGATGATCATAATGATGATGATCATAATAATAATAATAATAATAATAATAATAATAATAATAATAATAATAATAACAGTGATGATTCCGACTACCGCATGAGACATTTCAAACCCATTTAGTGCAATTTTGTGAATATTGATCTTGACTGAGGTCAGATCTGCAGTGCTGTCGAGTGACTCCCATGTCAGAACACGAGGAACGATTTAAGGGAAGAGCAGTCGACGACAAAATTGCTGGGTGAGTTCTGTTTAACCTTTCCATTTTCACAAAGTCTGCGAACTTGGTATTTATATTTTAGCCCTATCTTGTTAGTTTATAACTCTTCGAGTGAAAAATGATGTTCAAACAATAAAAGTCGTTTAAACGGACAGACGTCGGGATTAGTTTAATGGAAGGTGATAAACAGAGGTTAATGTTGAGACAACTATACCACAAGCTTGTTTTGGATATGAGTCTGAGGTTAATGTGTGTTAAAGTTTCTCTCTTTCGTTGATGACAAGCAAAAAGGATGCAAGGAAGAATTTATTTAATTGCACCTGGCAATCAAATTGACGTCTGCGAAGTTGACGTCTCTTTATGTATTTTTTTGTTCACTTTTATTGCTTATTTATTTGCTTGTTTATTTATTTATTATCTATTTATTATTTATTTACAGTTATTATCGTGTAAATGACGTCAAACGCTTTACCAACTCACGACCTCTGAAGCGGGGATCAGAAGATTTTGCGGTAAGTTAAGCACAGCACATACCTTATTAGAGGAAATTAACGCTTGTGTTTATTAAGGTATTTGAAATTAACGCGACTTAAATTAACGCGAATTGCCGGAAGGAGAAATTACTCCCCAATAAAGGAAATTAACGCGAAAGAGGGGGTCAAATTTCAAAATGAGGGAAACTAACGCGATAAACACAAAGAAACACTTTGTGGTCCACCTAGAACAAATTTATTTCATGACTGAAGTTAAAAGTTATGAACAAAACAGATCTGCAGGTGTGTGAGGCAATTTTTTTACTGACAATGTGCTTGAACTTCTGCCAAGATGTAGGAAAGCTGTTGTTTCGTGGGTGTCAAGATTGTCCGAACTGGATCCAGAATTTTGGGGTTAAAATGATGGAAATAAAGGTCGTGGAAATTAACGCTGCACTTAATTATCAACGCGGAAATTAACGCTCACAAAAATTAACGCGAATTTTTACAATTCGAGTTAATTTCACGGAGCGTTAATTTCCTATGATAAGGTATAATGCTCCGCCGGCATTTACTTGCCTTGGGGCCCGTAGCTGGTTCGCAGTGGAGATCCTGCGTGACCTGAAGCCGTGCGCGAGGGGACCGCCATGAACTGGATTAATATTTATGCAAGTCAATTTGAATGGTCACGCCATGTATCCCGTACGTACGTACCTACTTTCCCGCCCTGGTACGTACACTGTAGCCACGATAACGCTCTTTTTTGCGAGCATCTTGCCAAGGTGGCTTTATGTCTTATGGCGTTGCCGGCCAGGAGATTGAATCCACCTAGTGAAGGTTCCAATCCCGATTGCTGATGGATGTTGTTGTTGGCTTTTTTTTGGCGTAACGCCTTGCTCCCAAAATGTGTAATGTTACAGCGAACTATTCCTTGGGAGCTCCGCTGTAAGGGATAACCAATTTTTATCTTGTAAACTCGTGCACCCTGCTCGAATTCGTCACAGAGCAGATTTTGTTTGTTTTTCAAAACCAAACCAACTCTGACATTACTGTGTTCTTTTAGGGGCCCGGAAGAGGGAGTGTAGGGGAAGGGAGGAGGGAGTTTTCAGCTTTGAAAATGTCATTGTGTTACCCTTCAACGTCGACCGGAAACGCATCCTAGGCGGTGCTAATTTTTGCTGTTGTTTTTAGAACCTATGGCTGGAAAGAACAACATATGTTGTTGCTTCTCCCCTACCTGGAATTCTACGATGGTTTCAAATCACTTCTTCCGAAAGCGTAAGTAGTAATGTAATATGAGTAACAAACAGTTGGTTCGTATAGAGCATAGCTTGACCTTGAAATGATTGCATGTGAACACAAACGAACCGCGAAGAAAGCAGTTTTATTGGTTTAGCTCGCGGAGAAATAGGGCAAATGAATATTGCTTTATCTGGATGTTCTTAAAACCGAATATGTTTATCGGGATTGTACCATACCGTGTGTGGTGGGGGCGCGGTGGTGTAGTGGTTAGCGCGTTAGACTTCAGATCTAAAGGTTGGTGGTTCTGCCGACTCCCAGACCCTGCCATCGTGTTGTTTCCTTAGACAAGAAACTTTACCCCACATTGTCTCTCTGCACCCAGGTGTATAAATGGGTACAGGCGACATACTGCTGGGGGTAACCCTGCGATGGACTAGCATGCCATCCAGGGGGAGTAGAAATACTCTCAGTCGCTTCATGCTACAGAAACCGGGTTAACCTCGTGCCACGTTGGGTCGTGAGCGACTTTACCTCTACCTTAGTTTACTGTGGGTGAAAATGTAACAAAAACAAACGAGACAACGTCAATTTATTAACGTTAATAGTACTGAAAGGTTCTCTTGTTGCCGTTGTCTTCCAGGTTAAGATCAGTCCTGTACTGAACGCTGTTGAAACTGTGGAGTCCAAGAACAAGGAACTCGAAAGGATCATCACTCGTCTGTCCTCGGACCGAAGTCAAAGTATAAATCCGCTGAGTATGATCCTCAATGGTATCATTGATGCTGCTGTCATGGGAGGAATAGCCAAGTATGAAGAGGTTAGTACTGACGCATCCCCCCTCCCACTGTATTATTCATTCTACTGTCAAGGGAGGGGTAGCCAAGTATGAAGAGGTTGGTACTGACCCATCCTCTCGTCTCACTGTATTATTCATTTACTGTCAGGGGAGGGGTAGCTAAGTATGAAGAGGTTAGTACTGATGCATCCTCCCCTCCCACTGTGTTATTCATTCTACTGTCAAGGGAGGAATAACGAAGTATGAAGAGGTAGTACTGACGCATCTTCCCGCCTCACTGTATTATTCATTCTTCTATCAAGGGAGGGGTAGTCAAATATGAAAAGGTGAGTATTGACACAACCACCCCTCCCGCGGTATTCATTCTACTGTCAAGGGAGGGATAGCCAAATGTGAAGAGGTTAGTACTGACACGCCCTCTCCTCTAACGTATTATTCATTCTTCTCTCAAGGGAGGGTAGCCAAATGAATACAAAGAAGTTAGTCATTCGTACCCTCCCTTCTCGTAGTATTGACTAGTAAATTGCCTGAAGGAGTTTCTCATACAACTGTGCTTTGCCTTTTGCAGGCATTTTTCATTCCAGAATACCTGAAAAAGAACCCAAATGATAAGGAGATTGTCGATCGGCTAAAACGCGCCATAGAAAACCAGGTAGGATTGTTTCAGTGTGCAGTGTGCAAATAAATGCCCACGAAAATTGTGCTATACAAATTGCAGTTGTCTATTATTCATGCCAGTTTTAGTCCAATAGACTTTATTATTCAAGAATCCTCTAAAGGAGCTGCGAAACGGATAACGCATCTTGAAAAAAATGGCCCAATTTTTAAGTTTGTCGCTTGTAATCCGTCTTAATCTCCCTCAGTCGGAACCATCCTTGTTTAGGTTTAGTTTATTATTACTTCTTTGGTGTTTTTCTACCTTAGGAAACTATTATTTTGAGGTGTCCTTCAATGTGAAAGTAATTTTGCCAGATCAGAAAAATGTATGAAAATACGTGACATTAAACGACGACTGATACCAGTGATTTAAAAACAGCCCTTTTACCTTTCATGATCGCCGTTTTGACCTGGGGCAAACATGGCAACTGCCACATTGTCTGCTCGGAAAGAAAGTTGAGGACTGTATATTTGATTTGTTCAGCCTCCGTTGTCGCATTGTCATAAATTATCCTGTTGTTGTTGGTCAGTTCATTGATTTCCCTGCTATGCTCTATTCAGGTCAAGATTTTGGAAAGGGGCCTGAAACTTCATGACGAATTAACCACAAAAGACTTGCGTCCATTTCACCAGAAGATGGAGACGTGTTTCGCTGATATGAAGGCTCGTGTCAGTGGGGAAGAGAAAAAGTTAGCCAGGCCCAAAGACCTTCAGGTAATCTTCGGATGTTTTTGTAAGGTTTTGAAAATGTTTGAAAATACTCCCATGGTAATCGGAGTTTTTGTCACAGAGAAAGAGAGAGACCCCTGCCAAGGGCTAAATACCTTCAGTGATAATCTTCAGAAAATTTTGTCAAATCGTGAAAGTACGCGAAAGTAGGAGAAAGATGGAATATTCAATTGTCACGAGCGTGGGACAAAGAAAAAAACCTGAGTCCCCGACGAGAATCGAACCCATGACCTCCCGTACACTGGTCGGGTGCTCTAACCACTGAGCTACTGGAAGACTCGTTGTGGGCATAGGTCATATTAACCATGTTTCTTTACCCGGCTCGAAAGTACTCGTAAAAATAGTTGGGTATTCTCGGTCAACCTTTCTTACAGCTTTCTATTGAATATCACTTATTTTCCCATCTCTGAGAAGGAGGGAATCGAAAGTTGACATTGGGGCTTAAGACCTCCACGTAATCCTCGGATGCTTTCGTGAGATAGCTGGAAATATCGCAGCCGACCTCCTCTCTTGATTTTGAATGTAAGTGATTTCCCTGCATCTGGAGAGGAGAAAAAACTACCTGAGGCCATTATACTGACAGGTGATTTTTGGACGTTTTTGAAAGATAGTCGCAACTATTCGGAAATTGTCACAAAATAATCGGCAACCCTTGATCGATCGTTGTAAAAGTTCGGATGAATGAAAGTGGTTTTTGTCTCTGCGAAGTAGAGAACGTTGCTTCAGCTAAATTATCCACGGGTTATCCTCAGAAATAGCCTCCCACGCAGACGCTCTAAGGGTTTTCGCGTGACGAAACCGTAAGAGCTTCTGCTTGGGAGGCTACCTCAGAAACGTTTGTAAGATAGTCAATAATATATATGTGGGAGTTCTCAAAATATTCAGGAATAATCACCCGATAGCGTTACAGTTTTCTCATGAGTGCAAGTGATCCTGGTATTTAGTAGCAACCTATAAAACAGCTTCAAAGTACGTTGAGTGAGCATAAGGTTACAAGAGGATTCATAGCCATGACCATAACGTCCAATTATTGAGCTATCAAGCTTTTTCTCTTTCAGCCATTTATTTTTTTTTATGTTTTTGTAAACGTGAATTTCATTATTTCTTGCTCAGATTCCATTACCGCCAGTACCACCGCACGCAACGCAGCGGCTCAAAAAGGACGAGAGAAAGCACAGCCTACCTGCTGACATACACCGAGAGTAAGTTTATTGATGTGCTTAATACGATTGCAACACTACTAAACGTGCTACTGAGAGACCAAAACAGACCAATTTTGCCGGAGAGTCGAACTCCTTTTTAAAAAACCAAACCACAATAGGCGGTAGGCCGTATCCACAACTCCCTTCGGTTGATTCTACCGTTTTGATGAAAAGTCCTTGTCACTTTGACAGAATTTTGTCCCCGCGATTGGCCTCATAAGTTCAATCATACGTCAGGTCGCGGAAAGAAAATTTTCGTTGTGGCCACGTGCGACCTTTGAAAACCTTATTTTCCCCAGTTCCTAGTACTTACTTATAAGAGCAGGCGCACTTATTGACTTATTCGTGCGAGTAACTCGACTAGGCATCTTTATGCAGCTTGTCACGCCCGAAACAGTGTCACGCAACTTGCATGAATAATTGCTCATTGTAACATATACCCTTAAACGGACATTTCCTACAGTTTATTGTTGCCGCAGTAGTTCCGAGGCTCTTAGAACTCAATTAGAGTTTCAGCACTTTCGTCGTCCGCTGTAGTTCGGAAAACATGACAGCATGTTTAGTGTTCAAGGTAGCACTCTCAAGAGTCTCATGTTGAGTTTTTCTTACATTCCCAGCATTGTTCCGGCGCCGAATTCTAAACCTAGACGTCAAAGCGAACACCCCACACGTCAGAGTTTGTGGTATGACCAGGGGGACAAACAGGTAAAGCAAGTTTTATCCCCTGTGTTTGCTTTAAGTCAGGAACGTGCTGATCAGTAATTTTCGTTTGAATGTTCACAATCAAGGATTTCAAGCACAGACTCAAAAGTTAAAATAAACAACTGCTCGTTAGCGTTAATATAATTGACCAGTTATAACCAACTTCTACAACCAGTGAATGGTACCAAGGGTAAGGCCTACCCCCCCCCGCCCCTTTTAGGATTTATTATTTCATCCTAAAACGTAGTATTTAGGTCCACCTTGTACAGTTTAATAAACAGTACCACAGGAAAGTGCCACTCAGTAACTTAAATTTGAGTCCTTACACTTTCATTCACAGACTCAGAAATATTAGAACCACCTTGCACAGCACAATAAACATTAACAGAGGACGAACTCTGCTCAAAAGCTTTCATTTAGAGAATGGTTACACTTTGGGATTCCATGCACAAAAGTAAAATTTAGAACAAGAATTTATGAAGAAAGGTCTAACTGATAACGAAAGAGTAAGGGTTACGAAACTCACTTCGTTTTTATCACGTACAAACTGGACCTAATACCGTCCGTTTCAGGCCGTTTCCTTGTTGTTTTCCTGAAAGCACCAACTTTGCAAAGTTGAACAAGGTGGAAAGTAAAAAACATTTAACTTCTTCAACTTAATATTGCTTTTACTAAATGCTAAATACAGTCAAATAGCTATTTATGGTCGCAAACTGAAGTATCTTTGCCGCAATACTGTGCTTATTAATGCATGAACTGCTCTTCTTTATAGGACTTTCTCAGACCTATCAGGGAACTCCTTCCTCCTGCTTTGTTTCAGTCATCTTTTTTCCACATTCAGTCATAACACTGATATCTTTCCTTCCGGTAGGTTTCTCAATCAAAGTCCCTCGAGGCTCTCTCAGAGACAGATGTGCTCGCCCCACCGGTTCCACAGAAGGGGTCATCTTCCGAATCCCCGGAGCCAGTGCCTCGTAGAACTGGTATCGCCGGAAAACTCCAGCAAAGGAGCTCATCACCAGCGGGCATGCTCAGAACAGTTACCTCTCCGCTACAAGACAAGTATTGTTGTTTTCATCTGTACATTATGCCGTTTTTATTCATGTTGAATTCATAATGGGGCTTTAATTCTCAAATCCTCATTAGTGGTCTAACTAGAGATAACAAGTTCCCATGTTTCAAACACCAATAACCACACTTTTGCTCAAATGTGTCCCTACTGGACCATTCCATTTTGTCGGTAAATTTATAGTAATTTATCAGTCAGTTTTTCACTATATGCAACGCACTCAATAGGTTCATACATCTTGTTCATATGTGAATTATATAATGTCCAACGACACTTTTGGTATTACGGGTACTTGAACTGTCCTCGAAGCATGCAGGACGTATTTTTAAACCTGTAGGACCCTGTAAATGACCTAAATTGCCACGGATCTCCCTGAAGCTCAATGGCTAGGGCCTCCCAGCAGAGTGCAGAAAGTTTGACTCCACTGTGGGAATGGTACAGTTTACTTACAACTTGACAACCTTTTACAGTTAACATTTTTGACTTTCCAATCTGTCGCTACATTGATGTTTTCTGCGGGTTTCTGATGTTTTCTTTCTTTAATGGATTATTTCAATTTGATGTTTTTTCATTTGTAGCGGTCAACTGTCCCCCGCTCTTCCCCCGAAGCGTAAGAGTATCATGGCTTTCAGCCCCGCAGATAGCTCTGCATCTGTGCCCCCACCCCTCCCTTCAAGGAATTCAGGTGGTCTTCCAACAAATCTTGCAATAAACGGAGCGGCCACTGGGGAGGATTCTGTACCAAAACCATCTGCTGATGAAGACAACGTGCCTGCACTACCCCCCAAGAAGTCCGTGTCTCGGATGTCTGGTGAAGTAAACGAACTCGCGGTTCCAGAGAAAGCCAAGGTAGGAACAAGTCACTCTCTTCTTCCCTTTATCGCCTGTCCTGTTTTTTGGTTGTGGTGCCCCATGCACAGAGCAAACTTTCTTTGACACATTTTCTTTGACAAACGAGTTTCCCATATGTACGGTTGAGCAACTATTCTTTGACAATGTCGTTGCCTAGTGCCGGCATTGACTTTAGACAGCTGAACGGCAAGCGCCTAAAGGGGAAAGCTTGGAAGCTGTGCAGGAACATTTTTCCAGGAACATTTTTGCGAAACAAATGGCTCGTTTATCAAGTAACGCAAGTTCAGTGAACTCACGTGGCTTAGCAGCAGTGCTTTTATTGCGACATCATAGCAGCTAAAGATGGGTTAACATTGGTTTCGCCTTCTCCATGGACAGTCGAGGCCTTTGGTGTTCCTAAAAGAGGAGGATTTGACTGAAACGGCTTAGTGACGCGCTATAGCTCCCAAAACGAGAAAAAATGCGAATAAAAAGGCAAGTGAATGGGGGTTCTGGAGACTAATTATCCACAAGTCATTACCAAATTTTCTTTGCGAACCCATCTACACAAGCAAATATGAGATCTGTCAAACTTTCTTTAACAAAAAGTGGCATGCCAATTTTTTGGCAAAGGCATTTGTCTTGAAAAGACATTAAAAAAATGCCAAAGAAACTCGTCAACACCTGGAAAACTTGCTCGCGTGTATGGGACGTAGGCGCTGTACCTATCTAAGTTATCTCAGGCTTTGGGAAGGCCTTAAACCAGAAGAAGCGGTAGGCCTGGCTTTACGAGGAAATATTGTTGCGAAGACCTTGTTACTTTCACTAAACTGGGAATATGTTTTTCCGAGCAAAATTTCTTTTTATAATTAGTTAATTAGTTTATGCTTATACACTCAAGATCAAATGAAATTATGAATATATGAAATTCATACATTTGAACTGCGGAATGAAGAAATAAACGTAAAGAAAATCCTCGCAGTTATTAACGCAACTTATGCAGTTGCGAAAAGAAAGCCTGAAAAAATCAGGCTTTCCGGGATTCGAACCCTAACCTCTGCGATACCGGTGCAGCGCTCTAACCAATTGAGCTAACAAGCCAACTGGGAGCTGTTCATTAAATTGGTTCCTAATATACCCAGGAAACATGAAGATGAAATTATGAATATATGAAATTCATATATTTGAACTGCGGAATGAAGAAATAAATGTAAAGAAGATCCTCGCAGTTATTAACGCAACTTATGCAGTCATCGCAGAGGTCAGGGTTCGAATCCCGGCAAGCCCGATTTTTGCAGGCTTTCTTTTCGCAACTGCATAAGTTGCGTTAATAACTGCGAGGATCTTCATTACATTTATAACACTCAAGATCCTCATTCATTAATTGTACTTATTTATTTTCCCCGCATTTGTTTCTATTTAACCCAAGCGTCCCACAACGTTGACGTCCTCCGACGATGACGCTCGGTTAGCGCCAGAACTGCCGGAGAAAAGGAAGAGTTACGCAAGTACCACATCCAGCCGGGCCTCCTCAGTGTTCTCCGACACAGTCCCTGACGCCACGTGCCCATTGTCTCCACTCTCCCCTTCAGGACAGTTCACCGATAGAATGGGCAATATGTTACAGAATCCCTTCCCTCTGGAATCCTGCAAGTCATCAGGATCTTCAACCTCAACTTTATCCGCTACGACTCCCCGGCCGGGAGTAGGGGGTCTCACATCCCCAGGGTCGAGTAACAGCGGAGCTAATGGATATAGTTACGTTACGCCTCCGACGTCCCCCCGGGTGCCGTATGATTACGTTTCATCGCCCCATGAGACGGTAGCTAGCTGGGTGTCGGAAAACACAAGCTATTTTTCGGCGTCTTCTTCTTTTGATACCGATGTTTTGTCACCTGGAAGTACACCTCCTCTCGAGCGGGGATTAAATGAGAGGGCGCAGCCTCTGTCTTCAACACCAAGGAATCTCGATCTTATTACGGGAACATCACCTTCTAATAAAGACTCAACCCCACCGCTTGTCCCGTTTAAAGGGAAGCTGGCATTTTCCAAATCGGTTGAAAGCTGGTCGTTTTCGAAAACGACGTCTACGGTGACTTCATCTAATACGAACTTGGAAACGAGGCAAGTATCACGTGACGAGCCAGTGCCAAAGTCTCGCACGCCAGTCCCCATACCTCGAAGAGGAACTGTAAGTTCATCAAGTAAACCAACAGGTTCGTTATCTCGCTCAGTCTCGGACGCATCCGATGCACGGCCGAACTTTGCTGAACAAGATAATCCGCCACCTGCGGTCAAACCGCGAAAATCATTGCATTTTCCAGCCGATCAGGGCCCGAAGTCTCCTCCGCCCAAACCTCCGCGGCCCTCGCAGTCTCCAGCAACCAAAGCACCTCCGCCATTGCCGAAACCTTACGTGTCCAAGTCGGCGGACAGTTCTCCAGCAGCTCAACGTAAAGCAGTTAATTCAGAAAGAAAAGAAACGTAGCAAGGTGACTTGATACACAAAGCAATTTTTTCTGCAAGGAGAAGCAGTGAAACTTCCCGAAAGCGAACACATTGTCACTGTGAAGCACACACAAGCACTGCATTTTTAACCTCTCGAAACATGCAGCTCATAAGCTCATTTGTTGTAAGGAATGCTCCTGTTCGGAATGTTATAATGTTGTTAGTAATTACCCTAACATCTTTATTTTCGCGGGATGCAAAATGTGCACAAAATGTGCAATACGTAGGTAAAATTTCAAAAATTTTGATACGTGTCTTTCAAATCTGAAAGAAGAAAAAAACTTTCAGTCCAAGAGTTATTTTTTATCGTGGTTATGGAGTGAAAGCCAATTTTTATTTGCTATCAGTATAGTAACCAGCATATATTTGTGATACCGTCATATTTCCTTTCTGTGGATTTATTTTCGCGAACCTTTGATGATTCACAGAAAAAGACTCGCACAAAAATAAAATGCTTTAGGGTACATGTGTGATAGAAGTAAGCTTGAAGTGGACAACGGGTATGATGAAGTGTAAGTAGTTGTCTTAATTAAAGGGGCACTGTCACCAATTTTTAGGATTACTATAAAAAGCTAAAAGAGACATTGCAATCAGAGGAAACCGAAAAAGTACAGGTTTAGTTTCGTTTAAAATTACTCCACCAGTTCTCGAGCTCTGAAACTATAATTAGGTATGTTTGGCGGTAGATCGCTAGAATGGAAGTGGATTGCACCAAGTTTCTCCTTTGTTTCTTGGCGAAATCGCCAGAAACTATGTTTTTTTTTCTCCCTTAAAGAAAGTCATTCGATGCCTTTCTCTTCATGTTCTAGGAGCGTTCCGTGTGTGGAAAAGGTATTTAATGTAAATTTTAGATCATTTTCCACCCAAAACCGTGAAAATTCCCGTGACAGAGCCCCTTTTACTATTTTTAGATTGCTCCTAGTAACCATAGAAGGAATCCAACCCAAGCACGTGTGATTTTACACCAGTTTTCCGGTATTTTGGCCAAGCGTTCTCGCTCACTGTCTTCAGGCCGGTTCCTGATCTTGCTTCTAGTTCCAAAAAGTTGGCCATCAGTTTGGGAAAATGTCATCACTCATGCTGTACATATCATAGATTTAAGTGAATAATAGATATCTGTATTCTTAGAGAATTTTAGTTATTTTTATAAAACAGAAGTTGTTTTCCCAGTACGAAAATGAGCAAATTATCTGACGAAATCTTTCCGGAAGCCACACTAATGAAGTATTTTAAATTAGATTAATAGCAAGCCAGCGACAACAATGTACGTGAATTTTTTTTTTAACTTGTGAATACAATGTTTTTTTAAATTCTATTATCTTTGCCTCAAGTTTATCTTGGTTAGCAGATGTGGTAACATGCTGTAGTTTCTCGAGGAACAGATCTGAACCCCTACCCTCCCCCTATCCCTCCCAGTTCCCTTAATCCATGTTCCCATGACTGTGAGAGGCAGACCAATGTGGTCTACTCGAGAGTAGCTTACCCTAGTACGACACGGTCTGTACTCCCCTAGAAGGCTTCTTGGTGTCAATTAACGCCCCCCCCCCCCCCCCCCACCACCAGGACCTCTTATTACCCCGCCGTAAGGACGGGGTCTAGTAACACCCATTTTTTTTCCGTGGTTTTTTTTTACCCCGCCGTCAGGACGGGGTCTAGTAATACCCGTTTTTTTTTTTGTCGTGGTCAGTTGCCCCAGACCTTCGCTCGGTCAAAACAATACTTGCCGGTAAACCTTGTTCGTTTAGCGTTTATTCGCCAGAATTTTCATGAAAATTTGTGTAGAAAATTATCGGCGATTTAATGGCATGAAAATTCCTTCGATGAAAACAAGAACGAAGGTGCTTGTGAGCTTTGAAGCTGGCATGAATTTGCCAAACCTGCCCTCGCACGGAAACATTACATCACTGAAACACAAAAGGTGATCCGGGGAAGTCCCTTGCTTTCGCCAAGTTGAAAAATTCAACAGTGAAATGCAAGCATATTTTTGGCAGTTTTGCTTTGCTTCGCCAAAATCTTTAGGGAAAGTTGTGTAGAAAAGTGCAAGAAATTCAATGGAGTTGACTTCTCTTCAATGAGAGCAAGGAAAAAGGTGCTAGCGAGCTTTGAAAGCCAATGATTCATGCTACGTGCCGTAGCGCATAAACATTACGTCATTGAAACACAGAAGCCGATTCGGAGAAGTAAACTTGCTTGCGCCAAATCACTCATCGAATCACGGCCTAAAATAGACTTTTACGGTTTTTCATCGCTGCCAGTTTCCTTTAGATTTTAGAATGAGTTTTTTATCAAGAAAGCTATTTAAATTTCCGAGCCCTTGCTATTTAGAATTCCGCTGACATGTCAGTTCGTTTATTTAAAAAAACGTGACTTAACTGAGTCACGCTATGGTCAAAACATTTCGTCACGTTCTTCTTCGCGAAAGCTGGGACAAGTGGATGACCAAGGAATGAGGGATGGGGTTCATACTATCAGGGATTCATGTTACCACAGGGAGAAGGGTGCGGAGCAGACGCATAAGGGGAAATGGCAGCAAACACAGGTACCATAAATCATCAACTTTAAAATTTACACCACTTGAGCTCGTATCTTGAGTGACCGTAATTTTGCTCTCTGGGAGAAGGAGAAGAACGGCGGGGTCCAATGAAAGTAGGAACGAAGGTGCTAGCGAGCTTTGAAGCTGGAATGAATTCGCCTAACTTGCCGTGGCACGTAAACATTACATCACTGAAACACAGAAGCCGATTCGGGGAAGTCCCTTGCTTTCGCCAAGTTGAATAATTCAACAGTCAAATGCAAGCATTTTTTTGGCAGTTTTGCTTTGCTTCGCCAAAATCTTTAGGGAAAGTTGTGTAGAAAAGTACAAGGAATTCAATGGAGTTAACATTTCTTCGACGAGAGCAAGGACGAATGTACTAGGGAGCTTGAGTTTGAAAGCTGGCATGAACTCGCGATCGCTATGAACTTAGTAATTTATTAATATGATGTAAAGTATGTATGTATGAGTGCCAAGAAGTGAGTAATACTGCCCTCCCTAATTTCCCCCCGACCACAGGCCTTAAAAGTAAGAAATTAGAAATGAGAACCAAGATAAAAGAAAAATGCTTGACCCCGGCGGGATTCGAACCCACGACCTCCGGATTAGAACACCGTCGCTCAACCAACTGAGCTACGAGGCCAGGCTGAGTCACGCTGTGATCAAAATAATAATTTCATCACGCTCTTCGTCACGCACGCTAAAACAGAGTGATTAGGCAAGTCGTGTCTTGATTTATATTATCATCGCAAGCACGTAAAAGATACGATAAATCACCAACTTTAACCTGGCCGTAATATATTTTGGACCCCAAGGGCAGGGAGAACAACGGCGGGGTTAATGCCCCCTGGGGCTTTTCTTGTTTTTTTTGGTGGTCACTTGCCCCAGACCTCCAGTTTTCGCTCGGCCAAAGAAATACTTGTCGTGTCTTTCGCTACACAGCCAAAGACTTTTATCTTGAGTGACCGTAACATATTTTACACCCCCGGGGGAGGGAGAACAACGGCGGGGTCTAATGCCCCTGGGGCTTTTCTTGTTGTTCTCCAATTCCCTAACCTAACAACCCTGCTACGTAAAGTTTGCATGCTATTGTCATTGGTGTAACAAGTGCAGGTAACGTCCTTGCGTCATAAATAATATACAAATGTAGATTATTGTAAACTTGTGAATACAACTGTATATCTGTAACATTATAACCTTCGAACACGGCTAGGTGATCGTGAGCACATATACACGAGCACGCTCGTTGGTTCTTCAAATAGTGGAAGATTCGCCCTTCTGAAACGCATTTTTATTCGATATTTTTTTATCTTAGGCTAATTTTATTTGACTATCTATCATTTACAGGGGGATAAAAAGTAGAAACATGATCGCCTTAAGGAATCTGCCTATTCAAAATAAAGATTATCTGTCAATAAAAATGGACGGAAAATGTGTTCTTCCAAAATGGCGGGGAAATACATTATTCTTTTGTCTCCATGGTAACTGGCCCTTGTTGCCTCGTTTTAAGCCAAATATTCCTTTGAATTCTGCAGATGGGATCGAGGCAACAAGGGCCAATTAACAATGAGACAAAAGAGTAGTGTATTTTCCGTCATTTTCGAATGAGGTGTATTGTCCATTTGCAAGTATGAGGCGCTATCCTTCGCTGAACGTTTGTTACATCTGGTACAAGCTGAAAAGCATCTTAAAGCTGCGACCTATGACATCATTGTCGGTACTTACAAGATGCAGTTGTAAGGCCTATTAACTCGCTCTTTTGGCGGAGAAGGAATATGCTGGGATTTTGGATTCCGTCGCCAAGGTGGATGAGATCTTCAAGAAGTCCAACTCTACTCCACCTAAGCCGTCCTCTTCCGTGTCCCGCATCATCTGTTGGCACTGTGGCTTTCCGGGTCACCGCATGGTGCAATGTTTCCGTCTGAAAAACAACCGTTGGCGACCTTATGGCCTTGGGCGCCCGCCTCGGCCTCCTAATAGCAGCAGCGGTTTTGGCAAAAGTCAATAGTTTTCTTTTGCTTAGTGAAGCTTTGTCACCGTGGTTTATTTCCACTATTAAATGTTTTTTCCCCAAAATTTTTTTTATTTTCTTTTGGGGTTTAGGGAGAGGAGGCCTAATTTTCCCCTTTTTGCTTTCCTGAGATGACGGCTTTGAAGGGAATCTAATTTCCCTACACAGAATACCGGGGCGAAGGCTGTCTTCTCCCGGGTTAACTCCTTTATTTCCATTTTTCAGCCATTATCCAAGCGTTTAAAGACAGTTCATCCGTTCAAAACCAGTGGGAGGTTTTGAAAGATTTTGATCCCACCTCTGTTCACTTCGTAGTTGTCTCGTGGGTTTTTCGTGTATCATTCAAGTATAGTGGTTGAATTCTAGGCATGCATACGTTCAGCTACATTCAAGTAGTTTTTCAAGTTTGACTTGTCTCTGCAACCCAAGTTCGAATGTTCTGCTTTCTCACTGGCTCGCTAAATTTGACCAATGGGGCAAATCTCTTTGTTTTATAGAAGGCTTTTTATCTTTTTCTTAAGCATCGAAAGTCTCCTCGGACGCGAAAAATTTAACTAAGGTCGTACGAGGTGGTCTGTCGTACTGAAGGCGTGTAACGCGTATTGTGCCTCTTGCGATATAATCCTGTGCAACGTAGCGGAACGGGGCTCTGTCGAAAAAAGATCACATTGCTAGTATTTAGAAAGACAGGCTAAACACGACTCCCGCTTGTCGTTGAAGTTATTCTAGCCTTTAAAATGGAGCTTTCCCAAGTACAGTCCTACAAATAGTGCATCAGATACGAGCATCGCCGAAAGTCACTTAATTTACTTTACAGCGACGCTTTTCTTTTTCATACGTAATGTCAGTTTCTTTAATTTATGAACCAACTAGGAAGTCAAAGAAACCATCTCCAACGGATACGCTACCAAATCCTTAGTCAGTAACATTTCCTGAAAAGTAAAAATTTCGATACATATAAAATAAAACGTTCTGTAAACCTCAGGTTCCCGTTAAAATTAAGTACGCCCAGCCGATTGTTCGAGAAGGAGCTATCCTTAATCTTTTAGTTCATACAAGGACGCCGCATGACATTAAATCACCTAGCTGATCAAGCACAACAGAGTGCAGTGTAGTGTCCAAAACTCGGCTTCTCATCGTTTGGTATCCCATTACCTGTGGTACCAAACGACCCTTCAATCCACACGGGGTTTTGCATTTTCTCTCGTTCACGATCAATTCACCATAAAAGAGGTAAAACTGGTTACACGGAGAAATGCAGCTTTTCCCAGGGAAACTTCATATTTACGTAGGTTAAGTTGCCTCGTGTGACCACCGGGTATTGTAAAATATCGACTGGATTGGACTGAACTGGAGTTTTAAGCTTGGATTTGTAATATATAGATTTAGCCAAGGCTAGAAGCGGAGAGTTCTATTTTTTGTTTTTGTTTGTGCTTTTTTTACTTTTTAATTTCTGAAAATGAAGTCGTTAAACAAAAAAAAGACAAAATTTACTTTCCCCTCTAAAAATCAAACCCGCACCTTTCACTTCAAAGGTGAACGCGATGTCACTGTGCTAAGCTGGCGCTAATTTCAATACTTATCCGGCTGTTTATCGATCGCAGCTCGATCGAGATAAACACGGGTGTCAATACCTGGGAAAATGTGGTCGAACCGCCACAAAAACCATGGTTGTGGACAGAAATTACCTGAAGGCACTAGTTCTGCTAAATTTGACGTCGGGACCGCTGCCAAATACCTGCAAACTCAAGCAATGTGCACTAAGGTCGCAGCGGAATGAAGGCAAATTTCGTTACTTGAACTTTTTGCATTCCACCAAAAAGACAACTGAGTATTCTTTTGAACTTTTTCTTTCCATTTATAGATATGATGTTTTTTTTCTCAAGAATAAAACTTCAGCACTCTCGAACAATCGTTTTGCTAATTAAGCTACTGGTTAAGCTTTAATTAAATGAAACCTCTTTTTTAAAAGCGACGATGCTCATGCGATTTCCCGCCAAGAAAAAAGCTGGTTGCCCAAAAGCGCAGCACTGACGATTTTCTGCCAAGAAAGGTTGACTTGGGACTCCCCTCCTTCTCCCCAATCATCATCATCATCATCATCATCATCATCATCATCATCATCATCATCATCATCATCATCATCATCATCATCATATCCTTTATTTAAACGCGATATAAAGACTCGG
The DNA here is from genome assembly GCA_964030785.1 of Siderastrea siderea. NCBI lineage: Eukaryota > Metazoa > Cnidaria > Anthozoa > Scleractinia > Rhizangiidae > Siderastrea > Siderastrea siderea. The sequence goes on from OZ034972.1 coordinate 21,881,930, forward strand.
TACGGACGGACGTAAGTACGTACGCTGACGTCACAACCAAAATTTCTCGTATCGATAGGTTACCAGATTTGCTTACCACTGGTGCTCCGCTCTGCGGCCTTCGCCCGCAAAGGAGCTCCGCTAAAACATGTACTGGATTCAGTAAAACATGGCTTTGTAAAACAGACTTTAAAGTCTGTGAAATAAACGAACTTCAACAACCTGCTTACAAAGTTTTTTTTATATAGGGTGGCTAATTTAGCAATTTATCAGTCTTCTGAAACAAATGTAGATAACTTTCTTGTCAATTTTCAGGATATTGTTTTGCATATTACGAGGCAAAACCTACAAAAACAAATCAGGTGCCATCCAATTCGACTTCGACATAACATTAGACTTTTGTCGCATTTAAACTGAAATTAAAGTGAGGCAAATACTTAGTCATTGATGCTTATCACTCTAAATTATTTTTAAACCAACTAGTTTTCGTGGCAAGTTAAGGCCAATTGATGGAAATTGTGGTTTACATGTCAAACAGCAGCAAATTGCAGTGAAATGGTTTACGGCCCTATCTGTTCAAGAACTGTGGACGCTTAACAGGGAAAAATGAAAATTTACCAATGAAGTTGAGGTTTTTGGTGCTGAAATGCATGAAGTAGCCGATAAAAAGAAAAAATCTCGTGTTCGTGCCAAGTCATACAACGTTAAAGTTGCATAATTTTTGAGTTTAATTTTGATGGCAACTCAAAATTTGCCAAAACGCTCACCCTCTAACGTGACTGGTTAAAACAGGTGTTGTAAGTAAAAGCAAGCATAAGGCACAACCTCTCATGCCAAGTGATTTCGGGATTAAAAGCTCACCCAAAAATGGAAAATTGTTCTGGAAACGTTTCAATCACAGTGTGCACACTGCGAGAAGGCCTTGCAGTATTTTTTGCCCGTTTAAACAGTTTCCTCTGCTCAATGATTTTAGAAGTTAAAGCTTGTACCAATTTGGTGAGTTTCAAATAAGCTTAACTCGCAGCCGTACAAGGGGGTGGATGCCACCCGCCCTCAACATCTATCGGAATTACCTTGGGAGCTTTCATTTTGACGGCCCAAGGCCTTCAGTGGCTGTTCGTTCAGTTTAATGTGAGGTTGCCATGCCAACCAAGCTTTGATAGGCATGTCAGCCGAAATATTGAGGTTTTTGTTTTGAAGTGCTTTGTAATTTGTTTCGTTCCTCAGAAGTTTTAGTTTTCTTGGCTATTTTAGTGTCAATCTGTTGATTTCCTTTAATTTTGGATATATAAAGTTGATTTTCTGAAAATAAAATAACTATGTGACATGACTGTCAATGGCTTAATGTTACGTCATATGGGGTAGATAGATAGATAGTTTATTGAAGCTTTAAAATCACAGTTTTAGAGCTGAATTAGATAAAACTTTACAAGTGAATTCAAATAATAAAACCATGCGAAAATGTGAGGCATGAAAACCACATAACAAAATCGTCTATATACAATTGCTATAGAAAAAGCTATTCTTTTATTTAGTCTGTTCGTTTTGCGAATAGGAACTTGATGTCTTCGATTATTTCCCAGATTAAAATTGTAGATTGTGCTAGGCTACGAAGTAGCTGAAGTACAATCAGAATTCTGTTATTGTTGCACGAAGAATTCACTAATTGGTCTTGGCCTCAATTATACAGAAATACCAAAGTCATTAAAAGCGAAAATTATGCAGCGCGAAAAAGGTTTCCTTAAAAGGTTATGCATACCATATATGGTCCGGGCAATCCCATAAGCCTAGGCGCCAGTACCTAGCCGGCGGCCATTGAACTTTGCCACAACAAAATAAATAGACTAAGGAAACTAATAACTAAGCATCTTTATTAACACAAAACTTGACACAAAACAAAATGACATGATGCGACAAGGATCTTGTTGAAGACAAAGCAGTAGGCAAAATGAGTCCAATCTGCAAAGAGATAAAAGGACATTGTTGGCACGGAAGTCATGTAAATAGGGAGGGTGGGAGGGAATTAGTGAATTCTTCGTGCAACAATAATAGAATTCTGATTGTACTTCAGCTACTTCGTAGCCTAGCACAATCTACAATTCTATAGCATGTTGCACTCAGAATTCACTAATTGGTCTCGTTTAAAGCAACTGACCTAAGAAATGACTGCTGTGCCAAAGGAAACAGAGTGGCGAGGGCGGTAATAAAAACGGTTGAAGGTAGTCTCCCTCGACCAGTCGGCTGCTGTCAGGATATCTTTCACTGATACACCGCTCTGTCTTGCTGTAGATGAAGAGGCGCCTCTTGTTGAGTGAGCTTTAAAAACACTTATGTCTATCCCAGCATCCTGTAGAGTCAGCTTTAGCCATCTACCTATGGATGTTGAAGAAACGGGAGAATAAGGTCTTTGAGTTGCTAGAAACAAGGGCTGACTATCACCACTACGGTTGCGGTGATTTTCTGTCTTCTTAATGTATTCCCTTAGACAGGCAACTGGGCACAACTGAACATTGCCTTTAAGAGCTGGGAAAAAGAAGGTGACATCTTTTCCCGGAAGTCTGGTCTTAGTTAACCCTGGAATCTTGAACTCCACGCCCTCAGGTAGATACTGCATAAATGCCAAATCTAAGGCATGCAAATCAGACTGTCGCTTGGCACTTGATAGAGCAAGTAACATTGCACACTTCCTTGAGAGGCGTTTGATATCTAAGTTACTGTTATCTGGCCACTTCTCAAAAAGATTAGTTACCACAGAAACCTCCCAAGTGCCAGAGTAACGGGGTTTAGGTGGTCTCTTATTGAATACCCCCCTCATAAAGCTACACACAATTTTGTGTTGACCCAAGGGAGATTCATCCAAGGGTGGAACTGTGGAGCTAATAGCTGATCTATAAGTGTTTATTGTAGAATATTGTTTACCTTGCTCAAACAACTCTGTGAGAAAGTGAACTAAATCACTTACAGCTGGACAAAAGGGATCAATCTGTCGTTGGCGACAGGACTTGTACTGAGCATTTGATGATCTACGTTGGGCAGAGAGGAGAATATCTGTAGCTTCTTTCGATATGCCCTCAGAAGAGAGGTGTTCCCTGAGAGTCTCCATCCTGCTAGAGGCAGGGAGTTGTTGACGATCATTGGATGTCTGTTCCCCAGTGGGTCTAACAGCAGGTCGCTGTGGGTTGGAAGCAAAACTGGGTTGTCTGTTAGCAACTGTAGTAGGTGGGGGTACCATGCCTGCGCTGGCCACACTGGGCATATGATCAACAAAGTTGCTCCTTCGAGGCTTATCTTCCTCAGACATTTGCTGATCAAGTTGAAAGGGGGGAAGGCATAAGCATTCTCTTCCCTCCAAGGCTGAACCAGGGCATCGTACTGTTCTGCTAGGGGATCTGGCAGATAACTGTAGAATCTCTCCAACTGTGTGTTGTTCCTGTTGGCAAAAAGGTCTACAGTAAAGGGACCGAAACTGTGATTCAGAACTTTTAACACTTCCGAATCGAGCTTCCAGTCCGCTGCATCTGGTTTTGCTCGAGACTCTGCATCTGCTATGACATTCAGTCGACCTGGAATGTGCTCCGCTCGAAGAGTGATTTTCCTCGAGAGGCACCACTCCCATAGTGAACGAGCATGTTTGTCCAACACACCCTGCTTGGCTCCCCCCATTTTGTTTACATAAGCTATAGCCGATGTATTGTCCATTTGTATCAGGACATGGACATTGTTCAAGCATTTGGTGAAGGCCTTGATTGCGAGAGTAGCGGCAAGCAGCTCCAAGCAATTTATGTGAAGTGAGGATTCGTGAAGAGACCAGGTTCCCCTTGTCTCGATCCTGTTGCACACAGCCCCCCAGCCTGACCCTGAAGCATCCGACTGGATTAGCAGGTCTGGAAGGAGAGGCTTCACCGGTCTGGAGTTGGCTGTGGCCAGGTTGGTTACCCACCATTCCAGGTCTAATATAGCTTCTATGTCTAGAATTACCTTCTGATGGAGGGGAACTTCCTGGTGGTCTAAGGAGTTCTTTTGGTGTTGAAGTGCCCTGTAATGGAGTGGAGCCTGGAAAACAGCTGCCTTCGCTGTTATCATTTTGCCAATTAAACGTGCTAGATCTGATTGTGAGGCAGTCCTGGAACTTAGAAGTCTTCTGCAGTCGTTCCGGAGGTTCAGGACTTTGCTTTCCGGAAGGGAAAAGCTCATGTGAATGGAGCTGACCAGAACACCTAGGAATTCCATTTCCTGTGAAAGGAATAGAATAGATTTGTCCATATTCACAACGAACCCCAGATTTTCCAACAGGTGGAGCATTAGCGATGCATCTCTCATAGCTCCCTCCCTCTGAGAATTTAGGGTTAGCATGTCGTCTAGGTAAATACATATCCTTAGACCCAGTCTCCTGACATAAACTATCAGGGGCTTCAGCACTTTTGTGAAGACCCGAGGTGCTGAAGTGAGACCGAAGGGAAGGCATTTGAACTGGTAAGTTACATTCTTGAACTGAAAGCAAAGTAGCTTTTGGTGTGCCGGATGGATGGGAATGGCAAAATACGCGTCCCTGAGGTCGATTTTGCACATGAAGTCGAGAGGACGAAGGCTGTCCGCAACCACCTTCAAGTCCTCCATCTTGAAATGATGGTGGCACACAAATGAGTTTAGTGTGGACAAGTTTATCACCGGGCGTTGCCCTCCCCCTTTCTTCTCGACTAGGAAAAGGTTGCTGCAAAAGAGATTGCTGTGGTAGGGAACTTGCTGTATTGCTCTCTTGTCTAAGAGGCTGGCAATCTCGTCCTCCACTAGGGCGAGCTGACTGGCATTCAAAGGATGTGGGGAAGGCAGCCGTGACTGCCTGGGAACCCCTGTGAGCTCTAGTTTGTAACCCTTCACAGTGTTGAGAGTCCCCTGGTCTGATGTTAAGAGTTCCCAGTTCTGGAGAAAATACTTTAGCCTCCCCGCCCTCGGGATGTTCTCTAAGTTGACGTAGACAAAGGGAAGGGGGGAAAGTGAATGAGTATGAGGAAGGCTTACCTTTGTTTCCCCTGTAAATAGTTTCTGTTGGGAGTTTGCGAGGGCTGCTTGTTGGACTTCTGTTCGAATGCAAGCCTTTGGTCCACCCCTACCAGGTAAGGCTTCCCTTGGGAGGGGGCCCTCCGAAAAGGCCGATTGTTATTGTAAGGCCTCTTCTTATTAAAGCTTTGACTGCTTTGATTTCCAGAAGGCGAATGGGCTTTGTGAGAGAGTGGTCATTCTGCCCATGGGTGTTTGATGAACTATTGCCTCTAGAAGATTTCTTTTTGAACTGGTTTTTCTTGCTTTGAGGCTGGATGGCTTTAGAGACTTTTTCAGCCAGTTCACCAACAAAGTTAAGTTCCTTGGCTTTAGATTCACCAAACAGGAACTTCTGCATAGAATCAGAGTGCTTACCGAGCTCAGTTATGTCGGTGATATGTGTGGACTTAACAATATCCTGACGTCTATGTTTGTTAACAGTAGCCACAGCATGTCCCAGCAAGCGAAGGCTTTTGAGAACCAGGTTGATTGCCTCACCGACCTGTACAGCCTGTGGGTCCCGTTTCAAATGCTGGAGAAGGATGCAAAGTGGACCAGCTGCATCCATATAATTTCTCTCAGTCACTTGGAGATCCTGTTCCCAGCGAAGATTAGCTAGAGACTGCTTACCTTGAATAAGGACAAGCCATTTATCGAGCTCTGGAACATGGAGAGCGGGAACGTCGGGCTTAGGAAATTGTTTGACGAGTTCGTTATGAGCCTTGTCCTCCATGCACGATCGGAAATAAATATCAAGGATTTCCTTGAGATCTTTATCGATATTCCACATACAATATCGAGTATTTGTTGAGCCAGAAGGCGGAGGAATTTCATCAACTACTGTCACTTTAGAAGCGTGTTTCTTCGCTTCGTCTTTTGCCGCCAATAAGGCTGAGGCAAAGGGATCGGCAGAACCGCCTTCGGAGACCTTAGCAACTTTGCTCAAAGGTTCCGGATCCCTGACAGAAAGGCAGCTAGGAGCTGCAACGCTGAGCAGGCTTGCTGCGTAGGATCTCTTTCGGCCGGTTTGTTGTTGGTTCGAACTAGGCGGGAAACCGTTCGTGGACAAACGGGTTTCTTGCAAGGCCGACTGATCCTGAGAGGTGCTGGTTAGATCGCCCTCATCCAGCGTAGAATCGCCATTAAACGATCCCCTTGGGGATGCCGGCGACTTGTCATCATTTACCGAGCCCGTAGACCCGTGATGAGACACATTTTCATCATCCATAATGGCTAAAAACTTCCACAGAAAAAGGAAAAGGTCAAACATCAACTTGCAAAGTGAAAATGGCCGCCGGCTAGGTACTGGCGCCTAGGCTTATGGGATTGCCCGGACCATATATGGTATGCATAACCTTTTAAGGAAACCTTTTTCGCGCTGCATAATTTTCGCTTTTAATGACTTTGGTATTTCTGTATAATTGAGGCCAAGACCAATTAGTGAATTCTGAGTGCAACATGCTATAGAACTACATTTGTTTGTCTCTGTTAAAAATCTGTATAATTTGTGATCAGGATTATTACTGATATCTTGAAATGTTTTGACCGATAACGTCGTCATCGACATGAGATCACTTTGTCAGTGTAAGGACACAATGGGATATCTATTGAAGATAAACGACATTAGAGAGATCAAGCATCACGTTTACGGCAAACAAGGAAACCACATTCAACCGGTAACTAATATTTTAGTTAATAATTAGTAAGCTTCCTTTTTGTAATCTTTGAATGTTGTCCTTCAATTGCCGCATTTTCAATAATACTCAGTTACTATTTAGTGCCAAGGTTTAATAAACCCAAATATTGTTAACCCAAGCAAGTATTATTGTTGTAACCAATTTTAAGCGGTGTGCTGTAAGTAAGTTGCGTACTTCATGTATTATGCAGAGTAGTTTGTGTGTCAAATAAACACGTAATGTTAAAAAAATGTTTATGTAAGTAAGCAATGAAAGTAAGTGGTGTAATATGTAAGTATGGTATCTAAGTACTAAGTAAATGTTATGTCAAGTTAGTTAGGACGTAAATATTATGTAAGTTATGTCATGTCAATTAGTGTGTAATAAGTAATGTAAGTAAGTGAAGTGTAGTACAGAAGTGGAAAAAAATTTCAATAATAGTTTATAAAGGTTCAAATGAGGCCTAACACTATTGTAAAAATTAAAATCTAAAATCCAAGCTTTCGCCGATCAACGGCATCATCAGGGATGAGAAAAACATTCCGCGTATTAGCCTCCCACGCAGTCGTTTTTAGGGGAGGAGGGTACTACGACTCCCCTAAAAACGACTGCGTGGGAGGCTATCCGCGTATAGGCCTATATACAAATATGAAGTAAGGTGTGTAAAAAGCGTAAGAATGCGGCAAGTATGCAAAATGTACAAAACAATAGGTACAAATATGAATAGGAAACGAATAAAACGGTCTACTGAGCGAGTGTCATTGTACAAAGGGTCTATCCAGATATGTTAAGATAGTCACTACAACAAAAGGTCCGCGAATTCGCTGCATTCCTATCGGAAGTTGAGGGTAGGTTTGTATTTCCTTATGTAAAATGCTTCAAATAGGCGTCGATTTACTGGGTCGTTTTCCAGTACAACGGTTTTGATTTCAATGCCTTTGTAGTCTTTGGTTTGGCATGTGGAGATGTGTTTCTTTACGGAGGGGTTTTCACTATTGAGATGTTCTCTTACACAATCGTGGATGAAACGTGTGGTGCTCCCGATGCAGTGTTGATTGCAATTGTTACATGTGATTTGGTAGACGGCGTTCACAATTTGGTGTCGGAGGTGGGGCAGTTGTCCCTGGTGCATATACGCTCCGTGGTGTTGTGGGTGAGAGCTCGTCTAAGGGTGTATGAACTGTGCGCGACACGTACTGGTATGCCCTCTTTTCAGAAAATGTTAGTGATCTTGTGGTTTAGACGTTCGGAGATGTATGGAATCTTGAGGTATGACCAATCTACGTTGGGAGCTGGAGAGTTTCTTTGATGCCTTTGAGGGTGCTTTGTTTGGTCTGTACTGTCTTCCGGATGTCCATTCATGCGGAGGATGTCGTCAAACATGTTTTGGTGCTTTATGGACGTCGTTTGTGTGGAGCATCTATCTTCGATACGTTTCCGCTCATTGCGAATGAAGTTGATCTTTGAATTCTTGGGTATGGCTGATTGGTGGTGTGCGAATAGTGGTTTCTTAGCTGGTTTTTTGTAAAACTCGAAGGAGTTTCTGCGAGATAGTGACTTTGAAATCGAGTAGTGACGTTTCATGTACGATCGTGTAAGAGAACATCTCAATAGTGAAGACTCCTCCGTAAAGAAACACATCTCCTCATGCCAAAACAAAGACTACAAAGGCATTGACAGAAATAAAAACATTGTACTAAATCTACTCGTATTTGAAGCATTTTACATAGGAAATACAAACCTAACCTCAACTTCAGAGAGGAATGCAGCAAATTCGCGGACCTTTTGTTGTAGTGACTATCTTAACATATCTGGATAGATCCTTTGTACAATGACACACGCTCATTAGACCATTTTATTCGTTTCCTATTTATATTTGTACCTATTGTTTTATACATTTTACATACTTGCCGCATTCTTACGCTTTTTACACACCTTACTTTACATTTGTATATAGGCTATGCGGAATATTTTTCTTATCCCTGATGATGCCGTTGATCGGCGAACGCTTGGATTTTAGATTGTAACCCTCGGGCGTACAAGTACGGGTGGTGGATGCCAACCCCCCCCCCCCCCCCCCCCTCTAAGGTTTTTTCTTGAATTTTTCCAAGACGAATAATTATCCAGACCTGCAGTTTCAGTAGCTGCGCGCATATCTCTTAGACACATTTTGATAAGGTTTGGTGAGAATCAGTTGCTATGGTTATGAGATATGACGTCATAAGTAGCAGGTGGTCAAGCCATTTTTGAAGAAAAATTCGTGTTTTCTTACCCTTTTTTAGTTGAAAAATCCACAAAATGTCAACAAAAAACAGCAAAATGTTAAATATGTCATATTCTACATATTCTCGATTGTGCTAGCATAATTTTTGGCATAATTTGGAAAAACGAGCATAATTTTTGCACTTTTTATAAAAGTACCACTGCTAGCATAATCGGCATATTTTTAGTTTTTTTGAAGGGAACATTACCAGAGTCATGACTTGCTTGGACTCTAAGATTGATTATTTTTAAGTTCTGTCCACGGTTCAGTCTGTTTTCATTCGTCTGCGGGAGGGGGAAGAAGGCTAAATATACCGCAATACTGCGTCGTTCGTCGTTTAGAGGACTGTGCACACCGTAAGTAAAATGCTAGAGATCGGAACCTGAAGCAAACCAAAAGCAAATACAAGACCAGGGGACATTTGACGTGAAAAAAGTCCCATTACATGATTGCATCAATCAGTTTCCAGGTCAGCATCTAAGTGTTATAGGCAACACAATATTTTGCACAGCTTGCAAAGAAGTTGTTTCCTCAAAGAAAAGCATTTTGACTTGTCATCCCATTCTGCCATGCCATTGTGTCCCAGAACATATTAAATGTTATACTAACATCGTACATTTTGACACATTAATTCACCGCTTCTAGTCTGGAGTGAGGCGCAGTAGTTAGTTATGTTTTATCAGAGGAAGTGTGTAACTCAAGACAATAAACAATAAATATATAAATTTGGACTTGTTTTGTGTTTTTGTTGAAAAGCATACTTTAAGAAAAAGTAGCATAGTTTTCAAAAACGAGCATGATTTTGAGCATAATTTGGAAAAAAATCGGACACTGCTAGTAGCATAATATGCTACTTTTACTAGCACCATCGATAAGCGCATACCCTTGTACCACGGTGGGGGTGTGACTTTACTTGTACGTCCGAGGGTTAATTTTTACAATTGTGTTAGGCCTCATTTGAACCTTCATAAATTATTACTGAAAATGCAATTGAAGGACAACATTCAAAGATTACAAAAAGGAAGCTTTCTAATTTTTAACTAAAATATTAGTTACCGGTTAAATGTGGTGTCCTTGGGATGTTTTGACGTACTGCATAATATGAGCACCTTTAACATGAAACAGTTGATAGCCTTTGACGAAGGTGAAAACCAAACATCAGCTCGCTTTCTCGCACTTTTTTCTTCCCTTTTGTGTAAACACTGACAATGGACCGGTCAGTTAGCGTAGAAAAATGAATAAAACATCACTGGGCTTAAACACAGGCTGATAATTATAGCAGAAGGTCTAAAAATCTTTAATATTAACTTCTTACTAACTGAAGGCGAGGGCCGTACTGGGGAATATTGGCCCGAGGTCGTGGCAGTACGGACCGAGCGCAGTGAGGTCCGTACAAAAACGACCGAGGGCCAATATTCCTCAGTACGGTCCCGAGCAAGTGAAGTTAGTAAGTAGTTTATTATATGGCATCATTTTTCGTACGAAACAACACTTCCGGTAGTTCATTCAAGTCAATTTGCGGTGCGATGTCAAGGAGAGAAGCCAGCGAGTTTAACTGGCTTTCAAATCAGTTTGCTGATCGTTGCTGTCGATCGGCGAAAACTTGTGTGGCTCTTGAATGAAAACTGCTCTGCTTCTAATATATGTGTCAGTTTTTCGTCGTCCTCTACAACACAAGACAGTTTTATTTGAAAATACGTCTTCATTATGGGCGGAGACAACTCGGGAAAAAGAAGAATAATGAAAAGGACGCGATTAAACTCAGAAACGTGCTTCTCAAACTGGAAATCGTGGCAGCGTGTTAGTCCGTAATGTAAACGAAGGAACACTCGAACTTTTAAAAAAAAGACACTAGAAATTATCTCTCCATCAAATACTGCAAGTTGTTTGCTTCAGTGGCTTTATGGAGAACTTTGTGAATGCTGAGAGCAAATTTTTGTCTCACCTAACAAAGTTGTTTTTAGCGCGAGCTACAGCAAGAGCGGACTTGTGAACAAGCTAAACTTATTTTCAAGGATGTCCACTACAAGAGCAAAAATCTCGCTGAGGAATCAAGGTACACTGTTAGTTTAATACATGAACGTGTAGCTTTAATTTGTTCCGTGTGGAAAACGCTGACTGAAGCGATGGCCAATATTAAACTAGACAAGAACATGATCGTTTTCTTTCGATTTACAGTTGCTGATGAAGCCATTTGCTAGTTGTTTTGCAGTTTTCAGTTTTTTTTTGCCGAGAGGTTTTCTTGTGAGAAACGTACTCTTTTGTTAATGCTGAATTTTAATAATTATTGTTCAAGTGTTGGCCGATTTACGCGGCTCTTTACAACTTACAGTCTAATAGCCGTACAAGAAAACAATAAACACACACAGTCACTGAAGAACGTTGGCCATGCTTTTTGATTCACTGCTGGCAGGTGTTTGCTTATATCAAAAAGTCGGTAAAGTTAATTGAAGAGCGCTTTTTCTAAACAGGCGTGTTTACCTCGTTCATTCCGGTTTTGTACCAGCTCCAAACCTTTCCTTTTTTAATCTTCTTGCGTTTTCGGAGTTTGAATTTTGCAGGAGCGGGAGCGCGAAAAAAAATATCCAAAAAGGACCGTTTCCATAGTAATGGTCCGTACTGTAAAATCCCGACCGAAAACTAACCAATCAGAACACTCGATTTAGACTGGAGAATTGCTTGCCATATAATAAAACTTTATATAATCGTAGGCCTCAAGATTTAGCTACTCTCATGTTCAAAGTCAAGCATGGCATATGCCCTACATACATATCAGATCTTTTTAACCAACAAAGGAACCAGTACAGACTGAGCAATTCTGATTTTGTTATACCCCGCTTCAATACGGTGACGTATCTAAAGTACTCTGTTAAGTATCTTGGACCGACACTATAGCGCCGCCTACCTAGAGATACAAGAAATGTAACAAACTTGAATCATTTTAAGAAGCTAATAAGGCAGAAGGATCTCTCAACTTTCGTTAGTAACGAATGTGGATCGGACTGTCTTCTTTGTAGATCATAGGCATCGTATTTTAATAGAATATTGTTACTAATTTCAACAGAATATTATTAGAATATTATTACTAACAATTTTCTTATATTATTATAATATTGGATACGCACTTATGTTTTGTATTTAATTACTTTAGTTACTTTAATTACTCTGTGTCACCAATTAGCACATGTGCTAAAGTTTCTTGACACATTAATAAAGTTATTGTTATTAGAAATAGACTCGCGTTGTTGACGAACGCAAGAACAGGCCTCTTCACATTGAAAACGGCACACGTGAAAAATGGCGGGAAACTCGCGATCACGTGGCATTTTTGCCGTTCGCGTTTACGTAAACGTGATGCTTAGTCTCTCTATTAACTGCACTGTTTGAACTTAACACTTCAGTTTTTGTTCTGTGGTCACACTCTAGAGCATGCAGGATTTAGACTGTGAACATGGGAGACCAACGTTTGAATCTTACAATGAAAATGTTAAGAAATGGTGACAGCCATCGTAGTTAAAGAAAAACCCATATCCTACGATACCGGTGAAGCGCTCTAACCAACTGAGCTATCAAGCCAACTGTGAATTCGTATTAATCCCATAGATGGATAATAAATAAACGTGAACGTGTGAAATAGTCACATACATCAACTCACAAATCACTTGTATTGTCTTTCGTCACTTTACTGATTTGAATTTAACACGATACAGTAAATCAGTTTACAGATTCTGCGTTACAATGCACGCCTTTGTTGTACTTGTACAAATTGTTGTCTCGTTTATTGTTTTCCTTCAT